>BTPG01000006.1:7327940-7664261 GCA_036245525.1 Semisulcospira habei
CAGACAGTGCCGGTGACGTAACAGAAACAACTCCGTCACCACGCATACATATGACGTAATTCTCTCTCTCTCTCTCTCTCTCTCTCTCTCTCTCTCTCTCTCTCTCTCTCTCTCTCTCTCTCTCTCTCTCTCTCTCTCTCTCTCTCTCTCTCTCTCTCTCTCTCTCTCTCTCCCCCCCTCTCTCTCTCTCTCTCTCTCTCTCTCTCTCTCTCTCTCTCTCTCATATGCGTGCATCTCCAAGAGACATAGTCCCTCATGTGCCCGGAGCGCGCATGAACATCTATGCCTCTTGAGGATGTTTGAAGTGCGCGCATGCACTCACACACACATCGACCCTCTTACATTTCTAAAGCCATGTTGTCTATGAATCGACGGCAAAATCACAACGTAAAAATCGATCGAAACGGATCAGCCATACATCTCAAGCGTAGTGCTGATTTGCTAGGCACATGTAGAAGAGCATGCAGGTGTACTTAGTATATCATGTAGCTAGGTAAAGTCAACCTGCTTTTACACAAATTATAACAAGACTAAAATTGTACCGTGAAATTCTAGTTTTGTCACCATTTTCCCAAGTCTTGAAGCGAAAGCGAATCTCATATCACGTTAAATATAAAGTTACGTATATAAAAAATGATACGTCATGACAAATGACGTTTGACAAACCAATGACGCCTGTGCACTGCGCGCGCCCCTTATAGAGCATGACGCATTGGCACGTCTGCGAGGCTTTTTCAAAAGGAGATATTTCAACATCAGAATCAAGTCAAAGACAAAAGATAGAGACCATTGACAGCGAAGACAGCTCTCATATAGAAGGGACTTTGTGGGTTATGGTTCATTCCGTCTTTTTGTTTGTTTGTTTGTATCCTACGATCGTGCTGCCTACAGGTTGGTGTTCATGGGCTAGTGTTTTTTGCATTTCATTAGCTGATATCTTTCGGAAATCAGATGTAGGTGAAAACTGATGGAAAACTCATTCAACCCTAACGTGCAACAGCAGGAGATGGGTCGACCATGATAATTCAAGGGTAGTGCCAGAGTAAGCGTGGCGCCGACAGGCGCCAAGCTAATCTGGCACTGCCCTTGAATTATCATGGTCGAGCCATCTCCTGCAACTGGTGCGTAGTCATTAGATGACGCCTCCAAAATTTGGGAAATACGGCGGTCGGGCTGAATGAGTTAAAACTCGGGCATGTTAGTCCAGACACAAAGTCCACTGCGCACAAAGACGCGCACGTTATTCCCTACTTCTGATTTCCGGAAATCGTCTATTGAGTTAGCAACCCAGTCTTTGTCTCGGTGTCTGTAAACTAATTACGATTTCTTTGGTGGAGGGTATTAGTACTGAGAGTGGCGTTACGTTATTCATTTCATTCGCCAATGACTTTGGATTTACCTCCCTCTTTTTTTTTTTTCTTTTTTTTTTTCTCTCTCTCCCTTCCTTTGCTTTTTTCATTTTGAATTTTCCATTTTCTTCGAAGAATGAGACCCATTGCGAACATTTTCGCTTCTCAGGAAAACTGTTTTAACCCTTTGGGTGTCTGTAGCGGCTTTAGTCGCGATGATTCCTACAGGAATAACACCACCCTGACATCCTACAGGAATAACACCACCCTGACATACTACAGGAATAACACCACCCTGACATACTACAGGAATAACACCACCCTGACATACTACAGGAATAACACCACCCTGACATACTACAGGAATAACACCAACCTGACATCCTACAGGAATAACACCACCCTGACATACTACAGGAATAACACCACCCTGACATCCTGCAGGAATAACACTACCCTGACATCCTACAGGAATAACACCACCCTGACATACTACAGGAATAACACCACCCTGGCATCCTACAGGAATAACACCACCCTGACATCCTACAGGAATCATTGCGACTAAAACCACTGCCGTCACCCAAAGGTTAACAGTTTGCGTTTCAGTAGATATTGCCGGATCTATTGTGTTTGCCCGTGCGGTGTGCAGGAGGACTCCCAGTCTATCTGGGGAGTACTCCAACACACGGTAGGGGTGTCGCCTCATTTCTAAAGCCAGGTTGTCTATGAATCGACAGCAAAATCGCTACGTACAAATCGATCGAAACGGATTATAAGCGTATTGCCTGATTAGCTAGGCACCTGTAGATGCTCTAATCAGGCACTACCTTTGCGCTATCTGGTCGTTCCTTCTTTAGCTGTTCGCGATTGATTTAAAAATATGTCGCGAAGATGGTACGTAGATATTTGTACATTTATTAATTACCTCATTAAGTATTTATTTTCTTTCTCATTACCCCACAGAAAACTTGTTTTCTGCTGTGATTAAAATGAAAATGAATTGATCATCTATGTTTTGAAAGTTGAAATGGCGAAAATGAATGAATGGGTGGTGTGTTAATTGTCACTGGTGTGCACGCATACATGTGCGTGTTAAAAATATTCATTGGCGTTTGTACGTGTGTGTCAGCGTTGGCGTGTGTCAAGAGTCAAGACGTCGCCCTCGATTGCTGCGCTGATAAACGCAGCAATCGATTGAGTCAAACAGCCTAACTGATGTCACCGCCAGTGTGACTGACGTCATCGCCAGTAGTAAATTACGCACTGGCCATGACATCAGTCTTTACAGCAATCATTACCGCTCAGTCATATCTTCAGTATTAGTTATGTCCCATCCATTTTATTCACCATTAGTCCAAGTAGATCACAGCCGCCCAGCGCTTTGACCATGACAGTGTCCGCGTTCATAGCATTGTAAATCATTCGTGTCTTACTGAATCGTTTGTGAGAGTATTTAAAAGATAGATACACGTGGGGAGTACGCCACAAGTACACGTTTATTAAAATGAGATGTTAAAGCATCTCATTTGAATAAAAGTGTACTTCTGGCGTACTCCCCGGGTGTGTCTATCTTTTAAATACTCCCCCAAGCGGTACGAGTTCTGTCTGCGATATATGACAGTAAATGGTAGAAAGAAAAACAGAAGATCCTTCTTTTTTTCTATCGTGTGTTCTTTTCTGTTCTACGTTTGTTCCATGTCACCTGAAGAAGGATCTTTGATCCGAAACGTCGTTCCTTGTTTCTATTTTAAAGGGTTTTCCACCACTATCTTCTGTTTTCCTTTCACATGAAACCCTAGCGGCAACAGTTTGACTACATAGTAAATGGTACAGGTTAATGACGTCCTTTAATGCAGATCGTGAAACAGTGTCTAGGAGCCCCCTCAACCCACGCCTGTGGAGTCTGATCGTGTACTCGCCTCAATCTGTGACCGGTGGTAAAGAGATTTGACCGACCTTCTTTTTTCTCAGTAACAGCGCTTGCGCTCTCCATTAACAGAAGAGAAGTGGTACATGTTTTAACAAATTCTGCTCTAAGACCAAAATCCGCAAATTTTGATGTTGCCCCCAGCAGACAATTACACTTCTGGAAACACATCGAGCGTGATAGTTCAAGCTAATCTGGCACTACCCTTGAACTAGCACGGTTGGCCCGTCTCCTGCTGTTGTGTGTCGGGGCTTAAATCGGTCAGCGAAACATACAGAATGTTTGCACTAATTATGTGCGTGCATGTACACCAAACCATCGCATCCCCATCCTTCGACGCGAGAAAAAGCCAACAGTTTTCCAAATGCAAGAGGCACAGATGCTCATGAGCCTCCGTAGTTGCAGGGGGTCATGAGCAATTGAGCCTCTTGTTGTGCCACTTTGCATCTATGTTCCTTGGACGGCGGGAGTTGTTTGGCGTTGAATTAACGATTTCAACAAGAAAGCCTGCTACCTCCCTCGATGAAGATTTTAAACTTACACTTCTTTTGTGAATTTCAGTCGGGCTTTAATCCACTACCCGCTACTTTCGAGCTGCTGGAGATGGGTGGACCAAAATAGTTCATGCGTACTGCCAGACTAGCTTGGAGACTTACCTTTGGCCGTCGGTAACGCCTTATGTCGATCCCCCACCCGAGTCTGCCCTTTTTAGTTCCCAGGGTCACCCTGGTCAGCCCCACAGGGTGGGTTTTCCTCTCTATTCTGGGGCATGTGTTTCTGTCTACCCTTGGTCCATTCACCTGTATTTTTCTTTTTTAAACTCTCCCTACTGTCTGCGCTGCCTGTAGCTTGAATGTCTGTTGCTAAATGGTATTAGCTTTATTTAAGCCCCATATCGTAGGTTTATTTAACGTATTAGACCGGCTGGCGACATACATTCAATATTCTGTTTATTTGTTTTTTTCACAAGAAGTGCAGGCACGTCCTGAGAAAGCCTTGTTGCTGTCGGGACGCTAAGCAATGTACAATCAAAGCCTTATGTCGAGATGATTCCTGCAGGAATCACCTCGAGACAAAGCGTTATCGACAGCCAACTGGGCACACATCTGGACATCTGGACATTGGCAGTTTATCTTTCTGCCCTTAACCCATTACATCCTGACGCTGATTTTGTAAAAAAAAATAAAAATAATAATAAAAAAAATTCTCCGATGAAGGCTGCATTACGTATTAAGAGATCAATCAACCATTTTAGTTCAAGGGTGGTGCGAGAATAGCTTGGCGCCTCAGGCGCCAAGCTATTCTGGCACCACCCTTGAACTGTCATAGTCAATTTTATTTCGAGCAATAGTGTGGCAGGATGAAAAGACCTGTGTCAGGCTTTAGAGAAATCAGACCGCTTGGTCGATAAACTTAACACACAGCAGTCGCCAAAGCATCCTTCAGACGGAAATATTTTGAAATACAGCACTGCAAAATGTTAACCCATTGCTTGTCGGTAGCGGTTTTAGTGGCGATGATTCCTACAGGAAATATCCCGACTAAAACTGCTACCGACACGCAACGGGTTAAATTCTTTCGTATTTCGAAAATGCAAGCAACAGTGTATTTTCGATCGCCAGCCCTCCCCTCAAAATAAAATAAAAATAATAATAATTTTTTTTAACAAACAACAAAAATTGAATCAATCTTTTTTATAAAATAAAATAAAAACAGCAAACAACAACAAGAGTAAAACAACAAGGAAACAAGGACCATTAAAAACAATCTTGCCGTGTAAAAGGCTGTTGTCCACAGCTTTCGAAATGAAGTCAGAAGGTGCGAGAGATACCATCACAGAACAATTATTTTGCTCATGACGCAACTTGTCTAAAAACAGATATGACGTATGTGCCCGTGGGGAAAAAAAAAAAAACAGTCTACAACCTGGCCTAAGCTTCTCACCATCTTTCATTGCGACAAGTTACTACAAATTAACCTCAGGTGTCGACAATTAAACGAGCAAAAGGCAAATACAACAAAATCTTTTTAGAACAATGGTTGTCTCCCTTTGATTACTTGTTCCTTCACAGTTGGGGTGGATTGGGCCCTGAATAGACGTTGCCTGCACGTCAGAAGTAGGTGCAAATTGTACGTGTTTCCACAAAAAACAATTCATGTTTTTATCCCTTTTAGACACAGCGCACTACAATGAGAGATGGGTCGACCATTATAGTTGAATATTAGTGCCAATCCTGCACTAATATTCAACTACATGTATCATGGTTGATCCATCTCCTGCAACAGGTACCTATAGTCGCCAAGTGGCACAGATAACATTTTGGAAACGCAGCCTCGGGGCTGAATGAGTAAATCCACTGTTTGCGTCAAATGATGCCCAGTTTGGACCTGCAGGTACTTATGATTCCCTGCAATCGTCTGTTTGTTTGATGTTTTCAAAGCCAATGTACGTAATTAGCAGTGAAGGTTGTTAAAGGCAGCGATCCATTTAACTCATTCAACCCGACGGCCGATTTCCCACATTTTGGAGGCGTCATCTAATGACTATGCACCAGTTGTAGGAGATGGATCGACCATGGTAATTCAAGGGCAGTGCCAGATTAGCTTGGCGCCGACATGCGCCAAGCTAATCTGGCACTACCCTTGAATTATCATGGACAACCCATCTCCTGCT
The DNA here is from genome assembly GCA_036245525.1 of Semisulcospira habei. Lineage (NCBI taxonomy): Eukaryota > Metazoa > Mollusca > Gastropoda > Semisulcospiridae > Semisulcospira > Semisulcospira habei. The sequence continues at coordinate 7,333,894 of BTPG01000006.1, forward strand.
GTAGTGCGTCAGGGCTGAATGTTAATATACCACACACAAAGACTGACCATTCACTGTACCAGCGAGAACTGACAGGACACTGCCGTACCACATGCAAAAACTGGCTATTTACTGAGCTAGCGGAACTGCAAGGTAGCCGCTCAGGTGTTTCATTATTACTGACTTCCATTAAAAACGCGAAAAGTGTCAGTAAGTGTACCCGCAAATAAAGAACCACCCTGACAGCAAAACAAGAAATTTTATTTGTTGCTTACTTCAGATGTTCAGCCTACTGTCTGAGCTACCTTCACACAAAAAGTGGATGAGTTATCGCCCATGGCTACCTTGGAGGACACGGGGTTTCATTAGTGGTGAAAATAAGCAAAACTGGACACACTCTGTGAAAAAACGTTCCCTGTGATATGTTTTAACGCACAAGTTGTGTGGATTGCTTATGATGTTATTAACTGTCTCAAACGAAATTTGACTCGAAAAATTCATTAGAGAACCAGAACTTCCGGTGCACATCATTTTTTTTTAAAATAAACCTTAATGTAAATTACTTTCAAACCATTTATTATGCTCCAGTGACTGACACGGAGATAAAGAACATTTGATCAGGGAAATATGGCCGCTAACCTAACAACAAAGAACTTTTTGATTTTCATGTTTGTAGGTCATGTTGATTATTTAGGTGCCTTTGACAAATGAAAAGTAGGTCAAGACCAAACAGACCGGATTTTCATGCACACTGCATAGTGAGACTGCACATTAGTTGGCTTTCAGCTGTGTGTCGGCAGATGCTCCCCATTTCACTTGCAATATCCTGTGATGATAGTGTATCTGATGACGTCATAAGTCATTGATGTGCGATTTTTAAGACTAAGCATTCTATTTGCACACGACATAAGACACTTTTCATAACATTTTCTAATAAATGACGTCATAATAACCCGGATTAAAGCATATTTACACCCAAAAGAAAGCGCTATGGTGAAAAATTCGCGCTTTTAATGGAAGTCAGTATATTTGGAACAAAATACTTTAGAATTGTCATTTACTCACCTCGATTGATGCTAGTTACGCGTAACTATGATTCAGAAGAAATTGTTCTCCAAAACAAATTGGCCGTCCTGTGCATACAATGGCTGAAAATTGTGACATGTAACTAATTTGTTAGTATGACGTCACAGCTCATGTTGAAGTCCTGTTACAAACGCCATAAACTGATGTATACCAATGTCTGGTTTATTTTGCAACCGTTCCTTAGCTTGCTGTCGAGGGTCTCTCGATCATAATTTGATTTTGAAAATCGGGCGTCCCGTGCAAAATTCAAATGATTTGATTAAAACGGCAATTTTCAATAATGTGATGTGAATTTGGAATGATCTAGCCTATGGGAATAATTTGACATTTGTAATCTCTTGGTATGACATACTTTAGATTTGTGCTTCCTGAAATTGCACATGTGTTAACGACTAGGTAAGAGTTTCCCGAAAGTGCGTCAGAAATGTGACATCGGCTGTAAGCTCGGCACGGGTAATTTTACAGCCACAGAGTAATGCAGCAAGACAACAAAAAAACATTTAGTCTTTTGACATACCTTTATTGGCATCATTTCAACAAAAAGAAAGCAAACTAAAGGCCAAGTTCACTGTATGGATTTGATAACATGAAACTTCCGCGAGTAGGTGACGTCATTTTGCGACCTTTTTTGAACTTGTATTCAAATACGCCTCATGTGCCCGACTGATTCAGCTGATTCTTTTGCATACTTTTGATGCCGGAATTGTGACATAGTCGTCCACTTAGAAGCTGCTACAAATATGAGCAAGACCAAAACAGTGATCTACCCCGAGTAGTAAACAGTTCTGGAGAAGCGCTTGAGGTCGTACAAGGTACAAAATCAAAAATGTATGTACAAATGTGTGCGTATCCGTGAGAAATCAAAAGATATACACTTCAAAACCCCTTGACCATGTCAGAAGCTTTATCCAGTTTCCATTCATAAGGCCCTGCAAAGGAAACAGATTTTCCAGAACATGACGTGCTCATTAACCCCTTCCCTGCCAGTGTACCTACATCTTTGTTTCTGAAATCTTTGTTCATTCGACGACCAAAAATTCAAAAGCGCCCAAGAGGCACGGACACCCATTGGTCTCAGCAAGAGGCATAGATCCTCACTAGTGAGCCCCCGCAGTCGCGAGGGGCTCATGAGGATCTATGCCTCTTGCAGTTGGATCGTGTTCACTTTATCTCGGCATTGAAGGGGTTGTGCCTTGACCGCTACTAGCAATACCAGCGGAAATGACGTGTGGAATCGTGACACGTGATTTGCACCGAACGGTATCATCAGTACTGCAGACAATTAGCTCAATCTGCCCGCGACACACCACAGCAAGATATGTCTCGACCATGATAGTTCAAGGGTGGTGGCAGAATAGCTTGGCGCCTATGGGCGCCAAGCTATTCTGCCACCACCCTTGAACTATCATGGTCGATCTGTCTCCTGGATTGTAATGCAGTCCTTACATGACCACTCCAAAATGTGGGTGTTTCGTACCTCGGGCACAGTGAGTTACGATTTGTTTGTTTTATTTGTTTGTTTTTGTTTTGAGGTTGTTTGTTGTTGTTTAGGTTTTTTTATTTTATTTATTATTATTATTATTATTATTTATTTATTTTATTTATTTATTTTTATTTATTTATTTTATTTTTATTTTTATTCAATTTTTTAAAAAATTATTTATTTTTAATTTATTAACCACCCCATAGGCGCCAAGCTATTCTGGCATCACCCTTGAACTATCATGGTCGATCCATATCTTGCTGTGGTGTGTCTGGGGTAGAATGAGTTAACGGGCTTTCGGCTTCCAGCACTAAATAAACACATCATCATGAGTCCATAAGCCTAGCATTTTTGAAAGGTAACTTTATAGATTGTTTAAAGAGTGCGTTCTGTTTTTAAAAAATACTGTTTGTAACTTGCGTTTTTGTAATTAGCTATTTTTTGTACAGTTAGTTGTTGTTAAGCGCCTAGAGCCCTAATCCGAGGTTAGGCGCAATACAAGTACTCATTATTATTATTTTCATCTGTTGATACAAGCGATCAAAAATCTCTGTAACTTCAGTAGCGGAGCTGGCCCTTCGTCTGTCTTGTACTGTGTTTGTCTTAAATGACGTAAATCCGTGTCTGTTACGTGAGTGTGCGTGTTGGGTTTCAGTTCGCGGCGCTTCGAGTCGATTTGCCTAAAAATTGAGAAAAAACGCCTATATAATAACGGTATTATTATTATTATTTTGATTACGTCAAGTTGCTTTTTGCTAAAGTTCCGACTGATAAACAGCAACGTTTTTACTGAACTTGGACACTTTGGCAAAGTTACTTCGGGCATGAATTAGCGATTGGTGTGTGTGCGTGTGTGTGTGTGTGTGTGTGTGTGTGTGTGTGTGTGTGTGTGTGTGTGTGTGTGTGTGTGTGTGTGTGTGTGTGTGTGTGAATAAGCACTTAACAAATCTCCATTATAATAATTATTATTATTAATGTATCTCATGTTATAATGTATCAAGGTCTGACTCAAAAAACACTGAGACCATTAACCCTTGTAGCCCCGGATCCCTACAGCAGGCGATGGCTTGTCCATGATAATTCAAGGGTAGTGCCAGATTATCTTGGCTTGGTCGAACCATCTCCTGCAACTGGTACATAGTCCAAACATTTGAGAAATAGGACCTTGGGGCTAAAAGATTTAAAATCCACCTCTTTGCGCATGCTACCACCACTACTGTACACAATACCCGCGGCTGCCACCACTCCTGTACACAATACCTGTCGCTGCCACCATTACTAATAATAATAATAATACATAGATTTATATAGCGCCCTTCCCCACGAACAGCAAGTTCGGAGCGCTTTACAGCACATAAAAAACATTAAAAAGGAAAAAAAATTAGAACACACTCACTCTTTAAATAAACATCTGCTCGCACCATGTAGGCGCATTTCTAACACGAAACACACACACACACACACACACACACACACACACACACACACACACACACACACACACACACACACACACGCGCACACACACGCACACACACACACACACACGCACACACACACACACACACACACACACACACACACACATACACACATGAGCTACCGGCCACATACGAAACAACCAACATTTCCAGGCAGCACATACTGTACACAAAACCCGCGGCTGTCACCACTACTGTACACAATACCTCTGGCTTCATGCACAAGGTGGTTAAATAATAATTATAAATAATTAAATAATTACGGTATTTATAATGCGCTTATCTTATAATAATTATAACTCTAAGCGCGCACTCACAACTCGCACACGCATGCGCACGCTTTAGACAATGACTCACGTACCACAAATAGTGAAATACATTACGGCAGTCAGCTTGGGGTGGGGAGTGTGGTGGTATAGTGCTAGAACTGTTGAAAGAGGTGAGTTTTGAGGGCGGACTGGAAGGAGGAGAGAGAGTGTTTCTGACGGAGAGAGAGTGGGAGAGTGTTCCAGGTGGATGGACCGTAGACGGAGAAGGAGCGGAGGCCGAAAGACCGTATACTGAGTTATATTCTGCCTGCACAACAGGTGTAAATAAATGCAGTAAAACTGTTGCCGCTAGGACTTCATGTGAAAGAAAAACAGAAGATAGTGATAGAAAACCCTTTAAAATAGAAACAAGGAACGACGTTTCTGATCAAAGATCCTTCTTCAGGTGACATGGAAACAAACGTAGAACAGAAAAGAAAACGATAGGAAGAAAAGACGTCATCCTCTATAGAGACAATTTAGAATGACGTAAAAAAAAAAAAAAAAAAAAAACCACCACACACACATAATGACGCAAATACACATGCACAAAACTTACGTCTACATACATAAGTCACTGCATACATTCGCATTCACTCGTGTCTGCTGCAGCTCACGCACACACACACAACACACACACTAAGGTAGCATCCACTATCAACAGTGAGCTCAAGTCTGGCACCAACTACCCATCAGCCCGAGCATACATCCCTAGGGGCGAATGTTCAAGCCGCGCGGATGGTAAGTGCCAAGCCTGTCCGCGAAAAAGGATTCTGTCATTTTGCGGCGGATGAAGTGGGATGGTGGTATTTTGCCAAAGGATGCGTATGCTGAAATGTGTGATGCTATGAGGAGGTTCGTTGAAATGACGTCCAATCTGGTTGTTGTATCCTAGGCGGATCGAACGAACATGCTCTTCGCAGCCGGCGTTCAGGGAGTGTACGGTATGTCTCCCCCACATACAGCATCTTTGGGCAGTGAGAGCATGAGATGACATAGACAATATCCGATGACTGGCATGTGAATGATCGGTGGACAGTGAAAGATGACAGGGGTCCGGTGATGACGGGGGATGTGTTGATGTACGGACATGCTTTGCAGTGTGGTTGCTGACAAGGGTGTGTGCCAGGTGGTAAGGTGTTAGATGCGCGAAGTGAACTGTGAACATGATGATCGCGTAGGTTAGTGTCAGGAAATATGTCTTTCAATACTGTGTCATTCTGAATGATGTGGAAGTTTCTGAGGAGAATGTTTTTGATGGGGATGTTGTGAGGATGATACGTGATACACAGGACCGGCCGGTCCTCTGCAGCACTGTGAGTTTTCTCTCGCAAAGCTTCACTTCTGCTTGTGGCCTCAGCTTTAGAACGAGCGGTGTTGACGATGTCTTGGGGGTATCCCTGGTGTGAGAAGAAAGTGGCCATGGTTTGGGTCTGTTTATTTTGTAAATAAATGTAATAATAATTTAAACAGTACAAATTATTTGCACCCCATTAACTCATTCATCCCCAAATGTTAAAGTTACCCTCTGAAAGACTGTATTACAGTTCCAGAGACACATCGAACATGATAGTTCAAGGGTGGTGCCAGAATAGCTTGGCGCCTATGGGCACCAAACTATTCTGGCACCACCCTTGAACTATCATGTTCGACCCGTGTCTCGCTGTGGTGTGTCGGGGCTGAATGAGTTAAATCGCCTCAAAACGTTAGCCTAAAACTCCTCATCCAGTCAGGTTACGCTAAGCTGTGTGAAGAAACGTTAGCCTAAAACTCCTCATCCAGTCAGGTTACGATAAGCTGTGTGAAGAAAAACCCAACCACTTTCATACACAATTTTTTTTTCCCCAAATACATCCCCAACACTTCACATATTCCCAAAATACTACTAAATGACAAATAATGGCGCAGTTGTCATGAAATGCCCTTATCAAAACCTACCATGCTCAAGCCATAGAAGGACTGAGGTAAAAAGACTGTACAAGAAGATCAAGACCCAATACAATATTAATTATGCAACAACAAAAGGCATATACTGAATATTAGTACACCTGCTCTTAATAACCGTTACATGGCACACCAAATCACATACACAAAAACAATCACAAAAATCAAGAATTGAAGCCTCGAAGCAAAATATGTACAGCGATATTGTATTATTACTGTACTTTTACATGTGTCTTGAGAGTAGTGTCCGCACTGGTGGTGAATGTCTCCCCTCGATTCGCTGCCCCTCAACCACAGGGGCTTGAAGAGTAATGCAAATCTGCTCGCGTCACCGCATTGGTTAGTTCAGGGTTTAACGTCCACGGCACCGAAGTGATAATGGACGGCTCTGACGGGCGGGTTATGGGGGACAGGGAAATCTATTTCCTATGGAGTACGACCTGAACACTGATCAATTGAGGTGCATTGCAACTGTGCCACTTTGACTTACCAGGATCTTTCAACGGACATGTTATGGAACAAGCCCGTCCTTTTTCCCTGTGTGAGTCCAGCTACTGGGGCCGGAACGGGGACTCGAACCCACGACCTGGCGATTCCCTGCGCTCTCTTGCTCCGTCGCTTAGCCGCCTGAGCTATTTCGGACGCGTGCGCCACTGTGTGTGCGCGACCACCGCTTAAATAGATCAAGTCAGAATACTGACTTGAGTTTGAGTCCGAAATAACTCAGGCGGTTAAGCGTCAGAGCAGGAGAGCGAAGGGAATCGCCGGGTCGTGGGTTCGAATCCCCGTCCTGGCCCTGGTAGCTGGACTCGCAATCAAGGGGGAAAAGACGGGCTTGTTCAATAGCATGTCCGTTGAAAGGTCCTGGTAAATCAAAGTGGCACAGTTGGAGTGCGCCTGAGTTGATCAGTGTTTAGGTCGTACTCCATATATAATAGATTTCCCTGTCCCCCAAAACCCGCCCATCAGGGCCGTCCATTATCACTTCGGTGAGATGGACGTTAAACCCGAACTAACCTAACTGACTTGAGCTTAGAAGGTGATGGCGCGCACGCGGTGGCGCAGCGGATTTGCATTAGTCAAAGCACCATCATCAGGACCCTGCGCCCTCAACGGGATGGGGGGGGGGGGGGGGGGGGGGGCAAACTGAGGGATACAACCAAGCGTGAGTGGTGCCCTGACTAGTCGGCACGCATCAACCCTTTTCATCCTGAAACACTGCTGCTCCAAAAATCGTTTGACTATGATAGTTCAAGGCTGGTGCCAGAATAGCTTGGCGCCTCAGGCGCAAAGCTATTCTGGCACCACCCTTGAACTAAATGGTTGATCTATCTCATAATTTGTAATGTAGCCTTCATAGGGCAATAAGCAAACAGCTTCCGGATAACCCATTCAGCTCGGCGCACGTATTTCCCAAATTTTGGAGGCGTCATCTAACGACTATGCACCTGCTGTAGTGCGTCAGGTCTGAATGGGTTAAGTAGATACGCTCAAATCACAGGCACCGTGATACATAGTGCAAAATGAACATTGTATCGCATTTCAGAGAAAAAAGACTCATTACCAGAATCAGAGCATGGAATTACTCGTACTAAAAAAAGAGGAAACCCCTTTTCACTAGGGGGGTCCGGGGGCATGCCCCCCCGGAAAATTTTTGAAAATTTACATTAAAATTTGTGCAATCTGGTGCATTTTAGAGAGAAACTGAGCAGTTTAACCACCTAAAAATTTTGCTTTTTTTCCTTATTTTTTGGGTGCACTTTTTATTTTTTGTGTCAAAGGTTTAAAAGTTATACTAAAACTTAAAGTATTCAACAGAATATATCCAAATGCTTATTCAAAATACATCTGAATGTCTTTCCATTTTTCTTTTTTTTTATTTGAGTTTAATTATAATATATATATATATATATATATATATATATATATATATATATATATATATATATATATATATATATATATATATATATATATATATATATATATATATATATATATATATACTTTCTTTAATAATCTCTGATTAATCAGCTGTAAGTATGGATTCCTTTTCTCATTTATTGAATACTATGTACCCTGGTCACTGAACTGGAGAAAGGTTATAAAGATTTTTCAACATAATTTCATCAAACTTTACTGGAAAAAAAATACATTGTAATAAATTTATTCACCATCAAGAGTAATATTTCCAATGGCACTGCTTTTAGCTTTCTTGAGTTTCGCTGTAGACACGTGAGCATCAAGAGCTACGCGGCCGCGTAGTTAATATCAAACTCTGCGCAGTTCGCGGCAATACGCCTGCCCACAGACCGCTAACTTGCGAATACACTGAGCGCGGAGCTCGTCGTTTACGCTTTTCTCGAGCCAAGTCCATCTCCAAATATTCTTGGCTCCAGAATCGTCTATTCTGTCTCCGCGTTTAAGTATTTTCTCTTCGCCATATTTTGACCAGACTGGCCACACAGGGCAATTAGGTTATGCCCCCTTTTCACACACTGTTATCTGTTAGCCTCTTGCAGCATAAAACTATGAACGAAGAACTTTTCTGCCAAAACAAAAAATCCACGCGGAGCACATCACAGGAGAAGCTATTTCAGCAATTCTTAAAAAAATTAAGAGTTAGCGTTTTTCACAACACTCAAATGCACTAAGTACCCCATGACAAAACTGTCGTCTGCAAGCCTGCATACAACCGTGCACATGCCCCAATTAGGCTCCCATGAACACACTAGGTCGACTAAAATTACCCAGATTTTGCTCTTTTTCACACCACCTGTCATGCCTTTTGTTGCTCAAAACGCCAAAAAAGGCACACAATTGAAGTTTTACACCCTAAAAAAATGGCAAAAAGGGAGGAAATTTTTTTAACTATTTCTGGCGGAAAAGTTACTACATGCACCGGAAGCAATTGCCCTGTGTGGCCTGTAATGAAACAAAAAAAGTTGTCAGCTGCAATCAAAACTTTATCACTGATAACCGTACCCTATAAGAAGTTACACTGCCAAGTTTCAGACATGAATGGCTGATGGTTTTAAAGCTGCACCAAAATTAGTACCTGCACCCCTTGGTGCCCGGAGTACCATTCGTTCCTGCGGCTGACTGTCAGCACCACACATGTAAGATCCAAAAAGAAAGACTTATGTTCAAGCTAGCAACCCTATATTTTGCAGACAAGTAGACACACATGTTATGCACTCAAAACAACCAGCAAGTACAATTTTCAACAGTTGGTTATTTTTTGGCAATTTATTTGCTATACTACCCCCCCAAGCAGGAACCATTTTGACAGTTTTTTCAACTTTGAACCCAACTGGACAACATAGAAAAGTCCTTGCACTGTTTAAAAAAATTCAGCAAACTGCCTAACCACAACTAGTCTGCATGAGGTGTCATTTCTTTTATTCCCTCCTTCCAGCTTTAAACAAGGCTTAAGATACTGAAGGCAACTGAAGCTATGTTCCGCACTTTTTCTGAAAATGAATCACCAGCCAACATGCTTTTTCTTGCAAACAGCTACAAATCCTTGTACCAGCCAACTCAAGGGACCAAGGTGCTTCTCTGACTTTGACTACTTTGCATGGCAAAGCAGCTGAATGCTTTAAATAGTGTAAAATGCTTGAAAAAGTAGCAAAAATTCCACGTGAACGCGTGCGTTCATTCGGGAGAGGGGGGGGGGGGGGGGGAGGGAGGGGGGGGGGGTGGAAGGGGGGGGGGGGGGGGAGGTGTGCGTGTTAATGCTTTGGGTTAGTATTATTAGTGTAAGCATAGTAGAGTTAGGATTAGGGTTAACTTAGTTTTGGGATCTGAGTTAGCATAGTAACGTTAGGCTTACCATGACTGAGGGTTGGGGGTGAGGGATATTTGGGGGGGGGGGGGGGGCACGGGGGCAAGAAGGTGGTGTTTGGGGTGGGTGGTGGGTGGGTGGAAATGTGTGGCATGGATTTTTAGGCATAATAGATATGCTCAGGATACAGCAGGATGATTTGTGTTTGAAAAAGGTGAAGAGATTTCTCACACACTAACTTCTCGATAATATTTATGACAACCGTGCCTTTTAACCGCACCACACCATCTAAACCGACTTCAGAAACAAGTCAAAACAACATGTTTTGGTGTCACCACACTGAGGTTTGCAGTTTACAGCATGTTTTCACCAAGATGACCCTCACAAAGCCCAAAATACACTGTGCAGGATAAACGGGTATTTTGAATGCAGTCAAAACAAAAGCAAAAAAATCGGCCAACCGACAAAAATCAAATTTAACTAAATTTCATCTAGATGACATCGTAATGACTGTTACCTTGTCAGAAGGGTTTTTGAATGACTACTATGACAGAAAATGTGACCTGGGATTGTTCCTGTGTGTTTTCTAGTCTTTTCTTTCCCCTTCGCACAAATATGCACCATTTTGCCTCTATAATCCTTATACAGCTAAATAAAGCTATCTGTATGGCATCAAAAGTGCCAACATGGCCTAAAAACACCTGATATCAGCATAAAAAGCAAAAAATGTCGATTTTTTGGCACAATCTCCTTCCAAACGCCAATAGTAGAAAAAATCACTCTGCCTTTACAGGCCACACAGGGCAATTAGGTTATGCCCCCTTTTCACACACTGTTATCTGTTAGCCTCTTGCAGCATAAAACTATGAACGAAGAACTTTTCTGCCAAAACAAAAAATCCACGCGGAGCACATCACAGGAGAAGCTATTTCAGCAATTCTTAAAAAAATTAAGAGTTAGCGTTTTTCACAACACTCAAATGCACTAAGTACCCCATGACAAAACTGTCGTCTGCAAGCCTGCATACAACCGTGCACATGCCCCAATTAGGCTCCCATGAACACACTAGGTCGACTAAAATTACCCAGATTTTGCTCTTTTTCACACCACCTGTCATGCCTTTTGTTGCTCAAAACGCCAAAAAAGGCACACAATTGAAGTTTTACACCCTAAAAAAATGGCAAAAAGGGAGGAAATTTTTTTAACTATTTCTGGCGGAAAAGTTACTACATGCACCGGAAGCAATTGCCCTGTGTGGCCACTACCACTACCTCTGAAGACCGGAAGCGACCTGTGCGAGCTAAAGCTAACGCCTCGCTCAATTTTGAATACGCGATTTGGGGATATCCGCCACATAAAGATCACGAAACACGGTATTGGAATAGTGACTTTACGATTTTGTTTTCGGCGGAAATTTTTATTTTCGGCGGAATGGCAGCTTCATTTAAGCGGAAATCCGCCAAAAAGAGGAAAATTCCATGCTCTGCAGAATGAAAAAGGAAGCGTTGGACACGTCAATAGGCTACCACGGTTCAGTCCACTCAACTCCAAGGCCGCATTTCTCAAATTTTGGAGGTGCCACCTAAGGACCATGTACCAATTTCAGGAGATGGATCGACCACGGTAAGTCAAGGGTAGTGCCAGATTAGCTTGGCACCATCAGGTACCAAAGCTAACCTGGCACCACCCTTGAATTATCATGGTCGATTCCTCTCCGCCCGTAGTGAATGGGAGGGAAGGGGGGGGAGGGGGGGGGGGGGGGGGTAAAATGGGTTAACCCGGGACCCTGCAGCAGGAGATGGATTGATCATGATAATTCAAGGGTAATTCAAGGGTAGTGCCAGGTGAGCTTGGCGCCTGAAGGCGCCAAGCTCATCTGGCACTACCCTTGAATTATGATCAATTCATCTCCTACAACTGGTACATAGTCGTTAGGCAACACCTCCAAAATTTGAGAAATGGGACCCTGGGGCTGAAAGGGTTAAACGGCGCAGATGCTGCATGTGTACAGAAAAGCAAAACGCATCAAGCAACACACAGATTATGTAACCCCCTCAATGCAGATAATTACAAACCGAACAACACCTACTGCTAGAGGTGCAGATCCTAATGAGCCCTCCCCCCCCCTCCACCCCCTCCTCCCCCCCCCCCACCCCCCAGGTGCTGGGGCACACGAACTGACTGAAGCCACCTCGTATTCACAGCCTGTGGATCTTCGACGTTCAATTTAGAATGATTTTAAAAAAAACACAATCACAAGTCCACTGGCCGTGAAGCGGTGAACATTGCCCACGACATGTACCGCAGGAAGACTGGACAACAGCACAAACACACGTCAACTTTCACAGGTTGAAGAAAATCTGAAAGCCGACGTCCACGGTTGTCCGCGAAGCAGTGGACAGTCAACTTTCACTCAAAACTGACCATAAAAGCAGCTGTATTTTAAATGTTAACCCTTTTGGCAGTCAGTAGCAGTTTTTGTCACGAGGATTCCGGCAAAACTGCTACCGACGGCCAAAGGGTTAGATCAACGTCAGTCAAAAAGTCAACGTCTAAAGGTATGGGTATAATTATAAACATCCTAATTAGCCCCAGCAGCAAAACCATTGCTGTCAACTGATTTACATAACATTATTTCACTTATAGTCCAGGTCCAAACCCAAAATAACACTGGTTGTCTCCCTCCATTCGCCACCGCTGACCAGTGGTGAAAAACAGAGGGAGACGAGCAGTGTAGCAAAAGCTAAGAGAACAAAAGTTCAGTTCATGCCAGTTATGTACAGGTAATGTGCTGCGTACAGTGTTGATGGCTGTCTCCTTGTATGCAAGGATCCTGTGAAATTATGCTGACAAGCAACAAAAAAGCAATCATGAACACTATAAGTGTTTGCTATTAATGGTTCCAAAAATGTCGCATTTCTTTTGCTCATCAGTATAAATACAATGTACCAGTACATCCAAACTCAACTTGGAGGAAAACAGAAAGTAACTACACAATTTGCACACTATGCCAGAATCAAAACAAATTTTAATATATTTACAAGTCCAAGCTCTGTCTACCAGCAGATGGATCGATTTAAGCAAACACACAAAATGCAATCACCGGGAAAAACAACAACCACCACCAACATTACATTGAGTTCTTACCCCATATCATACTGAGGCTAAAAGCTTCACATCTGTACACTGCCATTATGCAAGCTACATTTTAGTACTTACAGATGAGGATATAGACAAATGGCTTTAGTTCAAGGGTGGTGTCAGAATAGCTTGGCGCCTAGAGGCGCCAAGCTATTCTGGCACTACCCTTGAACTATTTTAGTCAAACTTATTTCACACACTGGTGTATTCCGAATGATAAGGGTAAAGGGCACAATCAATCGGACTAGACTATGTTCCATGACCCGCCACCACGAAATGAGTCGTAATGTCCCTGACCCGATTTCCCGCTATTGGTGAAAATTGTCGGGTGGCGTGGTCGGGTACCGGCGTGGGGTCCCCAGTTTCTATAAACCATAACTCAGTGACCAATCGTCTGATTCACATGTTATTGGGCACCATTGAAAAGGGTTTTCTTTCTAGTTTCTGCTGATATCAATATCTCAAAATGTCCAAAAAGTGACTTAATTAAGACTCATTTTGTGGTGGCGGTATTTTGTCAGGTAGGTATACACAAAGCAGCGCATACATTTTCCACCTAGGTTTTGGTACATAGTGAAGTAAGACAAAAGTGAACACAACGTCAATGACTCTTTGAATGACTCCTTGAATGACTCTTTGAATGACTGATTGAACCCACACAATGATAAACACCTGCAAGAGACATAGATCCTCATGAGCCCCCGCATTTGCGGGGGCTCATGAGGATCTATGCCTCTTGTTGACTACACATACAGTGACTACATTTTGTTCGACATTCACACTGAACTTGCAGCCAGGTTGCAAAGTTTCACTTAATACAGGCAAACCTGCTCCAGCGGCAACCTTTCTACAGTGGTTGCCTGTCTATAGGAGCCATACAGGAAGTATACCTCTCCTTCATTTTTAATATAAAGAATGTTAATAAAACATATGTCCTGTTCCTTGGGTAAAACGTTATCTGCAGATTTGACCGTATCTTTTCTCACACTGTATAGAGACAGCATTATTTCTGACATATTCAGTCCAAACCTGCCTTGTTAGCAAAGCAAACCTGGGTAAGGCAACCACTTGTCTAGTGTGGCCATTAGTTCACAGTGCACGCACCAAGGAGAATTATTTAGTGGTGGACAAACAGTTAGCTCCCCTGCGGCCTTCCTTCCTGGCACCCAATTGCCAGCCCAAAGAAACAATATACCCAGGGTTCATTTTTGGAGCACGCCCTGCGCCACTGGTGCATAATTTCCAAAAATGACCCATAACATTTTGAGCCGAGGGGCCAATGACCCATAGGTTCTGTAGGCAATGGGCCATTCTTTTCACATGTTCCTAAAGGGCCACCCATTGTTTTCCTCTCCTGTTTGCTGCCTCCCCTTGCCCACAAGCTTTCGACATTTCTGCTGCTGGCGAGAAGGTGCCCGCGCACCCCACCACCCCCCTCCCTCCCCCTTTCATAGTTCACAGTCAAATAGTTGACAATCAAACTGTTGTGTACTCCTGCAGATAAAGAGTCAAGCACATTTCAAGGGAGGACCTACCATATACTGCTAGCTTAATCCTTTTAGTCCCAAGTCCCCATGGCAGGAGATGGATTGACTATGATAATTCAAGGGTAGTGCCAGATTAGCTTGGCGCCGGAAGGCGCCAAGCAAATCTGGCACTACCCTTAAATTATCATGGTCAATCCATCTCCTGCAACTGGTACAGTCATTTGGCAACACCTCCAAAATACATTTGAGAAATGGGACCTTGGGTCTAAAAGGGTCAGCATGTTCCCCCTTGAAACAAGACAGAGGAAGATGGATCAGTCCTCACACAGCAGTGTAGTGCCAGACAAGCCTGGCACAGTAACACCTGTTTTGAGTGACAAACCTTGTGAGAGATCGCCTGTTACTGACTATGGCTGTGGCTGTAGCTGTGACTGTGACCATGGCTGTGGCTGTGACTGTAGCTGTGACTGTGGCTGTGACTATGGCTGTGGCTGTAGCTATGGCTGTGACTATGGCTGTGGCTGTAGCTGTGACTGTGACCATGGCTGTGGCTGTGACTGTAGCTGTGACTGTAGCTGTGACTATGGCTGTGGCTGTAGCTGTGACTGTGGCTGTGACTGTAGCTGTGACTGTAGCTGTGACTATGGCTGTGGCTGTAGCTGTGACTGTGGCTGTGACTGTAGCTGTGACTGTAGCTGTGACTATGGCTGTGGCTGTAGCTGTGGTTGTAGCAACATAAATGTTGGCCTTTAATGACAGGTGGCGCTGTTCCCCCCTTCGAGACTTCTCTTGAGAGCGCTAAAAACGGGTTCTACAGTACACGGGACAGCCCCACGCTCCGCAAGCAATACCCTCCCAGCGCGCGGGCTCACTGTGGCCGTCGTGGGCTCGAAGACGTTATGCTACCAGGGCATGCAGTGTCTCCAGCAACTAATGCCTGGCTTCATAGACGACTCCTGAAGTTACAGAGCAACAGAAACGCAACATCACAGAAATCATCAGACACACTGCACACCTACACTGCCCAGACAACATGAACGCAATCCAAACGCAAGAGGCATGGAGCCTCATGAGGCCCCCCGACTGCGGGGGCTCATGAGGATCTGTGCCTCTTGCATTTGGATTGTGTCATCTGTCATTCAAAATTAATGTTTTAATCTATATATAAAATATATATTTAAAAAAAAAAAAACTACCGATGGCATTACTAGTAGTATTACTATTAGTAATGCCATCGGTAAGGGTTTTGAGGAAAAAAAACATCATGTGGATCTATGCTGAGACCATTTTGTATCCCTGTTCCCTGGGGGGCTGCGGCTTTTGGTCATTTTATGAACACACATGACCCAACTCTGCCTATAAATCACTGCTCAAGACGTATCTGTTTTCTTATGCATACAGTTAGATGCATTTTCAGTGCGTTAGCAATCTTTAGCAGTAACCGTTCTTGTAACGGTGTGTGTGTATGTGTGAGTGTGAGCTTTTGATATGTGTCACTTTAGTTTTTGTAACATTTATTGTAGCATTTTCTTTCTTGTACTTTTTGTTCTGTGATTTTTTATCCTGTAAAGCGCTTACAGCACCATTCATTTGGAGGTTAAGCGCTATTAATGTACATTATTATTATTATTATTTCAGAAACAAAATATGTGTCCAGTGGCAGGGAGAGGATCAAGCGTTCCCAATGATTCCAGTGATGTTGCGTGTCTTCTGTTCACCAGCATTATTATGTTCCAAAGCGTTAAAAACACGTTGGATGACAGTGTGTTGCCTGCTGAGCACTACAGCTCACACGCTGGGCTAACAGAGCACAACCATTGAGCTAAATAAGTCCATACTCCACCGCCCAAAAGAGGCACTGAAGCTACACAATCATGCGAGAAGCGGCATGCGTTCACTAGGGATTCCTTGGATCGGTTCCTCGTCCAAGTGCCGAACCAGAGGTCGAGTGTTCACTTCAAGGTCAAACTTGTGCAGCTCTCCAACGTAGGTGAAGAAAAATCCCAAGAAGGTCAAGGCCGTCACCCACTCCCCCACCGTGCTGACAATGTGGGCGTTATATCCCTAGAATAGTAAAAAAAACCAAAAAAACAACAACTTAATTACAAGAACGGCAATGTGTCCTTCATGTATGCATGACCGATCCGCATGATCTGTCTGACCTTCTGTGACTTTGACCTTTGCAATGCCAGCAAAGACATCAACTCAGTTTACAAGCAGGATGTACAATGGATGCCACAGTTCACATGAAAATCATATTAACACCCCTGTTCAAGAAGCCAGCAGAACCGTCCACAGTACCGGTCAGCTGCATGCACAAGGGAGTCTACCCTGTCACTGTCAGAAGCGATTCTTGTCGCAATGATTCCTGCAAGAATCATGACGACACACAGTATTTCCCACAGCCAAAGGGTTAACCTATGAAGCTCTATGGCCCAAATTACCAAATTTGGGAGTTACCCTCTAAAACTACATAATATTTCTCACTCCAGGAGACAGATTGAACAAGTTAGTTCAACTTCAAGGGGTGTGACCAAAACAGTTTCTCATCTTTGGGCGCCAAGCTATTCTGGCTCACCTCTGCACTCACACAAGCCGCAACACGTTGTCTTAGTGTTGAATGGATTAACCTATTTAACTCATTCAGCCCGACGGGCCATATTTCCCAAATTTGGGAGGCGTCATCCAACGACTATGCACCAGTTTCGGGAGATGGATCGACCATGATAATTCAAGGGCAGTGCCAGATTAGCTTGGCGCCAACAGGCGCCAAGCTAATCTGGCACTACCCTTGAATTATCATGGTCGACCCATCACCTGCCGTAGTGCGTCAGGGCTGAATGGGTTTACCCCAGTCGCATTTCCCAAATTCTGCAGGTGTCATCCAACGACTGTGTACCAGTTGCAGGAGATGAATCATGTTGACTCAAGGGTGGTGCCGGATTAGCTTGGCACCATCATGCGCTAAGCTAAGCTGGCACTACCCTTGATTATTATGGTCAATTGATCTCCTGCTGTAGTGCGTCAGGGCTAAAAGAGTTAAACACACACACTCACTCCAGTGAGCACGACGTTGGGCCGACATCAGCTATCACTGGCTGTGTATGGTAAAATGGCAGCCAACATTGGCCCAACAGTGTATTGCACACACACACACACACACACACACACACACACACACACACACACACACACACACACACACATACAGAGACTTACAGGCTGATCCGGTCTCCATTTGAATTTATCCTTGTTCCCAAAGCCATAGTTTGCCCAGTCTTTCAGTGCCACACTCGCAGAAATTATTGCTGTGATGTGCTGTCAAGGAAATGTACGCTGCAAATGACATGCGTTACAAGGCATATTCCTTCTTTTCCTATCAATATAATAATAATAATAATAATGACTACTTATATAGTGCTTTTCCTAAAATAAGCTCTAAGCACTTTACAAATAAACGGTGGGGGTGGAGGGGGTCATAAAGCCAGAGAAACAAAGGATTCTGCATTACACATGGACACACACTGACAAACACACGCGTACATAATCACGAAGAACTAAGCTACTTGGGGTATCGAACATGTGGATATTGTATGAAACTCGTTGTCTGACTGGCAGCCAATGAAGTTGTCTTAGGATGGGAGTGATCTAAATGCTCACAATGGAGTGATCAGTAAATACAGCTAAGTCACTCAACTGTTATGAGATTGTTGTTGTACAATTCACAAAGTCAACTGTCTTTTTTGAATTTTACAACAAAAAACAAAAAAAAGAAAGAAAGAAAAAAAAGAACACACAAGTGCAAGGATACTGGTGATGAGAGCAATGAGCGAGACGATGGTAATGGCCAGGCGAACACGACACACGCGCAGTCCGTTATAGTCAGGGTACATGTGATAAGACATGGACGTCTGCAGAGAGCAGTAGATCAGGCCGCCGATGAACGTCAAGGCCGCTCCAATGATATGGACTGGCTCCATCACCGTCCCTTCCTGCACCACAATTAACCCACTACAAGCTGAAGGTGATTTTTTTTTTTCAGATTTGTGAGTTGTCCTATGATAGCTAGATTACAGCTCCAGCGACAGACTGACCATGATAGTTCAAGGGTGGTGCCAGGACAGCTTGGCGCCCATGGATGCCAAGCTGTCCTGGCACCACCCTTGAACCATCATGGTCAAATTTACCTCAAGATTGAGCGTTTCAGGACAAAGGGTTAACTCGTTAAACCCTAAGGCCGCATTTCCCAAATTTTGGGAGGCGTCACCTAAAGACTATGTACCAGTTGCAGGAGATGGATCCACCATGACAATTCAAGGGTAGTGCCAGATTAGCATGGTGCCATCAGGCACCAAGCTAATCTGGCACTACCCTTGAATGGTCATGGTCGATCCATCTCCTGCTGCAGTGTGTCAGGGTCTGAGTTGTCCCCTGAATACTACACTACTGCTCAAGACATGAACACAACATGAAAGCTCAATGGTGGTGCCAGAACAACATAGTGCTTTGAGGTGCCAAGCTATTCTGTAACCACCCTTCAGCTACGATGGGCAATCCATATTTTCTCATCATGTCAGGTGTGAAGGGACCTTGGTAAATTGACAAATTATTTTCACATCTTTCATTATCATTATTTATTTAAATTATTATCTACAAAGTACTTATTTTATCTCTGACTTGGCACACACACACACACACACACACACACACACACACACACACACACCCACACACATCACACGTGTATACAACAGGCTTAATGTTCACAGAACATTTTCTGCATTTGACAAACAAATTTACACAGGGATGGAAAAAAAATGGATAGCCATCTGTCACCAGGACAAATCTTGAGAAAATAAACTTATCCGTGCCATATTTCAAGTACGCGCCGGACTGTAGAGTGCCTTGGACTGATTTTGTCATGCTGTCCGTCCTGATGACAGACAATATAAAATCCTAGCGGAAAGCCTGATACAACTGTATTACATGTACTATGTCACTGCTAGCATCAGTTCAAACATTGATTCACCTAAAGTTTGCCACATGTATGCCACCAATCCTCATTTATTTTCTTTGGACAAACCCAGTATTTTAACAAAGGTCCTCGGATCCACGATGGCCACAGTGGGCCTACGCATGGCTGTGTGCAGGCCCACTGCAGCCATCGTGGGCCCGAAAACGTTTTGCTACTGGGGAAAGCCTGATACAACTATAACACAAGCACTACCTCGCTTCCAGCATCAGTTCACACATCAACTCACCTGAAAGTTTGCCACAAGCGAACATCCAGTGGCGGATATGATGCCCAGCCACATGCTGATCAAGTTCATTCTCCGTAGCCACCGGTCCTCTTCCCCGGCCAGAGCTTGTACTGCCTTGAAGCGCACGTACATGGTGCAGAATGCTGCAACACACACGCTCACAAGTCAGCCGTTTTGTTTGGGCAGAATCAACATGTATCATTTATTTTCCCCGGCAAAACTGTTGAAAAAAATACATGTCTTCTGGGAAATGGCAGCTGTCTATGATATAACACAAATGCAAAGACCCAACTAGGCAGGGTTAATAATAAATAAAATAATAATAATAATTATGGTATTTATAATGCGCTTATCTTATAATAATTATAACTCTAAGCGCGCACTCACAACTCGCGCACGCATGCGCACCCTTTAGACAATGACTCACGTACCACAAATAGTGAAATACATTACGACGGTCAGCTTGCGGTGGGCAGTGTGGTGATATAGTGCTAGAACTGTTGAAAGAGGTGAGTATTGAGGGCGGACTGGAAGGAGAAGAGAGAGTGTTTCTGACGGAGAGAGAGTGGGAGAGTGTTCCAGGTGGATGGACCGTATACTGAGAAGAAGCGGGGGCCGAAAGTGCTGAGTTTGGTGCGGGGGATGTGGAGGCAGAGAGGGTCGGAAGCGGAGTGGAGGGAGCGGGGAGGAGTGTAGGGGTGAAGTAAGTTTGAGAGATAGGCGGAAGCGCAGTTTTTCAGGGATTTGTAGCAGAGAGACAGAATCTTGTATTGGATGCATTGGGGGATGGGAAGCCTGTGAAGGAGTTTGAGCAGGGGAGTGATGTGGTCGGATTTTTTCTTTCTGAGGACGAGGCGGGCAGCATTGTTCTGGATGCGCTGGACAGTGAAAGTGGTGGAGTGAGCGAGGCCGGAAAGGAGAGAGTTGCAGTAGTCGATGTGAGATAGGATGAGAGAGACAGCAAGTTTGGTGGCAGCTTCGGTAGTGAGGTATTTTCTGATCTGACTGATGCGGCGGAGGTGGAAGTAGCATGCCTGGGCCGTGGCGGAGACGAAGCTGGTCATGAAAAGAGAGGAATCGAGAATAACGCCGAGGTTTTTGGCCGAGTCAGAGAGGAAGATGGGGGTGCTGTCGAGTTGAAGGTGGAGGGAGGGCGGGAGCTGGGAAAGTTTCTGGCGAGTGCCTACCAGCATGGCTTCCGTTTTGTCGTCATTCAGTTTAAGCTTGTTTGCTGTCGTCCAGTTTTTCACGTCTTCGTAGCAGTCAGCCGTGCGAGTCAGTAGTGACTGAGTGTTGTCGAGTTTGTCTTTGTCTAGTAGTTGTGAGTTGGGGTTTAGGGGGCTCTGGATAGAGGTAGTACCTTTGCTGTTCGGCAGCTGCGTCCTACATAGGATGGACGGGCATCACTGGTCCTCATCCATCTCCTTAATCTCTCACGTGCTGGCTCCAAGCGCCACACCCTGGCAAACCACCTCAGCTGGTGGGCTAAACCACGTGAGGGGGTGGTGTTCACATTGCACCACTAGGCGGATGAGCTGTTTCTGACAGCCAACGGCTAGAGGACGGAGGAGATCAGGTTGGATCCAACGGCCAAATGTGGGGGAGTAAACCCTTCAAATCAGGAGTGGAGCTCCGAAGGCAGACAGCTGCCTGTATTCACGCACTGTTCTGGCAGCTCCTGCAGCCAAACTGGTGCCAAACGTACTGCTTTGCATTCCTTTGGATACATCAGCGAGGCCGAGAGGGGGATCTTGACGACTGGGCATCCCAGGATCTCCATACACTTCGCCCAGGCTTGCGCACTGGAGAGGTCACTCCAGTGACTGACCCAGCAAGCGCATATTCCATTGTCTTCCGAGACAGGATGCCGAACGAGTAGTTGTGAGTCGTCAGCGTAGAGGTGGTGGTGTATGTGTTAAGAAGTACATGAGATCATTTAAAACTCATTTGAGACGTGGCGCCTCCGGATACGTGGCTTAAGCCGCGTATCTGGAGGCGGCATGTCTCAAATGAGTTAACCCTTTGGCTGATGGTAGCGCTGTTTGTTGCGATGATTTATGCAGGAATCATCGCAACAAAAAACACTGCTGACAGCCAAAGTGTTAAAAAAAAGTTGTTATTTTTATATCAGCTGTAACTAACTTTATAAAAGTTTAACGAACTACTTACAAAGGAATGATGCAATATTCAGCAACTGGCCAAAAATACACCTTTCTGGTGCGTAGACCCCAGAATCACTGTGCAAAATAAACAGAAAATAAGTCACATTTACTTCATAAAGGTACAAACTCAGTTAAAAGTATGTATCATGTATATGTCCAACTTCAGAATCCTGTGAGATCTATCCTAACATCTAAAGAGCACGTCCCCTGCTATTTGTGGTGTCGGTAGCATATAACATCTTTGGGCTCTCAATGGCCTAAGTGGGCCCACTGTGGCCGTCGTGGGCCCAGCGACCTCTGCTAACTGGGTTAGCCCTGGCTCACTACAGCAAGAGATGATCGACCAAGATAATTTGAAGATGGTGCCAGATTAGCTTGGCACTATCAGATGGGAGGCCAAACTGGCACTACCTATGAATTATCATGGTTGATCCATCTCCTGCAACTGGTAGTGGTACATATTCATTAACTCATTCTACCCCAACACCGAAATCCTTAAATTTTGCCGTTGTTCTCTAAAGACTGCATTGCAGTGCAGGACACAGCTCGACCATGATAGTTCAAGGGTGATGCAAGAATAGCTTGGCGCCCATAGGCGCCAAGCTATTCTGGCATCACCCTTGAACTATCATGGTCGATCCTTATCTTCCTGTGGTGTGTCTGGGGTAGAATGAGTTAAGTAACACCTCCGAATTCAAGGAAATGCGGCCTTGGCCCCGCGTTAACCTTTAGCACGCTGGTGGCGACATTTGTCGCCAGCCGCCATCTTGCTTCATTATCGGATGGCGACATATGTCGCCACCGCGTGGTCTGTTCGAAATCGGCTATGGTAAACACACTAGGTTGCTATGAAGCCTTTGCAAAGGATTGTGGGTGATTGTAAATGAGGCTTGCTTCCGTTTTATATCGGCCATCTTGCTAACTTCGAGTGCGTTTGAGCGATTCAAATTTTCTAAGCGAGAGTTTGTTCTGACGGCTTCATTTTGACAAAAGATGACCGATGAGGAGTTAGAAGCATTCATCAAAGAATACTTTTATGGAGTCAGATTCCGATGATGAAGGCTTTCTTGGCTTTTTGCCAGAAGACTTGAGATCGAAGGGGGTGATGGGCAGAGGAGCGATTCTGAATCGAGTGCTAGTGAACGCGGAAACGGTGCGTAATAAGCATTGATTATTTTTTTTTTTTTTTAGGATAATAACACAGATAACACAGTTTAAAGAATTGTGACATAATCTTGATTCATTTATTTACGTACATGCCAAATTCCACAACCATACATAGAAAAATGAAAAAGTTGTAGGCTTTTGAAGTAAGTAGGGTAGCGTTGGGTTTAGCCCACTCAAAAAGAATGCAGTTGCAGGGAAAAGAACTGCCAGCGGAAAGCAGAGTGCTAAAGGTTAAATGGGTTAAAAATGTTAAGCCCTGTGATCAAAATTCCCAAATGTGTGCTCTGTCCACTGAAGACTACTATATCAGTTCTTGAGACAGAACGTCCATGATAGTTTGTGGGTGTGCCCAGAAACGCTTGGTACCTAGCTAGTTTGAATCAATCATCTTTCAATTATTCAGGTCCTACCATGCCTTCCAGACCAAAAAGGTGACTGCCAAGCGTGTAATATGCAAAGAAGTACCCAACGGAGAAAGAAACACGCTTAGAAAAGATGGGTAAAAAGATTGTGTTGTACCCATCTTTTCTAAGCGTGTTTCTTTCTCCGTTGGGTACTTCTTTCCTACCATGCCTTGTTGTAGTGTGTCGAGGCTGTACACGTGCTAACACAATCTGCCCCAGGACCAAAATCTCCAGAATTTGAAGTTGCACTCTGTATTACAATTCTAGAGACTATTCAAGCGTGATAGTTCAAGGGTGGTGCCAGAATAGCTCGATCCATGTCTTGCTGTGGTGTGTCAGGGCTGAATGAGTTAAACATGCGCACACATGTATATAAACTGAGTGTACCTGATGTAAGGGAAGGCAGCAGAGACGTCCCCCTCCACAACAGCGATAACATAGGACAGGATAAATCCTGCAGCCGCCACCAGCACTAGCCCAATAGGCAGGTAGCCCAGGTACGACATTCTCACTCTACGTCGTTGTCGTCTTGAGCATGATCTGTTAATATCATAATATTAATTAATATCATTCTAATAAACAATACTAAGAATGATGTGGGTTTACACTTGCAGGACCGCCAAAAACAATCATCACCTGATCATATGTGAAAAGATTTTTTGCTTCACAAATATATATTGCAAATCTAATATTCTAAGTGTCATGACAGCTTTCACAGTATTTGAATTAGAACGTTAACCTTATGGGTAATCAAATATGTTGTAATGGCGTTTAGATCTGCAGTGCACTTGTCCTTGGATCAAAGGGATGATAATGTGCAGGAAATATCAGCAAGCCTGGTGGCCTTACACAGATCCAAGCTCAAATTTAGGATGTATTTCAGTGCACTTTTCCTGCATTTGTATCAAAAGCTGGCAAAAGCAGACGACAAAACAATGTTAAGCACAAAAAAATGGTTCACTGCCTTTATATGTTACACAACAAAATAATCATGAATTACTCACACTGTACTGATGCTGCGTCAGTCACTCTGGTCAGATGACACTGACTCTAAAGATAACGATCTTTGAGATCGAGCCACTTAATTAGGTCTTCTACTTCCGTTTTCAGGTTCGATAGCTGTACCATCAGACTCACACCTGCATGCACGTCGTGCAAGGTAAAGAAGACGACAATCTGGAACCAGCCGCGCTAATAACGGGCGATCAGTTTAAAACATTATCCTGTTTTTCTTTGTTTTCAGTGGCATCATTCATGTGACCATTTGTTTTGCTAAATTAGCACTAACTGTGTTTCTCGAACACGAGAGTTCCTCAAGGAGTTTGTTCCCTTGACGTGGGGGGGGGGGGGGGGGGGGGGTTGGGTTCCATGTCGAGTATGCGTCATCTATACAAAGACCACATTTTGGTATAGTTGACAAATGTACTTAATATATGAATAAAACGTTATTTAGTTGTTGTTTTTCCGGTATAATGTACGAAAGTCAATTTCTACTTAAAGTATGTTATCCATGCTCCTTTCAGTTTCCAATAAATACTAAATTTAGCTGCAGATTGGGTCCGAGAGGTATACCCAGTACATAAAATTATATCTCTGATAAGGTGGCATTTCTTTCTCTGCAGTGTGAATGCACGTGATAGTAAGCACGGATGTGTGTCTGTGTAGAAAGTTGATCCAGACCAAAGGAAAACGACTGAGACAAACATGGAGATGCACTACTCAAAGAGAAATAAGCAATCCAGACCAAAGACTAGGTGACTGCCAAGCCCCGTGTAATACCCAACGGAGAAAGAAACACGCTGAGAAAAGACGGGTACAACACAATTTATTAATGCAAGCCAGTGAAAAAAGCTGACGAAGGCATGCTAGTACAAGGAAAACGAGACAAACATGGAGATGCAGTCCGCCAAAGAGAAATAAGCAATCCAGACCAAAAAGTTGACTGCCAAGCGTGTAATACCCAACGGAGAAAGAAACACGCTTAGAAAAGACGGGTACAACACAATTTATTAATGCAAGCCAGTGAAAAAAGCTGACGAAGGCATGCTAGTACAAGGAAAACGAGACAAACATGGAGATGCAGTTAAAGAGAAATAAGCAATCCAGACCAGATGACTGAAAAGATGACTGCCAAGCGTGTAATACCCAACGGAGAAAGAAACACGCTTAGAAAAGACGGGTACAACACAATTTATTAATGCAAGCCAGTGAAAAAAGCTGACGAAGGCATGCTAGTACAAGGAAAACTTATTCCTTGTTGTGTACCGTGCTAAATGCTGGAACTCGTTTTTTTTTTTTTTTCCCCGGGGTCCTCCCGTTTTTCCCCGAGGTAGTCCTCAACTTGAAGGTGATATAAAGTTTGCCTTCGGGTTGGTGTTTAGCAGGCTTTGTGTATTAGACACTCAGCCTACTTCGTGCCCAAGGGTAATCCCCGTTCGTCAGTTCTCTCTCTGGCCTCATCTACACGCCTTTTCTTTCGCTCGCCCCTGCACGTGCTTGCACATACTCTTGTCTCTCGTGTTCAGGTTCTTTCCGAGTCTCTCTCACGATTTTTCGTTGACGTCATTTTTACTTTTTCCGTACTTTTGTTCTTCCTTTTCTTTTATTTTACGTCACCTCCTTCAGTTGCCACATTCCTTGCCAATGAAGATAAGTAGCGGCTAATCTCTCTCAATGTTTGTTTGTCTATTTTGACAAAGGGTATTTACCCGAAATATTAATAAATTGTGTTGTACCCGTCTTTTCTAAGCGTGTTTCTTTCTCCGTTGGGTACTTCTTTGTATAGAGCATGTATGCATCGTCGCATTCAGTCATAAAAGATGTTTATGTGTGAGATGTGTAAGAGCTATGTGTAAAGATTTTATAGTGTTTGTGTCCATTTGGAATTTGTAGCTGTGCAAGTGCAGGGAGAAATGTTCATAATTATGCTATGTTTTTGTTTGTACTATTTGTTATAAATGTACCACAACCGAATTTCTCTCTCCCAGATAATAAAGTACTCTTATTCTTATATGCTGACTGCCATGATGCGTGTCACGTTTGCAAACTGAGAACTAACTCTTTCCATCCCAAGGATGACATGATCAACACCCTTTGAGGTCTATGTCATAATTCTGATTGAGCACAACTGTTCAAGGGAAGTATCAGAATAGCTTGGCGCCGACAGGCAGCAAAATAAGCTATTCTGACACCACCCTTGAACTATCATGGTCAATCCACATCCTGTTAAAGCACGTCAGGGATTTATGGGAAACATAGATACTCATATATCCAGTTTGCAAGGAATCGTACATTTCACACACTGTCTTCCTCCTACCATTCACTACTGCTTTTCAGCAGAGACGAATCAAGGGAGAAGACCACACACACACACACGCGCATATCAAACCTTTCTCCCAGGCAATAGGGCTCTGGAAGCTGACGTCATCACGCCAGTCGTAGCGGCCATCTTGTGAGGATACGGAACTAAGCGCTCTATAGGAAAATCGCTGTTTTTGTAATGTCAGGAAAGTCCTGAATAACAGCAAGTCTTGCCATCACTGTAGGGAACCGCTCACCAGAATCTGTTTTTGTTTCCAAAGGGGAAGAAAAATTAAGAAAAAGGTGTTGAAACACAATTTTGCTACTATACGATGACTATGGTATCCTCTTAAGATGGCGGATGACGCGCCGACAGTGCTAGGCAACACGGGGAACTTCCCGAGCCCTATACTCCAAAGGGGAATGAAAAGAAAAAGGACAGAAATATTGAATTTAGATCTGTTTACACAACCACTCACCCAGACAAGAAAGTGTGGCCAACATAGCATCAGCATCGTACAGTTAC
This sequence comes from Semisulcospira habei, assembly GCA_036245525.1. Classification (NCBI taxonomy): domain Eukaryota; kingdom Metazoa; phylum Mollusca; class Gastropoda; family Semisulcospiridae; genus Semisulcospira; species Semisulcospira habei. The sequence continues at coordinate 7,361,410 of BTPG01000006.1, forward strand.
ATCTGTGGTTATCACCATGTCTTGGCAAATAGAATTTTGTATACGATACATAATTTAAACAGATGGAAAAAAAGGCAGAAACATTACAATCGTTAGCTTCATTCAGTTGTAATTTTTACAATCTCCAAGATACATTTATGTACAAGCAAAGGTTGTTTACATGGTAAACAATATTCTGTGAAAATACACCGTAGTCTGAAAAAACAATAATGTGCTGGAGATGAATTCAAATGTGTGCAGGTGACATGTTGCAGTGAACGTTTGATGGAACAAAAATGACACGGGACTTCATTTTTTTAATCCAAAGTTTATGAGAGATGAGGTAATTTAACTCATTCAGCCCTGACACACAACAGGAGATGGATCAACCATGAGAATTCAAGGGTAGTGCCAGATTAGCTTGGCGCCTAAGGCGCCAAGCTAATCTGGCACTACCCTTGAATTCTCATGGTTGATCCATCTCCTGCAACGTGTACAGCGTTGTAAATGGGTTAACCTACGGACTTCTACTAAAGATATTGCTCGTCAGAAAAGATGCGTCTTTTGTTGCGAACAATGTCGTCAGTACAGTCGAGGGTTTAATATACAATCTGGCACCCAGCACCATCCATCTGCAAGACACAGACAGATACGAGTCCTTACAGCTGCAGGGGCTCATGAAATCCATCTTGCCGACTGACTGGTCAGCTGCCACGGCCCATGCGAGTCTGTTCTTCTTCATGCCAGACTGGGTCTAGCTGCTCTTTACTGAAAAGCTGGACATTGTCAAATAAACTTTATTTTATTTATTTATTTTTTTTTTCAGGGGGGGGGGGGGGGGGGGTAATGACGCTAAAGCAAAGGATAACTGACTGAACACGTGGAGTCAAACTGAAACCAAGACACTACAATTACATCCGCTGTTATATGGCATAAGCCAAGCAAGTATATTTTGGAGAAAAGCAAGATTGTCATTGATATACAAGGAAAATCCTGCTTTTCTCAAAAGCAGACATACTGACTTTTGCCATATAATGGAGGACATAGAATAAAGGTATGCACAAGGCATCGGTCACCGTCGGACCGGCCCATGGCTGTGCCGGACATTGGCCCGATGACCTCGTGTGCAGAATCATGATAAGTTTCAGGATATCGACAATTCTCTTCCCACCACACAGGGCTGTGTTCAAATATACAATGCTGGAAACTGACAAAGACACGCATCCACAGTGAAACACACACACCTGTAAATGGATCTAAGTAAGCAAAGGGCACTCGGGACGCTGTCCACCCAATAACCATTTGGGATATGCATTAACCCTTTGGATGCTGGCAGCGTTTTTTGTCACGATGATTTCTGCAGTATGTCAGGTTGTTACTCCTTCACGAATCATTGCAGCAAAACCCGCTATCGACAGCAAAAGGGTTGATAAACAGGCTACATCAAACGGAAACTACATGTACCTGATAAACTAAACATCTTAAGTCAACAATCTACTGTCAGACTAAAGTCTGTCGCAAGTCTGACAGCTTGCTTGTTCAGAACCATTAAAATAACTTACGTTTAGCATTCCATAAACTTTTCACTGCCTGTGTGATTTAACTCAAAATGCCACTCCCCCCCCCCCCTCCCCCTCTTAAAAAACAACAATAAAGGTACAATATTCTCAGTACCTATCACTACAAACAAAACGAATAGACAAGTATCACCTGGACATCTGTAAAAAGAGAAATAATTGAAAGTACACCTGGTACGTGCAAACTTTACTTCATGCACAAAGAAAAATGTTATTCTAAAAAAAATTGTAAATTAAGTGTCTGTCCTGTCAAAAATGAAACTTGACAGTAACCTTTCGGCTTAACTCGCACACGCCTAATCCACACGGTCCAGATCACAAGCAACACTCGCGTGTCCGGCACAATATTCAGCCAAAGAAAGTTAGAAACACAGAAACAGTGAAAAAGGTTAACCCATTTCACCCCCATGCTGCATTTCCCAAATTCTTCAGGTCATGCCCAACAACTATGTACCAGTTGCAGGTGACAGATCGATGATGATAATTCAAGGGTAGTGCCAGATTAGCTTGGCGCCATCAGGCGCCAAGCTAATCTGGCACTACCCTTGTATTATCATCGTCGATCCATCTTCTGCTGTAGGGATATAGGGCTAAAAGCGTTAAAGTGTAAAATGAGAGACAAATCATTTCAAAAACCGCCATCTAAACTTCAATCTCTAAATGTCACCAATCATATCCTCAGAAAAAAAGTAAAACAAAGAGAGAATAAAAATGCCTTTCAGTAATCCACCAAAATGCATCATAAGATTGTCGACGACAAAACAACATTCGCGCACACTTTTCCCATTTTGATTCCAAGCCTCTGGTGGACTTTGGAACTAAAACAAATATTTTTGGCCTGTGCCTGAAGCAGCCGATACTGTATCAACACATCTCTGAGATCAGGGTCGAAGGGCACATCATTTTCACATAGCCAGTAACTGCCTGTCATTACCCTAGCAACTTCGCTCGAGCTTTACAGCCCCACACTAAATCTCACCTCGTTAACTCACAGTGCCCTAAAGTCGAAATCCCCAAAATGTTGGAGTCATCTTCTAAGACTGCATTACAATCCCAGAGACAGATTGACCATGATAGTTCAAGGGTGGTGCCAGAATAGCTTGGTGCCCAAGGGCGCCAAGCTATTCTGGCACCGCCCTTGAACTATCATGGTGGATCCGTATCAGGCTGCGGTGGGTCGGGACTAAATGAGTTGAGTGAGTAACGCAGAGGGACATGGGGTTAGCAGTTACTGATTTGGAAAATTCTCCTGCACTTGGCAGCAGATTGCAAATTATGACAGCAAACTCTTCCCCCCATTCAACATGCACGTGCACACACTCATAGACACAACTGCATATTTCATTTCATAGCCTCCTTTCTCATTCACACAACACAAGAAACTGGAAGCTCAATAAAAAATAAAAAAATGGTGCACTAGATTTAGGGAGTGAATGCTGCAGGAACCGCTACAGAAGAACCTGTTTCTAGTGACCACCTTGTACCTGATCACCTGTCATTAAAAACCATCATTTAGGTGGCTGTAGCTGTGACTGTGGCTGTAGCCACCTAAATGATGGTCTTTAGTTTAATGACAGGTGACACCTTTTGTGCTTAAAAACTTTCCTGGAGAATACACCCATCTTCAGACATTGTTAATGCAAAACAGGTGGTTACTTAGAAAGGTGTTACTGTAGTGTAGTGTTACTATCCTGGTTACAAACGTAAATGGATGGGTGTGAAGAGGACACCCGATGGTGTACTTGGGAGAGTGTGCACATACATACATTAACGGCAGCAAGTTTGATTGTCAGCATTACACCGTAACCCTTTGCGTGTTGGTGGCCATTTTAGTCGCCATGATTTCTATAGAAATCATCGCGACTAAAACTGCTACCGACCTAGAAGGGTTAACGTCACCAGTCATCACAAAGTAGGTACAAGTAGAGGCTCTGAACATCTACACCTCCCGTCGACTCATGCCGTAATACCGCGTGAGGGTTAGTGACGTAAATGAAACTAGGAAACAATAAATCTCAAAAAGGCTTCCTATTTGTCGAAGTATTAAACCCATTCAGCCCCGAGTTCCTACAGCAGGAGATGGATTGACCACGACAATTCAAGGGTAGTGCCAGATTAGCATGGCGCCTAAAGGCGCCATGCTAATCTGGCACTACCCTTGAATTATCATGGTCAATCCATCTCCTGCAACTGGCACACAGTCATTAGGCAACACCTCCAAAATGTGAGAAATGGGACCTTGGGTCTAAAAGGGTAAAGTGAATATGCTGCCACTTGCAGTCTCTGTAGCGACTCGGTGAATCAAACCTTTAGATCATAATTATCATCATCGTGAACATCTCGCAAATTCGATTCTCAACATGACAATAAGCAATCCAGACCAAAAAATTTTTTTTTCTAAGCGTGTTTCTTTCTCCGTTGGGTACTTCTCAACATGACAATGTTGAATACATTATAAGAATTCATTCAATCATAAGAGAATAGACCACATTCACATACAAATTGTTTTCCATATTTACAAACACCCATCAAGAAAAGTCTGTACAGCAGATCACAAAAGGTACTGGCAGATCATTAGAGTGCAGACTGCTGTCAAACCAGCTGTTATTGTAAGACAGAAAAAGTCACAGCATGTTAAAAGTAAACTGGGCGTATAACAATCACTTCTTGTCATCTTCGACCAAAAAATTAAAAATCTCACCATTACATTCCGTACTGAAACTGTCTATAAATTTACTTGTGGTACGTACAAATTGTGGATTTGAAGATGCCCCCAAAAAACAAAAAAAAACCACTGATATCTTTTCGATGGCCAAAAATTATTGCACGCACATTTTCCAGTGATCTGTGCTTATGAATGCATTTATTACCTTCACGAACCCTTTTCATCCTGAGACACTACTGCATGAAACTGATTTGACTATGACAGTCTAAGGGTGGTGCCAGAATAGCTTGGCACCAAAGGTGCAATAACCCCCTCCCTGCCGAGGAAAACTGAACACCAGCCATCTGCAAGAGGTATAGATCCTCATGAGCACCAGCAGTTGCGGGGGCTCATGAGGATCTATGCCTCTTGCTGAAATCACTGTGAATTCGTGTTGCTGGGCTGGCTGGACCAAACTAACGAAGATTGCAGAAACAACCTACGTCCACTGGCAGTGGGCAGCAAAAGTGGTTAAGCTGGAAGCTCCTTTCTAAACCCGTGTCGTAAAATCCATTGGCAATAAACCCTCAAACTACAGTACGGTAACAAGAAAATGATAATCATAAAACATCCTCTGCATCTATCGATAATCAAACGCAAGGAACAGCACTGCACATTGCTGCTGACTACCGCACAATCAACTGCCTTGTGCATGCAACCATCCGTACTGTTTACAGGGTTATACAGTTAAAAGACACACGCTCAGGGTTCATTCTAAAAATGTACGCACATGGGTCATTGGCCCGCAGAGTACAAATCCAACGGGTCATTTCTTAAATGGGATGGGCCAAATATGTGAGCTCCTTCTCACCAACCGCAAAGGCCAGGACGGGGGGGGGGGGGGGGGGGGGGGGGGGGGGGGACAGTGTGTGAACACCCTGTCACCGACTGCCGAAATATCACAAAGTTAGTTATTGGGTAGTGCCAGATTCGCTAGGCAAAGAGCAAATCTGGCACTACCCAATAACTATCAAAGGGGAGTGTGTGTGGGCACCTGCTTGCCAGCAGCAGAAATATCAAGAAGCAGGAGCTTGGGGAGGGGGTGGGTGGGTGGGGGGGGGGGTTTGATTGATTGATTGATTGTACATTGCTTAACGTCCCGACAGCAACAAGACTTTCTCAGGACGTGCCTGCACTGCTTGTGAAAAAAAAACAACAACTAAACAGAACATTGAATGTATGTCGCCAGCCGGTCAAATACATTAAATAAACCTAACACATGGGGCCTAAATAAAGCTAAGACCATTTAGCAACACACATCCAATATCAAGAGCTACAGGCAGTGCAGACAGTAGGGAGAGTTTTAAAAAGGCAAATACAGGTAAATGGACCTCGGGTAGACAGAAACACCTGCCCCAGAATAGAGAGAAAAACTCACCCTGTGGGGCTGACCAGGGTGACCCTGGGAACTAAAAAGTACCTAATCCCACCCAAGTCCCCCAGGGCAGACCCGGGTGGGGACCGGGGGGGGGGGGGGGGGGGGTGGGGGGGGGGTGGTGGGGGGCAGCGAAAGATGGGTGGGCCTTTAGAAACACTTGAAAAGAAGGGCCCGCTGCCTTCAGAAACCTATGGGTCATTGACCCCTCAGCTCAAAATGCTAAGGGTCATCTTGGGAAATTATGCACCAATGCTGCAGGGCACACTCCAAAAATGAACCCTGCACGCTGTAAACTTTTCAAAGTTCATTTTTGTGTGTGGTTTTCACCTCATCTGCTGTGTTACGACAAAGCCTCTTCAACAAACTGCATGATTTCAAGAAAAAAAATGCTGAATTAAACTTAAATTTACGACATGATCAAGATAAAAAGTAGACCAAAGGTCTGTTACATGCTAGGATAAAACAACAGTCTAATACTGTACTTTCAAAGAATCCACTAAGAAATGCACACAGTTGCTTCATTGTTAAAAGAAGTAAAACAAAAACCATGGCAACAGGGAAATAAAAGCCGAACCAAACACAATAAATGTGCTTAACCCTCTTAATCCCATGGCCTCCAAGGAGATGGACTGATCATTACAATTCAAGGGTAGTGCCAGATGAGCTTGGCGCCTTCAGGCCTTCAATTATCATGATCAATCCATCTCCTGCTGCAGGGCCCCAGCACAATTGGGTTAATCAAACTCGGGGAAATGCTTTGGTAAAAATGACACCATACAGCCCAACACAATAGTGGAACCGGTTCTGAACAATCACCATTTCTGCAAGAATTAGTGATCCAACAAGACAGGTTCTCTCTCAAAATAAGTCTTGAAAGGCAAGAAGAGACACCTGTCATTAAAGACCATCATTTAGGTGGCTACAGACACAGTCACAGCCGTAGCCACAGTCACAGCTACAGCAGGTCACAGCCACAGCTACAGCCGGTCACAGCCACAGCCACAGCAACAGCCACCTGAATGATGGCCTTTAGTGACAGGTGATCTCTCGTAAGGTTGGTTATTCAAAACAGATCCACCATGACTGCACCATGAACTATCACAGTCCAGCTGTCTCTTGAACTGTGGTACAGTCTTCCGAGGCCTACTTCCAGATGTACGAGGGCTCGCGGTGTTAACCTATTTGACCCCAGGGGGCCCATTTCCCGCATTTTGCAAGTGCTACATAACGACTGTGTTGCAGGGAATGGATTGACCATGATAATTCAAGGGTAGTGCCGGATTAGCTTGGCGCCTTCAGGCGCCAAGCTAATCCGGCACTACTCTTGAATTATCATGGTCACTCCATCTCCTACTGTAGCGTGTCGGGGACAATTGGGTTAAACGCAGTTAGACTGAGAGCTCCCAGCTTCACAGTTCAACAACAAAGTTTACACATCAACAGTTCAGTTAAGTACAGCAGAACACGCTTTGAGAGACCAACCTTATTAGAGACTACCTTTAAATAAAGACCATCATTTAGTTGGCTACAAATGCAGCCACCTAAAGGACGATATTTTAACCCAATGCGCTGATCGTAATTTGTATGTCACAAGGCCAGACCCCCCCAAGTCGTGACTGGCTCCGACAGGACCGTAAAGGTCCACGGGTGGTGTCGGCGCCAAGCTCTTCCGACGCCACCCTCGAACGACCATGGTCGATCTGTCTCACGGACTTTGACCCAGACCTAAAAGGATTCTTTTTTTATTAGCTCATTCAACCCGGCGCACATATTTCCCAAATTCGGGAGGCGTCATCTAACGACTATGCACCTGTTGCAGGAGATGGATCAACCATGATAATTCAAGGGTAGTGCCAGATTAGCTTGGCGCCGACCGGCGCCAAGCTAATCTGGCACTACCCTTGAATTATCATGGTCGACCCATCTCCTGCTGTAGTGCGTCAGGGCTGAATGGGTTAATAATTTCACCCTCAGGATGTAGAGTTAAAGAACATGACATAAGTGGCAACAGCCTTTTTTCTTGCCACAAATATTGTGGCTCAAAACAGCATAACCTGCACTGTTTACTACCTCGGTGACTTTATGCACATGCAGGAAGAGAACAGAACGCAATGTGACTTATTTAACTCTCAGAAAGGATTACACTATAAAACTCCAACTGTACAGAAAAATACGACAAGGACCCTATCTATATTTTCGCCCCTCCCATGGCCCCGGTCAAGTCCCCCACTTCACTGTCCCAGTCAGGATCGTAGTCCACAATCCCCAGACTGTGCTCACATGACGGCACCACCTCTGTAGCTGCTGTGCTGGGTGTGGTGGGTGTGGTGACGGTGTTGTCGCTGCGTCGCCGCGGTGATGTGTGCTGACTGCCGGCAACAGCGGTTATTTGACAGGAGCTGGGGATGGAGTCTGTTTCGGCGGAGGTGATGAACTCGGTGGAGTAGGGAGGGGGAGGTTCCGCTAAAAAATAAATAAAACAGTGATTACATTTTCTCCCAAAGCCATATCATATGCATGCTCAAATTGGAAATCCACCGAACACCCATCAACTGTAAAATCAAATACCACAGATATGTATGTTAAAATAGCTTTCTGCAAAGCCACCTCTTTAAAATTAGGATTAAGCTCAAGTGCAAACTAAATGTGAATCAAGCATAACCATGCAACGGTATATTTTTTTTTAAAAATGTTGTCCCCCACATGCTGGACAGTGTCTTGGACTGGATTTTCCGTTGTTCGTTTCCTTTTCTGTGGTTTCACATTATAAGCCTTGTGGGGCTCCTTTATTTACTTTCAGGCCTCTATCTCCTTAAGTGGATTCCTCCCTTTTGTTTAACTCTTTCGCTGTTGGTAGTGGTTATCGTCGCAATGATTCCTGCGGAATCATTGCGATGATTACCACTACCGACAGTTTGAAAAACGAAAACCAAGCCCGAGGTCTTAGAATCACCCTCAACACTAGACCACTTCCGTGTACTCACAATACTGGTGTGACAGGCTCTGCTCGTACTTCCTGCGGCGGTACTGTCGCACCTTTTCCTTGGCCACTTGCACGTAGTGTTTGGTCGCGCCTGAACCTGCCAGCGTCATGAAGCAATTTCAGAAGTGAAGATACATAGACGCGATGTCATGACCATTGTAATATCTGTGTCAAGGCGGGCAAAACACTCCAAAGAAAACCACAGTGTTTGCAGGATAGCTTCAGCCAAAGACAAACGATAAAAACGCACACAATGGACAAGCGCCTTCTCACCAACGTGCTGAACTATTTAACCCATTACATCCTGAGGCTGAATCTTTTAAAACTTGCTTTTTGTCCTATGAAGGCTACATTACAGATTAGGAAATAGATCCGACTATGATAGTTTAAGGGTGGTGCCAGGATAGCTTGGCGCCGCAGGCGCCAAGCTATCCAGGCACCACCCTTGAACTATCATAGTCAAATTGATTTCTCGCAATTGTGCATCAGGGTGAAAAAGGTTAAAGAAAAGTTTTTTTAAAAAATAGGGCAGATGTAATGTAAATCCTACACAGTGAAGAACAAAATGAAAGACAGATTCTCATGAAACCCTTGGATATGCAGGAGCTGATGTAGACCTATGCCTTAGAACCTGGTTTGAGTGGCCCCCTTTACTTCAAGACACCAGTGGTCTTGTGAGACAGATGCCCTCTCAACAAAAGACTGGAAGAGCAAGTAGTGCCACCCGTCATCAGCTCTTTGTCGACTAAGTAACTTTTCTGTCTTGCGTACTCTGCCACTTTGTAATTCTGTTAACCCTTTCAGCCCTGACGCACTACAGCAGGAGATGGGTCGACCATGGCAATTCAAGGGTAGTGCCAGATTAGCTTGGCGCCTGTTGGCACCTATTGGCGCCAAGCTAATCCGGCACTACCCTTGAATCATCATCTCCATCTCCTGCAACAGGTGCATAGTCGTTAGATGACGCCTCCAAAATTTGGGAAATACGTGCGTCGGGCAGTGTGAGTTAAGACTAAAGAGTTCATTTGTGGGTCCTGTGCACATGCCAAGTAACTGCTTGTAGCGCTAAAAATAGCCAACGCACACGCACTGCAAGCGGACCTTGGCTGTGTGGATCTCGCCATTCATAATGTGCTACAGGAAGTCGTCTCGCGGCGGTTGGAGTCACCGGCCATAGGCAAAGAGTTAAAGACCATCATTCAGGTGACTATAGCCACCAAAATGAGGGTCTCTAATGACGGGTGATCTCTCACCAGAGTGGTCACGAAAAACAGGTTCTATCATATCCGTATGCTTCAGGCAGACAAGGTTTAACCCCTATCATACTGAGGCTAAAAGCTTCAAATTTGTACACTGCCATAATTTTATGCAAGCTACATTACAGTACTTACAGATAGGATATAGACCAATGTCTTCAGTTCAAAGGTGGTGCCAGAATAGCTTGGCGCCTAGAGGCGCCAAGCTATTCTGGCACCACCCTTGAACTATTTTAGTCCACACTTGTTTCACACACTGGTGTATCCCGAATGATAAGGGTTAACCATCAGAATTGTGGCAGTTACAGAGACTTGATTTCTAGCCTTTGGGCCAGTTGAATGAGTCAGCATAGTCCCGCGTCAGCCCCCAAGCAAGGTGATCCGCTACAGCAAAGCACCTTGCTTAGTGGCTGGTGCAGGACTAAGCTCACTCATGCAACTGGTCCCTTGATAATAAAGAGGCGAACAAGTCAAGGTGGCGTTACCTGTGTACTTGATATCCTCCAGGTCCTGTGAGTGCACGTCGGGCAGTAAGTGAACAACTTGCTGTAACAAACCAAGCGACAGGGCACATTAGTTTCTCTGGTGAATAAACAATTGGCAAAGTATCAAACTTCCATCCATGCCAAATCTATGAAACATTTACACAACGCATAGAAACTTTCATCGTATCCACATCACAATCAATAGGCTTACAGGATGTGTATAGCTAACTCTGAATTTCTTGCACAGTTTTTATCACTCTTCAATACAACTTTGAGGAAGAGAGGTGTGTATTCTAGTAAGTACCAATCCCAGTTTACTTACCTTGGCTGCATTATCACGTCGGACGCCAAGCTGGACAAGGAGCTTGACAGCAGGCTGGCAAAAGCGAACAGCGCTTTCGGGCGACTTTTCAAGCGGGTGTGGCACAATCAACAGCTGAAAACAGGCACCAAGATCAGCGTGTACAGAGCTGTGGTCCTCACCACCCTGCTGTATGGTTCCGAGTCCTGGGCCCTCTACCGCAGCCAACTACGACTCCTCGAACGCTTCCACCAGCGCTGCCTGCGTACCATCCTGGGCATTCACTGGAGTGACTATGTCACCAATGTCGAGGTCCTTGAACAGGCTGAAACCCTGAGCATCGAGGCTTTGCTGCTGCGGACACAGCTCCGCTGGGCGGGGCATGTCTCCAGGATGGAGGATCATCGCCTACCAAAGATCACCCTGTTCGGCGAGCTTGCTACTGGACACCGTGACAGAGGGGCACCAAAGAAGAGATACAAAGACTGTCTCAAGAAGTCACTTAGTGCCTGCCAAATCGACCACCACCAGTGGTCTTCGCTTGCTGTGGACCGTGACACCTGGTGCTCCACTATTTACAAGGCAGCTGTCTCCTTTGAGGACTCTCGCAGAGCTAGCCTTAAGGACAAGCGGCTCAGGAGAAAGAACAGAGATGCCGCAACTCAGAACTCTGGCCATACCTTCCCCTGCAGCCACTGCGGTCGAACCTGCCTGTCCCGGATTGGCCTCCGCAGCCACGAACAAGCCTGCAGACGTCGTGGGCAACTCCTATAAAATCTTCGTTCGCGAAGTCCAGCCAAGAGACCAATCCCATAAGTTGAACCTATTAATGCCCGCTCTTGCAGAAGCTACCCAAATGTTCGCTTCATGAAGTCACTAAAGCAAAATTGGCGCCATATTTGTTGTTACTTTGACAATGTGTCTAAAGTGACTTTGACTACGCTTGTCATGTCAAGAGACGTAAACACTGAGAATGTAACACTTTGTCAACGTCACAGAATCACAAGTGACTGATAAGCTAACTCTTACTGGATCACGTGGGTGCCAACCAAAATGGACGCTGGTTTGACCGATGCAAATACAAGTGGTCACAGATTGCTCTAGATGGGCGTACGTGTCAGACGTCGCCAAGTGCACTTACGTCATATTTGACCCTCTAAGCACAATCCAAAGTGCCCAGCTGCAAGAGGCACAGATCCTCATGAGCCCCCGCAGTTGCGGGTGCTCATGAGGATCTATGCCTCTTGCCGATCCCAATATGTATACATGTTCCTCGAGTCGCGGAAGGTCTTTGGCATTGGAAATAAAACAATCTACATCCACTGCCAGTCAAGGGGCTACGAGCAGACATTAGCTAGCCGGGTTTTGTCCATAAAATTATTGTGGTCTATGGGAACAGGATTCAGGAGGAAAAGTGCGGTTTCTGTTCACTCACCTTCTGAGCCTCAAAGATGACGGAGCATTTCTTGGCAAACTCGGCGTAGGCCTCCGACACTTTCAGCAGCCCCTCCTTCAGGCGGATCAGTTTCACGGCTTCATTCTCACGGATCCTGTCCGCCACTGAAGGCACAGACGAAGCCACGTCATTACTTTCTCAATGTAGATATAATTAAACCTACCACAAGACCAGCGAATGGACAAATAAACTGATTAGTAATAACCTTAAAACAAAGTGTATCACGCACAACTAATGTGTTGTAGGATCCTCATAGGATTCATCCTTTCAGCCCTGGATCCCTACAGCAGGAGATGGCTTGACCATGATAATTCAAGGGTAGTGCCACATGAGCTTGGCACCTAAGGCGCCAAGCTCATCTGGCACTACCCTTGAACTATCATGGTCAAGCCATCTCCTGCAACTGGTACATAGGCGACACCTCCTAAATTTGAGAAACGGGACCTTGGGGCTGAAAGGGTTAACCCCTTAACTGCCGGTGGCCGCATACTCACGGTGTTTCTGAAATCTTTGTTGATGTAGACATCCGAGCCCTAGCCATCCAACGAGCAGGGACGAAAAACAGTGTCAACAAGAGACATAGATCCTCATGAGCCCCCGCAGTTGCGGGGGCTCATGAGGATCTATGCCTCTTGCAGCTGGGTTGTGTCGACCATTCCAGGCAGTCGAAGGGTTATGCCAGAAACATATTCCGTTTCACGCAAGACCCCCCAAAAGAAAGGATCTCTGTAATAACAAACATAGATAAACAAAATATGACCATCACTTTTCGTTTTTGCTCAGTGCTGTCAACACCGATTTTTTGGGGGCTTATTTTGATCATACTGATCACCAACGCGACAGTGCCATCCTTGCTTCAACTGTTAAAATGGGCATCAGATCCGCCCACTGACCTTCCAACTGTGCCAAATCCTTGGCCCGCTCAGCCTGCGTCAGACGATTCTCCAGCTTCTGCAACTCTGCCTCCGATGCTTTCTGCAAATAAGTTAGTTCAGCACCGATCAACCACTGCAGTTCAATACCCAATACGCTATTAACTTTTATCACAATTTATATCAGTCACGTCGTCACTAGCTTATTAGAAGGCAAGAAAAGCCAATACACTACCAGTAGCAGTACTGTGGAGTTGGATGTTTTTTTTTTTTAAATTATGGATAACATGCTCATGTCCAGCATAACCTGTTTTTACCAATGACCTTATCACAAGAAAAAATGTGATCTTATGACCTCTCATGAGAAGTCTTGAAGTGCAAAAGACGTCACCTATCATTCAAGACCATCATTTAGGTGGTTACAGCCACAGTCACAGCTACAGCCACCTGAATGGTGGTCTTTAACGATGGGTGATCTCTCTAAAGGTTGGTTGCTCAAGATTCCAGATGGCTTATTGTTGCTATGTATAGCAAAATTTGTCTTGCCACCTCAGGTGTTGAAAACAGGTTTTGATGTACTGGAACAATAAACCTCATACTCATAGAGCCAAATATTTTGTGGAGTATCCTACAACCACTGGGTTCAATGGTAAGCATTAGCCAATAGCCATACGTTATGTGTATAATGTTGTACATCTTGTGTATTTTAAAACAAGTGACAGCAGTTGTAAACCCTTGATCGCTACTGACCATATCGCTCAGCAGAAAAAGAAGACTAAGCATGTGTGTTTTATACCAAACAGTATCATCAGGAGCAGTTGATCAATTTAGCCCTGATGCGCTACAACAGAAGATGGATCAATCATGATAATTCAAGCGTGGTGCTAGATTAGATTGGCGCCATCAGGCGCCAAGCTAATCTGGCACTATCCTTGAATTAACATGGTCGATCCATCTCCTGAAACTGGGACACAGTTGTTTTGTGACACATCTAACATTTCGAAAATGTGGTCTTGGATTAAATGGGAAATATTCAGCACTTTCAGCTAATTGGCAGCAAGCATTTGGGTGACAATAATGAAACAAAGGCACATCTTATTGAGACCGAGGGATTACCTCACTAGTGAAAACTGCGTTACCTTGAATGCCTTCTTCAGTTCCTTTCTGATTCTCACCTCCCGCTGCTCACAGGCCGCCTGCAATCACAATCCAACGTATAACTCAATAACCAGTTGCAGGAGATGGATCGACCATAATAATTCAAGGGCAGTGCCAGATTAGCTTGGCGCCAAGCTAATCTGGCATAATTGTATGCAAACCAAGGGGAATCACAGCGCTGGACAGACTGACAACAGTTAGATCCCCTGCCCCCGCCTATCTGAGGCACCCAATCGCCAGCCCACAGAGAAATACGCAGGTATAGAATAAGACGATCATTTCCATCCTCAAAACGAATGGATCAGGTCTCTTATATAACCCATGTCTTTCTCCGGAACTTAGGAAGTGGGCAGGATGGAGGATGGAAATGATCGTCTTATTCTATACCTGCGTATTTCTCTGTGGGCTGGCGATTGGGTGCCTCAGATAGGCGGGGGCAGGGGATCTAACTGTTGTCAGTCTGTCCAGCGCTGTGATTCCCCTTGGTTTGCATACAATTCTGTCAGCGCTAGCCTCACCTATCCGGTTTGTGAGTATCTATAACTCGAGGCAAATTTGTATCGTTACATTGTTGTGTAATGTTCTGTGCATCTACTGTGGGAAATCAGGGTATTTACCCGACCACATATAGTAGCGCACCTTCATGTTTGTGTATGTATGTTTCTCCTGCCCACTTCCTAAGTTCCGGAGAAAGACATGGGTTATATAAGAGACCTGATCCATTCGTTTTGAGGATGGAAATGATCGTCTTATTCTATACCTGCGTATTTCTCTGTGGGCTGGCGATTGGGTGCCTCAGATAGGCGGGGGCAGGGGATCTAACTGTTGTCAGTCTGTCCAGCGCTGTGATTCCCCTTGGTTTGCATACAATTCTGTCAGCGCTAGCCTCACCTATCCGGTTTGTGAGTAATCTGGCATAAATTTGAATTATCATGGTCGACCCATCTCCCGCTGTAGTGTGTCAGGGATGAATGGGTTAACATCTTGTGCAGATTCATAAAATAACCTTGACAACATTGGTGTATTACGAGTCTTTTTCCATGTTCAGTACTGCATGAAACAAGTCAAATTATTTCAACAGCAAAATAAAATGAAGAGAAATTTATTCATTTTGGACTAAACAATGTGCAAGCAGACAGATCTCACAATACAGCTGCATATCCAGATGACTTTCACCTCGAATAAATTAACGATTCACATGTACCTGGCTACAAAATATTCCTCACTGCCAAAAGCATCTCTTAAAGTCCCGCCACACATGCCGATTTTGAGGCCAATTCTCAAGCAGTTTCGAATCGGAGTGTGATCGGTCCGGACTACCAAAACGTGTGCACTGAAACACATTTCCCGACATTTTTTTAGCCGACCTGTTTGAACCGAAGATCAAAGTCGTACCTGTTTCTGCAAAATGGCTGCTAGTTTTGACAGTGATGATGATGTGCTTGCATTATCAGCAGTTTTGCATCATATTCTGGAAGAGGCGGGCGAAACATCGGCAACGGAAGGTGGTACTGATCTTCCACCATTTTCAAACTGAAACGACGTGCTTTGCGAGACGCGCTCTGATTGGTTGAAGTTTACAATCAGGGCCGATTCGTCTTGGAAAAATAGAGCAGGTTCTAAACACACGATTCCCAGCCGATTGGGATCGGATCGGATATGAGTCATTCTTCAGTACTCGTAACACTGAGGGGTCACAGCATTCAAAACCCAAAATATTAATACATACTATTTGTTTTGAAAAAAATCTAACCAGTCTTGTGATTTACTGTTATTGTATCTGGAAAATCAGTAGCTAAAAAAAAAATCAATTATTAGTATTTTACATTTTATTTAAATTACGATTATTATGCTCAAAATGGCGCCGACGAATTGGAAAACCTTGCCCCTGCTATATTATCGATCCATATTTCAACACCAACACTATCAACCCTCATTTATTTGATTGTATGTGATTATCGATAGTTTAGTAAAGCAGCAGAATGTTGAAAAACATCAATTTCATTTGTTTCTGCTGTGAAATTTGGGTTTGAAATTGGGGGTAATTTGCGCACCAGAGGCGTCACATACACACGGTCTTTAAAAAAAGGTGAAGCAGACGACAAAGTAATGAAACAAAGAAAACTTTAGTCCTACCTGAAAATCTCATGAAATACACATATATTTTTATGATTTATAAGAATACAGATACTTCGGGAGGTTTTGGATGGCTTGTTTTGATTATGACGTCACAGACATCATGCAAATGACCAGCGTTTGTTTTTTATTCATATTTTAAGAACGCGATAAAATTGTGAGGTCCGAAAGGTACTGGAAGGTTTATTTTCAAACACTGCACAAACCCTGATGATGTTTTGCGGGAAATAGTCATGTGACTTGGTTTTGTAGACCAAAATCAATGAGGTGTCACACACACAGTATCCCATGTGCGCAAATTACCGCGAAAAATTTTCGGCAGTGCGGTTCTGCCCGACTTGAAAGATCGACGCTGGTTTGCCTTTAATTTTGTGTCATCTTGTGCTATAGGCGAGTTCACAAGTGTTTCTAATGCTGTATTGAATTGAATTAAAGGTCTTGTTTTAAAACCGCATGCATATTTTGAGCTTTTGGGTGGATAAGACTAGAGTAGAGCATTCGCGTTGTGTTTACGTTTTTTACTCGGTGTCATATGTCATGCAGGTAGTTCGGAAACAGCTATCAGCATCATGTTTGTAGCCTATGTGTTATTTAAAAAGAAAAACCAACACAGATTGTTTGTGTGTTTACTTGACACTTTTATTTCATCTCACCTACTATTGTATTTATCTTTTTTTGCTTTGCCCTCAATTTTGGTAATTTTCATGCACTGGTGTCCCGCATCATGCAGGTTACCATTTTCAGGTTATTGCTTAAATTTCATCACAGAATGAAATTAATTTTATTGTTATTTCATTTGTCTTCATGTAAAAAACATGTTACTAGTGTCTTTTACTGATTTTAAGAAAAATCAATTTCACAGTAAAACAAATTAAAGGAGTGGTAACCTGTGCATGGTGTCACACAATTTCTTGCCTCACATCTATTTTGAGTCTTGCAAATTTCCTCTTAAAATTATTCATATGGGTAGTAATAAGAGTTATTTAATTATGGTATTAGTTGTTTTGCAACAAAAGTTATTTCAACTGGTCATTATAATGGTTTTGTGTCACGACATCATGCAGGTTACCCGCATGGGGGTCCCCTATTGGGAATGAAGTTTGTGTCCAAAGCGTCAATGTTGCTGATTTATCGTTGTTTCTTCAAAAACATTACCGATGCCATTACTTAAGTGGAACAACCTATAGCTAGCGTAATTTTAGCCCAAAAACTTACGATGTGTACCCTTTGAGCCAGGCGAGGCCACCAAGGGTACCGTGGTCTAGTACCCGGGTAGCCTCCCTTACCCCGCCGACAGGTGAGCGACAGCGTGTCGCTCACTACCAATCCAACCAGTTCTTTCCTTTAGCTTAAAGCGTGCAGACGTGTCTGCTTAGCCCTCCTTGGCTGTGTATGGTAGGCTTGGTTAGCGCTTGCTACCTAGCCTGTGTACCTTCGGATTTCTGCTGTGTAGCCTTCGTTGAGTCTAGAGTTCGACTACGTTAGTCTCTGCGCCTTGTCTTACGCTGTGACGGTTCGTGTGAGCGCGAGTGTGCCAGCTCAGGCGTCGTGCCGGCTTCGCGCCACTGGGGGCTCTGCCCTAGTCCGGCTGAACTGTTGCGGTTGTGTGTGGCCCCTCGGACTTCGCCTCGCTTCTCGGCTGTTCTGCCGCCTCGTCGGTCGTTCGCCGTCGGCCTGCCGGTTCCCGTTGCAGGACGTCCGTCCCTGTTCGACTGGCTCCGCCCCCGTGTCTGGGCGCCGCTGCTTCTTCTCTTTCGACCTCAGGTTTCTTTCCCTGCCCTGCGACATGGCCAGGTAAGGTCTTGATTTTTTTTTTTCTTTGCTAGCGCCTGTGGCGACGTGCGTAGCGGCGGCTTGCCTCCTTGCTTGATGTTTCGACTCAAGTTAGAGGGACAGAAAGAAAAAAAAAAAAAAAAAAAAAAAAAAAAAAACAGGGACTTGGGACGGCGTGAGGACGTAGTGGGAAGTGTCGGTGCGCGTTCGTTTCGTGGAAATGCCGCTTCGACCAGTCGCCTTGTAGTGTCTTTTTATGTTGCAGTGCTCACGTCACCTGCACCAGATGTGGCGACTTCCAGTGGCCGTCGGACAAGCATGCAGTTTGCCTCCTCTGCTCTGGTTGTTCCTCGAGCCGCACCTGTGATGTCTGCGCTCTCTGGGAGGAGGAACAATGGGCCCAGCTGTGGCGGTTTTATCGGCGTGACAACACTAGACCGCCGCCCGCCAGCACCAGCAAGCATGCTCCGGCCAAGAAAGACCCGACACGCACCTACGTCGCCGTTGGGGGACGGCAGTCAAAGGCTCCCCCCTTGCGCACCCACTCTCTCGAGTCGGGTCCGCAGCGAGTCCGCTCGCCCCGCTCTGCGGAAAACAAACAAGCCCCAACCCTCGTCGTTGGGGGATGCCTTTCTCCCCCCTTGCGCACCAACTCGCTCGAGCCAGGTCCGCAGCGAGCTAGCTCGCCCCGCCTTGCGGACCCCAAGCCTCACAAGACCACCGACGTTGTTGGACACCATGCTCCTCCGTCGCCGGACCCTCGGCTTTGTCCTTCGACCTCGGAGATTCGTCCCCTTGCCCTCGATCGTCGGGAGTCCGCCCCTAGGAAGGACCGGTCGCGTCGCAGCCCTCTTCCGCGCCCTCCGTCTCGGACTGCCTCTTCTCGGCCTCGGACCCGGAGCCCCTCGTCTGCTTCTCGGCCTTCCCGCCTGGTGCGTTCGGCGCGCCCCTCTTCTTCGGTGGCTTCGGGTTCCCGGACTTCTCGCCTCTCTCGTCGTCCTTCTCCTCGCCCTGGGGAGGTGCCTTCGTCCGTGCGGCGCTCTTCCCGTCGGGATGGTTCTCCGTTCTTCCGGCCGTCTCCTCGCCGCCGGCCGTCCTCTCCCCCCTTCCCTCCCCGGCTTCCCTCCTCCCGCCGGCCCCGCTCCCCTTCCTGTCGTCGACATCGCCGTCGCTCCGCTTCGCACGGACGTTCCCCTCGTCGGTCTCACCGCTCCCGTTCGCGCCATCGCGGCCGCTCTCCTCGCTCACGCTCCTCCTCGTGGCGGCGCTCGGCTCCTCGCCCCCCTGTGCGGCGACCTCCTGCTTCGCCTGTGGATGTTCTCAGCATCGCCCTGGAGGACTCTGGCTCCTTCTTGGACCGCTCGGCTTCCTCGCTTCCGCGCTCGCCGTCAGCTCCCTTGTCGCCTTCCTTACGGACGACCAGGACGGAGACTCTTGCTTCGCTGGACGTAGCCGCGCGTCTTGTGGCCTCGTGTCTTCCTCCGGACGCCTGTCCCCCGTCGCCACCTCCCAAGAGGAAGATCACGGCGTTTGTGGATGCGGATCGCCCCTCCAAGAAGTTTAAGTCCCTCCCTCAGCCACCGGGATTTCTGGGCCTTCGTGACGCCTTCTCCGCGCTCCTTCTACAGGGTTCAGGCTCGGATGCGCCCTTCTTCTTCACCGACGCTCGCTGGCCGGCTGACTTGGATATCGCCTTTCAGCACTCCTGGTATGCCGGACACTCTCAGGCCTTCGCTGCTTCCTTACCCGCGGTGGATCCGGCCGCCCAACTGCAAGCTGGTGGACTGCGTGCGTCTCGCCGCTGCATCTCCCCCGGATTGGAACGGACGGCGATTCTCATACGCAACGCCCTCTCCTGCGCGGGTTTCCTCGACCTCACCACGCAAGCGATTGTCAGACTGTTGGAACGGCATGGACACCTCTCGGCTTCGCCGCTCGTAGGGGACCTCCTCGCCTTGGCTACGGCCGCTAACCGGGCTGCGCATCACGCGTCAGTCAACTCCATGGCCGCTGCCGCGAACTGCGATTTGCTCCGCCGAGATGCTGTACTTGCCGTCTGCCCCGACATTCCACAGGACCTGCGGAGACAGCTGCGTCAAGCTCCGCTCGGGGATCCCCTTCTCTTCGGTCCTACCTGGCAGTCGGTGAAGGATGCTAATAAGGACCTCTGGCCTTCCCGCGCCTCCTCCGCCCGCTTTCAAGCAGCCCGCAAGGCTTTGGGTCACGCCCTGCGGTCCTCCAGACCCGCCCAAGCCCAGCGCCCGCAACGTCGCCGCCTCCTGCTTCGTCGCCCCGCTGCCCGCCGCGCTGCCCCCCCCCCCCCCCCCCCCCCCCCCACCCCCCCGACAAGAAGAAGCAGCCTCCGCCCCGGCCTGGCCCAAGCCCGCCCGCCGCCATGCGCGGGGTCGGGCCCGGTGACTATATCCCTCCTGCCCCCCCGCCGACCGCTTCCGGGTCTCCAGTCGGCGGGAGGCTGGCCCTGTACAGCGACGTCTGGCGGTCGCTGTTTCCCGACGACCCGTGGATCTCCTCCACCGTCTCCGAGGGCCTCCTGCTCTCCTTTCGGACCCTCCCGCCTCTGCGCCGCACCCCCCTCTGGACGGCCGCCCCTTCGGATGTCTCCAAGGCTGCGGCACTTCGCGAGGAGATCTCCGCTTTGCTGCGAAAGAATGCCACGGAGGTAGTGCAGCGTCACGACTCTCCCGGGTTTTACAGTCGCCTCTTCCTCGTCCCCAAACCCGGCAACAGGTGGCGTCCCATCATCGACCTCTCGGCGCTGAACGCGTTCATCACAGCTCCGCGCTTCCGCATGGAAACTGCCAGAGCTCTGCGCGCCGCGGTTCGGCCCATGGACTTCGCCGTAAGCCTGGATCTCGCGGACGCTTACCTGCATGTTCCAGTACACCCGGCGTTCAGACGCTTTCTTCGCTTCGCCTGCGACGGCGTCGTTTATCAATTCCGCGCCCTGCCCTTCGGTCTCAACCTCAGCCCATGGGTGTTCACCAAGATCATGGATGGCGTCGTCGCCAAGGCCAGGCAGACTTCAGCGAGTCCTTCGTCGAACTACCTCGACGATCTGCTCCTACGCAACCAGTCGGCTTCCGCCCTGGAGACGGATCGAGACGCCCTTTGGGCCCTCCTCGACAGCCTCGGCTTCATCGTCAACCTAGGCAAGTCGGATCTCGTCCCGTCCCGCCGGTTTGTCCACCTCGGCATGGAGTTCCTCACGGACCTCAACTTAGTGCGACTACCGGAGCCACGGATCCTGAAGCTGGCAGACCTGGCCTTTGCAGTTTCCCAGGAGGAGACGGTCCCCGCCAGAGTTTGGCTGCAACTCTTGGGCCTGATGAGCGCGGCTGCGGATCTCCTCCCCCTTGGCCGCCTCTACTCGCGCCCGCTCCAACTTCACCTGCTTCTTAACTGGCGTCCCTTGACCTCCAACATCGAGGCCCCCGTTCCGGTGCTTCCCATGCTCCTTCCACACCTTCGCCGCTGGGCAGATCCTGTCTGGCTCGCGACCGGAGTCCCGCTCCTTTCCCCACCCCCGCAGTTGTCCCTGTGCGTAGACGCCAGCCGTTCCGGCTGGGGCGCTCACCTTCTGCCGACGTTTGCCACGGCCTCCGGCTCCTGGCCACAGGAATTCGCGGTCAAGCACATCAACTGGCTGGAGCTTCAGGCGGTGTGGCAAGCCCTCCTCGCATGGGAAACGACGGTCGGACAACAGGAGCTCCTCGTCCTTTCCGACAACTCCACTGTGGTGGCCTACATTCAGAAGCAGGGCGGGACCCGCTCCCCGTCCCTCTGCATCCTTCTCTACCGACTTTTCCGCTGGTGCGAGGATCGCGGCGTTTCCCTCCGAGCGAGACACATTCCCGGACACCTGAACGTCCTAGCGGACTCCCTCTCCAGGAGCGGTCAGCTTCTCCACACCGAGTGGACGCTTCGCCCGGACATCTTCCGGATGATCTGCTCACAGTGGGAGACCCCCCTTATCGACCTCTTCGCGACAAGGTGGAACCACCAGCTCCCCCTGTTTGTCTCGCCTGTACCGGATCCTCTAGCCTGGGCGGTCGATGCGCTCTCCATCCCCTGGGACGGTCTTTGCGCCTACGCCTACCCCCCCTCAGTCCTGGTACCCAAGGTCCTGCTCAAGCTAAAAGGATGCAACGCGATCCTCTTGCTAGTGGCGCTGTTCTGTTGGACCAAGTCTTGGACCACCGACCTCCTGAACCTCGCCACGGGACCCCCTCTGCGGCTTCCCACCCCTCGCACGATGCTCAAGCAGCCACGGCAGCCGCTCTTCCATCCGTGCCCCGAACGTCTGCTACTTCACGCTTGGAGATTGTGCGGCAAGCCCTCGCCGCTAGAGGTTTCTCGCGTGAGACAGTGGCAGCTATCGCTTCAGCCCGCAGGCCCTCGACCCTCCGAGTCTACGAGGGAAAGTGGAGAGTGCTAGGAGCCTGGTGCGCCCTCCATCACCTCTCCCCTACTGCTCTGACTTCCCCCCAACTGGCTGAGTTCTTCCTCTGGCTCTTCGCCGATCAGCACTTGGCGCCGATCACCATCAGGGGCTACCTTGCTATGATCGCCAACACTTACCGGCACCTCGGCCGAGCGGACCCGGGCAAGTGTAAAGACCTCGCTGACCTCATGGACCACTTCGGCATTCAGCGACCAGCCCTCCGCTCCCTGATCCCACGTTGGGACCTTCCCTGGGTACTCACCTGGCTAAACACTGAGCGTTTCGAGCCGCTTCCCCTGGCAAGCCTGGCCGACCTCACGCGGAAGACCTGCTTTCTTCTTGCCTTAGCCACAGCCTCCAGAGTGAGTGAGCTGCACGCGCTCTCCGTGCTCCCCGCCTGCCTGCAATTCAGGTCGGATGGATCCGTGCAGCTGCTGACGGACCCGGCCTTCTTGGCCAAGAACCAGTCTCCGTTGACAGCCCCCCAGGTGATCACCATTCGACCGCTGAAGCCGGTCGACCCGAGCAAGGAAGTCAGACAACAGGACCCGGTGAGAGCCTTACGAGTGTACCTGCGCCGTACCAAGCCGCTCCGCCGGGGACGCACCCGCCTTTTTCTTCCTTTGTCCCCAGGTAGACAAGATATCTCAGCCCAGACGATCTCCTCCTGGCTAAGATGGGTGATACGTTCCGCCTACCAGGACCTCTGCCCGGACGCTGCCAAGCGACTACACATCCGGGCCCACAAGGTCAGAGCCATGGCTGCAAGCCTCGCCTTCGACCGCAACTGCGCTGTGCGAGACATCGTGGCGGCCGTTGGCTGGCGGACCGAGTCTACCTTCACCCGGTTCTACCTACGTAACCTGGCTGGCCAGCGTGACAACCTGGCCCTGGTGGGGGACATTACGGCGGCGCGACACTCCTTCCCGGCACCCTCGGTGCCGTAGGTAAACCTTTAGCTAAAATTTTCGGGAGCGCGCGCCGAGGAGGACGGGTCTTGCTAGCTCGGTTGGCTACTGGGTTACGCGGCACCCTCCTCCTCTTCGCCATTCTCCACTTAAGTAATGGCATCGGTAATGTTTTTGAAGAAACAAATTAATTTTTCTCTAAAATGTATTTTTTCGAAAAATACTTACCGATGCCATTACTCGGATGACCCTCCCACCTGCCCCGCTAGCCGCTCCTCAGTCAATGAAAGAACTGGTTGGATTGGTAGTGAGCTGTCGCTCACCTGTCGGCGGGGTAAGGGAGGCTACCCGGGTACTAGACCACGGTACCCTTGGTGGCCTCCCCTGGCTCAAAGGGTACACATCGTAAGTTTTTGGGCTAAAATTACGCTAGCTATAGGTTGTTCCACTTAAGTAATGGCATCGGTAAGTATTTTTCGAAAAAATACATTTTAGAGAAAAATTAATTTTTCATATTCAGATAGGTATTGCACTTACCTTTAAAATGGAACTAGTCTTAGGTTTCTATGAATAATTTTTAAAAATTGGTCTGTTTCCACTTTTTTCTTAAGAGTACTGAAGAAACACTCATATATGACGTCATCCGATCGCAATCTGACCGGAATCGGCTTCAAATCGGGGCACAATCAGGCATGTAATGCGGGGTCTTAAGTCATCTAAAAGTAAAAAGTCTCTGAAATTTCTCACATACCTTCTGTACAGCTAAAAAGTAACTTTGTCAGTCTGTGCCATTCATTACCTAAATTCAGCTGCCATCCAGCAGAGCACCCAACATATTGACAAGCCTTTTAACCCATTGGGTGTCGGTAGCGCTTTTAGTCGCGATGATGTTTCCTGCAGGAAGGGTTTGAGTAAGGTCCTGCAGGAATCATCGTGACTAAAATCGTCACTGCCACCCAGAGGGTTAACAGCAACACACTTACAAAGTTGTGCTTGGACTGTGCCAGGTGTTTCTCGCCCTCCAGAATCATCTCGTACATGTGCCGGTAGTCCTTGATTTGCTCTGAACATAGACACAGGATCACACATAGTTAAATGGTTGCAAATACACGCACAATACATCCGTCACTTTCACCCCGTCATTGCTAGTGGACGCAGATCGTGTACCTGAAAGCTGTGTCAACTCAGCACCAAAGGATCCAAGAGCCTAAGAACATGTACACAAAGTTGGGTTAGCAAGAGGCATAGATCCTCACGAGCCCTCGCAAATGGGGGGCTCATGAGGATCTATACTTCTTGCAGTTGTATGTGTTCAATTTTTCTCTAGCAGTAAAGGGGTAAATATTACAAGGTCCACTACACTATGCCAGTGCAAATCATAACATAAGAGAGCAAGTGAACGTTGAAAATGACATCATGACATCTGTTCTTTGGTTAAAAAATAAATGCACAGGCTGACCTCTCACTTCTAAACACACACACACACAGAGCGGTTTATCATACTCATTTGATGAATAAATTTTCACATTTTGTCTATACCAGGTAAGCAACGAGTCCTTGAGCCAGCAATAGCCATAGTTGGCACACGCACAGATGTGACCATCAACGTGAACATAAAAAAATATTTGAATACATGAACTGACCACAGAATTCTCGCTGCACTTCAGTCCAGACAAGGTTAAGTTCTGCCAGCTGATTGGCCACATCTTGCAAAGCGCGATTCTCCTCATTGGCCGCCCACTTCAGCAGGTCCTGAGAGGCTGAACACAAAGACAGGAAGCCGAACAATTGTACAATAGCAAAACAACTCCGAGACAAAACGCAGGCAGGAAAAGGTGAATTAACCTGTGTAGCCCCAATACACTACAGCAGGAGATGGATTGACCATGATAATTCAAAAGTAGTGCCAGATTAGGTATTAAAGCTAATCTGGCACTACCCTTGAATTATCATGGTCAATCCACTTCCAGCAACTGATACATGGTCCTTAGGAAACACTTTCAAAATGTAGAAAATGCACCCGTGGGGCTAAAAGTAAAACTAAAAGAGTTAATGTTATCATAATTATAAAATCCAATCCCGAGATGAATGTCTGTGTGCACGTTTAAATGTTGATGAGGCATTATGCCATGCATGGGCTCATAAAATGCACACTATATCATGTGATCATTAACATGTGCCTCATTAAGATTTAATGATTCACTTCTTAAACCCATTCAACCCTGACAAACTACAGCAAGACGCAGATCAACCATAACAGTCTAAGAGTGAAGTCAGAGAGCTCTGTGCCTAAACTAAAGCTTTTCTGACACCACCTTCAAACTAGCATTATCAATCTGTTTCCTGCACTGCTGTACATAGTCTACAATTTAGTACAGAGGACAACTTTCAAATTTAGGAATCTTGGGCCAGTTGCACAAGTGAGCTTACTCCTGTAACAGCAACTAAGCAAGGTGCTCCGCTGTCGCGGGGTGAGTATTGTGACGCTGTCGCGGAGCACCTGGCTTAGTGGCTGGCACAGGACTAAGCTCACTTGTGCAGTTCGTCCCTTCACCTTAGGGCTCATTGTCAGCCCTGAAAGTAAAAAGGTTTGCCCACCAGCCTTTGGCTAGTGTCTTTCAAGTTTTATTAGCCCAACTGATGTAGGACCGAAAAAGTATGGATTGGAAAACGCACAAGAGCACTCACGTTTGGCGAGTGGATCTTTTTTTATTACTCGCCCCCCCCCCCCCCCCCCCCCCCAAACAAAATGGCGAGTGAATTACTCGCCATTTTCAGGGTTGAATGTGTGAAATTCTAATAAATTAAAGAACCTTACCTGCACTCTGTGCATTCATGAAGGCTTTAGCAGTATTACGCATGTCCTTGACCTCTGAAATGAGGACGTTGAGGTCACCATGTCCAGCACCGAGTGACAAAAGCTTGACACTGCTCCTGCACAAACACATCCATCCACGGTGAGACTGACCTCTCCTGTACCAAACACTTTTCCCTTCATTATTGTGAATGAACTGTACCGCCTACATTATTGTATTCATTCACAGTCTTTGTGATCATAAATTATTCATGTTAAAAATTTTACTCAAGAAAAATGGCTATTTCCACATTTCAAGTCCATTTGACTACAGTATCGTTATAGATCTGCAAAAGGAAGATATAATTCCTGCATTACTCAGATCCTTCAAATCCTAATACCGGTACTTTTTTTTTACACTACTGGCTTTTCATGAGAAGTTGATGACACAACAATCTAGCTCTTTGTACCAGTGCATGGTTTCTTTTTTTTTTTTTAAAAGCATACACAATGGTGTTAAATTACCATACACAACAAAGCACACCAAAACATCATTGGATGAACCAGCCAACAACGTTTCTTCTATAGGCCTATCAGTTTGCATGCATTTTCAAAGTTTTTGCACAGTACACTGGCAGACAATGAGACATCATTACACAGATACTGGTAGACTGTAATCCTAACTAAATAAAATTGTAAGAGAGAGGGAGATAATTACTTTCCACATTTTTTCTACAATGCATTTTCAAAATGCATGGAGGCTCTCTTACTCTTAATCTTACTGTCTTAGACACCCACTTAAAGGGCCACGACCGACCTTTTTTAATGCTTCAGTTTGCAAAAAGCTTTTACTGGGCTTCAGTATACATAACCACTTAGACAGTGACCACCCTATTGTCCCACCAAATGCTTTCTTTCGTCCGTTCAAAGCGAAAGAGGCCACCAGAATCTTGTGACTATACCTAGTCAAAAGATTGCTTCCGGTAGATGATCAGGTAGATGACATCATAACTATTCTATACGACCTTAGGTCATCTGCATAATTATAACCAATCAGAGACAAGATAGCGGATGAACCAGCGAAGAAAAAAAGAAAGTATCAGCCGACAATGACAGACTCGTAATTGAAGAGAAGAAAGAGAAAGAGACATTGATTGTACATTGCTTAACGTCCTGACAGCAACAAGGCTTTCCGAGGACGTGCCTGCACTGCTTATGAAAAGAAAGAAAAAAGAATATTGAATGTATGTCGCCAGCCGGTCTAATATGTTAAATAAACCTACGATATGGGGCCTAAATAAAGCTTTAGAAGACCATTTTAGCAACACACATGGATCCAATATCAAGAGCTACAGGCAGCGCAGACAGTAGGGAAGAGTTTAAAATAGGAAAATACAGGTGAATAGACCAAGGATAGACAGAAACACATGCCCCAGAATAGAGAGGAAAACCCACCCTGTGGGGCTGACCAGGGTGACCCTGGGAACTAAAAAGTAGTTAACCCCACCCAAGTCCCCCAGGGCAGACCCAGGTGGGGAAGAAAGAGAGACAAGATACCCCTAAGTAGAATTGACATCGGACAAGGGAATATAGAGCTTGGCTTGACCGCCCATCCCATAATTTGTTGCTTTCTTGCAAAGTGAAGCAGGAAGTAATCCGGCTACCGTCTTTGTCGATCTTCCTATAGTTCCAAGAGCCTATAGTTCCATGAGCGTTAGTGACTGATTTTCAGAATTCATGATCTTCAGTAGAATTTATCTCTTACTGATTTTGCAAGATTTGAAACCTGTCTTTTATCATAAAGTTACGAGCTAGTTCATCAGATTTTATGCTGCAAGTATCTAAAAACTACAGTGTCAAAATTGCGGCACTGACATCGCTGGTCGTGACACGTTTTTGTCACCCAGTCGAACACTGAAGCCACGCCCAGAGCACAATCTTTACTCAGGGTCAGAGGAGCAGGTCAAGCGGAACCCGCATTGATTTTGACAGCATAGCGAGTATGGAAGGGTACCGTTATTTTAGTATTTTACATTCTCGTGGAAAATTATGTCAAAGGGATGCCGGAGAACATCAGTACATGAGTGTACACTGACATCTGTGTACCCACACCGATGACCTCGTCTGCAGTATTGACCGGGTTCTGCCTTGTGACGTAGGCAAGTAAATATGCACAAATTGAAAACGAGGCTGATGCAGACGATAATTTGCGCTCTCGGGTACAAAAACAACACACCCAACAAATGATGAATTTCGACATTTGGCATTGTATTTACATCATAAAGCTCAAAGTTAGTACACAAAGGACCCATACATAATACCGTCCGCACTATCTGTTGCAGACAGTTTTCTGACTGTTAAGATGCTTGAAACCTGGAGAGAATAACTTTAAGCATTTTCCTTATACTCAACTTTGTATGTTCTGGAGATCTTGTGTTTACAAAAAAAATATATATATGCACATACACACATCAGACACGTAAGGCACTTAGCGCCAAACATACATTCTACAGTGAGGTTAATGTGCAAAGTCCTCTAGACATAATTTTGTCCTCTTTACTTCACGGTCAGAGGCTGTGGCCCGTCCATCTATTGAAAGCGCTCCACTGCGACCCATACTAAAAAGTATCTTCTATAAATAGAAAAGACTTAAAAAAGAATGGTGCAGTGGGGTGGGGTGGGATGGGGAAGGGGGGTTGGGGGTGGAGGAGGATAAAACTTCGGAGTATTTTTGAAAGGCTGCATGTAAAAACTTAAAACAATTACCTTCTGACAGCTCTTGCTGCTTTGTCCATTTTGGACTGCTGTATAGTCGGTGTCTCAACCAAGCTCTTTTATACCAAGAAGCAGAACCGATCACGCCACTCAGGATACTCCGCGTGACGGGGATCTTTTGTTCCTGTTGATTTTCCTCAAATCACAACAAATTGAACACGGAGGCTCCAATACTTTATTCACTAAAAACAATCTTCCGGGTCTCCACGGACGTAGCTGGCCCAGCCAAACTTGAAACGATTACAGACAGGATATAGAGCGCCCATCAACTTTGCCTAAAAACGTAATCTTTAAAGAGCAAAGAGCAAAATGCAACAACTTGTTTTCCAAAACGCAACAAGAGCAGAAGGCGGAAGTCTCTCACGCCATCTGACGATCGTGTACTAAAAGCTACGGGGAACCACTCAGGATTAAAAGACGGATCGGCGTTGGCACATGGGTACTGTTGCTGTTGTTGAACAGTTCGGCGAGGGTGTCGTGGCTCACTTCCATCACAGAGAAAGACAACTGATAACAGTTGGAGACAAACAGCTGACTTAGGTCTGTGGATTTTGCTGAGTTGACCTACATCTCAACTGAGGTCAGCCCAACTCAGATATGTAGGTGTGTTGTGACTGTGCAGCCAATCACTGTATGGGTAATGGCCTGCAGCGTTTCAGACCTGGGGCGTACTTGCGGCACTTGAGACACACTCGTCCACCAATAAAGACCTTGGGAAATAAGAGACAGCAAACGCTGATGGAGGCATCAAAGGGTTTGTTTTACGGACGTTGCATTTTACGTTCTATTTATGACCACTTTTAGTTTTGATTGCCGTGGTGTAGTCAATGGTGATGATGTCGGCCTATGGCTGACCCGTGTCCTCGCTTGGTCATAGCTGTTGTTGAGATGATAATCATTTTGTAATGTGTGTTGACCAGCAGATTAACCACAGTAGCAAAATGTCTTCGGGCCCGCAGTGGGCCTGTGCAAAGCCATGCGCGGGCCCACAGCGTCCGTCGAGGGCCCACAGACCTTTTGCTTACTGGGTTGGCATCGTTAGCCCTTTTTAGTTTTAGCCCCACGGGTGCATTTCCCAAATTGGAAGTGTTACTTAACCCATATCGTACTCGGATTAAAACGGTAAAAGCTTCATTTTTGTACACTGCCATATGCAAGTTACATTTTAGTACTGAGAGATACGGATATAGACCAATGGCTTTAAGGGTGGTGCCAGAATAGCTTGGCGCCTAGAGGCGCCAAGC
The DNA here is from genome assembly GCA_036245525.1 of Semisulcospira habei. Lineage (NCBI taxonomy): Eukaryota > Metazoa > Mollusca > Gastropoda > Semisulcospiridae > Semisulcospira > Semisulcospira habei. Next base: position 7,391,651 of record BTPG01000006.1, read on the forward strand.
TATTCTGGCACTACCCTTGAACTATTTTAGTCAAACTTTTTTTCACTTTTTCGCGTACTGGTGTATTCCGAATGATAAGTTTTTTGTGTTTTTTTTTAATTTTTTTTAAGGCGTCAGTTCACAAAAAGCTTTTACTGAGCTTCAGTCAGTATACATACCCACTAAAGTGATCACCCTATTGTCCCACCAAATGCTTTCTTTCGTCCATTCAAAGTGAAGAGGCCCACTGGAATTTTCTGACGGGACACATAACGAAATTGCTTCTGATAGGCGATGGTAGCTGACATCATAACTATTCTATACGACCTTAGGTCATCTGCATAATTACCTCGACCGCTTTAGTTCAAGGGTGGTGCCAGAATAGCTTGGCACCTGAGGCGCCAAGCTATTCTAGCAACACCCTTGAACGATCACAGTCAAGTTTATTTCAAGCAATGGGTGTATCAGGATGAAAAGGGTAAAGAGTTCATTTCTGGATCCAATACACATGCCAAATAACTTATAACCCCACATTCAGCGCCCCAAAAATAGTCCAGCTCTCGCACTGCAAGCGAACCTTAGTTGGCCGGATCTCACAGCGGATAGTGTATTGGGGAATGAATCTTGCAGTGGATGAAGTCGACATCCGTAGGCAAAGAGATGAATCTCTCATTTTTTATCTTGCATTATAACTTTTCCCAATTCAAGACCATTATGCTAGAGTGTTCAAGACCTGCATCATTATAATCCCGCTTAACCATTCAAGCCCTGCTTGAGAGACTATGAGAGGATCTGGACCAACCATGATATTTCAAGGTTGATGTCAGAATATCTTATCGCTTATGGGCGCCGAGCTATTCTGACACCAGCCTTGAAATATCATGGTCGATCTGTCTCCAACACTGTGATATAGACCTAAGAAGATGTCTGCAAATCTTTGACTATTTTGTCCTCAAGGTGTAAGGAGGTAAGATGGCCCCTGTGACCTAGCAAACTGTGTCAGTTCCCCCACGTTGACTGCTCTGATTTGATACAGTTCAATGGTGTGGACAGATCTCGCTGTGTATTCGTCTTTTTGTTTTGTTGATGCGTATCTCTCATTTGCGTAACTAGTATTAGCCAAGCAGAAAGTTTAAAAACATTATATTACGTGTTTAAGAGATACTAAAATAGGGCTGTCCTTAGTTTGCTTTGTGTTAGGGAGGTTCAGGTCGGGTTGGGGCCGTTGGCGCCGGCCATGAGACGCCTTGGCGACGGGCTTCACCCGTCCCGAGCCATTGTCCATTTCAGTGTTGTGTGTAAACTGTTGCCGGTGTGAGTATGGGTGATTGCGAGTTGCACCTGAGGTGGCGAAACAAATTTTCCTGTACGTGGCAACATGTATTTGGAACAATAAAGTTCATTCATTCTATGTCACTATTTAACTCACTGAACTAAACGACTGCCGTTCTATAAAATGGAGGTCATTTAGTTCTGACAGTTACAGAGTTAACCCCTACCCTGCCAGCGAACATTTCTGAAATCTGTGTTTATGGAACCACCAAAAGCCACAAACTGCCCAAAGAACACGGGCACAGAGAGGTCTCGGCAAGAGGCATAGATCCTCATGAGCCCCCACAGTCACGGGGCTCATGAGGATCTATGCCTTGTGCAGTTAGATCATGTTCACTTTTTTTCAGCAGTGATGGGGTTTAACTGAATATTGCGGTGTCGACAGGTGTGTACCGCGCTCCAGGGCTGACAGGGCCGACACTGGATGATCTACGGCAGCTGAACCAAGAGATGAGGTTCCGGTGTAGCGAGGATGAGATACAGGCAATGGGAAGTGAGTATGGTGAACACTTCACATCTAGGTACAGGACAGCCTCAGTATTGCATGTCCAGTATACCCAGTACCTGATATAAGATGCACGGGTATCTGGCTCCCAGGGGGATGCTCAGCAGAAGATCCTCGGGCCGATGTCAGCCTTTGGCGCATCATTTCCTGAAATGACCCATAACATTTTGAGCTGAGGGATCAATGAAACATAGGTTTTTTTTTCAGGCAAAGGGCTCTTTGACGTGTTTTAAAGGGCACGTTCGAAAAATGAACCCAGGATGATAGTAATGTCTGTACAGAGCTCATGGGAGACCTGACAGCAGTGTACCAGCGAGTGAGTCAGATGCCCGACCCCTCCATTGGCCGCATCGTCCAGTATCCCCGCACCCCTGGGAACCGCCCCGCCCCGGAGGACAACCCACACAACGCTTGGTGAGGACTGCTTACCATTAATCCCTCCCTACAACTGGATCCATTTTTTTTTCTCTGAAATTTGTGTTCATTTAACCACCAAAATTCAAAACCGCCTGAGGAACATGGATACAGATTGGTCTCGGCAAGAGGCATAGATCCTTATAAGCCCCCACGGTCACGGGGGCCCATGAGGATCTATACCCCTTGCAGCTGGTTGGTGTTCACTTTTTCTCAGCATTGAAGGGGTTAATTATAAGCCACAGCTTTTGTTTGACATTTATGGTGAAGCTGATCATCGCTACATTACTGCCTCCCTGTCGCATTGTCTGTTACACTCGCAGGGCGTGGAAGTGTGACATTGCTGGTGCACTGTCGGGCAAGCTGTCCAGCAAGACTGTGGCCATCAAGGACAACGTAGCCGTGGCTGGAGTTCCCATGAGGAATGGCACCAAGATACTGCAAAACTACGTGCCCGAGTTTGACGCCACCATCATCACCAGGATTCTAGACGCAGGTCAAGGCCATTCCATTAATAATAATAATAATAATAATAATAATAATACTTAGTATTCTTGTATAGCGTTGTTCTCCAGGAAAACACTGGACTCACTGCGCATAACTCATTGAGCTATAGGTCCTGGGCTCTCTGGTGTATTGGCTCAAAAATGTATGGGTCAGGGATGGAAGTCTGATGAATGACACAATCTTTTTGGACGCTGAATAAGTTGTGTGTAACATCGATATTGGACCAACGTTACCAGTGGCCTCTGCACGGCTAGATGCATTATCATTATTTATCCTTTTATTTCAGGCGGCCGTGTTGTTGGCAAGACAACAACAGAGGATCTGTGTTACAGTGGCAGCAGTGTGACCAGTTGTGATGGGCCTGTCACAAACCCGCGTGACGTCACACGCATCGCTGGGGGATCCAGTAGTGGCAGCGCTGCCCTGGTGAGTGATACGTTGATACAGATGACACAGAGAGTGCATTGCAGATCACAGCTAGCTTGCTCGTACCTTTTGTGCTCATACAGTAAAACCTGATCTTAACCCTTTTAGCACCTGAGTCCCGACAACAGGAGATGGATTGACCATGACAATTCAAGGGTAGTGCCAGATGAGCTTGGCGCCTGACGGCGCCAAGCTCATCTGGCACTGCCCTTAAATTATCACGATCAATCCATTGCTAACAACTGGTACATAGTCGTCAGGCAAAATTTGAGAAACGCGACCTTGGGGCCAGAAGGGTTAACATAGAGCCACGGCGTGCCATGTGACCATGGGTGTGAGCACACTCACACATTGAATTGAGTTAGTTATTTCGGTTTAACGCCGAGCAGGCGACTCAGGCCATCTCACGGCAGACACACATTGAATTGAAGTGAAATGAGCTATAGGTAACACTCGGTTTCTTAACCCCACGGCCGCATTTCCAAACTTTTGGAGGTGTCATCTGACGACTATGTACCAGTTGTAGGAGATGGATTGATCATGATAATTCGAGGGTGGTGCCAGATGAGCCTGGCGCCTTCAGGCGCCAAGCTCATCTGGCACTACCCTTGAATTATCATGATCAATCCATCTCCTGCCGCAGGGTCCCAGAGCTAAATGGGTTAATCATTTTACTGCCAGGACACACAGTAGACGCCATTCAGCCTCAGGTTACTGCCAGGACACAGCAGACACCATTCAGCCTCAGGAGATTATACAATACAATACAATACAATACAACTTTATTGTCTGTTCGAGTCCAGGCACGACAGAAATTTGCATTTCGGCTCGTCATGAAACAACAATATAAGACAATAACAAACGCTGCAAAAGCATATCATGAAAAATTATCATTGCAGCAATCTATCACAAGCAATCTGTCACAAGATGGGAGGTAATGTTAAGTAGATCATACTTATCGCGGCGTTATAAATGAGAGTTCAAAATCGAGACAGCAGTTGGAATAAAAGACTTCTTAAAAACATTCCTTTTGGCAAGTGGCATGTTGAAACGTCTGCCTGATGGTAGCATTTGAAACTGATCAGAGAGTGGGTGAATAGGATCATTGACAATGCTAGCAGCTATCCTTCAGACAGCTCTATGGTACAGATCATCTACTGGGTACTGTCCTAGGCCAATGATCTTCTCAGCTGTTCTGACGATACGTGACAGTCTGCCCCTGTTTTTCATACTGAGATTGCCATACCAAGCAGTGATGTGAAACGTCAGTATGCTTTCGATCAGGCTGCTATAAACGGATTCTAAAACCCTGGAACTGACATCAAAACTTCTCAGTTTCCTAAGAAGGTACAGACGCTGGTTTGCTTTTTTTCACAATCAGATCAGTGTTTCCAGTGAAGGACAGCCCACTATCCACGACTGTGCCAAGGTACTTAAATTCAGTGACCACCTCTACAGGTTGATTATTAATTGAGACAGGTACAAAAATATCATCAACTTTCCTGTCATCAATGATGAGTTCCTTGGTTTTCTGTACATTCATTAAATTTTCCAGAAAACTATCTTCGCACCATGACTCTAATACTGCTATCTGTGCAAAGTACTCAGCCAGACTGTCTTCTTTTTGGAGTAGGCGTACAAGGGCCATGTCGTCTGAGAACTTTAAGAGACGAGAAGTGGCAGTGTGACAACGCATATGGTCTGCGTATATAGAAAACAATGTCGGAGAGAGGACACAACCTTGAGGGCAGCCTGAATTTAGCACCACTTGGTCAGACAGACTGCCGTGTACATTTACACGTTGTGGCCTGTCCTTCAAAAAGTCTCGCACCCACAGAATAATGTTTGTGTTCACATTAAAGTCCATCATACGCTGCAAAAGCATCAGTGGTTCAACAGTATTAAAAGCATTAGAAAAGTCAATAAAAAGAATTCTCACATGTGCTTTGGATTTCTCAAGATGTTGAAATACAAGATTGTACAGAGTAAGGCATGCATCCTCCACACCCCTATGCTTTTTGTAAGCAAATTGGAATGGATCCAGTAGTTCAGCAACATCATTTAACAGATGCCTCCTCACCACTTTTTCCTTATGCGAGAGCACATGTCTACCCAAGACTGTTATTTAGGTGGCTGAAACCATTAAACGGTGGTCCTTGTCTAGCAAAGACTGTTATTTAGGTGGCTGAAACCATTAAATGGTGGTCCTTGTCTAGCAAAGACTGTTATTTAGGTGGCTGAAACCATTAAATGGTGGTCTTTAACCCTTTCCATCCTGATACGCCTATTGTTTGAAATAAATTTGACTATGATAATACAAGGGTGGTGCCAGAATAGCTTGGGGCCTGAGGCGCCAGGCTATTCTGGCACCACCCTTGAACTAAAATGGTTGATCTGTCTCCTAATCTGTAATGACTGTAACCTTCATAGGACAATAAGCAATTAATCAGTCTTAGGATCTAGTGGATTAATGTCAGGGAACAAGTTTTACTCTTCACAATTTCTCAATGAGCATTCCCCAGTGTTTTAGGACCACATTTTTCGTGCAAAACTAGATGGTTGCTAAAACGGAGCCTGCTGCATTTATTGTGATGATGATAATTTTGTCTCCACAAGGTGGCAGCTGGTCTGGTTGACATGGCAACTGGTGGTGATCAGGGGGGCTCTATCCGGATCCCCTCTAGCTTCACAGGTATCGTTGGCCTGAAGCCAACATTTGGCCTGGTGCCATACACAGGGATCATGGGGCTGGAACCTTCAGTAGATCATGTGGGGCCCATGGCGGCGACAGTCATGGACTGTGCGTTGCTGCTGGAGGTGGGTCAAGGGGAGGGATGGTGTTTGCTGCTGTGTTGTGGACCTTTGTACAAGATTTTTGTTTGCTTGTTTTCTGTTTTGGCAGTCAAGTTTGTTTGTTTCTGTACATGGTATTTAAAGTACCATTACGTGTAAATTTGAAGGCACATTTCAGCACCATTTGTGTTTATTATGCCTTGTCAACACACCTAATGAACTTTAAACAGCAGTTTGGACATGCAGCAAAAGCACACGCATAATTACACTTATTTATTCTGTGCAGCCGTTAGCTTGTCAATCTATTTTTAGCTGTTTCTCATACTGATAGCGTTGTATTTCTAGAACAGAGTGCAGTCACTGTCAGGTTACTTGATGTAAAGATGACATGTGCTGAACTGGATTCTCCTGTGTCTAAACGAACCACAGCTAGACCTGTGTGTAGTGTTTCATAACCATCTGTTACAGAAGTGTATCTTTAAACAGTTATGGTGGTAGTGGGCCTTTAATTTCACTGTAGATGAGAATTAGCTTTTTTTGCTTCTGAACTTTCTAGATGTGTTTTTGAAGTTTATAAAATTCACTTACCTGAAAGAAAAATTACATGAAAAAAATACATGTATTAGATGGGTAAGGTAGGAAGTAGACACGGAGAAAAAAAAAAATGCAACAGTAAGGGAGACAACTGTGCACCTTAGCCCAATGATCATAGATCTGTCAAAGCACAGTTCCCTCCTTTACTATAATATTACATTTTTTATGAGTATAACAGGACATCATAGAGGCTAGATGTGTTTGGGCCAGGTAAGGCTGATGCTGGCTAAGAATCCTGTAGCGCAGGTGGATGACAGTTTTGTTTGCTATCGTTGTTTGTGACGGATTTGTTCATTACTGTTGTTTGTGATCAGGTGATGGCAGGTTATGACGGGGGCAGAGACTCCAGACAGCCTCCCAACATGTCCGTTCCTGAGTACTCCAAACTGGTGAGATGAAAGCTGCTGTCACTCATACAACCTATCCCTTCTCAAGGACTTTAATTAGCAGTTATCCGATTGCATATATCTAATCCATCCCCATTCAGTTCTGACACACTACAGTGAGGTATGGATCGAATAGACAGTTCAAGGGCGGTGCCAGAATAGCTTGGCGCCTATAGGCGCCAAGCTATTCTTGCACCACCCTTGAATTATCATGATTGATCTGTCTGCTGTACTTTCATGTACAATAGTTTTGAAAGGGTTGTAAAAGGGTTTTTTAATTTGACCCAAGGCCTCACTGCCATAATGTATGCATGCGGGCCATTTTTTGGTTCAAATAGTTCCCTGTCTTTCAGCGACCATTCTACATTCACAAGAGACCTGTACATGTATGTACTAACATTTGCCCACAAAGTTCTGATTATTGGTCACAGTTGAAAACAAAGTGTGCTGGCCTTTGATGTTGAGCCTTGTGGCTCATGCACCAAACTAATCAACACTAACATTAACAGTCATGTTCCATTTTTATCTACTGCTGCTATATATCAAAGTCAAATGAGTTGAATTTTCTAAGAGCAAGACATTGACGAAAGACATCCCTTTTCGTTTTACAGCTGGACGTGAGCATGTCGGGAAAGAAGGTGGGTTTGCTGACCGAAGGCTTTGACTTGTGTGTGGAGGACGCTGTTCGAGATGTCGTTAAACAGGCCACGGCTAAACTGACACAGGCGGGGATGACAGTGCAGGACACATCAATACCCATGCACAAAGATGGTAATGCTCATTCTCCAGCAAGCAAAAGGCCAATTGGCTGACATTTTCAGATGTTCCGCGTCGGATGAATCATAAGCATACTGTCAAACTCAAATCATTGTTGCTTTTGTCCTGTGTACCAAAGTGTAAGCAACTGCTATATAATCAGCGTGTTCTCTGCCTGCAGGTTTGGACATGTATATGGTGTCTTCCGGCATGTTCGGCTCCTACCAGTGTTTGACAAGGGGCAATGGTAGGCATGTTGCATTATCTATCATGCTTGCACATTTTGTTTATGGAACCCTAGGGTCAAAATTCCCAGTGGTGGAGGCGTTATCTATAGACGTCAGTCAACCCATTCAGCCCTGACGCACGTCAGCAGGAGATGGATCGACCATGATAATTCAAGGGTAGTGCCAGATTAGCTTGGCGCCTTCAGGCGCCAAGCTAATCTGGCACTACCCTTAAGTTATTGGGCAGTGGGCAGATGTTCACATCTGCACGGGACATAGACGACCCCGCCCTCCACGAGTCGCCTGCTGCCTTGCAGGCCTGGCCGCTTGGCTGCGGAAAGGCTAAGGGAGGAAACCCCTGACATCAAAGCCCCCGTGTCTCCGGGGAAGGCTTTTGAGCCAGAGACTAGGACAAGGACAGTCTGATATAAAACCTACGACCCGAGGACCTCAATGCCATCGTCCCAGCTTGCTAGGCCATGGCAGATGAACCAAGGGTTTAAAGGGTGGGGCCAGTACTGCGCACACTGCACTCCACCAAAAAGCTCCACCGCGCAGGCTTTAGGAAACGTCCACGGACCATGACACTGACCATTCCAAGTCCTGTAGCGACGGGCGAGGGGCGAAACGGCAGGTGAAAGATGTCACTGGAAGCCGCAGTCTCAAACCTGCATGCAGGCGGTTCAGGATATTGGTCGCCTGATGTTGACCTGGGGATGACAACATCACTCGGCACACCCTGAACGACCAAGCAGCCTTCTCTAGGGACAGCACTGCTTGCTCCACACGGAGAGGGGCCTAGAAAAGGTGGCCTAACCAAAGCTCATCCCCTCGCAACCCCAGTTGGCTAGCCGCGGTCAACGGGCATCTTCTCCTGCGGTCAAAAAACAAGAAAGAATAACGGATCCACTCTCATGACGACCACGACCGGACTCAACGTAGCATGCTGGAACGTCCGAACCATGCTCGACAAAGCAGACAGCGGACGCCCTGAACGTCGCTCCGCCCTCATTGCCCATGAATTGCGGAGGTTAAACATCGACATCGCCGCGCTCAGCGAAGTACGCCTTCCGGACGAAGGCAGCCTCCAAGAACTTGGTGCTGGGTACACCCTCTACTGGTCAGGCAGGCCTGCATCAGAAAGACGGCTTTCAGGCGTGGGTTTCATGGTCAAGACATCCATTGCGACTAAGCTGGAAAACCTACCAACGGGCCACTCAGACCGCATCATGTCCATGCGCCTCCCACTGAGACACCAGCAGCACGTCACCCTTCTCAGTGTGTACTCCCCAACCCTCCTGGCAGAGCCTGCTGAAAAGGACAAGTTTTACACTGACCTGCGCAGCCTCCTACAGAGTACCCCTGCAGACGACAAAGTCATCATCCTTGGCGACTTCAACGCCAGAGTGGGCCAGGACTCTGAAGCCTGGAAAGGAGTCCTCGGCAAGCATGGCGTGGGGAACTGCAATGACAATGGCCGCCTACTGTTGGAGTTCTGTGCGGAGCAGCAACTGGTCATCACCAACACTACTTTTCAGCAAAAGGACAGTCGAAAGACCACCTGGATGCATCCTCGCTCCAAACACTGGCACCTTATCGACTATGTCCTAGTGCGTCAGAGGGACCGCAGTGACGTCCTCCTCACCAGAGTGATGCCCAGCGCAGAGTGCCACACTGACCACCGCCTTGTCCGCTGCAAACTCAGGCTCCACTTCAAGCCAAAACCCAAGAAATGGGGGCCCCCCAAGAAAAAGCTTGACGTTGCCAGCCTTCAGCGTGACGATGTGAAAGCTGCCTTTCAGACAGATTTACAGCGCAGGCTCAAAGACACAGCGGACCCAGTAGACTCCTCCCCTGAAACACTTTGGGAACAACTGAAAACTGCTATTGCAAAATCCTCTGCAGAAGTCTTGGGTTTCGCCAGAAAGAAGAACAAAGACTGGTTTGACGAAAACGATGTAGAGATCCAGGAACACCTAGCAAAAAAAAGAGCCGCCCATCAGGCCCACCTAGCCCAGCCTTCCTGCCCTGTGAAGAAATCTGCCTTCCGCCTCGTCTGCAGCAGTCTCCAGCGCAAGCTCAGAGATCTCCAGAATGAGTGGTGGACCAGACTTACACAGAGGACCCAGCTTTGTGCTGACAATGGTGACTACAGGGGCTTTTATGAAGCACTGAAAGCAGTGTATGGCCCCAGGCACCTGGTACAAAGTCCCCTGCGAAGCGCGAATGGCCAGGCACTCCTCACAGATAATACTTCCATCTTGAACCGCTGGTCGGAATACTTTCAGAGCCTCTTCAGCGCTGAGCGCACTGTTCAAGAAGCAGTCGTCCTACAAATCCCACACCTCCCAGTAAAGGTTGAATTGGACGAACCGCCCACCGCTGAAGAGACCCTCACAGCCATCCACCAGCTCAAGAGTGGAAAAGCAGCAGGCATTGATGGAATACTGCCAGAGATCTGGAAACATGGAGGCACAGCACTGCACAACAAGCTCCATGACCTCTTTCTCTGCTGCTGGGAGGAAGGAACACTACCAAAAGATCTCCGTGATGCAGTCGTTATCACCCTGTACAAGAACAAAGGCGAGAAGTCTGACTGTTCCAACTGTCCATTGCTGGGAAAATCCTTGCAAGGCTGCTCCTGAATCGGCTGGTACCTGCCATCGCTGAAGACCAACTCCCAGAGGGCCAGTGTGGCTTCAGAGCAAACAGGAGCACCACCGATATGGTCTTTGTGCTGAGACAGCTGCAGGAGAAGTGCCGCGAGCAGAACAAAGGGCTGTACGTAACATTTGTCGACCTAACAAAAGCGTTCGACACTGTGAGCAGGCAAGGCATGTGGCAGATCTTGGAGCGACTTGGCTGTCCCCCAAAGTTCCTCAACATGATTGTCCAGCTACACGAGGACCAGCAAGGCCAGGTCAGACTCAACAATGATCTCTCAGAACCATTCCCTATTCTCAACGGCGTAAAGCAGGGCTGCGTGCTGGCACCGACCCTCTTCACCATCTTTTTTAGCATGATGTTGAAGCAGGCCACAGTGGACCTCGATGATGACGATGCAGTGTACATCAGGTATCGTCTCGATGGCAGCCTGTTCAACCTTAGACGACTGCAGGCCCACACGAAAACCCTAGACCAACTGATTCGTGAGCTGCTTTTTGCTGATGATGCTGCCCTCGTTGCACACACAGAGAGAGCCCTGCAGCGCATCACGTCTTGCTTCGCAGATGCTGCCCAGCTCTTTGGACTCGAGGTCAGTCTGAAAAAGACAGAGGTCCTCCATCAGCCGGCACCCAAGACAGTGTATCGCCCTCCTCACATCACCATTGGCGAGTCTGAACTAAAGTCAGTGCACCAGTTTACTTACCTTGGCTGCATTATCACGTCGGACGCCAAGCTGGACAAGGAGCTTGACAGCAGGCTGGCAAAAGCGAACAGCGCTTTCGGGCGACTTTTCAAGCGGGTGTGGCACAATCAACAGCTGAAAATAGGCACCAAGATCAGCGTGTACAGAGCTGTGGTCCTCACCACCCTGCTGTATGGTTCCGAGTCTTGGGCCCTCTACCGCAGCCAACTACGACTCCTCGAACGCTTCCACCAGCGCTGCCTGCGTACCATCCTGGGCATTCACTGGAGTGACTATGTCACCAACGTCGAGGTCCTTGAACAGGCTGAAACTGTGAGCATCGAGGCTTTGCTGCTGCGGACACAGCTCCGCTGGGCGGGGCATGTCTCCAGGATGGAGGATCATCGCCTACCAAAGATCACCCTGTTCGGCGAGCTTGCTACTGGACACCGTGACAGAGGGGCACCAAAGAAGTCTCAAGTCTCAAGAAGTCACTTAGTGCCTGCCAAATCGACCACCACCAGTGGTCTTCGCTTGCTGCGGACCGTGACACCTGGCGCTCCACCATTTACAAGGCAGCTGTCTCCTTTGAGGACTCTCACAGAGCTAGCCTTAAGGACAAGCGGCTCAGGAGAAAAAACAGAGATGCCGCAGCTCAGAACCCTGGCCATACCTTCCCCTGCAGCCACTGCGGTCGAACCTGCCTGTCTCGGATTGGCCTCCGCAGCCACGAACAAGCCTGCAGACGTCGTGGGCAACTCCTATAAAATCTTCGTTCGCGAAGTCAAGCCAAGAGAGAGACCCTTGAGTTATCATGGATAATCCATCTCCTGCCTGCAACTTTCACATAGTTGTTAGGTGCACCTCCAAAACGTGGCATTGGGGTTAAGTGGGTCAGTTAATTATCAAAAGTGTGGGGTTTCTATTTGGAGGGACCTAGCTGTTAAGTTGTTTGTGCAGTAATGATTGATTCGCCTGTGTAAACTATCTATCTATCTATCTATCTATCTATCTATCTATCTATCTATCTATCTATCTATCTATCTATCTATCTATCTATCTATCTATCTATCTATCTATCTATCTATCTATCTATCTATCTATCTCTATCTATCTATCTATCTATCTATCTATCTATCTATCTATCTATATCTATCTATCTATATCTATCTATATCTATCTATATCTATCTATCTATCTATCTATCTATCTATCTATCTATCTATCTATCTATCTATCTATCTATCTATCTATCTATCTATCTATCTATCTATCTATCTATCTATCTATCTATCTATCTATCTATCTATCTATCTATCTATCTATCTATCTATCTATCTATCTATCTATCTATCTATCTATCTATCTATCTATCTATCTATCTATCTATCTATCTATCTATCTATCTATCTATCTATCTATCTATCTATCTATCTATCTATCTATCTATCTATCTATCTATCTATCTATCTATCTATCTATCTATCTATCTATCTATCTATCTATCTATCTATCTATCTATCTATCTATCTATCTATCTATCTATCTATCTATCTATCTATCTATCTATCTATCTATCTATCTATCTATCTATCTATCTATCTATCTATCTATCTATCTATCTATCTATCTATCTATCTATCTATCTATCTATCTATCTATCTATCTATCTATCTATCTATCTATCTATCTATCTATCTATCTATCTATCTATCTATCTATCTATCTATCTATCTATCTATCTATCTATCTATCTATCTATCTATCTATCTATCTATCTATCTATCTATCTATCCTGTAGTCTTGTCGACCGTTGGGGCACCACTGATGACTTGGCAACCAGCTCCCTCCATTCCACTCTGTTCTCTGCCATTCTTAGCGTGTCGCTCAGCGTCAGTGCTGCCCACTCTGAGATATTGTCCTCCCATCTTTTTCTCTGTCTTCCTCTCCTTCGCCCTCCTTGCACAGTGCCTTGCAGGATTGTCTTGGCAATCCCTGCTGATCGCGTGACATGCCCAAACCACTATACTGACGAGCAAAAGAAATGCAACATTTTTTGGAATCATCCAAAACACGTTAGTGTTTCCTACGATTCCCAAAAATGCCTCGTTTCTTTTGCTCCACAGTATATTTTTAGAAATGGGTGATTACCTCAGATGCAGAATGCAGTACGTTTTACAACATCGTTTATTTTACCTCAGCTGTGTCATACCTGTGCAGGTGTGAGCCTGTTCCACAAGGGTTTCTACCCAGTGTCTCTCCAGCAGACATTTTTCCGTGGCATGACGGCCCAGCCCCACGACGTGCTGTTAGCAGTCAAGTTTGATGCCATGTACACGGAGCATATCACACGTCTCTATGGCAACGCCTTCTATGGCAAGGTCAGTTAGTACATCAGTGAGCATATTCCAACCCATGTGAGTATGCAAGCATTAACCTGTTCACTGTCGAGAAAAATTGAACACCACACAACAGCAAGAGGCATAGATCCTCATGAGCCCTGCAGTTGCGGGGGCTCATGAGGATCTATGCCTCTTGCTGAAACCACTTTGCGTCCATGTCCCTTTGACGGCTGGTTCCCAGGGTCACCCTGGTCAGCCCCACAGGGTGGGTTTTCCCCTCTATTCTAGGGCATGTGTTTCTGTCTACCCTTTGTCTATTCACCTGTATTTTCCTTTTGTAAACTCTCCCTACTCTCTGCGCTGCCTGTAGCTCTTGATATTGGATGTGTGTTGCTAAATGGTCGTAGGTTTATTTAGCGTATTAGACCGGCTGGCGACATACATTATATATTCTGTTTAGTTTTGTTTTTTTACAAGCAGTGCAGGCACGTCCTGAGAAAGTCTTGTTGCTGTCGGGACGTTAAGCAATGTACAACCAACCAACCAACTTTGATGGCAGGGGATTTTTTCTGTGGAATTTACAGTGATTTGAAAACACAATCTGCATCCATTGGCTTTGGAGGGGTTAATTATAGGGCACAATTGTCGTCAGCTGGAATCAGTACGCGTTCCATTTCTTGTTAAGCCCTGCCACTGTACGTACTCGGTATGTTCATTTGTCTTTCTAAAATCGTGGTTTATTCAACGACCAACAAGAAACATGGATATAAATTGGTCTCAGTAAGAGGAATAGATCTTCATCTTCATGAGGATCTATGTCTCTTGCAGTTAGATCGCGTTGACCTTTTTTGTCAGCAGTTAAGAAGTTAAACTCATTGTACATGCAGCGAACAGTGCTGGTGGATGTGCATGTACAAGGGGGCTAACCCCTTGTCGTTTTGTATCCCATATCTTATGATGTCCCCTGATGTTCCAAGGGGCATAACCTGGTGCTGGAGCTTTGTCGGCAGTACGATGCAGCCCTGGAGAAAGTGGACGTGCTAGTTCTGCCCACCATACCCCATGTTGCTCCAAAACTGCCACCACCAGACGTCTCATTCGAAGGTCAGTGTAAATTTTAATAAGAATTTTTTAAAAAATAATTAATTTGTTTATTTACTTTTATTTTGTATTTTGTATTTTTTTTAATATTTACTTTCTATTTTTATTATTATTTATTTATTTGTTTGCTTATTTTAAAATTCAGTTATTGATTCATTTATTTATTTATTTTTAAAAATTAGGTCATATATTTATTGATTAAAATTTATTTTACCCCTTCTGTGCTCACTGCAATCAGTAAAAGTTACCTAAACATTGTACTGACTCACTGCCGATAGTGCTGTCTGTCTGAGGCACAGACCTACGAAGGCTAATGATTCCCATGAGAGGCATAGATCATCATGACCCCCCGCAAATGTGAGGGCTCCTAAGGACCTGTGCCTTCTGCCTTTAGTCACTGTATGCTATTTTTCGTGCAGTCAACTAAATCTGCTGCATACAAAACTATAGTTCGGCCTAGATTAAGCATGAAGCACTCATGCACCCATACTACCTTAGTGATTGTTTCAATCTTGTTAACCCTTTCAGCCCTGGACCATGCAGCAGGAGATGGATCGATCATGATAATTCAAGGGTAGTGCCAGATGAGCTTGGAGCCTGCAGGCGCCAAGATCATCTGGCACTACCCTTGAATTATCATGATCGATCCATCTCTTACAACTGGTACATAGTCGTCAGGCAACACCTCCAAAATTTCAGAAATGGGACCTTAGGGCTAAACGGTTCAATCAAACATGACAGGTCCAGGTAACGGCCTGATAAGACTGTGTGAAATACACAAATGTAGCCACCTGTCAGCCCACTTTGTCCTCTTTCAGTCTCTTTACACATTTTCTGATTGGCCTGGCTCTGTAGGGCTCGGGAAGCTGACGTCATCACGCCAGTCGTGGCGGCCATCTTGTGAGAATACGGGACTAAGCGCTAATAGGGAAATCGCCGTTTTTGTAATGTTAAGAAAGTCCTAATGTGCTATAAGCAATAACAGCAAGTCTTGCCATCACTGTAGGAAACTGCTCACCAGAATCTGTCTTTGTTTCCAAAGAGGAAGAAAAATGAAGAAAAACGTGTTTTAACTCTATTTCGCTACTATACGATGACTATGGTATCCTCATAAGATGATGATAGATGCACGGACGCTGCTAGGCAACGCGGGGAACTTCCGGAGCCCTAGTCGGTCTTTTTCCCTGGTCGTCTGTTCTTAAAGCTGAGGTGCAATGAGAAAAATCCGCCCAGCGCGTGTTTTTAAAAGACTGTACAGGGCCCAGCCTAAGTGGGTCAAATCGGTTCGTAACTCAGTTGACGGAGTTGGCAACTGCGTATCCCGAGCTTGCAAAACTCTCGGAAAACGACAGACCACTTCCTGTTGCACGGAAATCATCGCGATTAGCAGATCGGACAACAGCAGACGATTCTGTGACACTTTGAATCTGACCGACAGCCACGGATTTTACGCGCTGGGGACTATGATGGCAGAATGTACGGCTGTACATGCTGTAAGTATGACTCTTGACACTTTGTAGTTGTGAACGAATTTTTTCAACACGTACCTCCAGTCCAATATAGGCTAATATAAATAAATAAAGAAGCATTGTGATGTACAACCAACACAGTAAATTGGATGAGAGAGAGAGAGAGAGAGAGAGAGAGAGAGAGAGAGAGAGAGAGAGAGAGAGAGAGAGAGAGAGAGAGAGAATCGACTGTTTACATAGATGCCAAAAGATACAAGGTCGCCATGGGTCAAGCTGATTTTTAGTAGCTGCCCTTCGTATGGAGAAAAAAAATTGCTGTAGGCCACTCCAGATAAAAAGATATAAACACAAAACGACAAATAACCCCTCCTTTCTCACCCTTCCGATATCAAATAAAGCTTCAGGCTGTGCTGTGTAACTTACGGATAGCTCGGCCTGGTCCATATCCAGTGTGCGTCCAGGCAAGACACAAATGGCCTGCTCTGTCCGTCGGGTGGTCGAGTGTCGTCTGCTACTGTTGATATCAGTAAAAAATATCGCTGGTTTAGATCAGTGATCGCGGTGCTTACTCGCTGCGATACAGGAAGTGGCCTGTCTTTTTCACGGGAGTTTTGCCAGCACGACAAACGCAGTTGAAAACTCAGTCAACTGAGTCAGTTGCAAACTGGTTTGCCGAAGTTAGCCGAACGTTCACGAAGAGGGCCCTCGCTGGGTCCTGCAAAGTTTTTTTAAAACACGTGCGGGGCGGAGTTTTTTGACTGTTTCTCAGCTTTAAGGCAACAGGAGTCCCTCTTGCCACATGTTGCCAAAGTAACATGTGATAAGTATACTCCATTATTACATGTTGCGATTGGGCGCCATCTTGTTTGTGCGTCCTACCACGTGTTTTTCGCTCCCAGTGTTTTAGTGGTTTTTCGTTGGATGTACTGTGTTTCGTGTGCTGAAAGTCTGCTGAGGATCGTATAAGAGTGCACTGATGAGGACTATGCTTGTGTTTCGTCGGATCTGGTTGCTGTTTGAGTGGTATCGTATTGAATTGTGTCTGTCATTTGAATTTTGTTTACGTCGCCATTTTGCTTCTTCCGCAGCGTGGGTTTCGCCGGGTCTCTCTGCCGCCCTGTTTTCATGTGCTGCGCGCTAGTGTGTGAAGTGTGTACTGTGTGAGTCTGTTTGCCACCCGTGGTTGCATCTGGTGCTTGGTTGTTGTAAACTCGTTTGTGTTCCTACCGTTCTATAGGTTTACGTGTGCTCTCCCGTCGACATCTCGCCCTCCCCACTTTCGGCGCCATTGCACGATCTCGCCGTTGACCAACCGGAAATCAGGTCGCTCCCCTACCACACCACTCGCACACACACACACACACACACACACACACACACACACACACACACACACACACTTACTCACACACACACACACACACACACACACACACACACACACACACACACCCCTACTGAACCCTCTTCTCGTCTTCCTCTTTCTTGTCCTCACAAACAATCATGCTCATCAGATACACATGCCAACAACTGCTATCTCTACGTCGCCACGCCACCTACTGCGCTGCCGGTTCCCCTGACAGTGTTGCAGATGCCTTACGCGGCATCCGATCGCGAAAGAGAGGCCGCAGGGGCGGAATTAGCAAAAGGCGGGACTCGCCACAACAAACACAACCACACACTTCTTCCCCTTTTCCTATGCCCTTCCACCCCTTCCGCCTCCCCACGCCTCCTCGATTTCTCCACCTCACTTCCTTCTTCTCCCATTTCTTTTCCTCTCTTCCTCATCTACCGCTCCTCGCTCTCCTCGGCCGCCCCCTCCTACCCCGCCCTCCTCCCCCTTCCTCCCCTCACCCCCTCCTCCTTCGCCTGCTTTTTCCTCCTCGTCCCCTCTCCCCCCTTTCTTATCCCCTTCGCCCTCCCCCTCCCTCTACCTCAGCTTTTTCTACTCATCTTCCTCCCCTTCCCCTCCTCACCCTCCTCTCGCATCCTCTTTCTTGCCCGGTTCTTCTTCCCCGTCTTTTCCTCCTCCTCCTTCTCCCCTCCATCCTCTTTCCCCCCTCCCCACCCTCCTCTTCGTTTGTCCTCTTCTTCGTCCGTTTATTCTCCCTCTTCCTCTTCTGGCTCATCCAACCTAAAACTGTGTCTGTTCAATGCACAGTCTGTCTGCAAAGATGGCAAAGCCGACGTGATTTCAGATTTCATTCTAGACAATGACATAGATGTTGTCGTGATCACCGAAACGTGACTCCGCTCATCTGGCGATGAACCCATCATCGCCAGCGTCACTCCGAGTGGCTACCGCCTGTCCTTCTTCCCGCGTGCTTCCAGAGGGGGTGGCATTGCCATCATCTACAGGGACTGTCTTTCTGCTCACCTCTCCTTCTCTCAGTCTCTCCCTGATGGTTTAGTAACTTGCGGTGTTCCACAGGAGTCTATTCTAGGGCCCTTATTATTTAAACTATTTATTAATGATCTGCCACTGTGCATATCTCATTTAGACGCAAACTGCGATCTGTTCGCAGATGACACGACCATACACACATCTGATAAAGATATCGCAACCATTAATAAGGTACTCCAACAAAGTCTTGATGAAGTAGCAGGCTGGTGCAGTGATAATCACATGATTATTAGTATTCCTAAGACAAAGAGCATGTTAGTTACTACACGTCAGAAACACCAGCATGGCCTACCACCTTTAACACTCTCCTTAGATAGACAGCTTGTTGAACAAGTAACTAGGCATCGCTTATTAGGCGTTATAGTTGACAACCAATTAAGCTGGGAGCCGCATACTGACTCAATATGCAAAACAATCTCCAAAAATCTGTTCATGTTATCAAAACTACTCCATATAGTTAATACTGATATCCGTAAACTCTTTTTCCATACGCATATCAAAACGCATTGTGACTACAGTTCTACCGTCTGGGATGGATGCAGCGAAGTTCACATGAAAAAAGTTAATTCCTTGTATCGTCGGGGCATTAAATTAATACTTCCTGGTCCTACTTCGACCGATGAAAAATTAAAATCTTTCAAGTTACTAACATTGAAGAAACAGTTTGAATTTAATCACTGTGTTCTACTGCACAAGATCATGCACGGAAAAGCCCCACCCTATCTAAAAACTCAACTTTCCGACAATAATAGGAAAAACACGAGAAATAGTTCCGATCCACCTTCCAAAAATTAGATTAGACATCTGTAAAACCAGTCTGTCTTTTTCAGGCGCTAAAGCGTGGAATATGTTACCTCCACACCTGAAATAAATTTGTAAGATTAGTGTCTTCAAAGATCGCCTCCATAAATATTTACTTCAGAAGTAATAGTATGTTCGGCTCCCTTATGCTACTATTCGTATAGTTAGTGACAAGTTTCCTATTACCTAATACTCTTCTACTGTTGCTGCAGATTATATAATAGCTCGACTGTCTGCATTAACATGTCAGCTTCATACCTGTGTATATAATTATATATTTTTTTAATTTTTTATTTCTATTTTTTTTCCTCTGAGTGGTGGGGGGGGGGGGGGGGATGGGTCTTTTTGCTTACATATGTTTTATCTTTTGATGTATTGTCTGATGTATTTTTATATGTGTAGAGTAGCAGGACAGTTTGGAAGATAGGCATTGCTATGCCTAAAACTTTTTATCCTGAATAAAAACGTTTCATCACCATCATCATCATCCCTTTTGCTCATCCCTCCTTTGAATCTGTCGAGGACGTAGCAACACTCCCTGGCCAGTCCCTCATCTTCTCATGTATATATCGCCCCCCTCCAAGCGCTCAAAACAAACTCACAAACTCCATGTTCCTCACCGAGTTCGACCTCCTCCTCGACCACTACAGCACACGACCCGGAAAACACATCCTTCTTGGCGACTTCATCTTCCACTTCGACAAACCCTACCACCCTGACACAAAACGCCTTTGCACGTCACTTTTAAACCACAATCTTACACAACACATCACTAAACCCACCCACCGACTTGGCCACACCCTCGACTGGATCATCACCCGCACCGCCGATCAACTCTTCCTCGACTCTTGACACCTCTTCTGTGCTTCCCTCTGACCACCTCGCTATTCTTGTCGCCCTCAACCTACCTCCCCCGAAAAAACCCAAGCTCTTTGTCTCTCGTCGCAAACTAAAATCTGTCAACCGAGAGAGCTTCTTCGACGAAGCTGTTGACCTTCTCTTGGACCCCGCCACCTCTCCTGATCTTGCATCCCATTTCGATTCCTCCCTTCGAAAACTTCTAGACATCCACGCCCCTGTCACCACCTGCTCCATACCCAACCGACTCCCCTCCCCCTGGCTCACTGACGACATAGCTGAGGCCAAGCGCGAGCGCCGACAAGCGGAACGCCGATGGCGCTCATCCGACCTAACCGTTCACAGACAGATCTTCCAAACCACCAGATCCAAAGTCTGCAGAATGATCTCCGACTCCAAACGTAAACATCTTGAAAACAAAATCATGGAATCCACTTCATCCAAAACCCTCTACGCTACCATGAACACACTCCTAGGCACCTCTAAAGACTCTCCTCTTCCCAACACACACAGCAAAGAAGAACTCCCGTCCGCTTTTTCCACCTATTTCTCCGACAAAATCCAAACTCTGCTGCGCAACACACTCGACACTCTGCCTTCTCCGCCTTGCCTTCCTGACCCCCCTTTTCCGGCACTCCCCTCTCGTCCTTCCGCCCCGCCTCCCAGGATGAAGTCCTCAAGACCATAAAGTCCATGACTTTCAAAACCTGCGAACTAGACCCCCTCCCAGCTTATCTCTACCGGGACGGCCTTCCAAAACTTTTGCCCTTCATCACCGACATCATCAACACATCTCTAGAAAATGGCTCCGTCCCAGATAACTTCAAGTCCGCCATTGTCCGTCCTCTCCTACAAAAACACAACCTCGACCCAAACGATCTCAAGAACTACCGCCCAGTCTCCAATCTCTCTTTCCTGTCCAAGCTTCTTGAGAAGGTTGTCCTCAACCAGCTCAACCTCCACCTCGCCGACAACAACCTCCTCAGTCCCTTCCAGTCTGCCTATCGCAAACATCACAGCACTGAAACAACCCTTCTACATATCCTAAACGACCTGCTTATCTCCACCGACTCGGGCAACATCTCCCTTCTCACGCTACTCGATCTCTCTGCCGCCTTCGACACCATAGACCACTCTATCCTCCTCCACCGCCTTCACCACTCCTTTGGCATCACTGACTCTGCTCACTCCTGGTTTCTCTCCTACCTCTCCGACAGACAGCAATCTGTCACCATCGACGGCGTCTCCTCCAACCCAGTCAGACTCTCCTGCGGCGTTCCACAGGGGTCCGTCTTGGGTCCTGTCCTTTTCACACTCTACACCTCTCCCCTGTCAAACATCATCCAGTCTCACCACATACACCACCACCTCTACGCTGACGACTCACAACTACTAGACAAAGACAAACTCGACAACACTCAGTCACTACTGACTCGCACGGCTGACTGCTACGAAGACGTGAAAAACTGGATGACAGCAAACAAGCTCAAACTGAACGACGACAAAACGGAAGCCATGCTGGTAGGCACTCGCCAGAAACTTTCCCAGCTCCTCCCCTCTCTCCACCTTTCAACTCGACAGCACCCCCATCTCCCCCACTGACTCGGTCAAGAACCTTGGCGTTATCCTCGATTCCTCTCTTTCCATGACCAGCTTCGTCTCCGCCACGGCCCAGGCATGTTATTTCCACCTCCGCCGCATCAGTCAGATCAGAAAATACCTCACTACCGAAGCTGCCACCAAACTCGCTGTCTCTCTCATCTTATCTCGCATCGACTACTGCAACTCTCTCCTTTCCGGCCTTCCTCACTCTACCACTCTCACTCTCCAGCGCGTCCAGAACAATGCTGCCCGCCTCGTCCTCAGAAAGAAAAAATCCGACCACATCACTCCCCTGCTCAAGCTCCTTCACTGGCTTCCCATCCCCCAACGCATCCAATACGAGATTCTGTCTCTCTGCTACAAATCCCTGAACAACCACGCTCCTACCTATCTCTCCAAATTACTTCACCCCTACATTCCTTCCCGCTCCCTCCGCTCCGCCTCCGACCCTCTCCGCCTCCTCATCCCCCGCACCAAACTCAGCACTTTCGGCTCCCGATCCTTCTCCGTCTACGGTCCATCCACCTTGAACACTCTCCCACTCTCTCTCCGTCAGAAACACTCGCTCTCCTCCTTCCAGTCCGCCCTCAAAACTCACCTCTTTCAACAGTTTTAGCACTATATCACCACACTCCCCACCCCAAGCTGACCGTCGTAATGTATTTCACTATTTGTGGTACGTGAGTCATTGTCTAAAGCGTGTGCATGCTTGTGCGAGTTGTGAGTGCGCGCTTAGAGTTATAATTATTATAAGATAAGCGCATTATCAATACCGTAATTAATATTATTATTACAACGTACGTTACTCGCTGAGCAAAGTGTTCTCCCCAAATAAATCACATTTCTCGGCACAAACCTACCTTAATCTTTATTTATAGTCTAGCAGATTATGCAATTTCTGCAGAGGTAAGTATAGTCAAAAGAGTAACATTGGTTTGCAGGTACGAAACGAAAGTACTAATACCATATGGTTTATGCATAACAACAATATTTGTCCTTAGGATGGAGACATTTTTGTAGAACTGTTTTCTGAGTGCTGTTTTTTCGTTAAAGGGGAACTAGTCCGCGTAAGCAGCCTGGATAAGACGCAAGACATTTTTTTGTGCATATCATTTAAATTTCAATCATACAAGTCACAAGTTTAGTCCAGTGATCAAATTAAAATCATCAGCAAGTAAATATGTATACATATTTACGATAAAATAATTTAAAAAGTAATATTTTTATTGTAAGCATTCTCGCATCGCTAGTTTCAAAATGGCGGTCAGCGAGATGCCTTCGAACGCACGGTTCATGCAGGTTTACTTTGCTCCTGAAGTGAGACAGATATTATTTTGTGTTTAAACTTTGAAGCACATCTTATCAACGTCATATAAGTGTGTGTTTTTTCTTCTTTTTTTTTTTTTTTTTTGTTTTGTTTTGGAAAGCAGCCTTTCCCATAGAACTCAGTCTTTTGTGGCAAGATCGTCAATTACCATTTTAAAAGCTCGAAAAAAAGTCTGTATTTGTTAGATTCACAATTTAATCACTACCTACACGTTTCTAACACATCTCCCAATGTATCGGGGGTTTACACGTTAGAAAACCCTACTCTGATGCGGGAACTGAGGAGAGCTATAGTATAAATCACGAGAGAGGTTGACCACCGAAGGTTTTCGAAACTTGCACAGACGCATTACAATTGCTGTCAAAGCGGCCGAGGCGTTGACAGTTTCTGTCGTTATGTTGGGGTACAAGGCAGTCTGGCACCAGTGAACTAGTCAGTTATCGTGGTTCAGTGGGCCGTTTAGTTGAGATTCATAGTGTTGAGTTGTTGATTAACAGCTGGTGAAAAGAAGCGGTGCATGTTGGTTGACACTTTGTGTTGAGGAATCACATGTTACGCTGGACGGCAATTTTTCGCACTGGTCAAAAACGCCAGGTATCGGAATTAATTTGTGGAGAAAATAAATCACACACTCACTTCAGTTCACAAACAGCAGAAAACAGCGGGTTTAGACTTTTTTTTTTTTTTTTTTTAAATTGAAACTCAGTCAGATTTTGTACATGAAAAGAGAAGGGTCTCAATGCACGTCACATTTCCATCCGCCATTTCCGCGCAACCTTTTTCAGTTCAGGCGTAAGAACACAAACAACGACTTCGTATTTTGAAGTGAATTTTATTTCAATTCAGTCTTTTCAATTCTCTACGGATCGGTATCAGCCACACAAACGATCGGTAGGAAAGGTTTACACAAACACTCAGATCGAGAGTATGACCCTCCGTGGTACGCAGCTTTTCAGAGTGACCCTTATGCCTTTTACAGTCGAAGGCAAAATCGTGGGTGCGTTGAGGAGGGTCAATGTCGGAGGTAATAGTCTCGGGCTTCAGCCCGAGACTATTACCTCCGACATTGACCCCGCTGACCGGACCCTCGAAGCGACAAGGACCACTGGCAAAGTCTAACTCATAATACAACTAATATCTGCATGTTTTCCTATCCTGGATAAATGTAATTTGTATGTATTTACTCCAGTAAATATATATTTATTTGTTCATTATTTAATGTGTTATTACGGGCAGTATTATTTATTCAATGTTATTGACTCATTCGTTTTTTTGTCTACCGTATAGAAAATACGGTAGACTTTGAAATGGGGCTGGTTGGAGGGCATTCCGGAGCATGCACATGACGTTTTTGGCGTGCGTGGCAGAAATTCTGGCAAATAAGTAACGATAAAAATGACGTCACGTCTAGCTACGCAAACCTTGCTAGAGAACGTGTGTGTGCGTGCGTGTGTGAGAGAGAGAGAGACAGACAGGCAGCGACTAAAGCCCGCGTTTGAAGACGGACCAGCTTGAAATTGTATGATATTGTCCCTAAAACAATAATCTCGACGCGTTTTTTTTTCAAAATATTTTTTATTAAGATGCTCATTGGCGAGAAAATGGCGGTTTCACAAAAAAAAAAAAAAAAATTGATCCACACTGAAGTCCGTAGGCCTACATTTTCTTATTTTTACTAGATATTTTCCATATAGCTTGATAAAATAGAGATATTGAATGAGTTCGTTAACCAACCTTGTACCTCTAGAAAGTTTTGAGTGATAATTAAATATTTGTTGAAAATTTTTTTTCTTCACGTTTTGGGGATTAATTTCACGAATTATATGCATTAATCTTAAAACAGTTACATCTTTTTTACGATAAAAACCCAAAAACAAACACACAAAACAATCTTCTCATTAATAATCGCATAATTTTTCATATGCGGTATTTACATATGCCTACAGTTTGTCTCCGCTGGCGGGTACGATTTAGGCCAATTGTTGCACGTGCTGTGTGAAAATCGGACAATTTTCTACACCACTTTTTTCGGAGTCATTTGTAAAAGACCTACGGAAAAACTATCTTCTCATTAATACCCGCATGATTTTTCATTTGAACAGTATTTGCATAAGCCTGCTGTTTGTCCCCGCCTTGGGGTAGGATTAGGTCAAAATTTTATTGTGACATGTAAGCCCTAGGGTTGAAAATCAGCAAGAAAATTGCTAAGTTGATTCTCTGATACGTCAAATGTTAGTACTGCAATGAGTGACGTATAACATCGAGTCGTCACTATGAACACGGCGTCGTGGGAATAATGATGCCATGACGTAAAGCTTGAAGTGACGTCATTTCGCTGCTCGTGCTATTATTTTTCTTCAGAATAGCTATGCTACGCCAAACCACAGAGCTTACAAATGGCGGGAATAGCCGTGTGTTCGTCTTTATTTCAGTGTGCGAGTGTGTGTGGATCAGAGGGTGGGTTAGAGTAGAAAGAGATGGATTGCTCTCGCTACACGAGCCCACAGAGCGTACTAATGGAGGGAAGCGCCCTGTGTCCGTCTTTTATTTTACGTGTGTGTTGATCAGAGGTTGGTTTAGAGAGGAGGGAAATGGATCAGCACAATAAGTCTAAAGTTTGAAATATGAACAACTCTGAATGTTCCTATAAGAAGCATATGAGCTACAAAGAATTCGGTAGACTTTGGGATGAAATCCTCATCTTGTTTTCGTTTATTAATTCACACCTTGATTTTGTTTATTTGCAGGCTTTTTTGTTTGTTTGTCTGTTTATCTGCCCAATTAACGCCAAGACTTTAGTAAAGTAGGTAAAAGCACTGTCAGTTTGTTTTTAGTCTATTAATTTTGTTCTGCGTGTCCTTCCATTTATCTGTCGGGTTATCTATTTGTCTGCGTGTCTTTTCATTTATCTGTTGGATTGTCAGTCTGCTTTGTATTAATAAAAATAATAATAATAAAGGAGATTTGTTAAGCTCTTATTCTAAAAGTAGCTCTAATCGCTGATACAATGAAAAGGCTAACAGCTAACACGCACACACACACACACACACACACACACACACACACACACACACTCACACACACACACACACACACACACACACACACACACACAACACACACACACACACACACACACACACACACACACACACACACACACACACACACACACGTGACAGTGGTGATGAATTGTGCATGGCTGGGGAAATGAACTAGTGTTGACAAGTGATTTAAAATGAGGAGAGCGTTTGACAGTTGCGAACAGGGGCGGGGAGGCTGTTCCAAGTGGCGGGGCCAAGATGGGAGAAGGAACGACCGTCATGTGTTTTTTACATTTGAAATTTGGGTTTGTTTTTTTTCTTTCATTTGCAAATTTATTTCTCTGTACAGCGCTGTACGGTAACCTCGACTCCATGATGGCGAACGTGGTACAATTCAACAGTACGGGCCACCCGGCTCTCAGCATTAACGCGGGATTCGTGACCTCCGCAGACGGCAAGCAGCTGCCAGTCGGCATGATGATCGTGGGCAAGAGGTTTGACGACCTCACTGTGCTCCAGGTTGCACGTGCTGTTGAAAAACTCCGCGCTTGAATTCCAGAATAAGTACGTGCCTGCCAAATGCCAAGTGTGTCAAATGATGCAGCTTTAAGAGGACAGGCTGGATGACGATGATTGGATGATTGTACATTGCTTAACGTCCCAACAGCAACAAGGCTTTCTCACGACGTGCCTGCACCGCTTGTGAAAAAAAATAAACAGAATATTGAATGTATGTCGCCAGCCGGTCCAATACGTTAAATAAACCTACGACATGGGGCCTAAATAAAGCCAAGACCATTTAGCAACACACATCCAATATCAAGAGCTACAGGCAGCGCAGACAGTAGGGAGCGTTTAAAAAAGGAAAATACAGGTGAATGGACCAAGGGTAGACAGAAACACACGCCCCAGAATAGAGGAGAAAACCCGCCCTGTAGGGCTGACCAGGGTGACCATGGGAACTAAAAAGTAGTTAACCCCACCCAAGTCCCCCAAAGCAGACCCGGGTGTGGGGGCGAGGACAGGCTGGACCCAAATGGCGACTGCCACGTGTCCCAAGTGCAAAGAAAATTACGAGCAAAGAAAAGAGCGTCCCAACGAACAAAAAGACATGCGTAGAAGAGACAGTTTCAAACAATTTTAACCCTCTTAACTTCTCGGCCACATATCCAAACTTTTAGAAGCGTTGTCCAACGACTATGTACCAGTTGTAGGAGATGGGTTGATCATGATAATTCAAGGGTAGTGCCAGATGAGCTTGGCGCCTTCAAGCGCCAAGCTCATCTGGCACCACCCTTGAATTATCATGATCAATCCATCTCCTGCTGCAGGGCCCCGGGGCCAAATGGGTTAATATTTCAGGTTTGCGAAATAGACGCACAAACAAGTACACAATTTTGAGTTTTATTCTTTTGCGATGCGAAGATGCAACTCAAAGGATATGACGTGAACCA
The DNA here is from genome assembly GCA_036245525.1 of Semisulcospira habei. Lineage (NCBI taxonomy): Eukaryota > Metazoa > Mollusca > Gastropoda > Semisulcospiridae > Semisulcospira > Semisulcospira habei. The sequence continues at coordinate 7,419,321 of BTPG01000006.1, forward strand.
GGAGATCGAAAAACTCAAACCGGTAAAGAAAGGAACCCGCACTGGCAGGACAAGTGCAACACGGCGTGTGTCGTGTTTACACCAGCACGCAAAAGGCCATCGGACTGGCGTAAGCCGCAGTGGGCCCGAGCACTGGTACTGGGGCGCAAGCTGACTGCGTCCGACGTTTTAGCCTGCTATGTTTTTTTGCATACTGGTGTCTCTCCAAAGCACGTTTCTTTCATTGTTTATTTCCCCCCCCCCCCCCCCCCCCCCCCCCCCCAGTGCTTGGCGAGGTCAGATAGATGTTGAGTGGAGATATGGTGTGCGGGTCCAAAACCATTTTAGCAACGGCATGCCACGCACGCCAACGGGCACGGATCCGCCAGGATAGTTCAAGGGTGGTGTCGGAATAGCTTGGTATCCTGGCACCACCCTTGAACTAACATTGTCATTCTGGCCTCCAAGGGGCGCCAAGCTGTTATGCACCACCCTTGAACTGTCATGGTCAGACTTGTGAGAGACCCTTCAAAAACCCGCTTATCTCATTCAGCCCAGACACACCACAGCAAGACATGGATCGAGCATGCTAGTTCGAGGGTGGTGCCAGAATAGCTTGGCGCCCATAGGCGCCAAGCTATTCTGGCACCACCCTTGAACTATCATGCTCGATCTGTCTCTAGATACAGTCCTTCAGAGGGCAACTTCAAAATGTGGGGATTTCGGTCCTGGGGTAGAATGGGTTAACCACACATTCGGGTAATTTGACCCCAGAGTTCAATGGGTTAAAAAAGCTCCCTCTAAGCACTCCGGAGATGTTTTACAAGATGCTGCCCAGAAAATAGTCTACACAGACATTGTGAACATCCAGTATCTGTTCAGTGACTACTGAACACCCATGTGAAAACTTTCCTTTTTTTCAAAGTGCAAGTGAAGTCATCTTCTTTAGCAGGAAGCATAGATTCTCACGAGCCCCAGCAATTGCAGGGGCTCATGAGAATCTATGGTTCTTGGAGACAAGAACTTACTTGTTGCTTCGAAGGGGCTATATGTGTTATTATATTACCCTATGTACACCCCGTGACTAAGTGACTGAAAAAAGCTATGTCTCTACAGGTAGGTATCGGCAACCAAACTTTTGTATCGATCTGCACGGTACAAGACTTGCACAGCGACGTAGCCGACGGTGAATGGAGCAAAACACAAAAAGAATCATGGTGATCCGATAAACCGTTCTCAAGATACAGCGCAAAACGTGCCCTTTGACCCATATCATACTCGGGCTAAAAGCTTCCAATTTGTACACTGCCAAAATTATGCAAGCTACATTACAGTACTTACAGAGAAGGATATAGACCAATGGCTTTAGTTCAAGGGTGGTGCCAGACTAGCTTGGCGCCTAGAGGCGCCAAGCTAGTCTGGCACACCCTTGAACTACTTTAGGCCCCCACCCGGGTCTGCCCTGGGGGACTTGGGTGGGGTTAACTACTTTTTAGTTCCCAGGGTCACACTGGGTGGGTTTTTCCCTCTATTCTGGGGCATGTGTTTCTGTCTACCCGTGGTCCATTCACCTGTATTTGTCTTTTTAAAATTCTCCCAACTATCTGCACTGCCTGTAGCTCTTGATATTGGATGTGTGTTGCTAAATGGTCTTCGCTTTATTTAGGCCCCATGGCGTAGGTTTATTTAACGTATTGGACCGGCTGGCGACATACATTCAATATTCTGTTTATTTTTTTTTATTTTTTTTTTTTTGACAAGCAGTGCAGGCACGTCCTGAGAAAGTCTTGTTGCTGTCGGGACGTTAAGCAATGTATAATAATCAATCAATTAAACTACTTTAGTCAAACTTGTTTCACATACTGGTGTATTCCGAATCATAAGGATTGAAATGTCCGCGTTTTGACCCAGAATCGTCAATGATTGGGCAAAATGGCAACTTTTAGGCTCCTGTATCACTGAGGCTATAAGCCACACAGAGTCCAAACGTGGCACGCACACTCCGACCACTGCGTAGATTGTGCCTAATATTTTCTGGTCGTGTACTAGGAACGCACATCCTGTGGCAAGCCGTTAAAACGCCGAATTTTGAAAATCTACCAACTTCCTTGCAGCGTGAGTGTTGGGGTTTCAATCTTCAAAAGTTAATATCTCCTAGACAGTGGTGTTTATGACTTGGTGCACTAAGCACAAAACTAATGACATCTTTGGAAAGAGAAGAAGACAAACTTTATCACCGTGTAAAAAGTTTTCGTTCCAAAGTCAAATTATTTGCATTCGGAGCGAGTTGAAAAAAAAAAAAACAGGTAAAAATCGCACTCTCAGCGCGTTGGACCCGTGCACAACGTCAGGTTGCCGATACCTACTAACAGCTGCTGGTAATTTATGATATTCGAAATTATACCACTTATTAACCCATTCAGCCCGACGGCCGTATTTCCCAAATTTTTAAGGCGTCATTTAATGACTATGCGCCAGTTGCAGGAGATGGATTGACCATGGTAATTCAAGGGTAGTGCCAGATTAGCTTGGCGCCTGTCGGCGCCAAGCTAATCTGGCACTACCCTTGAATTATCATGGTCGACCCATCTCCTGCTGTAGTGCGTCAGGGCTGAGTGGGTTAAGATGTGCAGATAAGCATTCACTTGTTGTTTGAAAGGCGCTGTATGTGTTATTATATTGTCACATGTAAACCCCGTGACTGAAGTAACTAAAAACTATGTCTCTAAAGACCAATATTTTTTTTAGCCATTACTGCAGCTGGTGATTTATGATAATCGAAATAATATCATATTATATTAATATGTACCATTAATATGTACAATAATATTAATATGTACCAATGTAATTATTATCAGATGTAAACCCAGCCGCTGAGAGTGACACAAATTTATGTCTCTAAAGCGATCGCACTTTCAGTACTGTCTTGGTCAGGGAAAATGTCTGCGTGCTAAAGACTATATAAAAAGGCATAGATCCTCATGTGCTCGGGCAGGGACTCATGAGGGTCTTGCGTTTGGGTGCTGTTTATTATTTTTCATCAACGATGGGGGTCAATGTTATTTTCCTATTGTAATTGTTTTCATGATTCTGGTGGACCTTTCAACGTACTTCTACAGAAAAACCTGCTTTGAACGACGAGAAATCACCTGTAGCTGTCGTGTGTTTCCACTTCTATGTGGGTTAGATGGACTTTGGATTCAAACCAAACATGCACGCACAAAATACAGGGAAGCCATTTGATAACTTGGCGGCCAACACGCTATTTTATTTACCGAGCATGCGCAGGCCACCAGGGAAATAAGCACCAGAGATAGACAGCCACTATACAGGAGTTGTCTCCCATGGACCACTATGCTTCATTATATGACAGTAGGAAAACGATTTCGTTCGGGCCCACTGTGACCGTCGTGGGCCTGAGGATCTTTGCTCACTGGGTTGTTCAGGTGGCTGTAGCCATCTGAATGGTGACCTTTTCTGGCAGGTGTCATTTTTTGCCCTTGGACGCTTCTCTTTAGAGAGCGCCCGTCTGTTAACCCATTACGTCCCGAGGCTGATTTCGCTTATCGTCGTATGACGACTACATGACAGCGCAAGGAGATAGATCAACCGTTTTGGTTCAAGGGTGTTGCCAGAATAGCTTGGCGCCTCAGGCGCCAAGCTATTCTGGCACCACCCTTGAACTATCAGTCAAAATTTATTTCAAGCAAAGGGTGCCTCAGGATGAAAAGGGTTCAGACTCGTTGTTTTCTTGTAAAATGAAATGTGACTGTTCACGACAGGTTCCGCTGTATATGTGAGACTTACCTTGTGGGGACGGACTGTGACCCCTGCTTGCCCGGCCGGCATCTGTTTTTACGCGGGTGAAGGCCGCCCTGCTGTAATTGCTTCGCTAATTATTTGCACCACATTAATTTAAAGTACCATTACGCGTAAAATCTGAAGACACAGTTCGGCACAATGTGTGTTTGTTATGCCTTGCCGACACACCTCATGAACTTTCAACAGCAGCCCTTGAATTATCACTGTCGACCCATCTCCTGCAAAAGGTACATAGTCGTTTGGTGACGCCTGCAAGATCTGTAAAATGCGACCGTAGGGTACAATGAGTTAATTTCCAACACTCCTGGACGCTTGAAGCTCATTCCTGGACGCTTGGAGCTCATTCCTGGACGCTTGGAGCTGACAGCTCATTCCTGGACGCTTGGAGCTCATTCCTGGACGCCGCTTGGAGCTCATTCCTGGACGCTTGGAGCTCATTCCTGGACGCTTGGAGCTCATTCCTGGACACTTGGAGCTCATTTAGATTTCAACACCTAACCCACAGTCACTGCCAATGGTCGGGAATAGTGTTTCTGAAATCTTTGTTATAATTATGTCAACGCCAGAGAGCCTCGGCGGTCTAAGGAACACAGATACCAGGGTCACCCTGATCAGCCCCACAGGGTGGGTTTTCCCCTCTATTCTGGGGCATGTGTTTCTGTCTACCCTTGGTCCGTTCACCTGTATTTTCCTTTTTTTAAACTCTCCCTACTGTCAGCGCTGTCTGTAGCTCTTGATATTGGATGTGTGTTGCTAAATGGTCTTGGCTTTATTTAGCGTATTAGACCGGCTGGCGACATACGTTCAATATTCTGTTTAGTTTTCTTTTCACAAGCAGTGCAGGCACGTCCTGAGAAAGTATTGTTGCTGTCGGGACGTTAAGCAATGTACAACCCAACCAAGTTACGGCAGCAAGAGGCATAGATCCTCATGGGCCCCCGCAACTGCGGTAAGTTAGTGCAACTGCGGGGGCTCATGAGGACCTATGTCCCTTGCCGTTGAATCGTCACTTAGTTCAGCGGTGAAGGGACTACATTTTTTAAAATTTGTTTTGAGGTGTAAATTGTAAATGGTGGATAATTTTGAGCATTTACACGCATTTTTTTTAAACAATCTATTTTGTGGCTTGCTTATTCTCAAGTTTTGTATTGTTTTAGACATGCACGTGGACATGTTCTTGATTTTGCATGGAACGTTTTTTTTTGTTGTTGTTGTTGTTGTTTGTTGGTAAATCCTCCCTTATGTACCTCATTTTACGCAGACGACAATTAAATTACAGTTTACAAACCTTACAACGACCTCCCCCAGGGCGGGCTTTGATTGCTAACATTCGCCGTTGTGGTTAGCGTGTTCAATGAAAAGAAGGGTATAGAGAGTCTTAACTATGGCAAGACGACATTGAGAATCCCTTCTTCACAGGTTCTCGCCCGGCCTCAGCTAAGGCTTTCCTACCCTTCTCTTAGGCGCATACACTTAACCCCTTCTTCACAGGTTCTCAGTGTCGCCCGGCCTCAGCTAAGGCTTTCCTACCCTTCTCTTAGGCGCATACACTTAACCCCTTCTTCACAGGTTCTCAGTGTCGCCCGGCCTCAGCTAAGGCTTTCCTACCCTTCTCTTAGGCGCATACACTTAACCCCTTCTTCACAGGTTCTCAGTGTCGCCCGGCCTCAGCTAAGGCTTTCCTACCCATCTCTTAGGCGCATACACTTAACCCCTTCTTCACAGGTTCTCAGTGTCGCCCGGCCTCAGCTAAGGCTTTCCTACCCATCTCTTAGGCGCATACACTTAACCCCTTCTTCACAGGTTCTCAGTGTCGCCCGGCCTCAGCTAAGGCTTTCCTACCCATCTCTTAGGCGCATACACTTAACCCCTTCTTCACAGGTTCTCAGTGTCGCCCGGCCTCAGCTAAGGCTTTCCTACCCATCTCTTAGGCGCATACACTGAACCGCTTCGCTGCCAGTAATCGCGATGTTCGCGGCCGACACCACTGCAAACTGACGGCATTGGCGTGAAGAAACAGGTGTATACGGGACGAAACACGGGCAGGATGAACGCAAGACTAACAAGAGACAAACCCTCATCAGCCCCCGCGACTGCGGTAAGTTAGTGCGACTGCGGGGGCTCATGAGGGTTTGTGTCTCCCCCTGACCGTAACTGTCAAACGCTCCCTCCCTTCCTTCAAACCACTTCTCAAAACCCACCTTTTACCAGTCCATTTCCCCAGCCAAGCACAGTTCATCACCACTGTCACGTGTGTGTGTGTGTGTGTGTGTGTGTGTGTGTGTGTGTGTGTGTGTGTGTGTGTGTGTGTGTGTGTGTGTGTTTCTGCTGCCCGAAGTGCGGAACATAGGAATGAAAGTATCAGTGGAGTAATAAAACAAAACCAGAAAACTCTGACATTTTCACGACCTTCCAATTTCGTAATTAAACAAAAGATAAGTCAGTGCATTTGTGCACCATTATTGTAAGAAACACCAAGAACATTTGTGTGAAGGAGACATTGTGAATTTGTACACGTTATTAGTAGCAGGGGTTTGATACAAGGGTCCGAGCAGCCTGCTACCAATAACGTATTTGTTTTCATTCCTCCACTATTTTCGTAAAAAAAATCAAGAAGACATCTTCCGACGTGGATCACGCCAGACGTGACTGACGTCAAAGGAATATACATTTATACATGATAGACTTGTGACGTAATTTAAAAATCGTTCATGACTTTGCCGTCTCCAGTACTGTGCGTGTTGTGTCGAACAACACTAAGTAACTTTGTACTTTAGAACGGTTTGGTGATCTTTTACAGAACAAACCTGGCATCCAAGACGCGTCACAACGAGGGCTACAAAAAGTCCGCCATTAATTGCTACAGGGGGTTTTGTAGGGAGGTGATATGGTACGGTTTGGGTTTAAGGGATTGGTCGTGTGACGTAGGAATGAAAACAAAGCCATTTATTTCATGGAGAAGGCGACATGTAAACGAACGAACGTACATATTACAACAATAAACGATGTTCCTTCGATTTTCACACATGCGCACGCACGAACAAACGTACACACGCTAAAATGAAATAAAATCTTTTTTTTTAAATTTACTCGTTACATGTGAAAATAATTTCAACACAAATAAACATGCACGCTCACCAAAGTTACCGCAAGATGGCGACTCGTTATGCAGTTTAAAACAACAGCATCAGCCAGGTTTTGAAATCAGAATCGGCCCCTACAACCGAGTACTGTGAAGGCATTTTTCGCCCCAAGGTCCCATTTCTCAAATTTTGGGGGTGTTGCCTAACGACTATGTAGGCCTACCAGTGGCAGGAGATGGCTTGACCATGCTAATTCAAGGGTAGTGCCAGATTAGCTTGGCGCCTTCAGGCGCCAAGCTAATATGGCACTACTCTTGAATTAGCATGGTCAAGCCATCTCCTGCTGAAGCGATCCGGGCTACAAGGGTTACTAAATAGAAAACAAAGAGGTAAAAAAGCCGCAGTGGGTTATATTAACAAACCAGTAACAACAAATCAGTATAAACAAGAAAACCTGAGTCAATCAAGTTAGCACGATTACCCGGAGAATCACTAACAGCCGTAACGCAGGAAGGACCAAATGTTCTGTTGCGCTAATAGCCGTTCCCGCCACCATCACATGCTCTGGCACTGAAGATGGATGTGAAATCAGGTTTCTGGGAGCCCAAACGGCGAACGCACATTTCACAACTGACACGCGCACTGTGTGTACGTGCTGTGAAATTAGTGTTCGCCATTCGGGCGACTTCAAGCGGCGGCATGAGTTTGCCGCCTCGCCCGGCAAAGAAACCTCCTCGCATTTGGCAACGGGCGAGTGAATTTAGGTTTTCCTGCTTAGATGCAGTGAAGCAGAAAATACGAGCATATTATCAAAGTAGCAGGATGACAGTACCGAAACACCAACAGGCATGAGGGAATGAACCAAAGTCCAGATTAACCCATTTAGGCCCGAGTCCCTACAGCAGGATTGACTGGCCATGATCATTTAAGGGCAGTGCCAGATTAGCACAAAATTAGCGCTAATCTGGCACTACCTTTGAATTATCATGGTCGATCCATCTTCTGTAACTGGTACATAGTTGTTAGGCAACACCTCTAAAATTTGAGACATGGGACCTTGGGGCTAGAAGGGTTAACCCAAAGCTGGGACAGGACGTGGGTCGACCATGACAGTTCAAGGGTGGTGTCAGAATAGCTTGGCGCCTGAAGGCGCCAAGCTATTCTGACACCACCCTTGAACTGTCATGGTCGATCTGTCTCCAGAACTGTGATGTGGACCTCAAAGAAAGTCTAAAAATAATGATAGTTTCACCCTCAGGATGTGATGAGTTACTAAGCGCGGGAAAGGCATAGCACGCCACCTAAAATCCCTGGCATTAAAACTCCAATTTCACAAAATGAACATCCACATTTCAACAAAGAATGAGGATGGCCCAAGCACACTCGCAGAAGAACCAGCGACACTCAGAAAACCCAGTGGCGCTCACAGAATACTCGGCGACACTCACAGAAGACCCAACCGCACTCACAGAAGACCCAGCGACACTCGCATAAAAACACAGCGGTACTCACACTTGACCCAGTGACACTCACAGAAGACCCAGCGGCACTCACAGAAGACCCAATGACACTCACAAAAAAGATAGAGACGCGGCTCACATAAGACCCAGCGGCACTCGCCAAAAAACAAACGGCGACGCTCATAGAAGACCCACCAGCTCTCACAGAAGACCCAGCGACACTCACAGACGAACGAGCGACACTCACAGAAGATCCAGCGGCACTCACAAAAAAACCAAGAAATAAATGTGGCGCTCACAGAAGACCCAACCGCACTCACAGAAGATCCAGCCACAGTCACAGAAGACCCAGCGAAAATAAACAGCGCTCAGAGAAGACCCAGCGGCGCTTACAGAAGACCCAGCGGCACTCACAGAAGACCCTGCGGCGCTCAGAGAACACCCAACCGCACTCACAGAAGACCCTGCCGCGGTCACAGAAGACCCAGCGACACTCACTGGAGACCGGGCAGCGGCGCTCACAGAAGACCCAGCGACACTCAGAGAAGACCCAAGTGGCTGTCACAGTAGACCCAGCAACACGGCGATAATTCAACGCCACTGACAATTACTTTCATGGACTAAAGTAAGTAGCCTTATGGCGTCCAAGCAAGAATCAACCAACAAAGAAAACAACTACAAGAGAGACATCCCACTCAGCCCCAACGCACAACAGCAGGAGATGGGTCGACCATGATAATTCAAGGGTAGTGCCAGATTAGATTGGCGCCACGCTAATCTGGCACTACCCTTGAATTATTATGGTCGATCCATCTCCTGCAACTGGTGCATAGATGACCCCTCCAAAATTCGGGAAATACGCCCGTCAGGCTGAATGAGTTAACGTAGCAAACTTCACAAAGTACAAGATGAAAAAACGATGCTATGAAAGGCACTGGTAGTTGGATATTAACAACACATTGCTAGTTAACCCTTTGCGTGTCGGCAGCGGTTTTAGTCGCGATGAATCTTACAGGAATAACAACACCCTGACATCCTGCAGGAATCATCGCGTCAAAAAATCGCTACCGACACGCGGGTGGTAAAACGGAGATGACGTGACACCGATCACCCCGATAACATGTATGGCGCCTGGGCAAAAGACAGACAACCGAGAGGAGACTCAACGGGTTCATGATTAGTCAAGTTTTAATAAAAAACACTAACTTGACGAAGACATGAAATTATGGGGCAGAAAACAAGAAAGACATCAACAAAAGTGCTCTCTTATAAAGCAATTTATGAATGGAGACTAAACGGTCCAATTTCGCACAAAAAATAGCGTCCGTATTTCAACACAGAACAGGGGAGGACAATTATTAACTCCTCCCCCTCTCCCCTCCCCTCTGCACCCTCCACCATCAGCCAAGTGAGTATTTAATCAGTCGAATTGAGCACGAGAGTGGCCAGGCAGAATTCAATTATTTTTGCGACTTTCGAAAAGCTTTCAACCTCATAATCAACTTTCTCTCTCTCTGTCTCTCTCTCTCTCTCTCTCTCTCTGTCTTTCTGTCTGTCTGTCTGTCTGTCTCTCTCTCTGTCTTTCTGTCTGTCTGTCTGTCTGTCTCTCTCTCTCTCTCTCTCTCTCTCTCTCTCTCTCTCTCTCTCTCTCTCTCTCTCTCTCTTAATTGTTAATATCTTTACCGTTGTAAAATAAAGATTCATTGATTCATTCATTGATTCTCTCTCTCTCTCTCTCTCTCTCTCTCTCTCTCTCTCTCTCTCTCTCTCTCTCTCTCTCTCTCTCTCTCTCTCTCTCTCTCTCTTTCTCTCTCGCGCGCAATGTACTTAATAAACATGCTCCTCTACGCGAGAGGAGGGTAAAATCTAACACTCTGCCTCCCTGGCTTACTCCGGAAATCATGCAGGCGATGGCGCTTAGAAACGATCTACGTAGCAATAAAATGTTCACTGAATATAAGCAACAGCGTAACCGTGTTAAATACATGATCAGAGAGGCAATAAAAAAAGTTAGTTCGTGACACGGTTAAATACAGCAAAGATACCTCTACTATATGGTGCCTTCTAAACACACTTACTAGGGGGTCTCCAAGTACCGCAACTACCATTCCCACTTACTGCTGATACATTCAATGACCATTTTCTTTTGATTGCCAAATCTCTAATCTCGCCAAGCCAGGATAACACTTTATCACCGTTCAAATCTGCTGTCTGAGTTTTGTCAACAAAGAACAATGGGCACAGTCCGCTTCAACATCCCTATGTTAGCTGTTCATGAAGTGGGTTTAATCATAAGTAACCTTCCAAATAAAAAGTCCTCGGGGTCTGATGACATCAGCCCGAAAATACTTAAACTGTCTCTCCCATACATTGTAGAATCCTTAACTTATATTTATAATCTCTGTATCCATCATAACACTTTTTCTAACGAACTTAAATATGCCAAAGTAATTCCACTTCCAAAAACAAAAGATCGTTCTGACCCTAATAATTATCGACCTATTTCTTTATTATCTGTTTTGTCCAAACCACTGGAAAGGCACGTTCATAAATACCTGCTTGCTTACCTAGAAAACCGTAAGCTCCTCCACCCTTTCCAATCCGGATTTCGCCCGCAGCATTCATGCCACACAACACTTACACGCCTTGTTGACAGATGGCTTAAGGGTATGAATAAGTCACAGTTAACAGGAGTAGTCTATCTGGATTTTAAGAATGCTTTTGATCTTATTAACCACACTATTCTGACTGCTAAGCTTCACACATACCTCAATAACGGAGATGCAGTTGCTTTTTTCACATCTTACCTTACTAAAAGAAAACAAAAGGTTCTTGTTCATGGCTCATACTCCTCGCAAAAAGATGTAAGCTTCGGTGTGCCCCAAAGGTCTGTACTGGGCCCCCTACTATTTTGCTTGTTTGTCAATGATTTGCCTCTACATATTACTTGCCAAGATGTACTATGCGACCTTTTTGCTATGCAAACCAAGGGGAATCACAGCGCTGGACAGACAACAGTTAGATCCCCTGCCACCGCCTATCAGGCACCCAATCGCCAGCCCACAGAGAAATACGCAAGTATAGAATAAGACGATCATTTCCATCCTCAAACAAATGGATCAGGTCTCTTATATAACCCATGTCTTTCTCCGGAACTTAGGAAGTGGGCAGGAGAAACATACATACACAAACATGAAGGTGCGCTTCTACATATAGTAATGCACCTTCGTGTTTGTGTATGTATGTATGTATCCATTTAAAGAGAATCAATTCCCTACACAGACGAGCGGCCAAAATAATCTGCCCTGATCCACACCTAAGCACTGAAGAAAAGCTCTCAAAAGCAGGTCTCCTGCCTCTTCAAGGTCATTTTAAGTATAACAAAACAATCTTTATGTTCAAAGTGTGGAAACGCAAAACACCTGAGTACATCTCCACTTTGTTCCGTAAGTCTGAGTCCAAGCTTGGAAACATCAGAAAGTTTTCCATAGTCCCAAAACCAAGGATCGATCTATATAAAACTAGATTATCCTTCTCAGGGGCACTTATCTGGAATGCGCTTCCCGACCATGTAAAATCCACCTCCTCGTTAGCCTGTTTTAAAAAGGGTCTCTGCAAATATTTTGTGGATCACTCGTAGAAATGCCTTATGTCTCTTTTTATGCTGGGTCCAATTTATTCCCAATTAAGTCTGTTATCCTTTTCATTTATCATTTGGACTACTTAGCTCTGTCTATGTGTGAAGGGGGGCGGGGTGGGTGGGTGGGGAGGGGGGGTGTCTGTGAGTCTATGAGTATGTCTGTCTGTGTGAACAGTGTTGTCATCTGTTTGCAAGTATTATGTTTACTTATATGTATATATATATTTGTAGTTAGTCTTGTAGTTGTTAGCAACGGCAGGTTTGTAAAATGGCTGTGTCGACGACGATGTCAATGCCTAAACCGTTGTAAAATAAAGTTTCATTGATTCATTGATTCTCTCTCTCTCTCTCTCTCTCTCTCTCTCTCTCTCTCTCTCTCTCTCTCTCTCTCTCTCTCTCTCTCTCTCTCTCTCTCTCTCTCTCTCTCTCTCTCTCTCTCTCTCTCTCTCTCTCTCTCTCTCTCTCTCTCTCTCTCTCTCTCTCTCTTTGCAGCTGTGCGGTGCCCCATTTGGGTCGTTCATCCAATCCCCACCCCCACCCGCCAGCCTCAGCGGCTGAATGTTGTGGCATGGCAACGAAACAGTCGACAATGCGGCAGAGCACGCACAACCTCTATCGCCATAGATAAATTGAAACAGCCATTGTAACACGCGGTCGGGAAAAAGCGCGAGAGTTGCGTAACTTGAATTTCAGTTGTATTCCATGACGTTAGCGCTGTGAACTAGTTCTTTTTTGCTTGTGCTGCATGATAATAGAGTCATTGTGCTGAATTAATTAAAACTCATTCCAGACGTAGCGACTCCGGATACGCGGCTTATGCCGCGTATCCGGAGGCGGCACGTCTCGAATGAGTTAAAGGCTGATTAAACACATTCTCCGCATCGCTGCCAGTGGGCGCAGACAGTGTCCCTGAACTCTCCGTTAATTCCAGATTCCGTCCCCAAAACACGGATACAGAGGCAATAGAGCCGACAAGAGGTATAGATCTATACCTCTTGCAGATGGGTGGCGTTCGATTTTTTTTTCGGCAGTAAACGATTAAAATAATAATTAGCAGAGTAGTAGCAGCGAGTGACTGTAATTGCCGATCCACATGTCGCACCTAGTTGTTGTTGTTTTTTTTTTTGTTGTTGTTGTTTTTTTAATCTACTGGCCTAATGATATTGAGTTTAAGTGCTATAATGAATATAGCAGCTGTGAAAAAGTATATATGAAAAACAAGTATGGTGCAACGACTATTTCTCTCTCTCTCTCTCTCTCTCTCTCTCTCTCTCTCTCTCTCTCTCTCTCTCTCTCTCTCTCTCTCTCTCTCTCTCTCTCTCTCTCTCTCTCTCTTTCTCTCTCTCTCCAATTCTTGGAGAACCAACGCCTACTCATATCTCTTCAGTCCGGTTTTCGACCTAAGCACTCGTGTCATACTGCGCTCGTTCGCATCATTGACTCTTGGCTCTCATCAATCAACAATTCCAAATTAAATTGTGCAGTTTTTCTGGACCTAACCAAAGCATTTGATTTAGTCGATCACAGCATTCTTTTAAAGAATTCGAACTCTATAGCGTTTGTCTCCTCCTACCCAAGTCGCCGCCGACAGAAGGTGTACTCGAACGGAAGGTATTCGAAAGAAGGTACAGTGAGGCACGGAGTTCCCCAAGGATCTATCCTAGGGCCTCTTTTATTTTCTTTATTCATCAATGACCTGCCTCTTTCCATCTCAAATCCTAAGGTAAAATGCGAACTCTTTGCTGACGATTCAACGCTGCATACATCAGACAATCGTGTCACGACGCTAATTTGTATCCTCCAGCAAAGTCTTGATGAAGTGTCAGATTGGTGTACGCATAATCGCATGCTACTCAGTACTTCTAAAACCAAAAGCATGTTGATAACAACCCGCCAAAAGCATCAGCTACATCCTGCCCCTTTGATATTTTCACTTGGCGATAAACCTATCCAACAGGTATCCACTCACCGCCTACTGGGAGTTGTAATTGACGACCTGCTCAATTGGTCGTCGCATATCGACAATTTGTGCAAAATCTTGTCCAGGAATGTATTTCTGCTCTCTAAACTTAGACATATTCTTAGTACAAAGTGCTGTACATTGTTCTTTCACGCACACATTAAGAGCCACTGTGACACAAAATATCATACCTACTTACATGTTAGATAATTATGTGCGCACGTACGTGTGTATGTGTATGTACAAAAGTGCGCATGTACACGAGTACATGTGTATGTGTGTCTGTGTGCGTGTGTGTATGCGTGTGTGTGACGTTTATTATTAGTTAGTTTTTGTTGTTTGGTTGGTGTTCCTTTTTTTTTTTAAGTAGCTTAGCAAGGATAGATTGTAAGAAAGGCCTGCGCGAATAATATCTCAGTCCTTGGAAAATAAAGTTTCGTTCGTTCGTTCTCTCCCTCTCCCTCTCCCTCTCTCTCTCTCTCTCTCTCTCTCTCTCTCTGTGTGTGTGTGTGTGTGTGTGTGTGTGTGTGTGTGTGTGTGTGTGTGTAAGTGCTGAAGACTCAACAGAAAACTTATTTTGTACCTTTTATATCATACTTCGAAAGATTTTATTCTGAATTACCAAATTGTATGCGATAAACGACCAAAAGTACACCGTCATGCGAGGGTCTAGAAATGGTGTAGAAATGTCATTTTGATCTTTTTCGACCAAAATGGGACCTATATGGGACCATTTTGACAACATGCATTTTTTTTTTTAAAGCACCCCCGACCTACCCTACCCTTCCACACACCCACCCCTACCAATATAATGCACCTCATTTATTATAATGTTTATAAAGCACATTCATGCAGCCACTCATAATTGAAAACACAGACGTGAATGTGTCATACAAAGAAACTTTTATTCAACTAAATGAAACATCTGTCCTCAAGAAATACAATTCTGCCGTGGCCAAAAAAGGTTTGTAATACGAAGTAGTTTGGGGTTCATATGCAAATATTAACACCTTCTTTTGTTCTGAATGGATCAATTTCGCTATATGTACTCGCAAATGTATCCAGCGTGAATATACCAAGAGAAATTCAAACCAGCATATTACAGTTCTGTTCATTTCGATCAAAATGCGATCTCTGCGCGCGTAAAGGCTTTTTTTTTCGCAGTAGGCATTTAATGTGTGAGAATGATTGCGTGACTAATTTCAGAGTTTGAGTCACTACCACCATCTCTACTGTTAGGCTTCATGTCTTGGCTTTGCAGACTGCACTGACTTTGTGTTAGGTGCTGCTTTTTGTTGGAGTGCAAAGCCCCCCACCCGTTTCCATATCGCGGCGCGACAGCAACACCAAAACACTGGCGGCCGCGACAAAAATCGAAAACACAGAAATAAAGCAGTGTTTCTATAAACGCGACGCGGCAGCGGTGCAACAAACGACAGCGACGAGTCAAAAGTGTATTGATCAGTTGAGCGATTCAAAGGCGGTTTTGTGTGTGTGTGTGTTTGTGTGTGTGTGTGTGTGTGTGTGTGTGTGTGTGTGTGTGTGTGTGTGTGTGTGTGTGTGTGTGCGTGCGTGCGTGCGTGCGTGCGTGCGTATGTGTGTGTGTGTGTGTGTGTGTGTGTGTGTGTGTGTGTGTGTGTGTGTGTGTGTGCTGGCTGCGATTTCTCAGTAAAGGGAACGTGGTTTTCAGCACGAGCCACTTTTTCCATCCAACATAAAGGCGCTATATATGACGTAGAATAGTGGCTGGCGCGGGACTGTACTCTCGCTCATGCAACTGGTCTCGGATCCTTACAGACAGGTGTCAGAGCCCGCCAAAACGTGTTCGAATAAATTAAGGAATGTTTCAATATAGTGGCGCCACAGCGACGCGAAAGCTGTGGCGACAGCGACAGAAATCAAGAAATGGAAATAAAGGAGTCTTTCCATTTGCGCGGCGCAATTGCGGTGCGACAGGCGACAGTGGCGGGACAAAAATGATGGTGTACGAACTACAGACCGGCGGGTACGAACTCGTTTTGCAGAGCCGAAGTACTCGTAGACGAAAACGAGCCTCGTGCCAGAATAATCTCTCAATTGTCTCTTAGGTGTAGCCGTACCATTTGCAGGTTGACTCACAGTCAGTCAACGAGATCTACTGTCTCAACAGGGAGAATTATCGTACCACTTTTAGCCATTAAAGATAAAAACAAAACTAAACAGAGAAAAAAACAACAACAGCAACAATCAATAACAACAGATTACGAGATAAAACACGAACAGAATAAATATCACATTTGGCAAATTTGGCAAAACATGGTAACTGCGTTTTCACATTAACTATAACACTTAATTATAAAGTTAGTTTAAAGAAGGCTTAAAACCATCTCGCTTGAATAGAAGTATACATGTGGCGTACACCACAAGTACACTTTCATTCAAACGAGATGTTTTAATGTACTCCCCCCCCCCCTACCCCCCCCCCCCCCCCCCACGTCCAGTGGGTGAGGTGAGTACGGGCGCACGACTCTGTACAGCTGAACAGTTTCTAGTTTCCATTTGCAAAAGGCTTGAATTCTGAGTGGCGTCTGGCAAATGTTTCTCCAACAAGGATCGGGAATATAACAGTGGCGTCAGCATAAACCTGAACAAAGAAAATACGAAGCGTGTGCAAGTCAGCTTCAGTATACCGCAGTATGCGATCTAATGCGCACAGTTGTGTAAGCAAATTGTAAACTCCTTACACTTAACAAAGAAACTAATTGCAACATTAGAGTTCATACGTGACACCTCAATAATGAACGACCTGTGGCTATTTTTTTCTATCACTGTTGCGAAACACACGACATCCACACACGCAAAACAATGCAGCACACAACGCATCATGACGTCAGTCTGATTTTAGTGTGATGTCATTTTCTGTTTTTAGACGTCATTCATTACGATAATCATTCATAAGCATGCGGTGAAACACAACTAGGCCTCATAGGCACATCTCTGCCTTTGCTGCAAGAACTGTTTCTTTTTGTTAACCCCTTCACTGCCAGTGATCGCGGATTTCGCGACTGAAACCACAGCACCCTGACCGACATTCCCGTGAACAACACAGATGTAAACGGGACCACACGCGGGCACACAGAACAGGACTAACAAGAGACATCAATCCTCATGAGCCCCCGCGACTGCGGGGGCTCATGACGATTAATGTCTCTTGCAGATGGGTAGCGTTCGCCTTGCAGTTAAGAGGTTAAAATTGAAATGTGACACAACGGCCAATTGCCCAGTTCGGGAAACTGACGTCAGGAAAGAGCGAATGCCTGCCCGGCCGACCTCGGTACCATTCGCTACTTCTGCAATTAGTTTCTTAAACCAGTTTATTTATTTTGTATTCGGCCACAGGTCTCTGGCTCCCACCAGGATGTCCGGTGAGCAAAAGGTCCTCGGGCCGGACGTTAGCCTTAGCTGGCCCGCGCACGGCCGTGCGCGGGCCAGCTAAGGCTAACGTCCGGCCCGATGACCATTTGCTCACTAAGTGGTCTAAGTGGTTTTTTTTTTTGTTTTTTTTCAAAAGTCAGCATGATTCCAACGCTATTACAACAAAACCGGAAACAATGCGGTCTGATTTTGGTTGGTTGGTTAGTTTGAGGTTTAACGTCCACGGTTGTGTTCCGGCATTCAAGGGGTTAACAGTGTAGACCTGGCCTACCTTTACAGGTGTGGCTGTAGTTTTGATCTTTCCCCACGACACTGCCTCATCGGGCCGCGCACCTGAGTCACTGCCGTCAAACTCTGCGGCCGTGTTGACAAAGACTGAGAAGTCAGCCCCATTTCTCTGTCAATCAGAACAGTTGGCTTGAAAATCTTCCTAAACACTGTTTCCAACTCTTTATACCCAATAATTTACCAAAGTCAAAGTCAAAATCAATCAATCAATCAATCAATCAATCAATCAATCAATCAATCAATCAATCAATCAAAAATAAATACATACATAAATACATAAGCAGATAAATAAAACAAACAAATAATAAATAAACAAATAAATAAATAATAATAAATAAATAAATAAATAAATAAATAAGTAATGGAGATGAGAAAAAAAAACAAAAGTATACTGCTAACTATTTGACCATTTTCTTTCTTGTGACGTCAGATATGAGACAACGCCTATTGGGAAGTGCCACATAATCTACAAAGAAACAACAACAAAAAAAAAAAACAACAAAAAAGCCAACAACAACAAAAAAAACACACCACAAAATGCAAAGCATTATACATAATGAATGAATGAATGAACTGATGAACGCACGAACGAACGAACGAAACACGCACGAACAATCAAACCAACGATTAATCGCATGCATTCATCCATCCATCCATCCATCCATCCATCCATCCATCCATCTCATTCATTCATTCATTCATTTATTCATATTCATTCATTCGTCGCAAATTCATTCATTCAAAACAGACAGTGTCGCTGACCATCTCGTTTGCATTGCACGTGTGATGTTTGCACAGCCCTCCGCCCAAGATGATCATGCCTGAGTTCTCTGCCAGCAGGGCTTGACTGGTCATTCTGTGAACATCTGCAACAATCAGCCTGCACAATGAACTTTAATTCTGAAAGGAGCGCAAGTACTAGCATGAACGTGTTTCATACTTTTCATTGCTAAACACCTTCAATGCCTAGCCCAAAAACCCCATACCGTCTAATTCCAAGAGGCCAGATTACACCCATGTCCCGCTGACTGTTGTGGGATGTTTGGTTGTTTGTTCGTTTGTTACTGAATGAATACATTTCGGAAGAAAATTAATTATGCCTCCAGTGGTCGCGAAAGATTCAATTCAGTAAGGGCGCCTAGATCTAGGAGGAATTCCTCAGAGGATTACAATCACAATTCAGTAAGGGCGCCTAGATCTAGAAGTAATTCCTCAGAGGATTACAATCACAGTTCAGGAGACCGATCGACCATGGAAATCGACGGCTATGGTGACAGAATAGCTTGACGCCTTGAACTTAAATGGTCGATCCACATGTTTGTGATGCGTTTGCAGGACTGAGCGCAGGTTAAGATCCACGTGACTGACCCTCCACGATGTCCACTCGCAGGCCACGATTGTTGTAAGAGTGGAAAAACATGACGTCACCCAAAGATCCGTCAGTCAGAGGAGGGCAGAACACGGGAATGTTGTTCTGTATTGAGCAATACAATGCACCCAAATAAATACTCAAATAAAAAATGTTAAAATGTGCATTCAAACTATAAGTAACAAAACAAAACAAAACAATAGCACCGTGGATGAAAATTAACAACATGATAATTTGCACCAAGGACAATACATTTCTTGAATTTTTGCCAAAGAACAAATGACCAACAAAACAGCAGGCAAAGTCAAAAGAAAGAATATCGCCCACCTTGTAAGCCCAGTAGTACACGGAATCTGTGTTGTTGATCTCTTTACCAAGTCTGGCGATGACTTTGGACGGAGTCCAGTTAACATCCTGTGAAGACAGAAACCGCAAACAGTGACATGACCGGTTTTGTTTGCAGCCTATTGTGAAAAATTCAGTCAAAATTGTGTTATGACAAATTTAGTGAACACAATTCATCTGCAAGAGGCATAGATCCTCATGAGCCCCCGCATTCGCGGGGGCTCATGAGGATCTATGCCTCTTGTTGAGACCATTAATTTTTGTCCATGTTTCTTGGGACGGCTGGGATCTTTGGCCCTGAATGAACAAAGATTTTTGAAAATAGTCGCCCGCAAGCAGTGGCGAGCTTATCCTCCACCATAATGTCGATCTAAAACTACATCGTAAGTGTTATTATCAATTAATGGATACATTTTACGTAGTGAAAGTTCAATTTCACGCGTCGCGGGTGTGAGCGCACCCACACCCTTAACGTTGGACCACAACGTGCCATACAGTATGGGTGTGAGTGCACCCAAACAATTATAGTTTACACAGTCAGTTAGGTAGGTCACTCAAACACAATAGAACTATTACAAAGACTCTGTTTTTGATATCAACATTTTTTTCACAGTACAGTTGGCGAGGCCAAGAAGTTTAGTTTTAATAGTTGGACTTATAATTCAAATACGTGCACAAACATCATTATTTGGCGTGCTTCAAAAAAAAAAAAATAATAAAAAAAAAATAAATTAAAAAAAAATTACGAGCAAAAGAAACGCGACACTTTTGGAATCATCGGAAACACTGAAGTGTTTCCGATGATTCCAAAAATGTCGCATTTCTTGTGCCCGTCGGTATATATCAGTTTATATACTGACGAGCAAAAAACCCGCGACATCGATTGAATCATCGGAAACACTTCATGAATCAAGTGAAATCGCATTTCTTGTGCCCGTCGGTATATATAAGGTCTTCGCTTGCTTGTTCTTTCTGTTCCTTCAGCATGGCGTCTAAAATCGGAGTGAGCCAATCGTGAAACAGACAGTAGTTGTTGTTGGGCACCAGCAGGTCACCGATGCGGTTAATGCCCTTGCTGCGCAGTTCTTTCCCCGGAAGGGCGAAGTCTCCCATGTAGGTGGGCGCCAGGCACTTCATGAAGTCCTCCTCGATCCCTCCCGCCGTCGTGACCAGGCAGTCCACCTGGGTACGAGATACGACAGGTCAGAACTACAGGACAGCCCCAGCATATCGCGTTACCTGGCCCAGCATATCGCGTTACCTGCCCCAGCATATCGCGTTACCTGCCCCAGTAGCAAGACGTCTTAGGGCTCACGACGGCCACAGTGGGCCTGCGCACGGCCGTGCGCGGGCTCACCAGAGCCATAGAGTCAGACCGTGTAATTTCCGATAGCGTTATTGTAGTGGTGGATTTATATGGCAAAGGCTTGCGAAGGAAAAAAAAAAAAAAACATTTGCTGAGCGAAAAGGTTCAGTTGCCCACATCGACCTTAGCTGACTGAGGAGACCTTCACGGATTCACGATTGTTATTGCGATTCACGAATCTCATCTCATAGCATTCACGTTTCACGATGGAAAAAGACGATGGAGAGAAAATGTATCGCTTTTATGCGATCTGTCACTGGCCTAAATTGCTTAGACCTGGGAGGGGGTGGCGGTTCGAGTGTTCGGGGTTCGGGGGTGGGGGTGTAGGTGGGGGTGGGTTGGAGAGTCTGTTGAGTGATACACAGCTTACGCCGTATTTCGCAACTGATCAACCACAACAACAAAAATCATACGAGGGGGCGGGGTATAAGGTTCCCGATTACGATGTACAGTCTGGCAAGAGACTTTCACGTTTCACGAAATAACCAGGACGTTTACACGGATCACGAAAACCCTATTTTGGGGTTTCACGTTTCATGACGACTCCCTCTTTTTTTTCCGAATCACATAGATGAAAACAAACTGCAATCGCGAATCATGAGAAAACCGTCAACCACGCTTCACATTTGTACCCTAATCCTTTGACTCCACCCCGCCGCCCCTCCCCCCCCCCCCACCCAATCCCCCCCCCTTCCCGCCTCCCCCCTCCCCAACTACTAGTAACCGCTTTAAACATGCAGCCTCTGGAGGTTGCATGAATAAATGACGAGTTTAATGCCTCCTTGCCCTGATCTTAAATCTCTCTTAATCGAAGGTCAAAGAACTTCGTCCGTCCAAGGAACGAGGACACATACTGGATTGAGCAAGAGACATAGATCCTCATGAGCCCCGCAAAACGGGGGCTCATGAGGATCTATGTCTCTTGCAGATTGATCATTCATTCAAGTTTTTTTTTCTTTCTGAATGGAAGGGTTTATGCTTACCATGTTGTGCTCAACCAAGTAGCGGATGACCTCTCGCGTGCCGGCCGAGATGAGATTCGACGTGTAGCTGAGGAAGATGGTGCAGTTTGTCTTCTGGCGGCCGCAGGGATTCTGAAAGGCGTCCGTCTGCTTCTCTGGGGGCACCGGCTGCAGCTTGCAGTTTATCTGCGAGAGATGCTGAACTCTTCATTGTCAAGCAAAATGAGGGACCAGCCAGGGACAAGAGGTATAGATCCTCATGAGCCCCCGCGACAGCGGGGGCTCATGAGGATCTATGCCTCTTGCTGAGACCAGTTTGTAACCATATTCCTTTCACGGCTGGGCACCTTGGACGTTGAACGGACGATGATTTGGAAAAAAAAAAAAAAAAAAAAAAAAAAAAAAAAAAAAAAACCACGGGCTGAGTCCACTGGCAATCACAGGACTAAAATACCAGATGTCAAAAACACTGTAAACTTCCGATATAACTAAACGGCAGAGGAATCACACTTGTTTTGTTATTGGTTTTTAATTTTATTTTTTTATTTTTTTTAAATTTATATTTTATTATTATTTATTATTTGTTTATTTTAGTATGTTATTATTTTTAATGTTTATTTATTTATCTATTCATTAAATAATTGGTTGATTGATTTTTTTATTTTTAGTTAATTGTTATTTATTTATATATTTATGAGATTATTTAATTTATTTTTTATCTCATTTATTTATTCATTTTTTAAAATCTTATTTATTTATTTATTTATTTAAAAACAAATTGGGGTGTAGGTGTGGGTTTGTTGTAATACTCCCCAGACAGACCCACCCGGAGCGTACGCTACAAGACCATACACCATTGAAATGAGACGCTTGTACAAATATCATCTCATTTGAACGGAAGCGTACTTGTGGCGTACTCTCCGTGTAGGGCTGTCTTGGCAGTACTCTAGCAAACGGCACGTACGGCATTCTCTTAGGAATTTGTATTAAAAAAAAACACACAAAAGACCCACCATTTTGTTAATCTCCTCAATGGCTTTGCCGACGCTGGTAGCCTGGAATCCTGTGTGGACATACGACTGGAACAGCCGATGGTAGTCGACGCCATCATTGAAATCGTAACCCCGCACGGTCACGCTGCCCTCCGGCATAGACTGACTCTTGGTCATCACAGCATCCAGTGCAGACTGGGGTGGCAGACCTTCCGCCATCCTTCCTGGTATGGTACAATAGCCAGTCGCACGTGTGAGCTGAGTACTGCGCCAGCCTGTAAGCCAGGTGCTCCGCTATTGCGGACCACCTCGCTCATAGGCTGGAGCAGGGCTAAGCTCATTCGTGCAACTATTCCAAAGGAAATACATATGACGTGTAACATGCAATATCGTTTTGTTTTAAGCGTGATTTTGCTAAACAAAATCAAGTCTGGCGCGTCAGAGTGACGCACTTCATGTCCTATGGGTGACACAAGTTAAAGCTGAGGAATAGGGATGTGCGACAACTGCTGTTATGGAATACAGATGCAGGCAATGTGGCTGTCAAACGTTCCGGCGGGTTACTTGTCAGTATCGTCTGCTACAGGACACGTTCCTGTGTACGCCTATGTAAAGCTGCCGGACTTCAGCGTAGTTCATGCTGTCTCAACGGTGTCCACTAAACTGGACTCCATGATTGATTAGTTCCGGGTTTAACGTCCACGGCACCGAAGTGATCATGGACGGCCCTGACCGGCGGGTTATGGGGGGACAGGGGAAGCTATTTGCCCATGGAGTACGACCTGAACATGATCAATTCAGGCGCGCTCCAACTGTGCCACTTTGATTGACCACGACCTTTCAACGGACATGCTATTGAACAAATCCGCCTTTCCCCCCTGGATTGCGAGTCCAGCTACTGGGGCCGGGACAGGGAATCGAACCCACGACCCGGCGATTCCCTTCGCTCTCCTGCTCCGACGTTTAACCGCCTGTAGCTATTTCGGACTCTTGACTGGACTCCAAAGCTGATGCGCGCCTTTTAAGGGCCCCCGGCTGACGGAGTTCAAACTCCGCAAACTCTGTTTGTGAGCACAGGGCCCTAGCGGGGCATTTTCACCCATTCAACCCTGACGCCCTAAAGCAGGAGATGGTTCGACCATGATAATTCAAGGGCAGTGCCAGATTAGCTTGGCGCCTATCGGCGCCAAGCTAATCTGGCACTGCCCTTGAATAATCATGGTCAATCCATCTCCTGCAACTGGTGCATAGTCATTAAATGACGCCTCGAAAATTTGGGAAATACGGCCGTCGAGGCTGAATGAGTTAAAAACGCGTGTTGGACGGAACATAAAGACCGAGCCTCAGCTTTAATATGTACTTCAACTTGACACGCTAATAACATTGCAACAGACCGTGCCACACACTTGCTATACATCTCGTAGTACCCATGGTGTAGATCGAGCCCCACTTGTAAAACGTAATAAACACATGAAATATGTACTATGCATTACGATATATTATATTTTATATTATTGCATATTGCACATTTATGTATTAACATTATGACTCATTCAGCCTGACGGCCGTATTTTTCAAATTTTGGAGGCGTCATCTAATGACTTATGCACCAGTTGCAGGAGATGGATCGAGCATGATAATTCAAGGGCAGTGCCAGATTAGCTTGGCGCCGACAGGCGCCAAGCTAATCTGGCACTACCCTTGAATTATCATGGTTGACACATCTCCTGCGGTTGTGCGTCAGTTAGTTAGTTAGTTATTTGGGTTTAACGCCGAGCAGGCAACTAAGGCCATCGACTCACGGCGGGCAGTGCGTCAGGGCTGAAAGGGTTAAGCTAAACACAATCAAGTCCGAGCCGCCAAAGCGAATCTATTTAACACTGCGAGGGTTATGAGCGAGTAGTTAAAAATAGACAAGATTTGTACAAACACAAACACACACACACGATGAATACAGTATGATACCATTTACCACTCTCGATTGAAAAAGCAAGCTTCCAAGAATGTAAAAACCCCCTGTAGAACGCAGCTCCTCAAAACACCGCGCTTAACAATCAAGCTGAGCAGACAAACACCAGTAGCAGACAGCTTTTATATCTCCGTTACGTATCGTGAAGTCACGGCGTCGTACAAATATCGCGTGATTTCGCTGCGTTTCCTATTCCATTATATACAGTAGGTTGTTGGGTTCTTTCATTATCTAGAACAGTAAGTAAATAATCTATGTTAATGCGACGCCTCAGTATAGTAAACCTCAACGTGAGATTTGTCGCGGACGACCGATGTGTTTGAACAGGTGTTTTCTGAGTGTCCATTTTAACCCTTTCGCTGACGAGGAAAACTTGAACACGATCCAACTGCAAGAGACAGATCCGCATCAGCCCCCCCCCCCCTAACCCCCCGCGGGGGGCTGATGAGATCTGTACCTCTTACTGATGCCAACTTGTATCCATGCTTCTTGGACGCTATTGGCAGTTGGTCGTTGAATGAACCAAGATTTCAGAGACAAAAATGAACGTACAGTAGTAGTGAAGAGGTTTAACCCATTCAGCCCTGACGCACTACAGCAGGAAATGGGTCGACCATGATAATTCAAGGGTAGTGCCAGATTAGCTTGGCGCCTGTCGGCGCCAAGCTAATCTGGCACTACCCTTGAATTATCATGATCGACCCATCTCCTGCAACTGGTGCACAGTCGTCAGATGACGCCTCCAAGATTTGGGAAATACGTGCGCACGGCTGAGCAAGTTAACTCATTCTACCCCAGACACACCACAGCAGGATAAGAATCCACCATGATAGTTCAAGGGTGATGCCAGAATAGCTTGGCGCCTACGGGCGCCTGTAGGCGCCAAGCTATTCTGGCATCACCCTTGAACTATCATGGTCGATCTGTGTCCTGCACTGCAATGCAGTCTTGAGAGGACAGGGGCAAAATTTAAGGATTTTGGTGTTGGGGTACAATGACTCTGAGTTAAGCAAGGTTGGGAGAGCGTACAGTAACAATCTATTGGCAAAAGAAACGCACGAGCCAGATACACATGAATCGTTTACGTAATAAAATGTTAGTTGTATGATGTATTGGCATTTTGACGTCATGCCACGTCAGTCTAAGCATTCAATTTTGAAAGATCATTTTTGTCATTAGTGCGATTTTGCCCCCGATGGTGGTGGTGGTGGTGGTGGTGGTGGTGCTGGTGGTGTGTGCATGTGGGTGGGTGTGTGTTGTAAACGGCTGAGAGATGACAAAATGGAAGAGTGCGAATTCCTCATTTTTGCACCTGCACAGACATAACCAAACAAACAAACAACCATTGCGCCTTACCCGCCCCCCCCCCCTCCCCCCGCCCCCATCCCCATTCCTCCCTCCGCTTGATTTTTCGGCCACTGGGAAGCAAGAGTCTGGCGTCGCGAGGCCTTTTGGGTTGAAGGTCCCAAACAAAAAATTTGGAACTTCCTCCCCGCCCCCTTCCCCCCTCTCCCCCCACCCCACCCCCCCTCCCAAGCCTCGAGGTGACTGCCGGATCCACCCCTGAATAAAGTAGTGAAAGGCGTGCTACGACAGGTTAGAAATTTCAGATGTTTCGACAGACTGCTGTCCGTGTGGTAGTGTAGACGAGGAAGTACACTATTAGCATTATCTCTGGCCAATGAGCTGTGTGACCTTGACAGAACTATTTCGGGGAGCCCTTGGCACAATGACGTCCAATAAGTGGATCAAAACTGAAAACGAACACAGAACCACTGGCGCAACATAAAGCCAGTGCGACGCAGGTTCGTGCAAGTCTCCTGAGAAAAAAAAAAAAACAAAAGAATAAATAAATAAAATAAAATAAACACCATCACCAAACTGCAAGAGGTTTAGATCCTCATGAGCCCCCGCAATTGCGGGGGCTCATGAGGATCTATACCTCTTGCTGATACCATTTGTATCCATTGTTCAATGGAGCTCTTTTGCGTTGAATTTCAGACATTCCGACGATCAGTGGCAGTGAAGGGGTTGGCCTACATAACCCCAAAGCTGACGTTTCCAGTTGTTGGTGATTTCAGCTAAACTTTTTGCAGGATCCAAGTCATCAAACTAACTGATGGGCAAGGGCAGCCTACTGTAAAGAGTACAGAGCGGATGCACCATTACGCCCCACAAGCCTTAGTATTCTGCGACGGGATGACTTGTGGGGGGAAAAAACTGTGGAAGAAATCATAATTAATGCTCGTCTATATAGCTACATCCACATCGTCAGGAAGCAGTGCAAGTCCACTCAAGAGACAACGAGACAACGGACACTGACTTCAGTCTTGTGCTCTACCAGAGCGGTAAGATACGCTACGTGCAACACAAGGACAGATAAGGAGACCCCAGTAGCAACACGACTTCGGGCCCACGAATGCCGCTGTTGGCCCGCGCACAGCGGTGCGCGGGCCAACAGCGCCTGTCGTGGGCCCAAGGACATATCTGCTAACTGGATGGTATGCTACCCTCAGCGGGACACTTTCCAAAGAGAAACGACTAAATGGGGGACTCGGCACGAGGGAGCAGCACGGAGAGAGAAGGAGCGGACAGTGAACAAAAATATTCCTGCCCACCCCCCCCCCCCCCACCCCCAAACAAAACAAAAAAACCCAACCAAACAAACAAACAAATCCGTTACTGCGTATGCATCCTGAATCACGAGAAAAGCTTTTGGCGACGTGTGTCCTTGAGAGTCTTAAGGCCAGGGCTTGTTTGCGCGTAAATGTGAGTAGGCAGGATAAGGGGGCTATTCGCGATTAGGTGCTCTCCGGTCGGATAAGAGCAATTTTTCCTATGCACGTTGCAGCGGCGGAGAGGTTTTCCTCCGAAGTCATTAGCGAATAAAGTTATCGCACCTGTTAGGGTCGAATAAAGCCCTATTTGCGAATACTTATGGCGGCCTTTATGATTCTCAAAATCTGACATAGACGACAACGTGTGTAGAGATGTGTTTGACATCGCACACTATACGATGCAATGGCCTGTTTATCGGCCGGCCGTACACACTTGAGCAACAAAAGTCAGTCTGAATTTTTACGTCTAGTTCATGTGTGTTTCGAGGAAATTTTGCTTTGAATTGCAGGTACTCCTCATCGTCAGCGGACCAAACCGTAGAGATAATCATTTTGCGCAGCGTTATGCTGCATGTATCAAAATCTCCGTTGAGATCCTACCCCATATTTGACAGGAATTAGGACTGACGGCTGGTTGTTGTCTCAGGCTCTTGCCCGACGGAGTCCCTCGCAGTCTCATCATCCGTCCAACTTCCGGTTCCCGCTCTAGATGTTTTGCGTGGAACTGATCAGCTGGCACAGATCTCACAACAGTCGTCGCTGGATGTGTTCTGCCGAGAGCTGCTTTGTAACTTGGAGAAGAAAAGGGTGTAGGGCATCCTTTTTGGCCAAGGGACTGTTCGGAAATTTGACCTTCCAAACAGCACGTGCAGCGATTGTGCTTAGGTCGTTCGTATTGCAGAACAGCACCATCGGCTATCGCTTGGTCGCCTTCTTCGTGAAGGATGCAAGCGCCATTTTGTCAATGGCATCAACTGCTCATTTGGTCGCGTTGTAGAAGCGGATCACGTCTGGTTCCTTCTGTGGGGCTTCCGGGTCAGCTTGACACATGACTTGTAAAAGATATAGTATGCATTTGCAACTTCGCACAATACATAAATTGTGCGCAATGTGTTTTTCCCGTCCAATTATGTCGCAGTAAAGACAATATATAAAATGTAATATATTAATAACATGGGGCTGGTTATCAAAACACAAGCAGGTGTCATTTTTAATTAAAACGTAATAAATGACTTGCAAATGTTAGGAGGTGTGTGCAAAAGATTGTCCGGGCTGCCATCGGCCATGACATTTCAGAGTAGTGCTGGATTAGCTTGCGGCTGGGACAAGATGTGGGAGATGAAGGCACCAAGCTAATCTGGCACTACCCTTGAACTGTCACGCGCGCTCCACCCGACGGTATAGGACTTTCAGTGTGTATGTGATAGTAATAGAAACAAAAACTTATGCTGTGTTTTATTCTGTGACAATTCCTCACGGATATAGTGTACTTGTTCAGGGGAATTAAAGTCTTTTAAAGTGTGTGTGTGTCTGTGTCCGTGTGTGTGTGTGTGTGTGTGTGCGCGTGTGTGTGCGTGTGCGTGTGTGTGTGTGTGTGTGTGTGTACGTGTGTGTGTGTGTGTGTGTGTGTGTGTGTGTGTGTGTGCGTGCGTGTGTGTGGTGCCAACGTGGCTGAAGCTGCCTGCGTGTGTCTGGAACTAAATTTTCCACGTTGGAGCCACGGCAAACATGTCACCGTGGAATTAAGTGTAGGTGCACCTAATAATAATAATAATAATAATAATACCGTTATTATATAGGCGCTTTTTCTCAATTTTTGGGCAAATCGACTCAAAGCGCCGCGAGCTGAAACCCAACACGCACACTCACGTAACGGATTTACGCCATTTAAGACAAACACAGTACAAGACAGACGAAGGGCCAGTTCAGCTACTGAAGTTACAGAGATTTTTGATCGCTTGTATTTGAAATTTGTATAGTGGCCTGAAACCGGTACCAAAGTGTGGGGGGTGGGGGAGTGGGTGGGGGGTGGAAGAACCGCGTCTCTGTTCGGACATTTAGACGATGCGCGCAAAATCACACACACACACACACACACACACACACACACACACACACACACACACACACACACACACACACACACACACACACACACACACACACACACACACACACACACACACACACACACACACACACACACACACAATGTCTGTACATTATTGTCTGCAGAGACAAAGGTGCGTGTATGTACGTGCCTGCGTGACGAGATGCGCGTGGGTGTGAGAGTGAAGCTGGTAAGTGCAGTCCTTTAAATGTTGATGTTAACCCCTTACCTGCTTCTTAGCGGCCAGGCGAACTCTACCCATCTGCAAGAGACATCAATCCTCATGAGCCCCCGCTGTCGCGGGGGCTCATGAGGATTGATGTCTCTTGTTAGTCCTGTGTTCGTTGTGCCCGCGACTGATCCCATTTACATCTGTGTTCTTCACGCAAATGTCGGTCAGTGTGCGGTGGTTTCAGACGCGAAACCCGCGATCACTGGCAGTGAATGGGTTAATTTAATGGAGACTCAAAGTTTTAAGGTGTACACTTGCATGCTTGTATCTATACACATTAAACTTTGTTTCTTCATTACTTTCAAAACATAATCAACGCTCCGAACATCTCCAACAGGCATAGATCCGCATAAGCAGCCCCCCCCCCCGCCCTCCCCTCCCCCCCATCCCCACACACACTGCAGGGGCTCATACGCATCTATGTCTCTTCCTGGCTCGATTTACATCTGCGTTGCTATATATATGTAGAAAGCATCGTAAGCTTGCTTTCCCCATGCAAGAGGCTTTACACGAAGACAGCACAGGCAAAACGCCATCAGTCTGAACAGACATGTATTCTCACACGAAGACAGCACAGGCAAAACGCCATCAGTCTGAACAGACATGTATTCTCACACGAAGACAGCACAGGCAAAACGTCATCAGTCTGAACAGACATGTATTCTCACACGAAGACAGCACAGGCAAAACGCCATCAGTCTGAACAGACATGTATTCTCACACGAAGACAGCACAGGCAAAACGCCATCAGTCTGAACAGACATGTATTCTCACACGAAGACAGCACAGGCAAAACGCCATCAGTCTGAACAGACATGTATTCTCACACGAAGACAGCACAGGCAAAACGCCATCAGTCTGAACAGACATGTATTCTCACACGAAGACAGCACAGGCAAAACGCCATCAGTCTGAACAGACATGTATTCTCACACGAAGACAGCACAGGCAAAACGCCATCAGTCTGAACAGACATGTATTCTCACACGAAGACAGCACAGGCAAAACGCCATCAGTCTGAACAGACATGTATTCTCACACGAAGACAGCACAGGCAAAACGCCATCAGTCTGAACAGACATGTATTCTCACACGAAGACAGCACAGGCAAAACGCCATCAGTCTGAACAGACATGTATTCTCAAAAGCTTCAGAGAAGTGCGGATTTCATATCAATCCGTGTCTCCTGCTGGGTAGTGCTGCCACCATGTTGTTATGTTTATACTAATACTTATTATGTAACTGTTCGGTCATATGACCAGTAATATTCTTGGCATAGTAACTCTGCATAAAAACATTTCATCGAAGTGAAGTATGCGACATAATTGTCCATGGATGGCAGTGTTTGTGTGCGTGTGTCTGTATGTGCGTTCGAGTGTGTGTGCGTGTAAGCATGTACACGGTTATGATATTTGCACGTATGTTTATTATTTTCATATGTTCTTATGTGTGTTTTAATGTCGAAGCCGAAGGAAAATTTCCATCTCAAGGACAATAAAGCGTATTGAATTGTTACTAGGATGCATCGATTTTTTAAAAAATCCCCACTCCCCCCTCCTACCCCCCCCCCCCACCCCCCCGTGGAGATAATGTGACATTTTATTCGTTATGACTAGGTTTAATGTTTGTTGTCTTTCACAGCAAGACTTTCAGTTGTTTTGTCCCTCGTGGGAAGAGGACTGCTTTTCTTAGGTGTTCCCGACCTCGCGCAATGCGTTCACCGACCTCGCAGTGACACGATCTTCAATTCAATTGAGGCGGAGTGACCCCCACACTCCACCATTTACGGCCGAGGGGCCATGAGCTTCGTCCTGCGCCAGCCACTAAGCAAGGTGCTCCGCTGTAGCGAAGCACCTTGCTTAGTGGCTGGCGCAGGACTATGCGCACGCATGCAACTGGCCCATGCGTCTCCCTTTAGTACGTAAACGATGCAAGATGCAAGGATTCTCATGGGCCCCTACAGTCACGAGGCTCTATGCCCTCTATACCAACATCTGATTAAAGTACATTAACCCCTGCCACTGCCGGTGGTTGCAGATCGTGTTTCTGAGATCTTTCGTAAATTCAACGCCAAAGAGCGTCATCCGTCAAAAAAACATGATGATGCTGATGATGATGATGACGATGATGATGATGATGATGATGATGATGATGATGATGATGATGAGACCTTTTTTTAAAGACTAGTGTAGACGTTTTGAGAGATACAAATACGTCACTTTTGGAAGTTGCCGTTGCTAACACATACATTAAAGCATGAAAATGTACTGGGGACAAAGCACATGTATGAAAGTAAAAAGATGCCAAGTTTTGACAACAAGAAGCATATATCCTCATGACACACCCCTCCCCCCCCCCCGTCCCCGCAACTGCCGGGGGGTGGGGGTGGGGGGAGGTGGGGGTGGGGGTGGGGGTCGGAGGGCGGGGTGGAGGGTGGGGGGGGGGGGTGGGGGCTCATGAGGAGCTATGTCACTTGCAGTTGGATCGTGTTCCATTTTTCTCGACAGAATGTAAAAGTACAAAACTATGTCGGCGTCTTTTGTTCGGAGTACTCAAGGTGGAAAATGTCATGTTTAGAAAGTATACGTTATCAGCACATCATCTGAGACCTTACCAAGATCTAGATCAGTCACCTTACCTTCCTCTCACCCCCACCCCTCTCCCTAATCAGCCAGGTGTTGTGATTCACGGATCAAAACCCAACACACACACACACACACACACACACACACACACACACACACACACACACACACACACACACAAACACACACACACACACACACACACACACACACACACAAAACAACAACAACAACAACAACAACAACAACAACAAAAACGACATTCGCGTTTCACTATTTAGAGAGACGATGAAAAGAGGTTTCGCTTTCATACCCTCTTTCACTGTTCGGGTGGACGGGGGTAGGGGGGGGAGTGGGGGGTGGGGTGGGGGCTGTGATGCTGGTGCACTGTTTTCACAGCAACTTATGTCAACTGGGTGAAGGAGATGGGGGGCGGGGGGGGGGGGAGATTGGGGAGGGGGGAGGAAGAGATGAGTGACTTTCAGTTTATCTCGGCAGTGACGTGGTCAATAATAGGCCGATTGCGAGTTCCCGAGCAGCGCGAGAACGCGCGCAACATTACGCAACTTTGAGCCGAGACTAGACTTGGCGATCCACGAAATGTGGGCAACTCGGCTAGCTCTTACGCTTATCCGATACCGATTTGCTGTGAATCACAAGTAATATGCGGCAACATTTTAGTAGCTCACGTTGACAAAGAACTGAGGACCGCGATTGCTTCCTGTCATACAGTTGTTAAAATACCGCAACCTTTGTTTATTTTGTGTGTGTATGTGTGTGTGTGTGTGTGTGTGCGTGCATGCGTGCGCGCGCGCGCGCGCGCGCGCGTGTGTGTGTGTGTGTGTGTGTGTGTGTGTGTGTGTGTGTGTGTGTGTGTTTGTGTGTGTAAATGGCCTGCCACGTCTTTTCAATAGCTAGTATCATGATTTCACTTTGTTGTACCAACAGCAGATGCATCGTGTTAATGCAAACTCTGCTATGTTTTTGACATTTCACGGCAATAATTGGTTTCCGTACCGGCAGTTTTCCTGCTTGCACTGCCGATCGTCCATAGTGAGCTTGCCCACGGACCACTGCGATGTATCGCCTCTCGCGCTAAAGAGCAGGCTAGTTTGGGGGAAATCGCCACTTCGATACTGATGCTGATCTGGTATACCTCGCCCTGTGCCTACGTGACATGCACCAGCGGCGCCAGTGTTGCTATTTCGCACATGGCCGGTCGCTCGCATCGGTCCTGTGCCGCACCAGATCGGTTTAGAACGTGTTGTCTCTGCACTTTTAATGAGCAATCTCGGAACAAAGAATCATGTGACGTTTGATTGCTGCAAAATAATATGAATAAACCCTTTCCCATATGCAATCCGGCGCGGCAACAATGCATCCTTATGCTAGCACCACGAAACATTACACGATTCTGCAGATTTTTGGGGCGGTCCGTGGCGCAGT
This sequence comes from Semisulcospira habei, assembly GCA_036245525.1. Lineage (NCBI taxonomy): Eukaryota > Metazoa > Mollusca > Gastropoda > Semisulcospiridae > Semisulcospira > Semisulcospira habei. The sequence continues at coordinate 7,452,961 of BTPG01000006.1, forward strand.
GGTTAAGGCGCCTGCCACCAATGCCAAAGGTGCGAGGTTCGATACCGGGTTCCGGCGTTGGACTTTTCTCCTCTGGTAAGTGTCACCGTTAATTCGGGCGGACTGTCGGGGGTTCTTTCTCCGGGTACTCCGGTTCTTCCACCCCCCACCCACCCCCCACACTTTGGTACCGGTCTCAGGCCACTTTACAAATTTCAAATACAAGCGATCAAAAATCTCTGTAACTTCAGTAGCTGACTGGCCCTTCGTTTGTCTTGTACTGTGTTTGCCACGTACTGTGTTTGTCTTAAATGGCGTAAATCCGTGTCTGTTTCGTGAGTGTGTGTGTTGGGTTTCAGGCGCGGCGCTTTGAGTCGATTTCCCCAAAATTGAGAAAAAGCGCCTATATAATAACGGTATTATTATTATTATTATTATTATTATTATTATTATTTTAAAAATAGCTTTTTTCCCTCAATGGTGGTGATTTCACGACTTTTGCGTCGCTTTGCGGTGACCAGGAGTCAACTCAACGAGGTCCTTCCTCCACACACCACTTCCCTTTCGAAGCAAGTTTGCTGCTTTCACAGCATAAATCTTCTCAAAATACAAGATAGGTCGACTCTGTGGCACCTAACCTGTCTCCTCCATCTCTATACAAAACTGGCGCGCAAGGGGAGGTAAGCTAAAATTGGAAACGAACCGTTTCTTGACTGAGATCACAGTCTTCCGCGGGAACGTACGAGAACACACTACAAGTGCAGAAGCCTACCTGCGCGCGCAGTTCTGGTGCACAGGGCCAGTCCGAGCGACCGGCCAGATGCGAAAATCGCAATAAATGACGCCACTGGTGCGTTTAACCTAGGTACAGGGCGAGGTATACCAACTCAGCGGTATTAAAAGTGTATAAAGATAGAGCAGACAGACGTACATGACATGGCATTTGAATATACCATCGAAAAGTGAAACAACCCCCCCCCCCCCCCCCAAAAAAAAAAAAAAAAAAAATGGAATGCCAATCAAACATTAATTCTTTAAATTTAATGGACGGCCTTTGGCAATTGTTTTCATTAGAATTTATTACCTTCCTTAGCTCATTCCAGACGTGCCGCCTCCGGATACGCGGCTTTAAGCCGCATATCCGGAGGCGGCACGTCTGGAATGAGTTAATAAAGGACACAGTGGTGGATAGCCTGGGTTACTGCCCTCTTATTAACCTCTTTCCTGCCAGTGAGCGCATATTTTATTTCTTGAATGTGAACTCATTGAACGACCGAAATCCACGTGCACGGAACATGGCCAGAAATTGGTCTCAGCAAGAGACATAGATCCTCATGAGCCCCCGCAAATGCGGGGGCTCATGAGGATCTATGTCTCTTGCAGTTGGGTGGCGTTAGGTTTGCCTCGGCAGTCAAAGTGCTGAGACAGGAATACTTTGACATCTTTCGAAAAGCTCTCTTTTCAACAAATTGATTTGAAAATAGCTGCGTGTGTATAATATAGCCAGAGGGTGCTTTTTTTTTTCACACGAAGCCGACTGAATCAGTAGGCTTAACGTTTGACGGTAGCGATGTCTTCAAATGAGGTGTCAGTGACAGGCGTGGAGGCTCATGAGGCGTGGGGGCTAAGTCTCTTCAAATGAGGTGTCAGTGACAGGCGTGGAGGCTCATGAGGCGTGGGGGCTAAGTCTCTTCAAATGAGGTGTCAGTGACAGGCGTGGAGGCTCATGAGGCGTGGGGGCTAAGTCTCTTCAAATGAGGTGTCAGTGACAGGCGTGGAGGCTCATGAGGCGTGGGGGCTAAGTCTCTTCAAATGAGGTGTCAGTGACAGGCGTGGAGGCTCATGAGGCGTGGGGGCTAAGTCTCTTCAAATGAGGTGTCAGTGACAGGCGTGGAGGCTCATGAGGCGTGGGGGCTAAGTCTCTTCAAATGAGGTGTCAGTGACAGGCGTGGAGGCTCATGAGGCGTGGGGGCTAAGTCTCTTCAAATGAGGTGTCAGTGACAGGCGTGGAGGCTCATGAGGCGTGGGGGCTAAGTCTCTTCAAATGAGGTGTCAGTGACAGGCGTGGAGGCTCATGAGGCGTGGGGGCTAAGTCTCTTCAAATGAGGTGTCAGTGACAGGCGTGGAGGCTCATGAGGCGTGGGGGCTAAGTCTCTCGCAGTCGGAGCCCCTTCAGTTTCTCATCGACAGCGAACAGGTTAACAGGGCTATTGAGGGTTTATGTCCCTTGCAGCTTGCCCCGCGAGTTAAAAGGTTAAGCTGATCTGGTGGCGCCACGCAACATAAATTTCATAGCGCGAGTATAATCGTCAAATAAAATAGCTCTGTTCGTGGACTAGGCACAGACATGCTTTTGATATCAGTGGAGCGTAGTTACAAATTCGCGTTTCCTTTTGTCAAATGCTGTATAATTGGCGAGGTATATATCGCTGAATAATGTTGACAACTGCTCCTGGCCGTTAACCCCTTCAATGCCGCTGTACGCGGACTGTGTTTCTCCGCTCGTGGGTTAATTCAACGTCCCAGGAACAAGTATTTAAAGTCGAGTCGGCAAGAGACATAGATCCTCATGAGCCCCCGCAAATTGCGGGGGCTCATGAGGATCTATGTCTCTTGCAGTTGAATCGTGTTCGGTTCCTGACGGCAGCGGAGAGCGGGTTAAAATGGCTCAGTCTGTCAAATTGTAAGAGTATATATTACCTGCGTATTAGTTTGTAGAATTAACAGACCAACGCGCCGTATACAACCCTCGACTAAATCAATAATACGGAAAGAAATAAAGATAAAAATATTTATAAAAAAAAGACACCCACGTGCTGTATATCGTTATGTTTGATTGTCTCCAGTCTAGACAACTATCTTATCAACAAATAAACAAACTTACAAAAATAAGGAGAGAACGGAACTGAACTGAAACTTTACTTTGTAAGGATAAAGACAGTAGGCACGCAGGACTTTTTAAACGTTTGTGTTTAATAATATTTTAAATATAACACCAGAAAAGGTAACAAGACAAATAAAATTAAGAGAGAGAGAGAGAGAGAGAGAGAGAGAGAGAGAGAGAGAGAGAGAGAGAGAGAGAGAGAGAGAGAGAGAGAGACAGACAGACAGACAGACAGACAGACAGACAGACAGACAGATAGACAGACAGAGACAGACAGAGAGACAGACAGACAGATAGAATGACAATGACAATGATCCTTTATTTGATAACGGTAAACTTTGTGGTAGTAACAACCATTTTTCGAACTTGCCGTTCCTAATCTACTGATTAATTACTATCGCACTAATTAATTTATAATATTGAACAGGCAAAAAAAAAATTACTTGACAAACACAAGCCAATAGAGAAGATAAATGTAAGGGAGAAGTGACATAGGAATTATCAGCTTTACTGGTCGGGCATAATGACATGTTGTGAGGTTTAATTAAAGTACTCTTTAGAACACACAGCCTAATACGCATACATACGCATGCACGTTTCTAGACAACTATCTTATCAACAAATAAACAAACTTACAAAAATAAGGAGAGAACGGAACTGAACTGAAACTTTACTTTGTAAGGATAAAGACAGTAGGCACGCAGGACTTTTTAAACGTTTGTGTTTAATAATATTTTAAATATAACACCAGAAAAGGTAACAAGACAAATAAAATTAAGAGAGAGAGAGAGAGAGAGAGAGAGAGAGAGAGAGAGAGAGAGAGAGAGGAGAGAGAGAGAGAGAGAGAGAGAGAGAGAGAGAGAGAGAGACAGACAGAGACAGACGAGACAGGACAGAACAGGACAGATAGAGAGCAGAGAGCAGAGACAGACAGAGAGAGAGAGACAGACAGAGCAGATAGAATGACAATGACAATGATCCTTTATTTGATAACGGTAAACTTTGTGGTAGTAACAACCATTTTTCGAACTTGCCGTTCCTAATCTACTGATTAATTACTATCGCACTAATTAATTTATAATATTGAACAGGCAAAAAAAAATTACTTGACAAACACAAGCCAATAGAGAAGATAAATGTAAGGGAGAAGTGACATAGGAATTATCAGCTTTACTGGTCGGGCATAATGACATGTTGTGAGGTTTAATTAAAGTAATCTTATATGAATACACGCAGCCTAATACGCACACATACGCATGCACGTTTCTAGACAACTATCTTATCAACAAATAAACAAACTTACAAAAATAAGGAGAGAACGGAACTGAACTGAAACTTTACTTTGTAAGGATAAAGACAGTAGGCACGCAGGACTTTTTAAACGTTTGTGTTTAATAATATTTTAAATATAACACCAGAAAAGGTAACAAGACAAATAAAATTAAGAGAGAGAGAGAGAGAGAGAGAGAGAGAGAGAGAGAGAGAGAGAGAGAGAGAGAGACAGACAGACAGACAGACAGACAGACAGACAGATAGACAGACAGAGACAGACAGAGAGACAGACAGACAGATAGAATGACAATGACAATGATCCTTTATTTGATAACGGTAAACTTTGTGGTAGTAACAACCATTTTTCGAACTTGCCGTTCCTAATCTACTGATTAATTACTATCGCACTAATTAATTTATAATATTGAACAGGCAAAAAAAAATTACTTGACAAACACAAGCCAATAGAGAAGATAAATGTAAGGGAGAAGTGACATAGGAATTATCAGCTTTACTGGTCGGGCATAATGACATGTTGTGAGGTTTAATTAAAGTACTCTTACACGCAGCCTAATACGCATACATACGCATGCACGTTTCTAGACAACTATCTTATCAACAAATAAACAAACTTACAAAAATAAGGAGAGAACGGAACTGAACTGAAACTTTACTTTGTAAGGATAAAGACAGTAGGCACGCAGGACTTTTTAAACGTTTGTGTTTAATAATATTTTAAATATAACACCAGAAAAGGTAACAAGACAAATAAAATTAAGAGAGAGAGAGAGAGAGAGAGAGAGAGAGAGAGAGAGAGAGAGAGAGAGAGAGAGAGAGAGAGAGAGAGAGAGAGAGACAGACAGACAGACAGACAGACAGACAGACAGACAGATAGACAGACAGAGACAGACAGAGAGACAGACAGACAAATAGAATGACAACGACAATGATCCTTTATTTGATAACGGTAAACTTTGTGGTAGTAACAACCATTTTTCGAACTTGCCGTTCCTAATCTACTGATTAATTACTATCGCACTAATTAATTTATAATATTGAACAGGCAAAAAAAAAATTACTTGACAAACACAAGCCAATAGAGAAGATAAATGTAAGGGAGAAGTGACATAGGAATTATCAGCTTTACTGGTCGGGCATAATGACATGTTGTGAGGTTTAATTAAAGTAATCTTATATGAATACACGCAGCCTAATACGCACACATACGCATGCACGTTTCTAGACAACTATCTTATCAACAAATAAACAAACTTACAAAAATAAGGAGAGAACGGAACTGAACTGAAACTTTACTTTGTAAGGATAAAGACAGTAGGCACGCAGGACTTTTTAAACGTTTGTGTTTAATAATATTTTAAATATAACACCAGAAAAGGTAACAAGACAAATAAAATTAAGAGACTGAGAGAGAGAGAGAGAGAGAGAGAGAGAGAGAGAGAGAGAGAGAGAGAGAGAGAGAGAGAGAGAGAGAGAGAGAGAGAGAGAGAGAGAGAGACAGAGACAGAGACAGAGAGAGAGGAGAGAGAGAGAGAGAGAGAGAGAGAGAGAGAGAGAGAGAGAGAGAGAGAGAGAGAGAGAGAGAGAGAGAGAGAGAGAGAGAGAGAGAGAGAGAGAGAGAGAGAGAGAGAATGACAATGACAATGATCCCTTATTTGATAACGGTAAAATTTGTGGTATTAACAACCATTTCTCGAACTTGCCGTTGCTAATCTACTGATTAATTACTATCGCACTAATTAATTTCTAATATTGAACAGGCAAAAAAAAAAAAAAATACTTGACAAACACAAGCCAATAGAGAAGATAAATGTAAGGGAGAAGTGACATAGGAATTACCAGCTTTACTGGTCGGGCTTAATGACATGTTGTGAGGTTTAATTAAAGTAATCTTATATGAATACACGCAGCCTAATACGCACACATACGCATGCACGTTTCAGCACGCCACTCTCTGTCTCTAATATACACGTACGCACACGTACGCGCACGCACGCACGCACGCATGCACGAACGCACGCACGCAAATCAGAATAGTATTTGTCAATATGTGTACAGTCACGGCGGTGCTGCTGACAAAAACAAGTACTTGATGAGACTGATTTTAAACGAGGAGAAAGTAGCTGATGTCGTGACGTGTCTAGGCAATGCATTCCAAAGGCTTGAGCCAGAGAACGTTAAACTCGTTTTATAGAGATCAATTCTAGGTCGCGGCACAATAAGGGATTTTCTTGATCTGGAGTATGTTGATGACTGGGCGGTAAATAGCGTTGAGATATATCGGCGTAGCTTATCGTTTAATGCCTTGAACATAACCGTTGCCTTATTGTAAGTTAAATAATCTTTCAGGTGCAGGATTATTATGGCTGCCAATTTTGGGCCAGTATTTAAGCTGGAATCAGCGAGTATTAGTTTGGCAGCTCTCGAGCTCCGATGTAGAGAGTTCAATCTTTTTAAATGGACATCGCTCGAACCATCCCACACAGTAGAGGCCTAGTCTATATGTGATCCAATATGGGCATTGAAGAACAGTTGACCTGTCTCCATATCAGTAATGTCTTTAAGTTTTGCTAAAACGTACAGATGTTTAGAGACAATTTTACAGACATTACTGATGTGTGGCTGCCACCTAAGCTAGCGTGACTCCTAGCAGGCGATGGTTAGTAACTTGGCTGATGGGTTTGCCTTGGAGGGACAGACTGAGTGACTGAGAGCCGAGTTGGTGTTTATGGCGGGTGCTAATTGCCATGCTTTCAGTTTTTGCCGGGTTTGGAATTATACTATATGACTGCACCATATCTTGCAGTGTGTTTTGCAGTCGTGAATTGATGTTCGATATATCCTTGTCTGGGGTGTGTAGGGGAGGAGCCCCTATTATGAAACAGTGCCTAATACGAAACACCTTGCTGCCGACGAAACGATATAACGTTTCCGAATTCCGCCTGTGCAGTAATATAGAGCTACTTCAGTGAGCCTTATCTTCGGTACAAGAATATCAGCCGTGATGAAAACGGAAACACTCCGAGAAAATGTGATTTTTGACCCCTTCTGCTTCTTATTTTTTGCCATTTTGAAACACCTAAATCAGCATTCAGTTTTGTGATTTAAAAAAAAAAAAAGCAACCCTTGTCAAGAAGAGCAATCTTCGGAAATCAGATAACCAGCGGCATTCGTTTGGTTCTCTTTTTGTTGTTTTGGAGGCAGGTATTTTCCTGGAGAGGTATCTTGTTCCTGCTATAAAACACAAAGAGCACCTAATATGAAACGTGTTTCATATTTAGAACAGTGTTTCAAATTAGGAGCATTGTTTGTCTAGCGTATATATCGGAAACCATCCAGCCAGTTTGTTCCAAATTTCAGGTCTTGATACTGTTTCTTAATATAGAGTATCCCACACCAGGATCATGTCACTTTGGTCAAGGTCAAGGTCACATCGGCTACATTTACTATGTATGCCACTGTCCAAGCAATGTTACTGTAAACCCCGAAACGATGTGATCCAAATGGCAGATTGTGATATTTTGTGACGACACAGAGTGTTGCACACCAGAATCTATGCACTGCCTTAAAGGCCAAGGTCACAACAGCCATATTTGTTTTATGCAGAAGTGTGTGCTTGGCAATATCTTAATAACCGTTGGACCTATTCAATCCAAATTTTAGATAATAGTAGTTTACCATATCACACATCGCCATCAATCTTAATTGCGCCTCTACCTCAAGGTGAAGGTCATAGTTGCCATATTTGTCTTGCAGATTGTTAAGTAGAGAATACCTCTGAAACCGCTGTATTGATTTGCTCTGAATGTTTAGGAAGTGATGCCTTACCCTCATAATTATGTGATGATTACTTTAACGGAATGAATTCACGACCTGTAAAGTGATGGTCGCAGAGGCCATATTTGTGTGAGCCTTTGTGCAGGCAATATCTCTGAAACCACAGTTCCGACATTTTCCACATTTTGTTTCATGATATTTGTACTTAACCCCGTCACAGCCGAGAAACTCAATATGATCCATCTGCAAGACACATAGATCCTCATGAGCCTGGCGCGATCGCGGGTGCGGGGGCTCATGACGATTTTGGCTCTTGCTGGCACAACTGACATAATATATTTATTTGACGTTTTCGGTTCCTTGGGACTGAATTAGGAAAGATTTCCGAAATGTGTAATCATCGACAGCGAAAGGGTTACACCAACAAAACAGAGATATAATGCATGCATACCTGACATTTCGACCATAGTGTACATGCAAAAGAGCATATCAACATCATAAAACCAGAAGCGGACTAGACAAAGCAAACATGTACAAAGTAACCGGAATCAAAGAGAGAGAGAGAGAGAGAGAGAGAGAGAGAGAGAGAGAGAGAGAGAGAGAGAGAGAGAGAGAGAGAGAGAGAGAGAGAGAGAGAGAGAGAGAGAGAGAGAGAGAGAGAGAGACAGAGAGAGAGAGAGAGAGAGAGAGACAGAGAGAGACAGACAGACAGAAAGACAGAGAGACAGACAGACAGACTTACTTTTCACGACAGATGCAGACACGCCGGTTACAGAAACGTTCCCAAATTTCTCGGGCACTTTTAAAGCCAACCTCCCTTTCTTTTCAAAAGAGCTAAATTTGTCCGCAGCTAGAATATGCAGGTGAGCTTCTCGCTCATTGTCTACAGAGCACTTGGGTGAATTAATGCGTGAGGCTGGTCCACTGACTAGTGAGGGATCTCGACAAGGAAAAGCGGCACTTGAAAAACTGTGATCGGTGCACACATTGTCACAAGTATTTATTCACGCCGAGGTCCCTCCCACAAAAAAATGAGGGTTCGTTTACGCCGACCGACTCCGAACAACGAACGAGAGCCTACTCACAACGGATAACCCATAAGCATAGACAGCACTCCGAACATCTCCAAGAGGCATAGATCCTCACGTGCCCGGAGGGCATGTGAGGATCTATGCCTCTTGGAGATGTTCGGAGTGCTGTCTATTGTTCTTGTACACACTTTATTCAGTCGCCGTTTCTTCACTTTCGTGCGGTTGTTGGGAGTCAGTCGGCGTAAACGAAACCTCACTAAACCTCGTCCTCTGCAATATACACAACTCTTCATGAACCTCAGCGGCCTGCTTGGGTCAATGAATACCTATGTCTCTCGCTTGTAGGGAAGCAGCCATGTCCTTTACAGTGAGGGGTGGGTGGGAGAGGTAAGGTGTGCTGTATCCAGCACGCAAAAGGCGATCGAGCCGAAGTCGGGGGCCAGTGGGCCCGCGCACAGACGCGCGCGGGCCCACCGCCCCGCGACCGACTTCGGCCTAATGGTTTTTAGGGGGAGGGAGGGAGGGAGGAGAGGTATTAGAGGTACTTTATCAGATCATGAAATTGATAAACCGCAAGCTGACGTGCTGAGGGTGCACAACAAACTCGTCATGTTTTCACCTTGACTCCGCTGAGCAAAAGACGCATATAACAATACCCGCAAGCACTTACACACGTGAATTCAAACGTAACGGACCGACACAGGATCATGAATTTAGGTGTGCAGTTCCCTCATAATGTGCTTTTTTTTTTTTGTCTAGCGTATTGAAAACACGGTAGACGTTGACATGGGGCTGGTCGGAGCGCGTTCCGTGGCAAATGACGAACAAAGGCGGGCACACATCAGACTCTGACAGGGAAATAACGCGATAAATATTACGTCATGCCTAGATACGCTATTCGCGCCGCTGTTGAACGTACATTTGGCGGGAAAAGCCGTGTGTATGTGTGTGTGTGTGTGTGTGTGTGTGTGTGTGTGTGTGTGTGTGTGTTTGTGTGTGTGTGTATGTGTGTGTGTATGTGTGTGTGTGTGTGTGTGTGTGTGTGTGTGTGTGTGTGTGTATGTGTGTGTGTGTGTGTGTGTGTGTGTGTGTGTAGACACGAGTTTCAGTCTCCAGTGTTTGTGTACGTACAGGTCTGAAACTAGGAAATGCTTCCATCAAAAAAGTAAACAGTCAGCCATGGAAGAGGCTGCGTGCCTTTTGGATGCGTGACGTAAAACATCAAATTTGTCACTGTGTACACAGCGTCGTGAGACTAGCGATGCCATGACGTGAAGCTTATGTGACGTCATCAGTTTTGCTGCTCGTGCTATTCTTCTTTTTCAGAATTCCTGTCGATACACGAGCCCACAGCGCCGAGTGTCAGTCTTTTATTTGTGTGCGACGGTGGGTATTCATCCGCAGAGGTTGGCTTAGCGAGGAGGGAAATAGATTAAAAGGATAAGCTTAAAAATATGAACAACTGTGAATGTTCCTAAAAGAATTGCCGGTGAGCTGCAAACAATACGGCAGAATTTGGGACGAAATCCTCATCTAGTTTCATTTCGTTTCATTGGCAGACAGAAACAAACGTGCCATTGCTGACGATGCATTTATCTGGTAAAGTGACAATGTAAGTAGTCGATGAGTGTAAAAGTGACTATTAAGGAACAATCAGGTACTTTGCACTTCAGCATCATCACTGACTAAACTAAACTTCAGAACTGAATTAGGCCGATAGATAGATTTAACAAAATCACCATGATACTGAAACATGACTGCGGCCATAGCAAAACAAAGAGAGGTACCAAATGTTTCATGCACCTTATAATTAAATTATTGTATTCACGACCTGCGCATAAATCTATTTTTTGTTTTTGAGACTCATCGACTTTTTACATCGCCATAGAAACAGCAGACAATGCACTGTCAGCACATTTTTCATTTAATCAGTCAAGCTGGCGGCCATGCCGCCCGCTCCGGCAGAACTGAATGGTCGCGGCCAACCGCAGTATTCTAACAGACATTATCTATCGGTATTAGCCTAGTCTTATGATATATATTAACCAGTTTTAACCCAACTGTGGTCACCAATTAGTGACATTTACTCTAAGATATTCTGTTTTCCTTTTAAACGATACACCTTTAATTAATTTAGATTTCCTAGACTAATGGGCGTGTGTGTTGTGTGTGTGTGGGGGAGATGAGCGTGGGTGTGTATGGTACGCATTGGTTTGTGACACCAGTTGTTTAGTTTTAAAGTTGTTAGAATGTGTGTAGGGCATTGGATTTGTGCGATAGAGTATCAATTATTTATTTATTTATTTATTTTTTAATTTTTTAATTTGTTTTTTAAATTATTTTTTTTTATATTGTTGACTGTGATGTTTCTAATTGTAACGACACCAACACACATTCCTATGCTTTATGTTCTTACGGCAAATGGCAATAAACAGTATCCTGTATCCTATCATTGTCAGTACTGTGACCTTCGTTTGCTCCATGTCAGGCCCAGCCCGGCAATGTTGCATCAAGACTGGTGTTGTTGTTTTTTTGATGACTTTTGACAAGTTGTTGTGCTGTGACTGTTAACTCCTTCAGCCCGACGGCCGTATTTGCCAGATGATTTTCGAGGCGTCATCTAAAGACTATGCATCAGTTGAAGGAGATGGATCGACCATGATAATTCAAGGGCAGTGCCAGATTAGCTTGGCGCCGACAGGCGCCAAGCTAATCTGGCACTACACTTGAATTATCATGGTCGACCCATCTCCTGCTGTAGTGCGTCAGGGCTGAATGGGTTAATTGGATTTTATATATTTTCCTCCGTGTGATTCTGGGAGTTGATACCCGCTGATTTTTGTTAGTACCATTCGGGTGATCTCGGAAGAACAGCGCGCATTATGCTGTGGCAATACAACCAACGTGCTTTTCTCCCCTTTCAATCATCTCATCAGGAGTGACACTTCTCAGGCCACGCTCAACATCACTGCATACCGAATAGCGCGAGTGAATACAGCGAAGCGCGTACCAGCTAGCTTCAGGCCCCCACATAAGTTCCAGCCGAATGATCATGTGATGACAGACACCTCCCCGACACGGTGACTGTGTTTCATACCACAGGGTGTGCACGTGTGTACTCTGTAGAAACCAGTTGGACTGCTTTCACGTTAATGCTGTAGTTCTACTACTATTGCTTAAAAAAAAAAAATGACTATGAAGTTATATACTAGTTAAGTTAGGTGGTAACTGTATGCCGGAGCGACTCTTAGTCACTACCGGCCTTCCAGGTAGCAACTTTGAAAGTATAATTCGTCTGTTTTGATGTTGTTTATGCGTATTTCGCATTTTTGTAAATAGTCTCAGCCAAGCAGAAAGTCCCCCGTTTAGATTATATTACGTGTTTAAGAGATACTCATATAGGGCTGTCTATAGTTTGATTTGTGTTAGGGAGGTTCAGGTCGGGTTGGGGCCGTTGGCGCCGGCCACTGATGAGACTCTTTGGCGACGGGCTTCACCCGTCCCGAGCCATTGTCCATTTGTTGTTTGTAAACAACTGTTGTGTGAGTGTGAGTGATTGCGAGTTGCACCTGGGGTGGCGAGACAAATTTTCCTGTACGTGGCAACGTGTATTTGGAACAATAAAGTAAGTTGATTGATTGATTGATTGATTGATTGATTGATTGATTAGTCAAGTATTGAAAGACTCATCGTGAGAGAACTGCACACCAAAAATCTTGATGAAAGGTCAGTCCGGTAGGTTGGAATTCGCGTGTGTTAGTGGTTGCGTTTCTTTTGGAAGACATTGCACACTTCACTGAGTTCCGATTTACAAATGTAATGCGGCGAACAAGTGGCGCGTATCACTGTCGACACTGGGAATGGAGTCTCATAAACAAATTGTCCAAGATCTGGCTCACGCTTTGTTAGTATGTACCGTTCTGCTGCCCGCCTGCGTGTCAGATTCTGGGCCGGCCAGTTGGATGAACGAGCTTAGTCCTGCACCACCCATTAAGCAAGGTGCGCCGCTATAGCGGCGCACCTTGCTTTAGTGGCTGGTGCAGGACTATGCTCGCTCATGCAACTGGGCCCTGGTTTCTAAGGAATTCACCCCTTTGCTGCCACTCAGTCGACGCAGATTGAGCGTTTTTTTCTTGCACTCGTTAACTCAACGCCAGAAGGTCCCAGGCCGTCCGTCCAAGAAACACTATGGATTCAAACTGGGGGTCGGCAGATGATTTGCGGGCGCCCATGAGGATCTATACCGGCCTCTTGCAGTTGGAAACCGTTCACGTTTTGCCCCGGCGGTGAAAGGGTTAGAGTGTAAGCTATTTTCTTTTCAAACGTTTTCATGCTACTGGCAAAAGTTAGAATGTGGCTGCGTGAGCAAGATTGCTAGCGGGGCCGCCCGCTCATTATTTTGTCCCGTGTGTGATTTACTTACTACGGGCTTTCTCACCATGTCACGTTAACACTTTCAGCCCCGGCGAACTACAGCAGGAGACGGATCGACCCTGATAATTCAAGGGTAGTGCCGGATTAGCTTGGCGCCTGACGGCGCCAAGCTAAGCCGGCACTACCCTTGAATTATCAGGGTCGATCAGTCTCCTGCAACTGGTACATAGCTGTTAGGTGACACATCTAATAAATATTGGACAGGCGTCCTGGGGGTTCAATGGGTTAATGTCCGTTTCACAGATGGCTGAACACACAATTCAAGCCGTAAATAAAATGAAAAGAGACTGTCAATGCGCGCTAGCGTGCAGCCCGCAAGGAAAAGAATCAAAGCCTCCTCTCTCTAAATCAGACATTTTAAAAAAGAAAAGATTGCGCCCCTTCTACCCCCCCCCCCCCACCCCCCCCACCCTCCCCCCTCCCACCAGCTCGCTCTGCCTAATGTCTTTTTAACCTGCATGCAACATGTAAAAGCCTGTTTCTCATTCAGCGCGAGTCCTAATGTAAGCGGATGCCGGATCGCTGCACGACGCTTTGACTCTGAGGTCAGAGTGCATTCAACTTAAAAAGTTGACAACTGCGTCATTTTACTGCCCCCAAAATGCCTGTTTAACCTTCCCGAAGGCCGACAACTGAAACGTGCCGAGGTAAGCATTTATTGGTCCTGTCCCTCGCAAAACAGGCCACACAGGGCAATTGCTTCCGGTGCATGTAGTAACGAAAAAGAGCAACTTGAAATCTGGGTAACTTTAGTCGACCTAGTGTGTTCATAGCAGCCTAATTGGGGCATGTGCACGGTTGTATGCAGGCTTGCAAACGACAATTTTTGTCATGGGGTACTTAGTGCATTAGAGTGTTGTAAAATAATGCTAACTCCTAAATTTTTTTTTTAGAATTGCTGAAAATGTTTCTCCTGTGATGTGCTTCGCGTGGATTTTTTGTTTTGGCAGAAAGGTTCTTCGTTCATAGTTTTATGCTGCAAGAGGCTAACAGATAACAGTGTGCGAAATGTTTGCGTAACCTAATTGCCCTGTGTGGCTACAACGCGCAACTACTATGAATCGACATGTGTTTCCGCGGTGGGCAGCGAGCGACAGAGCTGTCTACGCACGTCAACACTTGTAACACACCCAGCGTTTATCGCTGCTGCCGGACCCAGAACCGTACTGACCGCAATGCGCAAAAGGCCATCGGGCCTCGTCCGGGCCGCCGTTGGCCCGCGCACATCCGTGCGCGGGCCAAAGGCGGCCGACGAGGCCCGATGGCCTTTTGCGCATTGGTTCTGTACTTCCCGGCCGCAAAGATTAGTTTTACTCATGGGCCGTCCTTTCCTAAAATTTCAGCTTTTCACGTCGGTAATGCGATTGCTGGCTCCATTGCTAACGACTCAGTCGGACATCTTTGTTTTTATCTCTCGTCAAACGTTTGTCTTTTGAGTCAATGTGATGTTTTAGGACTGGCAAGTTTTTAGTAAACGACATTTTCATGTCTAGTCTTTATTCTGAATTCAAATTGGTGTGAAATCATCACGTCACGTGTAGGATATGTTAGTTCATTCAGTAGTTCGGTTGCAAGTTGATTATTTCTTGGTATGTACTGACGTATAGGGCTGGGAAAGCTTACGTCATCACGCTAGTCGTGGCGGCCATCTAGAGAGGATACGCGACTCATGCGCTCATCGGGAAATCGCTGTCAGGACAATGCCAGGAAAGTCTTGACGTGATATAGGCAATAACAGCAAGTCTTGTCAACACCGGCAGGCAAGGCATGTGGCAGATACTGGAGCGACTCGGCTGTCCCCCAAAGTTCCTCAGCATGATCGTCCAGCTACACGAGGACAAGCAAGGTCAGGTCAGACTCAACAATTACCTCTCAGAACGATTCCCCATTCTCAACGGTGTGAAGCAGGGCTGCGTGATGGCACCGACCCTCTTCACCCTCTATTTTTTAGCATGACGTTGAAGCAGGCTACAGTAGACCTCAAAGATGACGACGCAGTGTACATCAGGTATCGTCTCGATGGCAGCCTGTTCAAACTCAGACGACTGCAGGCCCACACCAAAACCCTAGACCGACTGATTCGTTAGCTGCTCTTTGCTGATGACGCTGCCCTCGTTGCACAGAGAGAGAGAGCCCTGCAGCGCATCACGTCCTGCTTTGCAGACGCTGCCCAGCTCTTTGGACGCGAGGTCAGTCTGAAAAAGACAGAGGTCCTTCATCAGCCGGCACCCACGGAATAGCATTGCCCTCCCCACATCACCATCGGCGAGTCTGAACTGAAGTCAGTGCACCAGTTTACTTACCTTGGCTGCATCATCACGTCAGACGCCAAGCTGGAAAAGGAGCTGGACAGAAGGCTGGCAAAAGCGAACAGCACTTTCGGGCGACTATTCAAGCGGGTGTGGCACATTCAACAGCTGAAAACAGGCACCAAGATCAGCGTGTACAGAGCTGTCGTCCTCACCACCCTGCAGTATGGTTCCGAGTCCTGGGCCCTCTACAGCAGCCAACTACGAATCCTCAAACGCTTCCACCAGCGCTGCCTGCTTACCATCCTCGGCATACACTGGAGTGACTATGTCACCAACGTCGAGGTCCTTGAACAAGCAGAAACTGTGAGCATCGCGGCTTTGCTGCTGCGGACACAGCTCCGCTGGGCAGGGCACGTCTCCAGGATGGAGGATCATCGCCTACCCAAGATCACCCTGTTCGGCGAGCTTGCCACTGGACACCGAGACAGAGGGGCACCAAAGAAGAAATACAAAGACTTAGTGCCTGCCAAATCGACCACCGCCAGTAGTCTTCGCTTGCTGCGGACCGCGACACCTGGCGCTCCACCATTAACAAGGCAGCCGTCTCCTTTGAGGACTCTCGCAGAGCTAGCCGTAAGGACAAGCGGTTCAGGAGAAAAAAACAGAGATGCCGCAACTCAGAACCCTGGCCAGACCTCCCCCTGCAGCCACTGCGGTCGAACCTGCCTGTCCAGGATTTGCCTGCAGACGTCGTGGGCAACCCCTGTAGAATCTTCGTTCGCGAAGTCAAGCCAAGTGAAGAGAGAGTAACAACACCGTAGGAAACCGCTAACCAGAATCTGTTTTTTGTTTGTTTCCAAAGAGGAAGAAACATGAAGAAAAACGTGTTGAAACACTACTTCGCTACTATCTGAAGTCTATCGCCAGGCTAGCGTGTCCTCTCAAGATGGCGGCGCGGCAGCCGACGCTCCTAGGCAACGCGGGAAATTTCCCGAGCCCCACACTAGCTCATTCAGCTGATTACAGTTTGTGCAGTGCGCAAAGGCCATCGGGCCTCGTCGGCCGCCGTTGGCCTGTGCACAGCCACTGGGTATGCATCGGTGTCATGAGATTGCTGTAAATCGATAGCAGACGGCGCCCATGGGGCGTAAGTTGTAAACCCAGAAGTGTGCGAGCATGCGCACTTCAGTACCCGCATATGGCGAAGACAAACGGTCAGACGAGAGACGCTAACTTCTGAGTGACTAGCACGAGCAAGTCCGAATGGTGTACTTCTATGGACTGAAAGCAACAGAACCATTACATGTTGGAACGCTCGCTCATTCAGCTGTGTGTAGATTGAACAGTGTGCAGGTATAGTTATTTGCGGGTTGCATAACGTATTCAGTACCACCATGATTATAATTATGCTGGCTTATAGGTTTCGGGACTGAAGTTCCCCGCGTTGCCTAGGAGCGTCGGCTGCCGCACCGAAATCTTGAGAGAACACGTTAGCCTGGCGATAGACTTCAGATAGTAGCGAAGTTGTGTTTCAACACGTTTTTTTTTTCATGTTTCTTCCTCTTTGGAAACAAACAAAAACAGATTCTAATGAGTGGTTTCCTACGGTGATGGCAAGACTTGCTGTAAGTGCCTATAGCACGTCAGGACTTTCCTGACATTGTCCTGACAGCGATTTCCAGATGAGTGCATGAGTCGCGTATCCTCTCAAGATGGCCGCCACGACTAGCGTGATGACGTCAGCTTCCCGAGGTCTGCGATCCTGTAGCTCTTAATATTGGATGTGTGTTGCTAAATGGTCTTAGCTTTATTTAGCGTATTAGACCGGCTGGCGACATACATTCAATATATATATATTTTTTTCACAAGCAGTGCAGGCACTTCCTGAGAAAGTCTTGTTGCTGTCGGGACGTTAAGCAATGTACAACCAACCAACCAGCTTCCCGAGGCCTATAATTATGCTGGCTTATTCAGCGGCGGTGACACGGACCAAACGTTGCAGCTTTTTTTCGTCCAGTGTAACCACTTCACTTCCGATGGGCGCACACTATGTATCTCAAATCGTTCAGTGTTAATTCATCGCGAAAGAGCGCATCCGTCCAGAGAAGATGGATACAAATTGGAGCCAGCAAGAGGCATAGATCCTCATGAGGCCTGCAGTTGCGGGGGCTCATGAGGATCTATGTCTCTTGCATTTAGGTTGTGTTCATGCTTTCTCAGCAGTGACGGGGTTAATATGAGATGCAAATGTTGGATTTGTCAGCTGCCTCGTGGCAAAACTGGTTGCTTTGGAAGAGACTTACACAAGGACCAGACCAGCTGAGCTGTGTGTTATCTGTGATTATTCACCTTACGTCTTCCAGCCGTAAGGTCCAAAGTCACAGTACAGCTCACATGCAGGAGACCTGGACGATGTCATGAATACTTAACCAACCTCTTTAAGCTTCAGAATAAAAGAACTGTCACGCAATTGTGTTGTGTTGTCGTTCTTTTTTCCCCACAAAGCAAGAGACCAGTTTATTTCTTTAATTTTAAATACTTTACTACTACTACTACTACTACTACTACTACTACTACTACTACTACTACTACTACTACTACTACTACACTACTACTACTACTACTACTACTACTACTGCTGCTGCTGCTGATAATATTAACAACAATATAATAATAATAATAATAATAGTAATAATAATAATAATAATAATAATAATAATAATAATAATAATAATATAATAATAATAATAATAATAATAATAATAATAATAATAATAATAAGGTATATTTTTAAGGCTCTTATACTTTCAGACTTTAAGACGGAGAAGTGGCGCAGTGGTTAAGGCGTCTGCCTCCAATGCCAAAGGTGCGAGGTTCGATACCGGGTTCCGGCGTTGGATTTTTCTCCTCTGGTAAGTGTCACCGTCTGGGCAGTGGGCAGATGTTCACATCTGCACGGGACATAGACGACCCAGGCCCCGACGAGTCCCCTGCTGCCTTGCAAGCCTGGCCGCTTGGCTGCGGAAAGGCTAAGGGAGGAAACCCCTGACATCAAAGCCCCCGTGTCTCCGGGGAAGGCTTTTGAGCCAGAGACTAAGACAAGGACAGTCTGATATAAAACCTACGACCCGAGGACCTCGATGCCACCGTCACAGCTTGCTAGGCCATGGCAAACGAACCAAGGGTTTAATGGGTGGGGCCAGTACTGCGCACACTGCACTCCACCAAAAAGCTCCACCGCGTAGGCTTTAGGAAACGCCCACGGACTATGACACTGAACTTTCCAAGTCCTGTAGCGATGGGCAAGGGGCAAAACGGCAGGTGAAAGATGTCACTGGAAGCCGCAGTCTCAAACCTGCATGCAGGCGGTTCAGGATATTGGTCGCCTGATGTTGACCTGGGGATGACAACGTCACTCGGCACACCCTGAACGACCAAGCAGAACGGATCCACTCTCATGACGACCACGACCGGACTCAACGTAGCATGCTGGAACATTCGAACCATGCTCGACACAGCAGACAGCGGACGCCCTGAACGTCGCTCCGCCCTCATTGCACATGAATTGCGGAGGTTAAACATCGACATCGCCGCGCTCAGCGAAGTACGCCTCCCGGAGGAAGGCAGCCTCCAAGAACTTGGCGCTGGCTACACCCTCTACTGGTCAGGCAGGCCTGCATCAGAAAGACGGCTCTCAGGCGTGGGCTTCATGGTGAAGACCCCCATTGCGACTAAGTTGGAAAACCTACCAACGGGTCACTCCGACCGCATCATGTCCATGCGCCTCCCACTGAGACAACAGCAATACGTCACCCTTCTCAGTGTGTACTCCCCAACCCTCCTGGCAGAGCCTGCAGAAAAAGACAAGTTCTACTCTGACCTGCGCAGCCTCCTGCAGTGCACCCCTGCAGACGACAAAGTCATCATCCTTGGCGACTTCAACGCCAGAGTGGGCCAAGACTCTGAAGCCTGGAAAGGAGTCCTCGGCAAGCATGGCGTTGGGAACTGCAATGACAATGGTCGCCTACTGTTGGAGCTCTGTGCAGAGCAGCAACTTGTCATCACCAACACTACTTTCCAGCAAAAAGACAGTCGAAAGACCACCTGGATGCATCCTCGCTCCAAGCACTGGCACCTTGTCGACTATGTCCTAGTGCGTCAGAGGGACCGCAGTGACGTCCTCCTCACCAGAGTGATGCCCAGCGCAGAGTGCCACACTGACCACCGCCTTGTTCGCTGCAAACTCAGGCTCCGCCTCAAGCTGAAACCCAAGAAAGGGGTCCCCCCCCCCCCAAGAAAAAGCTTGATGTTGCCAGCCTTCAGCGTGACGACAAGAAAGCTGCCCTTCAGGCCGATTTACAGCGCATGCTCAAAGACACAGTTGATCCAGCAGACTCCTCCCCTGAAACACTCTGGGAACAACTGAAAACTGCTATTGTAAAATCTTCTGTGGAAGTCTTGGGCTTTGCTAGAAAGAGGAACAAAGACTGATTTGACGAAAACGACGTAGAGATACAGGAACTTCTAGCAAAAAAAAGAGCCGCCCACCAGGCCCACCTAGCCCAGCCTTCCTACCCTGTGAAGAAGTCTGTCTTCCGCCTCATCTGCAGCAGTCTCCAGCTCAATCTTAGAGAGCTCCAGAACGAGTGGTGGTCCAGACTCGCACAGAGGACCCAGCTCTGTGCTGACAACGGTGACTACAGGGGCTTCTACGAAGCACTGAAAGCAGTGTATGGCCCTAGGCACCTGGTACAAAGTCCCCTGCGAAGCGCTGATGGACAGGCACTCCTCACAGATAATACCTCCATCTTGAACTGCTGGTCGGAATACTTTCAGGACCTCTTAGGCGCTGAGCGCACTGTTCAAGAAACAGTCATCCTCCAAATCCCACACCTTCCACTAAAGGTTCAATTGGACGAACCGCCCACCGCCGAAGAGACCCTCACAGCCATCCACCAGCTCAAGAGTGGCAAAGCAGCAGGCATTGACGGAATCCCGCCAGAGATCTGGAAACATGGAGGCCCAGCACTGCACAACAAGCTCCACGACCTCTTTCTCTGCTGCTGGGAAAAAGGAACACTACCAAAGGACCTCCGTGATGCAGTCATCATCACCCTGTACAAGAACAAAGGAGAGAAGTCTGCCTGCTCTAATTATCGTGGAATTACCCTGCTGTCCATTGCCGGGAAAATTCTCGCAAGGTTGCTCCTGAATCGGCTGGTACCTGCCATCGCTGAAGACCACCTCCCAGAGGGCCAGTGTGGCTTCAGAGCCAACCGACATGGTCTTTGTGCTGAGACAGCTTCAGGAGAAGTGCCGCGAGCAGAACAAAGGGCTGTACGTAACGTTTGTCGACCTAACAAAAGCGTTTGACACTGTGAGCAGGCAAGGTATGTGGCAGATCCTGGAGCGACTAGGCTGTCCCCCAAAATTCCTCAACATGATCGTCCAGCTCCACGAGGACCAGCAAGGCCAGGTCAGACTAAACAGTGACCTCTCAGAACCATTCCCCATTCGCAACGGCGTGAAGCAAGGCTGCGTGCTGGCACCGACCCTCTTCACCATCTTCTTCAGCATGACCTCGACGATGACGACGCAGTGTACATCAGGTATCGTCTTGATGGCAGCCTGTTCAACCTCAGACGACTGCAGGCCCACACGAAAACCCAAGACCAACTGATTCGTGAGCTGCTCTTTGCTGATGACGCTGCCCTCGTTGCACACACAGAGAGAGCCTTGCAGCGCATTACGTCCTGCTTCGCAGATGATGCCGCCCAGCTCTTTGGACTTGAGGTCAGTCTGAAAAAGACAGAGGTCCTTCATCAGCCGGCACCCAAGGAAGAGCATCGCCCTCCCCACATCACCATCGGCGAGTCTGAACTGAAGTCTGTACACCAGTTTACCTACCTTGGCTGCATCATCACGTCAGACGCCAAGCTGGACAAGGAGCTGGACAACAGTCTGGCAAAAGCGAACAATGCTTTCGGGCGACTATTCAAGCAGGTGTGGCACAATCAACAGCTGAAAAAAGGCACCAAGATCAGCGTGTACAGAGCTGTCGTCCTCACCACCCTGCTGTACGGTTCCGAGTCCTGGGCCCTCTACCGCAGCCAACTACGACTCCTCGAACGCTTTCACCAGCGCTGCCTGCGTACCATCCTCAGCATTCACTGGAGTGACTATGTCACCAACGTCGAGGTCCTTGAACAGGCGGAAACTGTGAGCATCGAGACTTTGCTGCTGCGGACACAGCTTCGCTGGGCGGGGCACGTTTCCAGGATGGAGGATCATCGCCTACCCAAGATCACTCTGTTCGGCGAGCTCGCCACTGGACACCGAGACAGAGGGGCACCAAAGAAGAGATACAAAGACGGTCTCAAGAAGTCACTTAGTGCCTGCCAAATCGACCACCGCCAGTGGTCTTCGCTTGCTGCGGACCGTAACACCTGGCGCTCCACCATTCACAAGGCAGCCGTCTCCTTTGAGGACTCTCGCAGAGCTAACCTTAAGGACAAGCGGCTCAGAAGAAAAAAAAAAGAGTTGTCGTAACTCAGAATCCTGACCAGACCTTCCCCTGCAGCCACTGCGGTCGAACCTGCCTGTCCCGGATTGGCCTCCGCAGCCACGAAAATGCCTGCAGACGACGTGGGCAAGCCCTATAGAATCTTCGTTCGCGAAGTCATGCCAAGATACTTTCAATATAAATGTTCTCGGCGCCACACAAAATTAATGATATATTACAGGGTCGAATCAGTTACCTAGAGAAAGGGGGGAGGGGGTCTAAATTTTGTTTGGGATCTTCAAAGGCCTTCCCGACGCTTCGCCTTACTTTCAGTGGCCGAAAAATCAAACAAGGGGGGGGGGGGGGTGGGGGGGTGGGGGGGTGGGGGTGGGGTGGGGAGGCACAGCGTGTTAGTGTGTGTGAAAACTCGCCCAAATATTAAACCGGGATTGTGAGGGGGTGGGGGGGTGGGGGGGGCAAAACACCCCAGAAAGGGACTATGTCATAGGATTTTAAAGAATATTCGGTCCGAGGCGGAGTGGGGTGGGGGGGGGGGAACCCTTGGAACCCCCGCCCCCGATCCACCCCTGTACTAACATACATGCACGTTGGTTGGTTGGTTAGTTCGGGTTTAACGTCCACAGCACCGAGGTGATCATGGACGGCCCTGTTGGGCGGGTATGATGGGGGACAGGGAAATCTATTGCTTATGGAGTACGACCTGAACACTGATCAACTCAGGTGCACTCCAACTGTGTCACTTTGATTTACCAGGACCTTTCAACGGACATGCTATTGAACAAATCCGTTCCCCCCCCCCCCCCCCCCCCCCCTGGATTGTGAGTCTAGCTACCGGGGCCGGGACGGGATTCGAACCCACGACCCGGCGATTCCCTTCGCTCTCCTGCTCCGACGTTTAACCGCCTGAGCTATTTCGGAATCTATACATGCACGTTTCATCATACAACACATTTATACTCCCCAACATACACACACACGTAACAAAATGCACAAGAAAAATAAAATAACAAAATGGACACACCAACAACAACACGATAGACTTTTCTACACGAATTTCAGAAAGGAACCAAAAGTGCATATTGAAAAGATAATTATATTCTTGAGAGAAAACTATTGAGTTTTTTTGTGGTTTTTTAATCTAGAAAGCGGCCAATACACGCAGGGCAATCCAAAATGCGAACATGTTCTCACAGATTTAACCCCATGACAGGCGCTGCCGATACTGTTTGGCAGAAACGAGGAGTACTTCACGCATCTTTACCGCCAAAGGGTTAAAACGCCGATTCACCCATCTAACCTCACGGCCGCATGTTGCAAATGTAAGCGTCACCTAAAGATATACAGCAGTTGCAGGAGATGGGGACGGACCATGACAATTCAAGGGTAGCGCCAGATTTGCTTGGCGCCATCAGGCCCTTCAGTTATCATGGTCGATCCATCTCCTGCTGTAGCGCGTCTGGTCTAAATAAGCAAAGCAAAACAATAACTGTGGTACCGGTCTCAGGTCACTTTATAAATTTCAAATTCAAGAGGTGAAAACTTCCGAAACCTCCGTAACTGAGCTGACCCTTCGCACCACGTGAATGTCCTGCGTTTGTCTTGTACTGTGTTTGTCTTCAGAGTGAATGCGTGTGTGTCACGTGAGCGTGCGTGTTGGGTTCAGTTCGCGGCGCTATGAGCCGTTTCGCAGAATTGGGTAAAGCCCCTATATAATAACCGGTATTATTACTCATTATTATTATTATTATTATTATTATTATTATTATTATTATTATTATTATTATTATTATTATGTGACTGACCAGGGTTCTTGCCATACCTTCCCCTGCAGCCACTGCGGTCGAACCTGCCTGTCTCGGATTGGCCTCCGCAGCCACGAACAAGCCTGCAGACGTCGTGGGCAACTCCTATAAAATCTTCGTTCGCGAAGTCAAGCCAAGAGAGAGATTATGTGACCCAGCTAACTGCGTGCCTGACTGTGACCTTAACCCCCTAAGTGCTGTGTCAAGGCGAACGCTACCCCGCTGCAAGAGACATAAACCCTCATGAGCCCAAGCAGTCGCGGGGCCTCATGAGGGGTTATGCCTCTTGTTAGTCCTGGGTTCTTTATGCCAGGTTTGGCGTACATTTGCATCTGTGTGTTTTTTTCACGCGAATGTCGGTCAGCGTGTGGTTATTTCAGGCACGAAATTCGTGATCGAGTCGCTGGCAGCGAAGGGGTTAACCCTCACGGCCTAGAGTACTTAGGTCCAAAATGACAGTTCTACACACATGTATACAGAGGCCGGATACCTGGAACTGTTACAGATGTACACCCAGCTTGCGGTGTTACCCATTTACTTCCCAAGAAATAAATCACTTCCATTCCATAGAATGCAAGTCATTTAGTTTTGAGAGAATCACCGGGTTAAGACTGATTCTAACACTTCACCGTCGACATTGTTGTTGTCGCAGACTTCAAGATTAGCAAAAATGGGCTATACATTCGAGGGGAGAGAATTTAATCATACAAGTTGTCAGCCAAAATTATTTCCCTTTGTATTACCGAGCCACCGCCCCTATAAGAGATCGCCTGTCATCAAAGTCCCCGATCACTTTGTGCCAGTAGGACATAAAAATGGAGTAACGAACGAACGAAAGACCATCATTCCCCCCCCCCCCCCAACCCCCTCCTGGACAAAATCAGCGAGAGCTGGAAGTTCGTGTCCTTTAAAATTAGCACTAGCAAAGACCATCATTTAGGTGGCTCTAGCCAAATAAACGATGATCATCAGTGACTGCTGGCACTTTTTGGCATCCAAGACTTTCGCTGAAAGACCATCGCTATTTTTTAACGAGTGTATACTGAGGAAGACTCTCTAGGTTAGCCGCATCCCTAAACGTCACTTCCCGTTCAAGGCCGGTCACATTATTTTCATCACTCCTGACATTTGTGTCCGCGACAAAGGTATCTAAACCTGCTGTGCGCTGAAGGTGGCCGACTTGCTGTTCATCTCCCAGTGCGCAAAAGGCCATCGGGCCGACGTCGGCCCGATGATCTGTCCCGGCATCAACAGTGTGAACTCCGGTACAGGGGCCAGTCGCACGGGTGAGTTTAGTCCTGCGCCTGGCTCCAGGTTTCTAACAGATCAAAGGGATCAGGAGAATCCAGAGGGATTACAGGTAGGGACCTTTTCAGGTTCAGCCAGCGAAATGAAGAGCGAGGTGTCACGAGAGCCGGCGCTACAGGGAAGGTTGCCGCTGGGTGGAGGATGGGGATTTTTCACGCCTGCTGGGCAGTCGCTGACTGGATTAATGCGGACGGTACTTCAAAGGCACCATGATGCTGGGGATACGAACCCCATCCCTCTGACCTCCAGTGTGTCGGAGTGCAGGAATGCTATGGCGTATGCATCTTTGCACGGCGGTGTCTCGATCACTCCTTTCAGGACCAAGTGGCGGATGCCTGCCGAGTCAACAGTGAGGGAACCGCAGGTGGTTGTGCCCCGGAAAAAAAACACACGACGACACAGTTGTGGGAATGGATGATGTTGAGAATCTCCTCGTAGTTCCACACGAGAGTTGCTTTGCCATGATAAGGAACTAGCTGCACATGACCTGCAATGGAAAAGAAGAAGAAGAAATGACTGAATTATTGCTTGCATTGCAGTTATACCATATTTTATTATTTACTTGACAGTCATACATTATTGCACAAGTCATTAATTACTTGATTACACAAGTCAATAACGCATTCTGCAGGCGACACACCAGAGCAAGATAGTGCTCGACCATGATAGTTCAAGGGTGGTGGCAGAATAGCTTGGCGCCTATAGGCGCCAAGCTATTCTGCCATCACCCTTGAACCATCATGGCCGATCTGTCTTCTGAATTGTAATGCAGTCCTCAGAGGATAACTCCATATTGTGGGTATTTCGTACCTCGGGCACAATGAGTTAATTACTTTATTAACACACAACCGTGGTGCTTACATCAGCCTATGAAAGTCTTTTAGCAAAACGTCTTCGAGCCCATGACGGAACGTAATGACGTTATTCCTAACGCATTTTCACCGATTTGAAATATCAGTGCATGTGAGTACTTCGACCTTAAGTAACCTTTCGTTGTTTAGCCCTGCGGTCATTCGGAAATATTTTGTCTGTTTGTTCCGCGCCGGAGGTAAAAATCGTCTTTGCTGCCTGCTCAGTCGTCGTTAAACCCTACTAACTAACTAACTGTATGTTCCGTGCCCATCCCCAAACAGCAACAAGCAGATAGAGATTAAAATGGCCAGGCCCGAGGACCGTTGCTTACTTTGGACCCGATCTGTCAGCAAAAGGTATATATGTACAGTCAGCCCCTAGGGCCGCATCTACTGGGGCTCAAGGGATTTCTATGCTTATTTCAGCCGCTCAGCCCACACCGAAAAAATATTTTAAAAAAACAAACAAACCGATCTATCGGTACCAAAGTGGAGACACATTCTCAATGAGTTATAGCATGTCCACTTAATTTCTCCAGACTTTAAAAAGTGATGATAGCCCAGCACTCTGTGTGCTGCTTCGGGATTTCGCACCTTACCCCCTGATGGCGAGTCAAACGCGTTACAGATAGGACTCATGGAAAATGTATCATGCAGGTGTTCATATTCGTGTAAAATATTCTCATCTAAATATAACGTGCAGCCATATGTAATCCTCATAATAGTATTTCGCAAGTGGCCAGTGACACCCTTTACAAGTACCCTCACCCAACCCCCCAACCCCCTCCCCCCACCCTTGCTCCCCCACCACCAATGTACAACTACTTTCTTGAATTGTTGCGTGACAAAGGCTGTTTAACTCATTCAGCCCGACGCACGTATTTCCCAAATGTTGGAGGCGTCATCTAACGACTATGAACGTTTGCAGGAGATGGATCGACCTGATAATTCAAGGGTGGTGCCAGATTAGCTTGGCGCCAGCTACCCTTGAATTATCATGGTCGATCCACCTACTGCTGTAGTGCGTCAGGGCTGAATGGGTTAACGCACATTTATCGGGTCATTTCGATATTCCTGGTGTTTTGCATAAGAAATCAAGTAAAGCTGCGCAACAGCCCACCATTGCTGAGTGTCTGTCCGTGTACCTGTATCCGACAGAGTTACTCAGCTTGAACTGACCTGCGCTGCAGACTTACCACAAATCAAGACATTCTGCTCCCTCTCCTCTGTGTCTGAGAGCTGTGAATCCAACCAGGAACGTTGCTGATCTCCAAAGCAATCGTTGTAGGACAGAAATCGCTTCGTCTCTCCATGTAACTCGTTCAGCACGACGGCCGTATTTCCCAATTTTTGGAGGCGTCATCTAACGACTATGCACTAGTTGCAGGAGATGGGTCGACCATGATAATTCAAGGGCACTGCCAGATTAGCTTGGCGCCTGTCGGCGCCAATCTAATCTGGCACTACCCTTGAATTTATCATGGTCGACCCATTTCCCGCTGTAGTGCTGAATGGGGTAAGTGATTTCTATTATTCTTATGGTGATTGGGATTGCGTTGGTTTAGAATTGCCTTAGCCTTCTTTAAATGTGGATGGTCAGGGCAGTCAGGGAACCCCAGATCGCTGATGTCATAAGTGTTGAGAACAACGATTTTTAGGTGTGGATGTACGACGACAGAATATTACAAGCTACACCACCCACCCCGGGTAGAGTGCCGGTATTGAGTTCTGATGTCAAGAACCTCTTCCTTGTGAAGTTGTACAGTTCGTGGTTGCCAATCATGTGGTACACAAGACAGGACAGGTCTCTGAACGGCTGCAGGATCGCCTGAAGAGCTGCAATGGACTCCTTCATCCCTCCACGACGCCCTGTTGCACCCGTCTCCCAGGTCTCCCAGCTGAAGCACGAGAGCTACGTCGGGATGTGACGGACTCCAGCCTTACACTGCACACTTAACTCATTCAGCCCGACGGCCGTATTTCCACAATTTTGGAGGCGTCATCTAACGACTATGCACCAGTTGCAGGTGATGGATCGACCATGATAATTCAAGGGTAGCGCCAGATTAGCTTGGCGCCGACAGGCGCCAAGCTAATCTGGCACTACCCTTGAACATGGTCGACCCATCTCCTGCTGTAGGGCGTCAGGACTGAACGGGTTAAGAAGATTCAGGGATCCCCGATAGTATCGTGGTCTGTCATGTTTCATGCCGTCGTCAGTGTCAGCATACTGCACATCGGTGATCAGCCCAAACGCGATATGAAGGTTATTCCCTGCAGCGCTCATCTCTGTATTACACTTGCTCGTAATTCTGTTTTGCAAATCAGAAAATCACACCAACTGTCGACGGTGGTTGTGGCCACGAACTAAAAAGGGAAGAGCACGGCAGATACATGTATTGTCCCCCTTGTCTGCAGTAAGTCGTCCCCTGCGTGTACACGCACATTTATAATTTGACTGGACTTGTTAGTCCACACTTCAAATTGCCCCTTTACCAAAATGAATAATAATAATAATAATAATAATAATAATAATAATAATAATAATAATAATAATAATAATAATAATAATAATAATAATAATAATAATAATAATAATAATAATGAATAATCTTTTTTTCTGTGACGTGTTTTTATATTACGATATGTCCTCTGTGATTTGTGTCACTGTGAAATAGTGTTTATTGCCTTTACGTTTAGACCACAATATTTTTAGGCATGTGGGTGTATGTGAATGAGTGTGTATGAGTGTGTGTGTGTGTGTGTATGTGTGTGAATGTGTGTTTGTGTGTATGTGAGTGAATGTGTGTGTGTATGTGTGTGTGTATGTGAGTGAATGTGTGTGTGTGTGTGTATGTGAGTGAATGTGTGTGTGTGTGTGTGTGTGTGTGTGTGTGTGTGTGTGTGTGCACGTGAGCAACTTAACTATATTTTGATGTGTTTTATGTTCTTCTTTTTAAGTTGAGCAGCACCCAAACGATTTCCAAATGTATTATTACATATGGCAATAAAATCCTATCTTATTTTCTACGAACAAGCCAGTTGGCACAAAGTCAATTGGCCGACGTCAGTCGCTGTTCGCCCGCGCACGGCTGTGCGCGGGCGAACATCGGCTGACGACGGCCCGATCATCTGTTTACCTACCGAGATAATTATGTGTATTTCCGTCAATAAATATAGCAGATTACATAATGTTTTGCTCAATGCTGAAAATCCCCAGATAACAACTTACTCATGACCCCGACCTCAATTCCGGGTGAAGTATCCTTCAGTCGGCCCGATCCTCTTTTGCCTACTGAGATATGCGTCTTAACCCGAAATAACAGCTTACTCATGACTCCGTCCTCAATTCCACTTGAAGTAGCCTTCGTTGTTTAGTCCTGCGGTCATTCGTAAATATTTCGTCTGTTTAGCGCCCCCGTGAGATGGTCTTTGCTGTCTGCTCGTCGTTAATCCCGTTCTAACTAACTCACTGTTTGTTTAACGCTTTATGCTCAAACAGCAACAAACAGATAGAGCCTAAAATGACACGCCTTGACAGTAGTGGCGGGTCCAGGAATGCAGTATATCTATCTATGGTTGCCATACAGTACTGAAAGGTAAATTTATGAAGACTGCATGACCTGTGTGATAATGATGCATTAGCTTTAATGTGGATAACCTATTTTGGATGTATTGCATTCGACACGTGGAAATGCTGATGCGTCCGTATTTGTAATTATAAGTAAAACAAAGAACATTGCTTACCGTGAGATGGCTTTTGTCGCCTGCTCGGCGTTAAACCCCAATAACACACACACACACACACACACACACACACACACACACACACACACACACACACACACACACACACACACACACACACACACAACACACACACACACACACAACACACACACACACACACACACACACACACACACACACACACACACACACACACACACACACACACACACACAGCCGTGCGAGGGCCGACTACGACCGCCGTCTACAAAAGGAATTTCGCACTAGGAAACATCTGTACTGTGATATGTTTAAATCCACCGAGCAACGGCACAAGGCAAGACCAGCTGAGAGCAGCTTGAGTGCATTTATAATCTTACTGAACGTGACGCATGGATAAAAACCGGGGGTGGGGGTGGGGTGGGGGGGGGGGGTTAGGGGGTGGGGGTGGATTGGCGGGGGGGGGGGGGGGGGGTGGTGGAAAGACAAATGCAGATCTAAATTCGGCAGTTTAGAAAGGGATAAAGACGTGGTCCTAGTAAGAGATATAGATCCTCATGAGGCCCCGATCCTTGCGGTGGCTCATGAGGATCTATATCTTTGCAGATGTTTGGCGCCCGTAAAAAAAGCAAATAAACAAACTGCTTTAATACAACGCAAAAAAAAAATATCAGACCTCTGTTGTCAATAGTTGTGTCAATACACCGTAACATTTTGCAGCCGTGTAATTTTTGTATGCCACAGCGCATTATAAAAACCGTTCATACAAAATGGCTTTCGGTTCCTCATATAGCCCAAATCCATTAACCCATTCGGCCCAGACGCACTACAGCAGGAGATGGGTCGACCATGATAATTCAAGTGCAGTGCCAGATTAGCTTGGCGCCGACAGGCGCCAAGCTAATCTGGCACTGCCCTTGAATTATCATGGATCCATCTCCTGCAACTGGTACATAGTCGTTAGACGACGCCTCCCAAAATGTGGGAACTACGTGCGTCGGACTGAATGAGTTAACATAAAAACAGATTGACGTGAGCACCGCAGTCTCAACGGGCCACGATGATCTATTCCTGTTGTTGAACAATCTTGGCTGCGGTTGTGTCTACAAATGGAGTGTTATGCCGTGTTAAGTGTTCCTCCCCGTTTGTTATACAACTACCGTGGCGTGCACTATCCTTCAACCATACGACTCGACGGGCAAGCTGTAATTGGGCACCACCCTTAAACTGCCATGGTCGAGCTCCCACGTGTTGAAGGTGTAATAGGGGATGAATGCCTTGAATTGTCTAGATACGCCATGGTTGTACAGTAATGAAAAGATTAGCGCAGCCCCAGTTTCAACAGCCGAGAAAATGTCAGCACAACGCAGAAGCAAGAGGTAGAGATCCTCATGAGCCCCCGCAATTGAGGGGGCTCATGAGGATCTATGCCCCTCGCTAACAACACTTTGTATCTATTCCTCAGACGGTGGGGCTCATGAGGATCTATGCCCCTCGCTAACAACACTTTGTATCTATTCCTCAGACGGTGGGGCTCATGAGGATCTATGCCCCTCGCTAACAACACTTTGTATGTATTCCTCAGACGGTGGGGCTCCTTGTTAAATTAACCCTTTTAGCCCCAAGGTTCCTTTTCTCAAAGTCTGGAAGTGTTGCCTAATGACTATGTATCAGTTACAGGAGATGGATTGACATGATAATTAATAATAATAATAATAATAATAATAATAATAATAATAACTGTATTATATAGGAGCTTTTTGTCAATTTTTGGGCGAATCGACTCAAAGCGCCGCGCCTGAAACCCAACACGCACACTCACGTAACAGACACGGATTTACGCCATTTAAGACAAACACAGTACAAGACAGACGAAGGGCCAGTTCAGCTACTGAAGTTACAGAGATTTTTGATCGCTTGTATTTGAAATTTGTAAAGTGGCCTGAAACCGGTACCAAAGTGTGGGGGGGTGAGGGGGGTGGAAGAACCGGAGTACCCGGTGAAAGAACCCCCGACGGTCCGCCCGAATTAACGGTGACACTTACCAGAGGAGAAAAGTCCGACGCCGGAACCCGTTTTCGAACCTCGCACCTTTGGCATTGGCGGCAGGCGCCTTAACCACTGCGCCACGGACCGCCAAGGGTAGTGCCAGATTAGCTTGGCGCCTTCAGGGAATCGGAGCTGAATGGGCTAACAAAGATTTCACAATACAAACTGCCACCACTCGCAGTCAAGGGGTTAAGGCCAATGGTGCTGATATGCACGATAGCTGCACTGTGTTGCTGAGTAGGGGACAGTACACAAGCACTTGAATTTCACTTTTAGTTTCGGTGAATATATAGCCCCCAGCCCCACCCGGTATAGGACTTTTTGTTCTGCAGACAACGCACAACGTACGCAAACACGTGCACGCACACACACACACACACACACACACACACACACACACACACACACACACACACACACACAGACACACACACACATACAGGCACTCACACACACACACACACACACACACACACACACACACACACACACAGACACTCACACACACAGACACTCACACACACGTACAGGCACTCACACACACACACAAACACACACACACAGACACACACACACACACACACAAACACACACACAGACACACACACACGCACACACAGGCACTCACACACACATTATATATATATAAATCCGAAGAAAACTGTGATAAATATATATAAGTTTTCTTCGGAATTTATATGTTTTAATGTACTCATCTGCGACAGCGAGTCTGTATAATGGGCTGTCAGTTATCTTTCGCCGGGTCCTCGTTAGTCCGTCACCCGTTAGTCTGTCGAAACATTTCTCGTTGACATTTTCTCAGAGACTTCGTGTTTCATGTGTATATCTGTTTGTGTGTGTGTGTGTGTGTGTGTGTGTGTGTGTGTGTGTGTGTGTGTGTGTGTGTGTGTGTGTGTGTGTGTGTGGGAGGGGGGGTAGAGGGCGGGGGGGGGGGAGGGCAGGGGAGGGGGCGGGGGAGAGGGGACTGAGGAGGGCGGCGGGTGGGGGGGGG
Organism: Semisulcospira habei; assembly: GCA_036245525.1. Taxonomy (NCBI): domain Eukaryota; kingdom Metazoa; phylum Mollusca; class Gastropoda; family Semisulcospiridae; genus Semisulcospira; species Semisulcospira habei. The sequence continues at coordinate 7,485,882 of BTPG01000006.1, forward strand.
GAGGGAGGAGGGCGTGTGGGGGGATGGATGGGTTGGACGGAGGGAGGTGCGGGAGAGGGGGAGGGAGAGGAGATTTTGAACCACTAATAAAAGACAAAAAAAAGCTTCAGCCAATTTGTTTACCAGGCAGCATTCAATTTCGTTTTGTTGCTTTGTCATGCAACGTGCTGTTTTTATTTTCAGAAGAAAATTTAGTTGACTTTGTTATTAGTTCGTGGTGTTGTGTACTCTGTTTTGTTATTAGTTCGTGGTGTTGTGTAATCTGTTTTGTTATTAGTTCGTGGTGTTGTGTACTCTGTTTTGTTATTAGTTCGTGGTGTTGTGTACTCTGTTTTGTTATTAGTTCGTGGTGTTGTGTACTCTGTTTTGTTATTAGTTCGTGGTGTTGTGCACTCTGTTTTGTTATTAGTTCGTGGTGTTGTGTACTCTGTTTTGTTATTAGTTCGTGGTGTTGTGTACTCTGTTTTGTTATTAGTTCGTGGTGTTGTGTACTCTGTTTTGTTATTAGTTCGTGGTGTTGTGTACTCTGTTTTGTTATTAGTTCGTGGTGTTGTGTACTCTGTTTTGTTATTAGTTCGTGGTGTTGTGTACTCTGTTTTGTTCGCATTCTGCCTTTTAACTCATTCTGCCCGCACCACACCACAGCAAGATATGGCTCGGCCATGATGGTTCAAGGGTGGTGGCAGAATATCTTGCCGCCTATAGGCGCCAAGCTATTCTGCCACCACCCTTGAACTATCATGGTCGATCTGTCTCCTGAATTGTAACGCAGTCCTCAGAGGATAACTCTAAAATGTGGTATTTCGTACCTCGGGCACAATGAGTTAAGAACATTTTACTGTTTACAGTCATGACTGTGTTGTGCGCTCTTTCCGTTTGCTCGCCATGCTGCTTGTGTAGTGTCTGCTGACTCTACATGTACAGCTGGCGGCAGTGCTCAGGCAGGTGGTGCACTGTTGCTGGGGCTCTTGAGAATTTATATCTATTGCAGATGTTTTGCGTTCGCATTTTAAAAAAAAAGTGCATACAAACAGACTGAAATACTATAATACAACACAAAATATTCTAATCCGGAACGACATTCAGTCACTATAATGAAACTGTTCAGATAGTGCTCTAGTGTCGAATCAGTCGGTTTGGATAGTCGGACAGTTCCTGGCGTGTATGCTCGTCCTCTTTACACAACACTGTTGTAGAGATGCTTCAGAGAAAGAGCCAGAACCGTGATGTACATGGGCCAAGACATCAGGAACTGCGCAGCTGAAAACAAACCAACAAAAGACAACGTCGTTTTACATCCGTTAATCCCTCACGAGGCTCGCCGTTACATATCCTCCGATGTCAACCAAACAAACTGACCAATCAAACAAACAACCAATATTGTAAACAAACATTGATAAAATAGATATTTGGAACTTCAAGTTAAAGTGATATGATGTCCCAAAAGTATTTGTTCGGGCTTTTAATCCACTGTATTCGTCGAAACACGTGCAATTTTGACCTATTAGGAAATCGTTTATTCTGTTACGTGCACTCATGTGGCTTGTAAAAAGATGGGTACTCAGAACTCAGAACTCAGAACACTTTATTCGGTAGGTCAACGACCCATTCGAATTGGGGTGAGATTACATAACTGAAAAAACAACAACCCAATGACAACATGAGAAAGGAAACAGACAAAATATGAATAAAAAACAATTTCTTCTTGAAATTGGTGTTCATAATATAATGATTACAAACACACACACACACACACACACACACACACACACACACACACAGACACACACACACACACAGACACACAGACACACACACACACACAGACACACACACACACACACACACACACACACACACACACACACACACACACACACACACGCAGCATAGCGCGCGGCACAGACGCGCTGTATCAAGGGTCTACCCCACTATGGGGCAGACTGAACAGATGTTTTGCGGCCATCGGAACATAAATAATGTTATATTACACAGATAGTTGTTCATTGCGTAATTTAAGTGCATAGAATATGAACATTGCAACTTTTCTGATAGAATCACAGTCCAGATTTGCAAGCAACATGCTTATGTCCTCATTCTTAGTGTCATTCAAAAGGCTAGCCAAGCACTTATTCCTCAATGCTGAGTATCTATAACAGTACAAGAGGAAGTGTTCTTCGTTCTCCACAGTCCCAATACAAAATGGACAGTCCTTTACATGTGTATTTGAATACCTATTATTCACATTCAGTTCTACTGTTCCCAGTCTGAAACGTATAAGGCTGTCCTTTAATTTCTTTATCGTGATCTGGGATAAATATCTTTCTGGTTCGTATACCATTTTGAACTGCTTGTAAGTTGCAAACCTGTCGCTTGACTGAACCTTCGTTTCCCATGACTGTACAAATGACTCTTCCAGTCTTTGCCTGTACAACAACAAAAAAGCCCTTTCATCACCCACACCACCGTTTTGCCAAACGTGGCCAAAGCCATACTTGTGTAGGGTGCTTTCAGTTTGGTTCGCCCAATAACACCCCGCTACGGTACAGTTCAACTGCATCTTGTACGCCTGCTTAGGGAGTCTTGTATCAGACATCTTAATCAGTTTCATCCAATACTTAGTAGCTCTTATTATGCTATTAATGTGCAGTGGATGCCTACCCGTTTCACCATAAGCTGTGTGATTTGGGGTTCTGACATTCACACTCAATAGTCTCTTGCAAGCGAAAGTGTGCACCTTTTCTGTTCTTTCGAACTGCTTCAGCCCCCATACTTCAGACGAGTAAAGGAGCATCGGCGCCACCTGGGTATCAAAAATCTTAAAGAAAATACATGGGTTAAGGTTGCCAAGTTTCCACATAGTCCTCAATAACTGAGAAACTTTCGCCTTCGCCTTTACAGCATAGTCCACATAGTCCTCAATAACTGAGAAACTTTCGCCTTCACCTTTACAGCATAGTCCACATAGTCCTCAATAACTGAGAAACTTTCGCCTTCGCCTTTACAGCATAGTCGGAGAGGGCATCAGTAAACGATAGTTCCACATAGTCCTCAATAACTGAGAAACTTTCGCCTTCGCCTTTACAGCATAGTCCACATAGTCCTCAATAACTGAGAAACTTTCGCCTTCGCCTTTACAGCATAGTCGGAGAGGGCATCAGTAAACGATAGTTCCACATAGTCCCTCAATAACTGAGAAACTTTCGCCTTCGCCTTTACAGCATAGTCGGAGATCGCCACAGTAAACGATAGTTCCACATAGTCCTCAATAACTGAGAAACTTCCGCCTTCGCCTTTACAGCATAGTCGGAGAGGGCCACAGTAAAGGATAGTTTTGTGGTAAGTGTGAAACCAAGGTATTTATAACTGTTAACCACTTCCATTTCGGTTGCACCAATATACCATTTGTCTTTCGCTGGCAGTCGCCCGCCTTTTCTAAAAACCATTACCTTGGTTTTCTCGAGACTAACCTCTAAACCAAGTCTATCAGAACAGCGCTTGAGGTTAGTTATCTGGTTCTGCAGCCCCATAGCGCTTGTGGACAATAAAACTACGTCAGCAAAAAGTAATGAAAAATGTTCTCTCAGACCAGGCAGTAGTTGCACTCCGTGTCGACCATTTTCATTTACGTAATTTGCAACTTCATTAATTAACAAAGAGAAAATTACAGGGCTTGCTAAACAACCCTGCCTGATCCCGGCGGGGTAGTCGAAGAAATCCGAGTATTGGAAGCCCGCCCTTACACACGCCTGAACAGATGCATACATGGCTTTCAGCATCTGAACCATTTTTGTAGAGACCTGTACATGGGTAAGAACACAGACCACAACATTTCCCTCTCTACAGAGTCAAAAGCACGCTTGGGGTGAGCACTAGTCACGATCGAGGAAGGACGCAAAATTCGGATCTTCTGACAAAAATGTGCGTTTTCCCTAATTAAGCCATCATTAATCATCACGTGAGCGAAAAAGACCAGAATGCCAGCGGGTGCTGAAGAACTACGTGCAAAAATCGGGCTTTTTTTGCTCGGTTTTAATGTGGATTTTGAAGAGAAACGCAGACAAAGCAGGACGCCGTGTGAAGGGATCACACTACACAGCAAAGCCATGCGTGTTGTTGTGCTACTTTTCTTCGTGTCGTTGCTCGAAAGATGTGGCGACGTAGAACCCAACCCGGGTCCGGTAAGGGAGGACCAACTTGCGACGACGTAGAACCCGACCCGGGTCCGGTAACGGAGGTCCAACTTGCGACGTTTATGGACAAAATGGAGAAGAAAATTGAGGACCAGATGAAAGCGCAAGGGGAAAATTTCGAGAGACTGACACAGATAATAGACGCCAACCATGGACGTATTGAGGAGAAAATCTCACAGTTACACGGTGACATGAAAGATATGAGAGATAAGCTAGCTAGACACACAGCTGATATTGGAAAGTTAGCAGAATCGGACTCGGCAAGAAACAAGCGCATCGATGAACTGGAGAACGAAATTGATAATCTAGAGACATTTTTCCGCAGAAACAACTTAAAGTTCATCGGGATACGTGAGTCTACAAAGGAGGACTACGCTGCCTGTGCGCAGAAAATAGTGGATGAACTTAACGAGCACTGCGGCACGCAGAGGACATGGTCTACCGACGACGTGGAGAGGGCCCACAGGGTGGGTCCCCGTAAGGAGAACGCCAAGCACCCCCGGGCCCTTATCGGGGACATGATGTCGGTGGTGCAGGACAAGCGCCTCAAGGCCAGCCTCAGGGACAGCGGCATCAAGATGGCAGCTGATCTGACCAGGCGACAGAGGGCAGCGATCGAGCAGGCGAAAAAGGCAGGAGAGATCGCCTACTACAAGAATGGCCGCCTGCACACGGAAGATCGACGCACCCCCGCAGCCGACCCCCAAGGTACGGGTCACCCCCCGGCGCCTGTACGCGCCAGCGTCCGTGACGACCCCCAGCATCTGCAGCAGCAGGCGTCCGGTGTTGACTGCAGCAACGGCGAGTGCGAGGGGGATACAGAGGATACGGGTCTCCGCCTACTACCGCCTTTACGCTCTCCTGTGAGGAATTTTCATAAACACAGCGAAACACAGAGGGGTTCCCTGCCAGCTGTTCGGGATTCCTCACGCCAGACACGTGACGCGACCTATGACGCGTCCACTACACACAGCCAGCCGGCTAGTGCAGCAGGGGGTCCAGGCAGCCGTGACCAGCCGCGTGACAGGTGCCAGCCCCGTGTTACCGACATGTTCCAGCGAGCACCCTACGAGACCTGGTCTGGAACATCGGGGCGTGGTAGGGGTCGGGGTCATGGTCAGGGGAGTCCCACGGGGAGCGGCTAGCGGTGTGGCCCCGGCCCTGGCGATGCTGTCCTTCAGAAAACCGCAAGCTTCCTGTGTTGGAATGTGGACGGTCTTGTGCAAAAGATAAGTGAGTCAGATTTCGTCAACTTTATTACTTCTTTTGACTTTGCTTGTTTGATAGAAACATTCACCAGTTTGTCGTTTGATTTCTCCATCTCCGCCTTTTGTGACTTTATTGTTTTACACGCCCCAGTCAACAAACTGTCGAAACTAGGTAGGGGATCCGGTGGAGTGCTTTTTCTTGTGAAGAAAAGTATAGCACGTTACGTGACCAGGAGAGATACTAGTCTTGACAATACCATAGTGGTGAAAATAGCAGGAACTATAGTGGGGTTAATGCAAGATATGATTTTAGTGTGTTCATATATACCTCCATCGTCATCACCTTACTACAAAGAGAAAACTGTAAATAGTAACATCCCGCTGCTCCAACAGTTGATTTTCGATATGCAAGAGAAGGAAAATAACTGTCACATTATAGTCTGTGGTGACTGAAACGCACCTACTGGCCTATGGCAAAACAAAACGGACGATGGCAATATTGATGGTTTGATAGGGATTGACCAGGTGGATGATAATTTTAGAAACTCTGATGATGTTGTAATTAACCATTTCGGACGACTATTAATAGAAATGTGTTCCTCTACATTACTGTGGGTGTTAAATGGGGACAGTGATACCAGCTCAGGTAAATTTACTTATGTATCTCCGCATGGTAACAGTGTGGTGGACTACTTCCTGTGTAGCTATGATATTGTGCCACAGTGTACAGTAGAAATTGTACATAGAGTGGAATCGCCCCACATGCCTTTGGTACTGCAGATGTTATGTCATTGTCAAGCATCCGATGAGCCCGTTGAAAAGCAGTTTGTTTCTAAATATATCTGGAATCCGGAGTTGCGACAGGAATACACGGATAGAGTGAATTGGGACGAGGGTCAGAGGTTGCTTGATGAGGCTTATCATACCATTGACCTGTCTGCAGACATAGCTATTAAACATTTCACGGAGTATCTCAACTATTGTGCAGATTGTATGAAAAAACAGGTTTTTGTGGGCGGTTCCTCTCGCTGTGCAGGCTCAGTGTGGTTCGACAATGACTGTCGTGACCTGAAAAGAAAAGCGAGGAAAGCCGCGTGTGTTCAGTAGGTCACGTTGTGGTGTGGATACCCAGGAATACTGTGACAAGAGACGTGCGTATAAGGCCATGATGGTGACTAAGAAAAGACACCACAACCAATCCACGTGCAGACGGCTACTGATGTAAACAACAGTGCGGTGTTTTGGAAACACGTGCGAATCGCGAACAGAAGAAAACGAGAACAGCCCGAGATAAAAATAGAGACTTGGGAGACACATTTTCGCACTGTGCTCAGTGGTCAGTTACCGGACAGGGACGATCGGGAATTCCCGCTACCAACTTGCTCTGTTGCTGGACCGGCGGACTCGGGAACATGTAGGCACGTGCCCGAGTTGGACGGCCCAATAACAGAGCAAGAGGTCAGACGCGCTGTGTGCAAGCTGAAATCCGGCTGGGAAAGCGGCAGGCATTGATCAAGTGTTATCAGAGTACCTGAAACATGCAGGTGATACTATTGTGCCATTTTTGACGAAATACTTTAATCACCTGCTCGATAACCAGTACTTTCCTGTTGAGTGGAGCCGTTCCGTGATTGTTCCGATATTTAAGAAGGGCGATACAAATAACCCAGCCAACTATAGAGGCGGGGTGTCTCTGCTCAGTGTGATCAGTAAAGCTTTTACTTCCATTCTAAACAGTAGACTCTACAAGTGGGCAGAAAAAGAGGAAAAAATAAACGAAGAGCAAGCCGGGTTTCGGCAGGGTTACTCAACTGTTGATCATTTTTTTTATTCACTTTGATATCTATTATACAACGGATCACTTGCTCGAAATAAGAAACTATATGTGGCTTTCATCGATTACAAGAGTGCTTTTGACTCAGTAAAAAGATGGGTAGGGAAGTTGCATTTAAGACGGGGGATATGTTTTCTTGACAAATGTTATCACTCAGTGCATTTTCTTTTCAATGCATCTTTAAGTGATACAGACATGGTGACCTGACATGGTGGTCCTAAACAGATTCAAGGTGGTCTAAATCAGAACAATGCCGAGAAAATCTGAACACATCCAACAGCGAGAGGTATAGATCCTCATGAGGCCCTGCAGTTGCTGGGGCTCATGATGATCTATGCCTCTTGCTGACACCACTTTGAATCCACGTTCCTGGGACATCCAGGGCGTGTTGATGTTGAACTGACGAAGACTGCTGAAACAGTTTCCGTCAACGGGCACTGAAGGGGTTAAGTAATGCATAGCGATCTAGAAGTGATTACTGAAGGTCTTTGTGGTTGATGCTGGTCTTAAAGTGATTGATGGTGGTCATAAAGAGATTTACGGTGGACTTAAAGTGATTGGTGCTGGCTATAAAGTGATTGATGGTGGTCTTAAGGTGATTGGTGGTGGTCTTAAAGTGATTGGCGGTGGTTTTAAAGTGATTGGTGGTGGCCTTAAAGTGATTGATGGTGGTCTCAAAGCTACAGTGACCTGTGTGAACAGCCACTTACCTCCGCAAAACTGGCTGTACTGCGTTTTGTAACTGTTATATTCTGCTTTGACTGTCGGACCATTTCCGGAGCAGGCAACGAAGTCGGCAGCGTCCGCGCAATCGAAGTACACTTTCAACACTCTAGACAGTTAAACAAATACTGAATGAGTTAATTTTCTACAAGCATAAAGATACAAAGCCAGAAGCAATGTCATTTTTCCAAATCTACCGTTACTATACTAACGAACAAAAGAAATGCGACATTTTTTGAATCCTCGAAAACACTAAAGTGTTTTTAAAATGTCGCATTAATTTTGGTCGTCAACATACATCTACACACATAAACACACACACACACACACACACACACACACACACACACACACACACACACACACACACACACACACACACACACACACACACACACACACACACACACACACACAAAGGCAATATAAATTAGACTATGACACGGTAAACCCGGGATAGGCCTTGTGTCCTAATTTAACTCGATCCAAATCCGGGCCAAAATACACGACAGACAGTGCAAATTTATACCAGACCAAATTTGGGTGATCACACGACTGAAGTATCTCAGACTAACGTAATATCGAATTACATCAAGGTAGGTGGTTTAGCGATTTGTCCCGATACAGTAGTCAGGGAGACCACACAGGACCGCATACTAGTTGACGGGTAAAACGATTTCCACTCATTTTACATTGTAACTATAGGACTGATTTTGCGTTGTTCAGTTCGTGATTTTTGTCTACCGTATTGAAAATACGGTAGACTTTAGGATGTGGCTGGTCGGAGCACGTTTCGTAGAATGCAAAGGACATAACAGGCGGGCGGGGCTCATGGTCTGGCAAAGAAGTAACAAGATAAAAATTAATGACCTCACGTCTAGCACGTTAACCTTGCTGTTGAACGTCGATTTGACGCGAAGCGACGTGTGTGCGTTAAGTGGTTGCCTAAGAGAGCCTCTGAGTATATTGTTCTATTAGAGTCCGCAATTGTGATTATATGCACTTGAAAGTTTGGATATGGCTAATTTGTAGAAAGACATTGGATGAGTTCGTACCTCTTCATCGTTTTCGAAAATAAAAGTTCAATGCGGGAAAAAAAATGTCAAAGTAAGACTCCTTGATTTCATCAAAAGAATCAGACAGTGATGGTGACGTAAAATCACCAAACGCGTTAGTGTTTCATTCAATGTTCCTAACTGACGCAAATTACCAGCACTGCAGGGCGTTTGCGCTTTATAAATATTATTATTATTATTATTATTATTATTATTATTATTATTATTATTATTATTACTTCAGTGTTTTACATGTGTATGAGTTGGCGCAATGTTCTCCTTCATTTATTTTTGTATGATATTTGCGAACGTATTGTGGAAAAGGTGGAATATACATGCAAGCTCTTACAGAAGTGGCTTTGTGGGCGTGGGCCATTCCACCTTATTCTTCAAAATGGCTGTGGCTACGCCAGCCCACAGAACGTATAACCGGTAGGAAGCGCCGTGTGTCTGCCGTCTGTGTTTGTGTGTGCCATTGTGCCGTTTGTGTTTGTGTGTGCCATTGCCGTGCGGATCAGGCGGGGGGAGGGGGTGGGGTGGGGTGGGGGATGGAAGGGAGAAACTGAATGTGTACGTAATCCAGCGTTGTACCTCTTCAACTTTTTCAATAATAAATAATTTATTTTGCAAGTTTTGGAGCCACTATTTACTCCCATCAAACAGCCAGCTCTGGAAGAGGCTGTGTGGAACAAAACAGTCAGCTCTGGAAGAGCGCGCCTTTCGGATGAGTGACGTGAAATATCAATTTCGTCACAGTGTACACGGCGTCGTGAGACCAGCGATGCCATGACGTGAAGCTCATAGTGACGTCATTTTGCTGCTCGTGCTATTCTTCTTCTTCAGAATTCCTGTCGCTACTCCAGCCCACAGAGCGTACTAATGGCGGGAAGAGCTGTGTGTCATTCTTCATTTGTGTGCGCCGGCGTGTGTGTTGATCAGAAGTTGGCTTAGAGAGGAGATAAATGGATCGGAATGATAAGCTTAAGCATATAAACAACTCTGAATGTTCATAAAAGAAAAGAACAAGTGAGCTCCAAACAATACGGTAGACTTTGGGATGAAATCCTCATCTTGTTGCACTGTTCAGGCGGGACACGAACTATATTGAAGCAGGACTTTCCATTTCACATTTCCACTTTGGTATTGGTTTCAGGCCACTTCATAAATTTCAAATACAAGCGATCAAAATTTCCGAAACCTCAGTAGCTGAGCTGACCCTTCGCACCACGTGAATGTCCTGTGTTTGTCTTGTACTGTGTTTGTCTTCAGAGTGAATGCGTGTGTGTCACGTGAGCGTGCGAGTTGGGTTCAGTTCGCGGCGCTTTGAGCCGATTTACAGAATTGGGTAAAGAGCCTATATAATAACCGTTATTATTATTATTATTATTATTATTATTATTATTATTATTATTATTATAATTATATATTATTATTGTTATATTATTATTATTATTATTATTATTATTATTATTATTTCATTCAAACATCAAATGACACACTGCTTAATTAGTCTGAGCCGCGCTGTCAATTTCAGTGTTATGAGCGAGCGGGTGTGACATACCTGCAAAATGCAGCCAGATTGCTGTAAGCTGTGATGGTCCCAAGGTCAGATTGCAATGTGCTGACGCATGTTGTCAGGGCAGCAATGTTACAGGTACTCTCCACCCGGGCCACGAGCATCGCTACAGCAAACACAACCATAGGCACATGTCAAGTCAGTAACGCCTTGAGACAAATGGAACCCAATATAAATGCAACAGGTATAGTTCCTATAAGCCTCTGCATTTGCACGGGCTCATGAAACTACTTTTATTCCTGTTTCTTGGACGGCTAGATCGTGACGTTGAGTTAACAAGGATTGTTTAACAAAAGCAATCTACATTCGCTGGCAGTGAAGGGGTTACTTAGGCATTTAACCGACTGTGTTGGGTTACTTCGAGAGTTACATCGTGGAATTGTAGTCCGATGAAGATGATTATCAGACCCACGTGCCGCAGGCACGGAAACCTGATAATCAACTTCATTCGACTACGGACCACGGTGTAACCCGAGAAGTAACAACACAGACGGTTAAATATCATTGTTTTTCTCCCTACGTCACACGACCAGTCACTTTAGCGCACACTGTACCATGTAAAAAAATCTTGGCTTGACTTCGCGAACGAAGATTCTATAGGGCTTGCCCACGTCGTCTGCAGGCATTTTCGTGGCTGCGGAGGCCAATCCGGGACAGGCAGGTTCGACCGCAGTGGCTGCAGGGGAAGGTCTGGTCAGGGTTCTGAGTTACGGCAACTCGGTTTTTTCTCCTGAGCCGTTTGTCCTTAAGGTTAGCTCTGCGAGAGTCCTCAAAGGAGACGGCTGCCTTGGTGTCACGGTCCGCAGCAAGCGAAGACCACTGGCGGTGGTCGATTTGGCAAGCACTAAGTGACTTCTTGAGACCGTCTTTGTATCTCTTCTTTGGTGCCCCTCTGTCACGGTGTCCAGTAGCAAGCTCGCCGAACAGAGTGATCTTGGGTAGGCGATGATCCTCCATCCTGGAGACGTGCCCCGCCCAGCGAAGCTGTGTCCGCAGCAACAAAGCCTCGATGCTCATAGTTTCTGCCTGTTCAAGGACCTCGACGTTGGTGACATGGTCACTCCAGTGAATGCCCAGGATGGTACGCAGGCAGCGCTGGTGAAAGCGTTCGAGGAGTCGTAGTTGGTTGCGGTAGAGGGCCCAGGACTCGGAACCGTACAGCAGGGTGGTGAGGACGACAGCTCTGTACACACTGATCTTGGTGCCCGTTTTCAGCTGTTGATTGTGCCACACCCGCTTGAAAAGTCGCCCAAAAGCGCTGTTCGCTTTTGCCAGCCTGCTGTCAAGCTCCTTGTCCAGCTTGGCATCTGACGTGATGATGCAGCCAAGGTAGGTAAACTGGTGTACTGACTTCAGTTCAGACTCGCCGATGGTGATGTGGGGAGGGCGATGCTCTACCTTGGGTGCCGGCTGATGTAGTACCTCTGTCTTTTTCAGACTGACCTCGAGTCCAAAGAGCTGGGCAGCATCTGCAAAGCAGGATGTGATGCGCTGCAAGGCTCTCTCTGTGTGTGCAACAAGGGCAGCGTCATCAGCAAAGAGCAGCTCACGAATCAGTTGGTCTAGGGTTTTCGTGTGGGCCTGCAGTCGTCTGAGGTTGAACAGGCTGCCATCGAGACGATACCTGATGTACACTGCATCGTCATCGTCGAGGTCTACTGTGGCCTGCTTCAACATCATGCTAAAGAAGATGGTGAAGAGGGTTGGTGCCAGCACGCAGCCCTGTTTCACGCCGTTGATAATGGGGAATGGTTCTGAGAGGTTACTGTTGAGTCTAACCTGGCCTTGCTGGTCCTCGTGGAGCTGGACGATCATGCTTAGGAACTTTGGGGGACAGCCAAGTCGCTCCAGGATCTGCCACATGCCTTGCCTGCTCACAGTGTCGAATGCTTTTGTTAGGTCGACAAACGTTACGTACAGCCCTTTGTTCTGCTCGCGGCACTTCTCCTGAAGCTGTCTCAGCACAAAGACCATGTCGGTGGTACTCCTGTTGGCTCTGAAGCCACACTGGCCCTCTGGGAGGTGGTCTTCAGCGATGGCAGGTACCAGCCGATTCAGGAGCAGCCTTGCGAGAATTTTCCCGGCAATGGACAGCAGGGTAATTCCACGATAATTAGAGCATTCAGATTTCTCTCCTTTGTTCTTGTATAGGGTGATGATGACTGCATCACGGAGATCCTTTGGTAGTGTTCCTTTCTCCCAGCAGCAGAGAAAGAGGTCATGGAGCTTGTTGTGCAGTGCTGGGCCTCCATGTTTCCAGATCTCTGGCGGGATTCCGTCAATGCCTGCTGCTTTGCCACTCTTGAGCTGGTGGATGGCTGTGTGGGTCTCTTCGGCGGTGGGCGGTTCGTCCAATTCAACCTTTAGTGGGAGCTGTGGGATTTGGAGGATGACTGTTTCTTGAACAGTGCGCTCAGCGCCGAAGAGGTCCTGAAAGTATTCTGACCAGCGGTTCAAGATGGAGGTATTATCTGTGAGGAGTGCCTGTCCATCGGCGCTTCGCAGGGGACTTTGTACCAGGTGCCTAGGGCCATACACTGCTTTCAGTGCTTCATAGAAGCCCCTGTAGTCACCGTTGTCAGCGCAAAGCTGGGTCCTCTGTGCCAGTCTCGACCACCACTCGTTCTGGAGCTCTCTAAGCTTGAGCTGGAGACTGCTGCAGATGAGGCGAAAGGCAGATTTCTTCACAGGGCAGGAAGGCTGGGCTAGGTGGGCCTGGTGGGCGGCTCTTTTGTTTGCTAGAAGTTCCTGGATCTCCACGTCGTTTTCGTCAAACCAGTCTTTGTTCCTCTTTCTAACAAATCCCAAGACTTCCACAGAAGATTTTACAATAGCAGTTTTCAGTTGCTCCCAGAGTGTTTCAGGGGAGGAGTCTGCTGGATCAACTGTGTCTTTGAGCATGCGCTGTAAATCTGTCTGAAGGGCAGCTTTCTTGTCATCACGCTGAAGGCTGGCGACATCAAGCTTTTTCTTGAGGGGGCCTCTTTTCTTGGGTTTCAGCTTGAGGTGGAGCCTGAGTTTGCAGCGGACAAGGCGGTGGTCAGTGTGGCACTCTGCACAGGGCATCACTCTGGTGAGGAGGACGTCACTGCGGTCCCTCTGACGCACAAGGACATAGTCGATAAGGTGCCAGTGCTTGGAGCGAGGATGCATCCAGGTGGTCTTTCGACTGTCCTTTTGCTGGAAAGTAGTGTTGGTGATGACAAGTTGCTGTTCTGCACAGAACTCCAACAGCAGGCGGCCATTGTCATTGCAGTTCCCAACGCCATGCTTGCCGAGGACTCCTTTCCAGGCTTCAGAGTCTTGGCCCACTCTGGCGTTGAAGTCGCCAAGGATGATGACTTTGTCGTCTGCGGGGGTGCTCTGCAGGAGGCTGCGCAGGTCAGAGTAGAACTTGTCTTTTTCTGCAGGCTCTGCCAGGAGGGTTGGGGAGTACACACTGAGAAGGGTGACGTATTGCTGGTGTCTCAGTGGGAGGCGCATGGACATGATGCGGTCGGAGTGACCCATTGGTAGGTTTTCCAACTTATTCGCAATGGGGGTCTTGACCATGAAGCCCACGCCTGAGAGCCGTCTTTCTGATGCAGGCCTGCCTGACCAGTAGAGGGTGTAGCCAGCGCCAAGTTCTTGGAGGCTGCCTTCCTCCGGGAGGCGTACTTCGCTGAGCGCGGCGATGTCGATGTTTAACCTCCGCAATTCATGGGCAATAAGGGCGGAGCGACGTTCAGGGCGTCCGCTGTCTGCTGTGTCGAGCATGGTTCGGATGTTCCAGCATGCTACGTTGAGTCCGGTCGTGGTCGTCATTAAAGTGGATCCATTGTTTTTTCTTGTTTTCTGACCGCAGGAGAAGATGCCCGTTGACCGCGGCTAGCCAACTGGGGTTACGAGGGGATGAGCTTTGGTTAGGCCACCTTTTCTATTTGGGCAGTGGGCAGATGTTCACATCTGCACGGGACATAGACGAACCCGCCCTCCACGAGTCCCCTGCTGCCTTGCAGGACTGGCCGCTTGGCTGCGGAAAGGCTAAGGGAGGAAAACCCTGACATCAAAGCCCCCGTGTCTCCGGGGAAGGTTTTTGAGCCAGAGACTAGGACAAGGACAGTCTGATATAAAACCTACGACCCGAGGACCTCGATGCCACCGTCCTAGCGTGCTAGGCCATGGCAGACGAACCAAGGGTTTAAAGGGTGGGGCCAGTACTGCGCACACTGCACTCCACCAAAAAGCTCCACCGCGCAGGCTTTAGGAAACGCCCACGGACCATGACAACGACCTTTCCAAGTCCTGTAGCGATGGGCAAGGGGCGAAACGGCAGGTGAAAGATGTCACTGGAAGCCGCAGTCTCAAACCTGCATGCAGGCGGTTCAGGATATTGGTCGCCTGATGTTGACCTGGGGATGACAACGTCACTCGGCACACCCTGAACGACCAAGCAGCCTTCTCTAGGGACAGCACTGCTTGCTCCACACGGAGAGGGGCCTAGAAAAGGTGGCCTAACTGTACCATGTAACCGTGATATAAAAACCACTGTAGCGAAAAATGGCGGACGTTTTATAGCCCTCTCGTTTTCGAGTCTTGACAGCAACTCGGTTCGACAAAATAGCAGATAAAAACGCACTAAAGTAGTCCTATTTGTCGTAATACATATCATCTACCTTATTGTTTTTACGACGTGAGAGCCAACTTAAACAATATTTCACCACTAATTACACAGCGCAAACAGCAAAAGCCTTCGCCAAATCCATCCGCTCATCGCCATGCACCGAGACATTTTCAAAGTTCGGGAAACCACGGAACAAAAATAGCTTCCGAGTTTGTTTTTTTTAACCAATCAGAGACAGCAATCCTTGCAAACCGGCAACACACTGTCGTCTGCTCAGCCACCAACATGCCACAATTTCACCAAAGCACAGAGCAACAAATTCAAGAACTAAAACGAAAATACACACACAGCAACACTATACACAAAGCAGGCTATTGCCAAAGTTCTCTCTTCACGTCACTCAATGCGGGACTATCTGAAGAAAAACATCTCACGAATTTTCGAAGAGTATCTGACATCATGTCAACGCTGTAAAATAAATTCCTACCTTAAAATCCATCTCAGCACTAGTCCTGCTGTTAATAACGAGCGTTTTTGGTATTCCTTTTTCCAGATATCCCAACACACATGACACTTTAGGATATAACAACGACAATCTGTTGCACACTCGAAGAATCCCTTCAGTCATCTTGAATCTAAAACTGAGCACGAGGCACCATGCTAACTTGCACAAGCTGTCACATCCGCCAGTGGTCAAATGCCGATCGCTTCATCAAAAAAGTCACTGTTCTTAATTTTTCTGAGTCACACAGCAGTCAAGAAGCACTGTCATACTTTAACAACCTTTTGTAGACATTGCAGCTTGAGTCATTCTATGTACAAGCCAAGATTAGAAGCTTTTTACTCGCGAAACTTGCGCTTCACACGGAATCATGCAACGTCACACTGTCTCGTAAAGACTGGGAATCCCCGGCAGAACATGTATATTCAATGGTGTCACATATCCGCCACAGAAGCGGCCATCTTCATAAACCGTATTTTTTTTTCTAAACAGTAAACGGAGGAAGGAAAACAAATACGTTATTGGTCGGAGGGGTTCGCAACACGGACCTATGTAGGCCTTCGGGAGGTCAAAGGAATCATTGTACCCTTCAGGCCTTCGGGGTACAATGATTCCTTTGACCTTCCTCAGGCCTACAAAGGTCCGTGTAGCGAACCCCTCCGACCAATAACTTATATTGTCGTCCAGTCTACATAGCGCACTCTTCGAAGCCTCGAATTTGTGCCTGAGTTCAGGAGTAAAACGCCAAATATTTCTGACGTCACAGGGGACGCGACTCTTTTATGTCTCCATGCTCGGTCGTGCAAATGTGCTTGATTTTTGCAGGTAAAATTTCACACGTTTACCAGCGGTGCTGCTTCTAATTAGCGAGGGAAATTTTCAGAATCTTTAGCAAGGAAGTGCGGACCGTTCTCATTGGATTCAAGCGATAGAGCTTGGGGCGGCGTTGCGAACGTATTTTCAAAGCGTGTTTCTTTTGGGTTCTTCTCTGCATTTTACCCTCTTGGCAGTCACCGTTTTGGTCTGAATTGCGTTGCAAGCGGATACAGTAGGTCTGATATCGAAGACGAAGCATTTTGGTTGTTGGCATCATTCACCAAACACTACTGAGCTCAAAGGCGCATTCAACAATGAATCGAACTTTTCAACAAACTGAAGTGCCATGGATCTGACATATTTCAAAAATGTATTTACTCGTTTTCTTTTGCTTGCTTATTTAAACAGCATACGTGTTGACACGCACAATGGAACATTTCGAGCTGTCTCAGTTCAGAGTTTGAATCGCGACGTATTTATGTAGCACGTTTGTCATGTGCTCACCGCTTGAGTCATGCCCAAATAGGGTAGATGTTATTCATTTCCTTATCGTGTACCACCATTTGAGCTTTGTGTTTTCCGTTTTTGATGTAAGGTGCCGGACAGCCCTGATCTGAGCGCTCAGACGAAAGACCTAAATGAGATTCGTGCACGGTAACAGTATTACAGATTGTCCAGCTGATTAAAAATTACAGGTACGACAATGGTTCTAGGAGCTATGCAATAGGGCATTGACCCGATTGTTACGTTTTTGGTTGTGTTATTCTTTGAGAGCATGTGTGTGTGTTAATCATAGCAAAGATCCAATATTCATTTGAGTTATTTTGGATAAGAATTATGTACCTTTTTAGTAGGATTCCTTTTCTTTTGCACGGGGACTTGCGATCGAGTTTTGTTGTGACGCGTATTTTCGTTACATTAGACTGGAAGGTTCCAGCAGGGTCGCGGTCTTTCTAGTGATCTCATAATAATACGAAATGTTGCCGACAACTTTGACGTCATATATTATATAACGTCAAAGTTGTCGGCATCATTTCGTAACATTGTAATTTGTATTAAAGGCGCTTAGATAGTAGTGGAAATTTGTAGTATATTCTCGGGTGTTCTTCTTCATGATTATTAATGATTTTGGTTACGTTTTCTTTTCAGATTGTTAGTGTTGTGAGAATTTGCTGGATTATTCTGGAAATTTATAATAGTATAAAAGACCGTGTTAGGAAGTATGTGTATACATTGTATGAGAGACGCAGTGTGTCAAAAGTGTTGATGCATTGTAGAGGTGACAGTGTATCAGTGTTGGTGCATTTGTGGATGCATCGGTGTCCGTCAAGGATGCCTGCTCTCTCCTGTCCTTTTCAACATATTCCTGGAGAAGATCATGCAGGAAACCCTCCACAACCACCATACTTCAATCTCTATTGGTGGCAGATCCCTGTGCAATCTTCGATTCGCAGACGACATTGACCTCATGGCAGGCAGCAATAGTGAGCTTCAAAACCTGACAGACAAACTTTCAAGTAGCGCAGGGTCTTATGGTATGGAGATCAGTACGGATAAAAGCAAAGTGATGATCAACACCACAAGCGACAGCAGCAGCAACATTCACATGAACGGCCAGAAGCTAGAAGAGGTCAATAGCTTCAAGTACTTGGGAGCCACCCTGTCCAAAGACGGTAGTTGCATAGCAGAGATCCGTATCAGGATAGGTACAGCAACATCCGCAATGGCCAGGCTGGACAGGATATGGCGAAGTAACTCCATCAGCTTCACCATCAAGTACAGGCTTTACAAGTCCCTCGTAGTGTCTATTCTACTCTACGGCTGTGAGACTTGGACGCTGCTTGCAGACTCAGAAAAGAAAATCCAGGCCTTTGAGAACAAGTGCCTGAGGAAGTTGCTCCACATCTCGTACCGCGAGCACAAGACCAACGAATATGTACGGAGCATCGTCACTTCCCTGGTGGGCCCACATGAACCCCTTCTGGCAACCGTGAAACGGCGCAAGCTTGCTTGGTTTGGCCACGTGACCCGACACAACACCTTGTCCAAGACTATCCTCCAAGGCACTCTCGAAGGAAGTCGTCGGCGAGGTCGTCAGAGAAAGAGTTGGGTCGCAAACATAAAAGAATGGACCGAACTCGAGATGCCAGACTTGCTTGCCACCGCCCAAAATAGAACTCAGTGGAGAGCACTGTCTGTTGCTGCTGCCTTTCAGTCCCCCAAACGCCCAGTTCGGGCAAGGGACTGATGATGATGATGTGTGGAGATCGCATCGCTGCAATAAAATATTGTTGGAACTGTTACTCCATTGTGGTCTACTACCTTGTGCCACGTGTGACGAGTTGCAGCTATGTGAAGTATACTTTGCATGTGAAACGAAAACAGATAAAAGAGGTTGAAAACCCTTTAAATTATATACAAGGAACACAACGTTTCGGATCAAAGATCCTTCTTTCGGGTCAAACCATGTCACCCAGAAGAAGGATATTTGATCCGAAACATCGTGTTCCTTGAATCTAATTTAAAGGTTTTTAACCTCTTTTTTTCGGTTTAGCTTTCAGCTGAGTGAAGTTTCTGTACAAGAACCCTACGTGCGTGCGTCTGGTGTGATTGCATCATACTATGACTACGACTACCACGTAACATTTTGGCACCTCCGACGGGACTTCTTCAGTTGGCTCAGTGGAAAGGGCAGCCGGAGACAGCCAGCAGTGAAACGCAGAGATGGCAACATCGGAAATGGAGACATTCCTGAGAATTGAAAAGGAATGTCGACTGGAGGGAGCTAAACTCCTTGTAAAGGAGAGAGAGAAGGAGAGACTGGACAGAGAAAAGGAGAGAGAAGGAGAGACTGGAGAGAGAAACAGAAAAGAGACTAGAAGAGCTGGAGAGAGAGAAGAAAAGATATTGGAGAGGAAGAAAGAGGCAAAGAGCGTGAGAACAAGAGACAACAAGAAGAGGCAGAGATACAGCGAGAAGAGGAAGAGAGACAGAGAGGAGAGGCAGAGAGACAGAGAGAAGAGGCAGAGAGACAGCGAGGAGAGGCAGAGAAACAGCGAGAAGAGGCAGAGATACAGCGAGAAGAGGAGAGAGACAGAGAGAAGAGGCAGAGAGACAGCGAATAAGAGGCAGAGAAACAAAGAGAAGAAGCAGAGAGACAGCGACAATACAAAATTCAGCTCAAGAGAATGGAATTAGAGGCACAGGGCCAGAGGACAGCTGCAGCAGCAGCCTTAGCCAACAGAGAGCAAACAGCCCGTGCGCAAACGCTACCGCCTTTTGCAGAGAATTCAGATAAATAGACGCTTACCTGGAGCGATTCGAGCGTTTTGCAAGCAGCAACAGCTGGAAACAAGAGACTTCGGTGATCAAACTGAGCGCACTTCTACCCGGCAATGAGCTTGAATTTTACACCCGCCTGCCAAGAGAAGCAACCGAGGATTATGCACAGCTGAGAGCCGCCCTGCTGAGACAGTACGACTTCACTGAAGAGGGTTACAGACGACGATTCCGGATTTGCAAGCCTGGGGAAGGAGAAACACCCAGACTATTCATGGAGAGAATCAGGGCCTACCGGGAGAAATGGATAGAGCTGGCTTGTTTAAACAAGGAGTACCAGGTCCTGTGTGACCTCATCATCAAAGAACAAGTCCCCAGCGCATGTTCTAATAGCTTGGCTGCCCACCTCAGGGAGCAAAAGGACCAGGCCCTGAAGGCCTTTGCAGCCTTGCGCCAAAGATACCTAAACGCCCACAACATGAAGTTCGGGTCCGGTAAGCCGCAGCGTGTGACTACACCAGCAGAGGAAAACCACGACGTCAGAGACACCCGAAAACACATGCCGATGGAGAGCCTGACATGTTTCCTTTGTGGGAAGAAGGGACACAAGGCGATACGGTGTCCTTCCAAGGATGCTCCCCGAGGTGATGACACCAGAAGGCCCAACCAAGACCGCGGGATAGCAGGCAGAAGTGATACCATATCTCAGCATAGGGCCGCCGCTGTACTGGCCAATGATTTGACGCCATCTAGTGACTTTGAGTCTGGAGAAAGTCGGGCGACACCGGAGCAGATCGAGTCTTTCAAAAGAAGTGGACGTATTCCAGTTGGCAATGGGACAACATTCTTTCCAGTTTCCAACATCGCGCTGCCTGAGAGTAAAATGCTCAACATGCCGGTGGTGTCAGGATTCGTCGGCAATACATCAGTGAGAGTGCTGAGAGACACGGGTTGTAGCAGGGTTATCGTGAGAGAGGACCTAGTAGCTGAAGACCAGAAGCTACAGGAGTGGACAACCTTCATCTTGGCCGACGGATCTATGAGAATTATTCCCCTTGCCAAGGTCAGTGTCAACACCCCGTACCTGACATGAGAGGTGAAGGTCTTATGCGTGAAGACCCCAGTCTACGACCTTATCATCGGAAACGTTGACGGTGCCAGAAACGCCGAAGATCCAGATCCGGAGTGTGGACCTGAAACCTGTGTGGTTAACACGAAAAGTCAAGCAAAGAAGAGTCACCAGACCATCCCTTTAAAAGTAGCTAACAACACGGAAGCAGATGTGATGACTAGAGACAAGCTGGTGGAACTACAGAGAGCCGACCCTAAGCTTGACAAGTTACGAAGTCAGACCAAGCCCGTGACACAAAGAGGGAAGGAGATAACCTTTGAGACCAGAAAGGCCATCCTGTACCGGGTATTCACCAGCCATGGAGACAGGCCGTCAAGTGGTGGTTCCTGAACCCCTGAGGATGCAGGTGATGAAACTGGTCCACGATTCCATCTTAGGAGGACACCTTGGAATCAACAAGACCCTCGACAGGATCCGAGCAGTCTTCTACGGGCCTGATATGGGGGCGACGTCACCCTATTCTGCAGATCGTGCGACATATGCCAGAAGACAATCTCCAAGGGAAAGGTGACAAAGGTTCCTCTCGAGAAGATGCCATTCATTCGATATGCCTTTCAAGCAGGTAGCTGTGAACCTGGTGGGGCCAATATCTCCCCAAGTGAAGATGGTCATCGATACATTCTGACCCTGGTGGACTACGCTACAAGATATCCTGAGGCCATACCACTTCTCATGCGGTCAGAAAACAAGAAAAAAAACAACGGATCCACTCTCATGACGACCACGACCGGACTCAACGTAGCATTCTGGAACATCCGAACCATGCTCGACACAGCAGACAGCGGACGCCCTGAGCGTCGCTCCCGCCCTTATTGCCCATGAATTGCGGAGGTTAAACATCGACATCGCCGCGCTCAGCGAAGTACGCCTCCCGGAGGAAGGCAGCCTCCAAGAACTTGGCGCTGGCTACACCCTGTACTGGTCAGGCAGACCTGCATCAGAAAGACGGCTCTCAGGCGTGGGCTTCATGGTTGTTACGTGGTGGAGTTGTCGTCGAAGTATGATAAACACACCAGACACACACACGTAGAGTTCTTTAAAATAAACCTCGTTCAGCTGCAATCCGTCACACGTGGCTTAAGAATGTAGACAATACTGGAGTAACAGTTCCAACAATATTTAATTCAGCGATGCGATATCCACACAGTAATGCTCTTTCAAATGCACAAACTACTGAATACAAAGTCTCTTCTGCTATGTCCACACTGCGACTCAAAGTTTCTCATACACAGTGTCTCTCGCAATAAACTGCGTATCTCTACAACTGACAAAGCAAGACAATGTACTCACACGCTTTCCCAGCGCCCTCCTTATATAATACTATGAAATTCTAGAACCGTCTATGCAAATCATACAACGCGACCAATCAGAACGAAACACGCAGCCGAAACTCATTAACATAAACTTTCCAGAAACAATAATATAACGGGCTACAAAAACACGGCTGCTTACTTCAGCTCTAAATTCTAGCGAATAAATTAAGTCACATAAAAGTATGGTATCCCTATCACCTGGTAGCTCAAAAAGGTACGAGAACATTCCCAAAACAATAAGGGCTGCTCAATACACGCGCACAGGAAAACAAAAAGTAGCGAAAATGTTGCGATGTCAACCGACGTGACACTTACGAGGCCACTAGACAGTGCGACCCTTCTAGCACGCTCCGGACTAAACAAAACGAAAACGGCTCTACTCACGAACAAAAGAAAATCTTACTAAAAAGGCACGTGAATCGTAACCGTGAAAGCTCAAATAAACATCGGATCGTTACCTACGAATAACACACGCACGCTCTCACAGGATAACACAACCACAATCGTAACAATGGTGAAGACCCCCATTGCGACTAAGTTGGAAAACCTACCAACGGGTCACTCCGACCGCATCATGTCCATGCGCCTCCCACTGAGACACCAGCAATACGTCACCCTTCTCAGTGTGTACTCCCCAACCCTCCTGGCAGAGCCTGCAGAAAAAGACAAGTTCTACTCTGACCTGCGCAGCCTCCTGCAGAGCACCCCTGCAGACGACAAAGTCATCATCCTTGGCGACTTCAACGCCAGAGTGGGCCAAGACTCTGAAGCCTGGAAAGGAGTCCTTGGCAAGCATGGCGTTGGGAACTGCAATGACAATGGTCGCCTACTGTTGGAGCTCTGTGCAGAGCAGCAACTTGTCATCACCAACACTACTTTCCAGCAAAAGGACAGTCGAAAGACCACCTGGATGCATCCTCGCTCCAAGCACTGGCACCTTATCGACTATGTCCTAGTGCGTCAGAGAGACCGCAGTGACGTCCTCCTCACCAGAGTGATGCCCAGCGCAGAGCGCCACACTGACCACCGCCTTGTTCGCTGCAAACTCAGGCTCCGCCTCAAGCTGAAACCCAAAAAAGGGCCCCCCTCCCCCCACCCCCCCCCCCCCAGAAAAAGCTTGATGTTGCCAGCCTTCAGCGTGACGACAAGAAATCTGCCCTTCAGGCCGATTTACAGAGCATGCTCAAAGACACAGTTGATCCAGCAGACTCCTCCCCTGAAACACTTTGGGAACAACTGAAAACTGCTATTGTAAAATCTTCTGTGGAAGTCTTGGGCTTTGCTAGAAAGAGGAACAAAGACTGGTCACGAAAACGACGTAGAGATCCAGGAACTTCTAGCATAAAAAAGAGCCGCCCACCAGGCCCACCTAGCCCAGCCTTCCTGCCCTGTGAAGAAGTCTGCCTTCCGCCTCATCTGCAGCAGTCTCCAGCTCAAGCTTAGAGAACTCCAGAACGAGTGGTGGTCCAGACTCGCACAGAGGACCCAGCTCTGCGCTGACAACGGTGACTACAGGGACTTCTACGAAGCACTGAAAGCAGTGTATGGCCCTAGGCACCTGGTACAAAGTCCCCTGCGAAGCGCTGATGGACAGGCACTCCTCACAGATAATACCTCCATCTTGAACCGCTGGTCGGAATACTTTCAGGACCGTTTCGGCGCTGATCGCACTGTTCTCAGAACTCAGAACTCAGAACTCAGAACACTTTATTCGGTAGATCAACGACCCATTCGAATTGGGGTGAGATTACATAACTGGAAAAACCAATGACAACACGAGAAAGGAAACAGACAAGATATGAATAAAAAGAAACAACAATTTCTTCTTGGAATTGGTACTCATAATATAATGATCACACACACACACACACACACACACACACACACACACACACACACACACACACACACACACACACACACACACACACACACACACACACACACGCCGCACAGCGCACACAGACGCGCTGCATCAGGGGGTCTACCCCACTTTGAGGCAGACTGAACAGATGTTTTGCGGCCATCGGCCCATAGGTAATGTCCTATTACACAGATAGTTGTTCATTGCGTAATTTAAGTGCATAGAATATGAACATTGCAACTTTTCTGATAGAGTCGCAGTCCAGGTTTGCAAGCAACAAACTTATGTCCTCATTCTTAGTGTCATTCAAAAGGCTAGCCAAGTACTTATTCCTCAGTGCTGAGTATCTATTACAATACAAGAGGAAGTGTTCTTCATTCTCCACAGTCCCAATACAGAATGGACAGTTCTTCACATGTGTATTTGAATA
This sequence comes from Semisulcospira habei, assembly GCA_036245525.1. Lineage (NCBI taxonomy): Eukaryota > Metazoa > Mollusca > Gastropoda > Semisulcospiridae > Semisulcospira > Semisulcospira habei. The sequence goes on from BTPG01000006.1 coordinate 7,510,410, forward strand.
CCTATTATTCACATTCAGTTCTACTGTTCCCAGTCTGAAACGTATAAGGCTGTCCCTGAATTTCTTTATCGTAATCTGGAATAGATATCTTTCTGGTTCGAATACCGTTTTGAACTGCTTGTAAGTTGCAAACCTGTCGCTTGACTGAACCTTCGTTTCCCATGACTGTACAAATGACTCTTTCAGTCTTTGCCTGTATAACAACAAAAAAGCCCTTTCATCACCCACACCACCGTTTTGCCAAACGTGGCCAAAGCCATACTTGTGTAGGGTGCTTTCAATTTGGTCAGCGCACTTTTGTTTATCAAGCCCCAGTGTTATGGAATACACTTCCTCTTGAGGTCAGAAACAGTGAGTCTGTCTCTGACTTCAAGAGGTCGTTGAAAACTCACCTCTTCAAGCTTTACTTTGAATAACTGCCAGTGTTTGATGCCTTAGTTGTAGTTCTGCAATCCTCCTTGTTTAGACTGAATGTTAATTAGAATATAAATTATTATGTATGTATTGTTATTTAGTTTATTGTAAAAGTGGTGTGTTCGGGCATTGTGCTTTGTTTGTTATGTGCATATGTCATTGTATTTTTATTTTTGTGTACATATTGTAAAGCGCTTAGAGCTTTTGAGTAAGATTAAGCGCTATATAAATACTCATTATTATTATTATTATTAATTTGGTTCGCCCAAAAACAACTTGCTACGGTACAGTTCAACTGCATCTTGTACGCCTGCTTAGGAAGTCTTGTATCAGACATCTTAATCAGTTTCATCCAATACTTTGTAGCTCTTATTATGCTATTTATGTGCAGTGGATGCCTACCCGTTTCACCATAAGCTGTCTGATTTGGGGTTCTGACATCCACACTCAGTAGTCTCTTGCAGGCGAAAGTGTGCACCTTTTCTATTGTTTCGAACTGCTTCAACCCCCATACTTCAGACGAGTAAAGGAGCATCGGCGCCACCTGGGTATCAAAAAGCTTAAAGAAAATACATGGGTTAAGGTTGCCAAGTTTCCACATAGTCCTCAATAACTGAGAAACTTTCGCCTTCGCCTTTACAGCATAGTCGGAGAGCGCCACAGTAAACGATAGTTTTGTGGTCAATGTGAAACCAAGGTATTTATAACTGTTAACCACTTCCATTTCGGTTGCACCAATATACCATTTGTCTTTCACTGGCAGTCGCCCGCCTTTTCTAAAAACCATTACCTTGGTTTTCTCGAGACTAACCTCTAAACCAAGTCTATCAGAAGAGCGCTTGAGGTTAGTTATCTGGTTCTGCAGCCCCACAGCGCTTGTGGACAATAGAGCTACATCGTCAGCAAAAAGTAATGAAAAAAGTTCTCTCAGACCAGGCAGTAGTTGTACTCCGTGTCGACCATTTTCATTTACGTAGTTTGCAACTTCATTAATTAACAAAGAGAAAATTACAGGGCTTGCTAAACAACCCTGCCTGACCCCGGCGGGGCAGTCGAAAAAATCCGAGTATTGGAAGCCCGCCCTTACACACGCCTGAACAGATGCATACATGGCTTTCAGCATCTGAACCATTTTTGTAGGGACCTGTACATGGGTAAGAACAGACCACAACATTTCCCTGTCTACAGAGTCAAAAGCACGCTTGTAATCGATGAAAGCCACATATAGTTTCTTATTTCGAGCAAGGGATCTTTGTATAATAGATATCAAAGTGAATATATGATCAACAGTCGAGTATCCCTGCCGAAACCCGGCTTGCTCTTCGTTTATTTTTCCCTCTTTTTCTGCCCACTTGTAGAGTCTACTGTTTAGAATGGAAGTAAAAGCTTTACTGGTCACACTGAGCAGAGACACCCCTCTATAGTTGGCTGGGTTATTTGTATCGCCCTTCTTAAAGATCGGAACAATCACGGAACGACTCCACTCAACAGGAAAGTACTGGTTATCGAGCAGGTGATTAAAGTATTTCGTCAAAAATGGCACAATAGTATCACCTGCATGTTTCAGGTACTCTGATAACACTTGATCAATGCCTGCCGCTTTCCCAGATTTCAGCTTGCACACAGCGTGTCTGACCTCCTGCTCTGTTATTGGGCCGTCCAACTCGGGCACGTGCCTACATGTTCCCGAGTCCGCCGGCCCAGGAACAGAGCAGGTTGGTAGCGGGAATTCCTGGTCGTCCTTGTCCGGTAAGTGACCACTGAGCACAGTGCTAAAATGTGTCTCCCAAGTCTCTATTTTTATCTTGGGCTGTTCTTGTTTCCTTCTGTTCGCGATTCGCACGTTTTTCCAAAACACCGCACTGTTGTTTGCATTGTCCAGTAGCCGTCTGCACGTGGATTGGTTGTGGTGTCTTTTCTTAGTTACCAACATGGCCTTATACGCACGTCTCTTGTCACAGTATGCCTGTCTATCCTCATCACAACGTGACCTACTGAACACATGCAGCGCTTTCCTCGCTTCTCTTTTCAGGTCACGACAGTCATTGTCGAACCACACTGAGCCTGTACAGCGAGAGGAACCGCCCACACAAACCTGTTTTTTCATACAATCTGCACAATAGTAGAGATACTCCGTAAAATGTTTAATGGCTATGTCTGGAGACAAATCAATGGTATGATGAGCCTCATCAAGCATCATCTGACCCTCGTCAGAATTCACTCTATCCGTGTATTCCTGTTGCAACTCCGGATTCCAGATATATTTAGAAACAAACTGCTTTTCAACGGGCTCATCGGATGCTTGACAATGGCATGACATCTGCAGTACCAAAGGCATGTGGGGCGATTCCACTCTATGTACAATTTCTACTGTACACTGTCGCACAATATCATAGCTACACAGAAAGTAGTCCACCACACTGTTACCATGAGGAGATACATAAGTAAATTTACCTGAGCTGGTATCACTGTCCCCATTTAACACCCACAGTGATGTAGAGGAACACATTTCTATTAATAGTCGTCCGAAATGGTTAATTACAACATCATCGGAGTTTCTAAAATTATCATCCACCTGGTCAATTCCTATCAACCCATCAATATTGCCATCGTCCGTTTTGTTTTGCCATAGCCCAGTTCGTGCATTTAAGTCACCACAGACTATAATGTGACAGTTATTTTCCTTCTCCTGCATATCGAAAATCAACTGTTCGAGCAACGGGATGTTACTATTTACAGTTTTCTCTTTGTAGTAAGGTGATGACGATGGAGGTACATATGAACACACTAAAATCACATCTTGCACGAACCCCACTATAGTTCCTGCTATTTTCACCACTATGGTATTGTCAAAACTAGTATCTATCCTGGTCACGTAACGTGCTATACTTTTCTTCACAAGCAAAACCACTCCACCGGATCCCCTACCTAGTTTCGACAGTTTGTTGACTGGGTGATCGCACTGTTCAAGAAACAGTCATCCTCCAAAACCCACACCTTCCACTAAAGTTTGAATTGGACAAACCGCCCACCGCCGAAGAGACCCTCACAGCCATCCACCTCAAGAGTGGCAAAGCAGCAGGCATTGACGGAATCCCGCCAGAGATATGGAAACATGGAGGCCCAGCACTGCACAACAAGCTCCACGACCTCTTTCTCTGCTGCTGGGGAAAAAGGAACACTACCAATGGATCTCCGTGATGCAGTCATCATCACCCTGTAAAAGAACAAAGGAGAGAAGTCTGCCTGCTCTAATTATCGTGGAATTACCCTGCTGTCCATTGCCGGGAAAATTCTCGCAAGGTTGCTCCTGAATCGGCTGGTACCTGCCATCGCTGAATACCACCTCCCAGAGGGCCAGTGTGGCTTCAGAGCAAACAGGAGTACCACCGACATGGTCTTTGTGCTGAGACAGCTTCAGGAGAAATGCCGCGAGCAGAACAAAGGGCTGTACGTAACGTTTGTCGACCTAACAAAAGCGTTTGACATTGTGAGCAGGCAAGGTATGTGGCAGATCCTGGAGCGACTAGGCTGTCCCCCAAAGTTCCTCAACATGATCGTCCAGCTCCACGAGGACCAGCAATGCCAGGTCAGACTAAACAGTGACCTGTCAGAACCATTCCTCATTCGCAACGGCGTGAAGCAAGGCTGCGTGCTGGCACCGACCCTCTTCACCATTTTCTTCAGCATGATGTTGAAGCAGGCCACAGTGGACCTCTACGATGACGACGCAGTGTACATCAGGTATCGTCTCGATGGCAGCCTGTTCAACCTCAGACGACTGCATGCCCACACGAAAACCCTAGACCAACTGATTCGTGAGCTGCTCTTTGCTGATGACGCTGCCCTCGTTGCACACACAGAGAGAGCCTTGCAGCGCATTACGTCCTGCTTCGCAGATGCCGCCCAGCTCTTTGGACTTGAGGTCAGTCTGAAAAAGACAGAGGTCCTTCATCAGCCAGCACCCAAGGAAGAGCATCGCCCTCCCCACATCACCATCGGCGAGTCCGAACTGAAGTCTGTACACCAGTTTACCTACCTCTGCTGCATCATCACGTCAGACGCCAAGCTGGACAAGGAGCTGGACAACAGGCTGGCAAAAGCGAACAGTGCTTTCGGGCGACCATTCAAGCGGGTGTGGCACAATCAACAGCTGAAAAAAGGCACCAAGATCAGCGTGTACAGAGCTGTCGTTCTCACCACCCTGCTGTACGGTTCCGAGTCCTGGGCCCTCTACCGCAGCCAACTACGACTCCTCGAACGCTTTCACCAGCGCTGCCTGCGTACCATCCTCAGCATTCACTGGAGTGACTATGTCACCAACGTCGAGATCCTTGAACAGGCGGAAACTTGAGCATCGAGGCTTTGCTGCTGCGGACACAGCTTCGCTGGGCGGGGCACGTCTCCAGGATGGACGATCATCGCCTACCCAAGATCACTCTGTTCGGCGAGCTCGCCACTGGACACCGAGACAGAGGGGCACCAAAGAAGAGATACAAAGACGGTCTCAAGAAGTCACTTAGTGCCTGCCAAATCGACCACCGCCAGTGGTCTTCGCTTGCTGCGGACCGTGACACCTGGCGCTCCACCATTCACAAGGCAGCCGTCTCCTTTGAGGACTCTCGCAGAGCTAACCTCAAGGACAAGCGGCTCAGGAGAAAAAACAGAGTTGTCGTAACTCAGAACCCTGACCAGACCTTCCCCGGCAGCCACTGCGGTCGAACCTGCCTGTCCCGGATTGGCCTCCGCAGTCACGAAAATGCCTGCAGACGACGTGGGCAAGCCCTATAGAATCTTCGTTCGCGAAGTCAAGCCATGATCCTCCTTTCAAGGTCTGCTGTGAGGGTCCATGACTCGCAGGCATACAAAAACACTGAGATGACTAAGGAGCGCATCAGTCTGATCTTGGAGCAGAGTGTGATGTTTCTGTCCTTCCATATGGTCTCCAGTCTTGTCAGTACTGTTGTTGTCTGCGCAATCCTGGACAGTATTTCTGGTTTTGATACCTCATCTGTCACAATGGCTCCTAAAGAGCTACTCGACGACAAAGTGAGAAAGATCAGGGATGCCTCACGACCTACTACCAAGTTTGTTCATTCATGGGACTGGCAAACTACTACCGGGAGTACATACCGAACTTCGCAGCTGTCACAGCACTCTTGACTGACTTGCTGAAGAAAGGACTATCCAACAATGCGAAATGGGAGGAGGCCCAAGAGCGAGCATTCAAGGTGGAACGTGACATATTGTCCGAGAAGCCCGTTTTTCTGAGGACCGACGCCTCCAACGACACAGTGGGTGCCATCCCAATGCAGGATGACGTAAAACTCCACCCAGTGAGCTACCCCAGCAAAACGTTGACCCGAACCGAGTAAAACTATTGTACCATCGAGAAGGGGTGCTTAGCCATCATCTAGGGAGTGAGGGGGTTTGAACTGTACCTGCATGGGGTACCATATGTGCTGCAGACGGACCATCAACCCTTGAACTGTCTGAATTCTGCCGTCACAAACTCACGTATTAATGAGATGGGCGATGTTCTTGCAGAACTTTCACATTAAGTTACAGTCAATCACGGGTTTGCAGAACTTTGGAGCAGATTACCTGAGCAGAGCAGTTTAAAGGAACATCTCTTTGTTCGGGACAGTAAAAGGAACTGTGAGACAATTATTACAGAGCAGTTTATCTGATTTAAGTTTTGATGTGAGATTGTTAGTGTTTGTTATTCTGTGAAGTTTTACACAGCCAAAACAGTGTTTTGAGATCTGAGAAGAAATTTTATAAATTTTTCATTCTGTAAAGGGGGGGGGGGGGGTAATCACGTTACGTGTGTGGTTGAGCTGTTCTTTGAGAGCATGTGTGTGTTAATCATAGGAAAGATCGGATATTCATTTGAGTTATTTTGGATAAGAATTACGTACCTTTTTAGTAGGATTCATTTTCTTTTGCACGGAGACTTGCGATCGATTTTTATTGTGACGCGTATTTTTTGCTACATTAGACTGGAAGGTTAAAGCAGGTTCGCGGTCGTTCTAGTTACCTCATATATGACATCAAAGTTATCGGCATCATTTCGTAACATTGTATTAAAGGCTCTTAGATAGTAATGGAAATTTTATTAATTTTTCGGGTGTTCTTTTTATGAATATTAATGAGTTTTGGTTACGTTTTCTTTTCTGATTGGTTGTGTTGTGAAAATTTGCTCTATTATTCTGGAAATTTATAATAGTATAAAAGACCGCGTTAGGAAGTATATTATTATGTGTATATTGTATGAGAGACGCAGTGTGTCAAAAGTGTTGATGCATTGTAGAGGAGACAGTGTATCATCGAGTTATATTATAAATATGAGAAATGCGCCATATAAATACTATGTATTATTATTTTTATTATTATCAGTGTGGATGCATTGTGTGGAGATCGCATCGCTGCAATAAAATATTGTTGGAACTGTTACTCCAGTTTAGTCTACAACCTTATCCTTATGCCACGTGTGACGAGTTGCAGCTGAGTAAAGTTTTTTTACAAGAATCCGACGTGCGTGCGTCTGGTGTGATTGTATCATACTATGACTACGACTACCACGTAACACCCTTGCAATTTGTATTCACTGACCAATCACAGCGTCGGAAAATTGTCGAAAATGGACTGACTGCTGAATGTTATTCTGTACTACAGATTCATTCCATAAATCCTCGCGCACCCGAAAGTGGGCAGTGCCAGATTTGCTTGACGCTTAATCGGGGAGGGAGGGGCCTTCTGTACTGGTGGGTGGGTAGGGAGGAGCCTTCTGTACTGGGGTCGGGGGTTGGGGGGGGGGGAGATAGGACGCCTTCTGTGATACACCAACAGATGTGTCTCCTGTGGGGTTTATCTCAATTCTACACCAGCCGAAATACCACGGCCTTTAACTCGCTTAGTGCCAGCTGATGCAGGTTGTGTTTCTGCAATCTTCCTTAATTCAACACCAAAACAACTCTTGATGGCCCGAGAACATGGATTCCAGGTGGCGTCAGCAAGAGGCATAGATCCTCATGAGCACCCGCAACTGTCAGGACTCATGAGGATCTGTGCCTCTTGCACATGGATGATGTTCAATAATTCTCGGCACTGAACAAGTTAACAAATAATAAACTTATTAGCATATCAACTAAGAAAGAAAACAAAAAGAAGCAGAAGAAGAAAAGCCTTCGATGTCTTAACCATTTGGGTGTCGGTAGCTGTTTTAGTCGCGACGAGTATTACACCTAAAGGGTTAAGTTCTACTGTTCGCATGCGCATGTCAGGTTTATTTCGTGTTTTGATTTTTTTAATGTACTATGCCAGTCGACATGTCTATTTTCCACTGATTTTATCGTGAACATGGGAAATAGTGAAAACAGCACAATGCGTCTTAAAGTGAGAATGGTTCGGTTTGGGGCGAGTATTGTTGGTAGCAGCGTGATAAATTTTCTTGCAGGATGTACTCTGCTTTGCATTATCTACTCCAACAGTCATTGTTTGCATCTCCTTGGCTTAGTACAATCAGAAACATACTAACTGATACAGGATTTGATTGTGTTTGTCAGCCGCATACTTTTAGTCACATTGACGCATTGCCTAAAAATGTTTTTAAATGTTTAGTTGATTCTTTCATTCAGGAGTGGTATGCAGAATTAAACAGTACTAATAAAGCGCTTTTGCACAGAAAATATAAACAAGAATTTGGAAAAGAAATGCACATCTCACATCTTCCGGATAATAATGTTTTTGCTTTCATCATATTTCGCTGCTGCAATAACAAATTACAAATAGAGCAAGGAAGAAAGTTTGGAACACCGAGAGAAGAATAATTTTGTACAGATTGCAGTATGCATATATTAGATGATGAGTTTCACTTAATCCTTAAATTCTTTTCCAAAGTTTTCGCAACATAGACTTAAATGTATACCTTTGAAATATTGCAAAACGAAGTCGATGTTTAATGTCTGCAACATACTTTTGGTGAAAGACCTGACCAATGTAAAACAAGGACGCCCCCCGATCATTCAAGTGAGTGAAGGGAAATGTCTTACGGAAGAACAAGACATACTGAAGAGATGGACAGAGTACTGCTCGGATTTGTACAACCACCGAGCTACAGGGGACCCAGGCATACTTGTCAACCCACCCGTGACCAACAATGGCAACTATCCCATCCTCCGAGAAGAAGTAGAGGCTGCAGTGAAGTCGCTGTAAAAGGGAAGGCAGCAGAAGCAGATAACATCACTGCAGAGCTAGTCCAAGAAGGGTAAGAAAACATGATAAGCGCTTTACTAACAATCTGCAATAAGATCTGGCAGTCCGGGGATTGGCCCACACCATGGACCCAATCACTTATAATAGCTCTCACCAAATAAGGCAACTTACATCAGTGCCAGAATCATCGCACTATCAGTCTTATACGCCACCCAAGCAAAGTTATGTTAAAGATGCTATTGAACAGGCTGAAGCCACAGGCAGAGGAAATCATAGCTGAGGAACAGGCAGGTTTCAGACCAGGGTGCAGCACAACTGAGCAGATCTTCAACCTGAGAGTTCTATGTGACAGGTACCTCCAGCACCAGCAAGACCTCTATCATGTCTTTGTGGATTTTAAGAAAGCGTTTGATAGGGTGTGGCATGCAGCCCTTTGGTCCACCATGAAGCTATACAACATCAATGCCAACCTGATCAAAGTCAAAGCAAACCTTTACAACAAGGCCACTAGCGCAGTCTACTTCAACGGTAAAATAGGAAACTGGTTTAGGACTACAGTCGAAGTCGGACAAGGCTGCTTGCTTTTACCTACTCTTTTCAACATCTTCCTGGAAAGAATCATGACAGACGCTCTGAAAGATCATGAAGGAACTGTTAGTATTGGAGGCAGAACAATCACGAACTTGCGCTTTGCGGACGACATTGATGGCCTTGCAGGAACAGAGAAGGAGCTAGCTCAGCTGGTGGAAAAGCTGGACAGTACAGCCATTGCGTATGGGATGGAAATCAGTGCAGAGAAGACCAAAATGATGACAAATAACGCCAATGGCATTGGCACTGACATCAGGATTGGAAGCCAAAAACTGTTAACTGTTAAGAAATTCAAATACTTAGGAGCCATTGTGACAGATGATGGATCAAAACCAGAAATACTGTCCAGGATTGCGCAGACAACAACAGCTCTGACAAGACTGAAGACCATATGGAAGGACAGAAACATCACACTCTGCTCCAAGATCAGACTGATGCGCTCCTTAGTCATCTCAGTGTTCTTGTATGCCTGAGAGTCATGGACCCTCACAGCAGACCTTGAAAGGCGGAATCAAGCCACTGAAATGAGATGTTTTCGAAGGCTGCTTGGCATTTTATACAGAGATCACATCACGAACGAGGAAGTGGGAAGCACAATCAGGCAAGCCATTGGGCCCTATTAAGACCTATTAGCCATTGTGAAAAAACGCAAAATAAAGTGGTATGGGCATGTCACGTGTTCAGCAGGGCTTGCCAAAACAATCCTGCAAGGCACTGTGCAAGGGGGACGACGGAGAGGAAGGCAGAGGAAAAGATGGGAGGACAATATCCCAGAGTGCACAGGACTGAATATATATAAGAGAAATAGAGCCATTTATGTGAAGGAGACTGAAATGCATTTTGGTGTGTGTTAAATGAGCTACATTTCTAATGTGTAAATAATGTCATATAGGCATGCATTTTATTTTTTTCTGTTATTTTTATATCTTAATGAACGCGTAAAACGTTTTTTTTTTTGCGAGGTAATGTTTTACATGTTGATTGTTGCTTTATTTCTCCATACCCCAATAGGGGCGAAAGGAATGAAATAAAATCTTGAGGCGTGAAGCTAATCTGGCACTACCCTTGAATTATTATGGTCGATTCGTTGTAACGAACGCCTTTGGGGCAGTTTTCGGTCGGACGATGGTGTGACGTCATTAGCAGTTGGACCGAATGTACACATGCGAATAATGTAGAGATAAGCATTGTTCACGAGCGGTAATGTACAGATAAACCATGTTCACGTGCGGTAATGTAGGTGAGCGATGTTCACGTGTCACGTGTGGGTGTGACAGTGTCGGTTTGGGAATAATTACCAGTTAGAGATGCTATACCAGTCGAGCCGAGCGGTCGTTTTCGCTAGGGCTCCGAGGAAGAATTCTGTCTAGAGAATTCGATAGCTGTATATTGAATACAGGTATTTATTCTTTTATTACCGGTATTTATAATCTGTAACGCTATTCAGATGAAAAAGAAAGTATTGTTTTATGAATTATTATTAGAGTGCAGAAGAGCCATGTTTGAAGGAAATGCGATGGCTCGTGTCAATACTTGTTTAGTCATGTAATTATGTGATATAGTTTATAACCAGGATGTCATGTTGTATTCATTCATATGTGAAGATGTGGAACTGAAATAGGAATAGAATTTAGTATATATTTAGTGATCTAATGATGAAATGTGCAGTAATATGTTACGAATTGAAGGTGAGCTGTGATTGTAATATTTGGCTCATAATCCATTGGGTGTAGGTACGTAAAATGTGTGTACAGTGTTAAAGTGGCTATAGGAATTGTGTGCACTGTGTTAAAGTGGCTATAGGAATTGTCATAAGAATTATGACAATAGTGATTGTGATTGTAGTATGGTGGCATAAAGAAGACATTTTTCAGAGGAAATGATCTAGAGCGCTCTGAAGTATAATAATGTGTCGAAGACCCATTCAGACTTTTGGGTATGAGAGCGAACATTTATGAGTGTATAAATGTTGTGTACAGCGGGGCCGGTACGGAGCGGACACCCCTGGTGTAGGGCCGATGAAGCTGTCCTGAAGGCATCACGTACGTGAACAGATGCGGACATCATCAAGCCTTCATCTCTCCTTCGTCCTACCATCACTGGTGCTACGAGCAGCAACGGTAGCGAAGTAAGCCACAGATTCGTGCTACAGGACCACATGCAGTGTTCCGTCAGTGTAGCTATTGTCGCCTAGCGCCGTAATTTCACGCCTAGGAATGTTCTAAATCTGTGAGTAGTCATTGAATAGTAATATTCAGTTCAGGAATCTCCGTCAAGTCGTCAATGTGATATTGACTGTGTCGACACTAGTATAAAGAGGAGTCGAGTTACGTCTCTCGAGAGAGACAACGACCTCTACGGTAGCGAGTGAATGTGTGAGCGCTGAAGTTGTGAATAACCTGTATGCCACTTGTTAGTTATTTGTGCACATTGGTTTATATGATGTGGATTGTTATTTTGTGTAGATTGGTTGATATGATGTGAATTGTGTGGTTTAATGTATGTTATGAGTGCTTGTTAATAGTTTAAGAGGGCAAAGAGATATAACTGTGTGGCCTTTGTCCTTCGTTTGTAAGCGCGTGTGTGGTGGATGAAAGAGTATAGTGAACAGAGATAGTGCACCCACCTTTATACTGATTATCAGAACAAACCCACGCACACACTCATTCCATTAGAATAGACGTTTATATATGTAATAATTTAATTCAGTAGCGAAAACACCGTCGTTACATTCGTCTGCTGCAACTTGTACATATAGGTGTTAGGCGACACCTCTGACCTTGGGCTTAAATGAGTGAGGTGTCTTTTGGAAAATTAATTTATGACCTACCGGACACAGCACACAGCGTGGCGAGGAACTGGAAGCTGGCCATTGTGAGCTGACGGTCTTGCTGGTAGATTCAACGATGTGCTGTGAGGTTGGGGCGATAGCTGCCGACTTCTGAACGATGAAAGGGCGATGCTGCCGACCGAAGAGAATATGCCTGGTCGGGGGTGTGTGGGTAACATATATAGTACGTCGGTTGCCATGACGCGATGTCAGTCAGCAGACTTTTGCCCGCTTGATGCGTGTCATAACCCGTGTCAACCAATCAGGTGCCGTCATAGAGAGAAAGTCCGCAAAATCGGTCAAAGACGTCAGAAAGACACCTGCAACTGATCGAACGGAGCTCTCTTCGGCAAACTTGGCAAGGTAGTCCACCTGGCGTATCAGGCTGACACGCCAAACCCAGTAAGCCAATGTCCTCGGACCGACGACGGCCACACATCCCAGTCAGCAAAGGCCCTCGGGCCCACGATAGCCGCCGCACGGCTGTGCGCCTGCCCACTGCGGCTATCGTGGACCCGAAGACGTGTTGCTGCTGGGGACACACACAAACACGCAGCCTTGGGAGGGCTGACTACGGCCGCTATTGGCCCGAATACCTTTTGCTATTGAGGAAGTGACCCCGGGGTCGGCCTGGCATGGTAGATGATTCGGGCAAGTTACACTCGTCACAGAGTTCACCTTCAGATGAAAATTTGTCATGAGGACGGCAAGAGATGTAGATCATTACAAGCCCTGGGGCTGGCCTGGTCTCACGAGGATCTGTGACTTTTGCAGCTTGTTGATCGGATCTGTATTTCCAGTATGAATGTCGGTACATGATTGGACATGCATAGGACTGGATATGTCAACACGTTGGTTGACGGGGTGCGATGAAGGGGATAATTGTTTTTAATTATTATTTTTTTTTAACAAGGCGACGCTTATCATGCATACCTTTGGGCGTGGGGGGGGGGGGGGGGGAGAGGAAGGGGGGGTTAGCCGCCTGCTCGATGTTAACCCTTTTAGCCCCAAGGTCCCATTTATCAAATTTTGGAGGTTTTGACTAACGAATATGTACCTGTTCCAGGAGATGGCTTGACCATGATAATTCAAGGGTAGTGCCAGATTAGCTTGGCGCCTTCCGGCGCCAAGCTAATCTGGCACTATCCTTGAATTATCATGGTCAAGCAATCTCCTGCTGTAGGGATCTGGGGCTAAAAGGGTTAAACCCCCCCCCCCCCATCTGCTCTGACATGTTCTGCCCAAACGCTGATTAATGCTCCTATGTTTTTGGTGTGTGTTCTCAAAATGTGACATAGACATGAATGTTCCTGCTGGCTATCTGAGATTGCCCAGAGGGCGTTCTCGCAGGTTTGGGAGATACCAGAACTTTTCAATCGTAAATCACGACAATAACTCGCATGCACCCTCTAATGACTGTGTCCTGATGCAGGCCTTGCAAGGGACACTTGGGCCAACGTCGGACGCATTGGGCCCGCGCACAGTTGAATTATCATGATCAACCCATCTCCTACAACTGGTACATATCCTATAGACAACACCTCCAAAAATTCAGAAATGGGCCCAATGGGCTAAAAGGGTTGATACTCTATGGTGATCTTGTGTATATATATATATATTTTTCAATAAATTCTGAGAATGCTGTGCTAATGCCATGGAAATCCAGGCTGGTAAGCTTGCATTGTGTCATCATGATAGGACAAAGGATATATATATATATATATCATGGTTTTCCAATACCCTGTCATTCGAAGTCTGTCACGGCTGATTGAGCAAGTAGGTCAGTGGGTTTCAGAATAAGAAGCTAAACGTTTGTCTAAACAAGCCCCCTCCCCAACCCTTATGAGACTGCACTTAGCGTTTTGTCTTCTGTTGTCCGTCAAACGACCTTGACGATCAAAGTCATAATGCCGTTCTTCAAGGCAGCCGAAGCGATGGATGTTTAAGAGCATGGAAAGATGAACACCACTCAACTTCAAGAGGTATAGATCCTCATGAATTGCGGGGGCTCATGAGGATCTATGCATCTTGCTGACACCACTTTGAATCTACGTTCCTGGAACAGCTTTTTTTTTTTTTTTTTTTTTTTGGGGGGGGGGATGGTGGGGGGGGGGGGGGGAGGTGGTTGAATGAACGAGAATTGCAGAAACACGGTCCGCGTTTGTCGGCACTGTACGGGATTAATTTGCTGTGCCAACAATGATCGCGACCTCAAACTATAAATATCCATTTTCAGACATGGTCGATGTATTCCGAATAGGTATCCGATAACAATTTAATTCCTATCCGCATGAGAAACAAAGGTTTTAGCCCTCCCAGACCAATAGTCCTGCGCATTGCGATACTCGATAGGCCAAATTGTATGAGTTGCGGAAACTAAATTTGATATTGCCTAGACATGTGTGCCTAACGCTGAACGCTGCTGGACCGGCAAGGTAATGTGCCTGCATTACAGTAATTATCCATTCCGCGTATACACGTTTCCTAGGGCCGGTTGTAAACTACAAATGGGCTTAGTCCTGTCCTAGGACCCAACAGCTATGGACGGCTGACTGACTCAGCGCGCTAAATAAGTTCACCGACAGCCTCGTTTTCAGCTGCAATCTGTTCTCACTTCCGGTTGCTAACGTTTCAATGACCGATGTCTTTGCTAGTGTTACGCGTCGTTTGAAAATCACGATTTTTGTGTCTTTATTTAGCAATCTGAATTTTTTTCTACGCATACGTCGATAGGAAAATCAGTCGAGTTTATAACCCTGTGTTTAGATTTTTTGTCAGCTATTTCTGAAACCCCTAATTAATACCAGAGTCAACCACAGTGTGTTCCAAAATGAGTGACATTGACACTAGTAGTGACAGTCCCAGAGCTTCGGTAGTTCCTAAATCAAGAGCAAGGAGGGCGCACAGTACAGGAGATTATTATTATCATATTATTTTCATATTTGTTTTGTAGTATAGGACCGAAACACACACACACAGACAAATTGTAGTACAGTGAAATTTTTTTGGACAGATTATTTAGTTTTGGCACAAAAAAAGCTTTTCTTTTGGAATTCTGTTTTGAAAACAGCCTGGGTTTGAGAAGGTTATGCTGATTCTGTAACCAGTGTGGTTTGTTCATGTAAAGGCCTAATGTCAAACTGGGGATTTAGTTTTGGGATAGGTGTTTGTGTTATATTTCAAAATATGTGTAGGTAACGAGTATTACAAGTTGTTCTTTCGTAAAGTGTGTGTGTTATATTGTGTGTGTGTGTATGTGCGTGTGTGTTGTATTGTGTGTGTGTATGTTGTATTGTGTGTGTGTGTGTGTGTGTGTATTTAATCAGTGTTAGGGTATTTTTTTACCTTTATTTATTGTTTTGCTTGGCACTGTATGGTTTTTGAATTGTTTTATTAGAGATATTATTAAGTATAGGTAAACATTGTTTTTATTACCAACATATTACTTTTTATATGTGTGTTAGTACTTAGAACTTTTAACGTTAAGCTACTTTTAAACATTGTTTGTTTATATTTTAGGTTTATATATAGGTTATTTCTTAATTATGCGTGTGAGTGTGTGTGCTTGTCTGTATTTGTATTTCTTTTAAAACATGTCTTTTCATATATATATATAGACTATTTTTTATGATGTTTAACGTATTTTATCTCATAATGTTATCATATTGTTTAAATATTTTATCCTTGTGTGTGTATGCGTACGAGCGCTTAGAGCAAGCTATAAGTTTGGTTTTGCGCTTTATAAAATAAATTATTATTATTATTATTGTTAGTATTATTATTATTATTATTATTATGTCCAACTCCAAGTCCAGCAGTTCATCTTCAACCTGAAAATCAAAAATGGAAGTCATTTGGACTTCAACACAGCAAATAACACAGCAAAAGCATCGACACTGCTAATGCATCAACACAGCAAATACATCAACACAGCAAACACATCAACACAGCAAATACATCAACACAGCAAATGCATCAACACAGCATAACATAGCAAAAGCATCAACACAGCAAATGCATCAACACAGCAAATAACATAAAAGCATCAAAACACAGCAAAAGCAAATACCATCAACACAATAAGAGCAGATAACACAGAAGCAAATAACACAGCAAAAGCATCAAAACAGCAAGGTGAATAGCTTCAACAATAGCATCAACACAGCACACAGTGCTTCGTTTTCTGTCTGAAGTGGAATGAATATTTTTTTTTTTTTAATGCTGTGTCTGGGATACCTGCAAATGTACTTAAGTTCTCACTTGATGGAATAAATCATAACTGTTTGAACAGTTTACTGGTTTGCTTACCATGAGAATTCGCTCAACTGTAGCGTCCATTGCGGTAGCAGACGTACCGGAAGTAACTACAGCGGTCAATCGCTTCGGTCAGGCTTCGCGAGACTCTGTTAGTGGCACAACGCGTGCGCGCTGAGTCAGTCAGCCGTCCATAGCTGTTGGGTCATGGGTCCTGTCAAGGTGCTCCGCTGTGAATGGCCTTAATCCTGCTCGCGTGAAAACCTCCATGATGACAAAAGCCGTCAAACCCAAAACAGAGTTATCGTCCAGTGGTGTACGAACCGAGGGGTGGAAGGGGGGGGGAGTGGGGGTGGGGATGGGGGGTGAGAGGAGGGTGGGGGTGGGGGTGCGGGGCTCGGTTTCCCCCGGTGGGGGGGGGTGGGGGGGGGGCAGAGTATCTCCTGCCCTGAGACCCCGCAAATAACTGAGAAAAAACAAAAAGAACAAAATGGGATAAACCATAACCTACAAAGTCCTTCTATATGAGAGCTGTCCTCGCTGTCAAGGGTCTCTACCTTTTGTCTTTGATCTGATTCTGATGTTGAAATAATTATGTCCCTTTGACAAAAAAAAAACAAAAAAAAAAACGCCTTGCAGATATGCCAATGCCCCACAGTGAATTCAAAAAAGGGCGCAGTGCATAAAAATTCATTGGTTTATCAAACGTCAATTGTCATGACGTATTTTCTGTTTTTAAGTAATTTTGTAATTTACGTGATATGAGTTTACTTTCGCTTCACGACTTGAGAAAATGGTGACAAAACTAGAATAGCAAAGCTACAATTTCAGTTTTGCTATAATTTGAGTGAAATTAGGTTGACTTTACCTAGATGATATATATACGGGTCACTCTGACCGCATCATGTCCATGCGCCTCCCACTGAGACACCAGCAACACGTCACCCTTCTCAGTGTGTACTCCCCAACCCTCCTGGCACAGCCTGCAGAAAAAGACAAGTTCTACACTGACCTGCGCAGCCTCCTACAGAACACCCCTGCAGACAACAAAGTCATCATCCTTGGCGACTTCAATGCCAGAGTGGGCCAGGACTCTGAAGCCTGGAAAGGAGTCATCGGCAAGCATGGTGTTGGGAACTGCAATGACAATGGCCGCCTACTGTTGGAGTTCTGTGCAGAGCAGCAACTTGTCATCACCAACACTACTTTCCAGCAAAAGGACAGTCAAAAGACCACCTGGATGCATCCTCGCTTCAAGCACTGGCACCGCGACACCTGGCGCTCCACCATTTATAAGGCAGCCGTCTCCTTTGAGGACTCTCGCAGAGCTAGCCTTAAGGACAAGCGGCTCAGGAGGAAAAACAGAGATGTTGAAAATCAGAACCCTGGCCAGACCTTCCCCTGCAGCCACTGCGGTCGAACCTGCCTGTCCCGGATTGGCCTCCGCAGCCACGAACAAGCCTGCAGACGTCGTGGACAACCCCTATAAAATCTTCATTCGTGTGTGTGTGTGTGTGTGTGTGTGTGTGTGTGTGTGTGTGTGTGTGTGTGTGTGTATTAAGTACACTTGCATGCTCTTATGAAAGCGTGTCGATGTGTGTGTGCGCGTGCGTGTGCGTCGCGCTCTCTCCAATTATCTCCAAGAGGAATAAATCCTTATGAACCCGGGGGGCTCATGAGGATCTATGCCTCTTGGAGATGTGTGCATATGTGTGTGTGTGTGTGTGTGTGTGTGTGTGTGTGTGTGTGTGTGTGAGAGAGAGAGAGAGAGAGAGAGAGAGAGAGAGAGGTGATGGTATGATACGGTATCTCCAAGGCTCACATATCCATCTATTTAAAGGTGCTCAAGGCGCCGCCGTAGGGATGGAAGCTGAAGCTTTAAAAGCCTGCTGCTAGTTAAGCGCTACTTTATGTGCAAACCTCCACCCGGCTATTAATTTCGGTGCATGTGAAATATTTCTGTTTCCATTTCACCGGCCCTAACCCGCCTTCGCTTTTCGATTAGTGGTAATGGGATTTTTAACTTGCGCACTTGATGATTATGCGTGCTGTACACACGAAGGCGAGACAGGCAACCGTAAGCCGAGTCTGTACGTAAATGTGACTCGATGGGAATGAGGAAAAGTCCACATCCCATTCCTGCTCACCAGGGGATTCGAACCCTGGATCTTACGACTGCCAGCGCAGTGTCTTATCCACTAAGCTACGTCCCCTTGTCAATGGTGAATCTTTTATTCAGGATAAAGCTATTAGACAATCAATGCCTGTCTTACACTCTGTCCTGTAAACAAAACAGAACACAACAGGATAACAAACACAGCATACAAGAAAAAAGAAGTAAAAATAAAAATAAAAATAAACGAACAAATAGGTTTAAAAAAAAAAGCATTGGATAATTAACTGCCCCCGATGCAAAAACCAAGGGAAATAAATTAGTGCATAGCATTAATATTATACACAACTAAGACAGTGTCTTAGAATCAGTAGCATCAATAGCTTATAGCGACACCGACAATACAATAGACGTTCAGTTAGCAAGTGTATGGAGAAAGCGAAAATGTTTGCTGTTTATTATGTATTATGTGTATACGGTGAACTGAAAGAGAGAGAGAGAGAGAGAGAGAGAGAGAGAGAGAGAGAGAGAGAGAGAGAGAGAGAGAGAGAGAGATAGAGAGAGAGAGAGAGAGAGAGAGAGAGAGAGAGAGAGAGATTCAATGATTCAATGATTCAATGAAGCTTTATTTATCAACGGTTGAGGCATTGACATCGTCACAGACATAGCCATTTTTCAAACCTGCCGTTTGAGAGAGAGAGAGAGAGAGAGAGAGAGAGAGAGAGAGAGAGAGAGAGAGAGAGAGAGAGAGGAGAGAGAGAGAGGAGAGAGAGAGAGAGAGAGAGAGAGAGAGAGAGAGAGAGAGAGAGAGAGAGAGAGAGAGAGAGAGAGAGAGAGAGAGAGAGAAAATTACGGCATATTTAGATTATTGCCTCAATGTCTGCGTGGTGACGGAGCTGCTTCTTTTACGTCACCGCCACTGTCTGACTTTCTCCACATGTCAAGGTTTTTTATTGTTTTAATTTTTTTCAGAAAATAACTAATTTTTACTGAAAAAGTTGAAAGGGTACAAAGGTGCTAACGAACTCGTCTAATGTCTTTCTCCGATCTAGATAGATCCAAAATTTCAAGTATCTATATGAAACATTACGGACTCTAATCTGGGTCAACCGACTTTCATTAAACGCCCCGATCCGCCCCTGTCATGGACGGAGGGTGAGCTACACCCCTGCAGTTTAATATTTGGTCAAATATTGAAATAAGTATTTAAAACAAAAATTCCCAAAGCGCATGTTTAGACTGAATATTAATTAGAACATAAATTATTATGTATTTTAGTTCATTGTAAAAGTGGTGTGTTCGGGCATTGTGTTTTGTTTGTTATGTGCATGTCATTGTATTTTTATTTTTGTGTACAAATTGTAAAGCGCTTAGAGCTTTTGATTAAGATTAAGCGTTATATAAATATTCATTATTATTATTATTATTTTATTATTATTATTATTATTATTATTATTATTATTATTATTATTATTATTATTATTATTATTATTATTATCGTGCCGACGTCGGCAGCCGTTGGCCCGCGCACGATTGTGCGCGGGCCAAGGGCGGCCGATGTCGGCACGATGGCATTTTGCCGATTGGGTTAATGTACTAGAGTACCAGTTTATGCATAAGCCATCGATGACGCAACAATAATGGAAGGGAACGTGACTTGCCCCCTTGCTTTGTGGGAATACATGACGTGATGCAGTGACGCAATAACAGAAAGATAGTCAAAACGTCACTAACAATGTTATGTTGCACAATAGTATGAAAAATTGTGAAAGGATATCTCTCCCGTTGTATTTCTTAAAAGATTGTCCTTCGTTGGGAATAAGACAATGACATCATGACGTGTTCAGTTTGTGAGTACTTTTACATATTCCTTGGGTGCCTGTGGGGTAAATGCAAATCAAACGTCCTTTCTATCTGTTTTAAAACACTCTTTTCGAGTCTGTCTTTATTTTGACGAAAGTTTAAATGAACCGAGGCATATGCAATGATGCTTTTGTTTGTTTAGAAAGCTTAGCTGACAGTAAAAACTAGCAGGCTAGAGCTCATAGACAGCTGCAAACTGGTGCATGTTGTCGCTAAAGCATGTTCTTAATTAAACGAACTTTAGTTCGCGAACTCTGACGAACTAGAGTTCACGATCTCGGATAAACCAGGTTGGTTCTTAATTGGACGATCTAAAGATAAGGCGAACCTAGTTTGAAGTAGTTCAGGAACCTCGGCAAACCATAGTTCGCTGTCGGAAAAGGTTCGCTCAACGTGTTGAGCAAACAAAGGCGAACATTTTCTCTGATTGGTCAAAACTTTTACCCTCTTCTGCGTTGGAGATAAGAAGATAGTCACCGATTCAAACAGCTATGGTGGACGGTGATATTTTACTCGTGCGAAGAACAAGACCTATTTTTATTGATTTGTGGGAGGCGGAATGCTGTTTGTGGGATCGCTACTGCAAGGAGTACAAAAACAAAAATCGTCCAAATCGCGAAGCGGCATAGCGGCAGCCATTTTGAACACCTTCGCAGACAGTAAGTACGCCGAATCAAGCACTTCAGTTAAGAAATAGAACCATGGCAAATCTGGTTTGCTGAAGTTCGCTTAGGTTCGTTCAACCTCAATTAAGAAACAACCCAAAAGATCGCCGATCTTCTCCGATCTAGGTTTGCCGATCAAAAGTTCGTTTAATTAAGAACATGCTTAAAAGAGAAGCAAACATGATTTCGTAGGTTCTCGTTCAACAGCATGCATGCCCACTCAGAAAGCGCCCGCATAGTTAGATACTGTCTGCTAAATGGCCTCAAACAAAACTTATTATTTCATCGTTCACTCCTTTTTCTTGCAGTGGCACCACCTCTAATAATACTTGTTATGTTCTTGAGAAACTCGCCTAGAATTTAGTTTGCCTGCAACTGAAAGTGAACAATTTATGAACAACTCTTCAACTATACGTGCACAGTATGCATTATTCAGTGCAGCTTGACTGCATTGTGTATTTCTACTGACGATAATGCACCGAAAGCCGGCCAAGGACACCAGAAATGTCGGAGGTATAATCAGGGATATAAATTCAGCTGTTTCGCGGGAAACGAAGACGTGGTCCCAGCAAGAGATAAAGATCCTCATGAAGCCCCCGCACCTTGCGGGGGCTGATGAAGATCTATGAATCGTGCAGATGTTTGGCTGAAAACAAACAAAGGAACTGCCGTAATATGATACAACAGAGAACTTTCTGTTGACAATACCTGTGTCAATACTACTACGCGTGTTGCAATCGGCGTATGAATTTAAAAATTGCATGACAGTGCCTCAACGTATTCTGCACGCGACACACCACAGCAAGATATGGCTCGACCATGAGAGTTCAAGGGTGGTAGCAGAATAGCTTGGCGCCTATATGCGCCACGCTATTCTGCCACCACCCTTGAGCTTTCATGGTCGATCTGTCTCTTGAATTGTAATGCAGTCCTCAGAGGATAACTCCCAAATGTGGGTTTTTCGTACCTCGAGCACAATGAGTTAGGAAACCAGTGTACACGGGAACAAAAATGTTTTTCAGCACTCCCCCTCCCCACCCCAACCCTCCCCCTCCCCCCCCCCCCCCCCACCCCCCCAAAAAAAAAAAATTAAATGAGCCGCACATTATCAATAGCTTCATAGTTCATGATATTGTACGTCTGTCGCAGAGCCAGACTGTCTGCGGATCTTTCTGATGCAAGGGTGTTACTCCGAGCTAGTGAAGACCGGTCGTCTTGCTAACCCCGTCCCTGCCACGCTGCGTATTTTGCATTTCTGAAATATGCGCTCATCACCGACCAAAAGTCATACCCGTCCAAGTAGCACGGATACAAATTAGTCTTGGCAAGAGACATTGATCCTCATGAGCCCCCGCGACTGCGGGGGCACATGAGGATCTATGTCTCTTGCATTTGGATCATGTTTGTTAGTTCTTGGCAGTGAAAGGCTCCAAGCTAATCTGGCACTACTCCTTGAAGTATCATGGTCCATCCATTTACTGCAACTGGTACATAATCGCTTAAATAACACCTCTAAAAAAGTTGGACATAATTATGGCCTTGGGTTGATGGGTTACAGTCAAATGGGGGTGAACCGTGCGACTGTATTAACATGGCTCCTTTGTGTGGCTGAGCAAACGAAGAAGCGCTAACGTTTCAAATCGTGCCCATACCTCTTCTGGCCACGACAGAGACACCTAGCCTTGACGTTATTTGACGAAAGCCAGTTTGTCCGATTTTGAGAAATGCGATTTTCATTGTTGTCTCAGAATGTGAACAAATGGCTTCTGACAAATAATTGCAGAGATGTACCCCTTTTTTCACTTTTAGCCCCACCTCCCCGTGGCCCTACCTGTATAAAGGTAACTTTGGGGCATGCCTTCAAAGGGTCCATCAGCAGTGCTCTATGAAAAACAAGATGGCGCAGCATCGACGCGAGAACAGAGCTATTCTGAATTAATGATGAAACATTTTAACCATTTGTCTGTCGATAAGGCTTTTTGCTGAATTCATTCCGACAGGATTCATCGCGACTAATGGCATAATCTGGGTTAAATGTTGTCTGGAGTGGTTGACGTGGCGCGCAAGCTCGAGAAATAGAGGTCATATGTCCTTCTGACCCCCGTCATTGACTAGGTTCGACTATACCAACCCTCCCCCCATCGCCCCCCACCCCACTCCCCACCAACACACACACCCATTGTCTCTGGAAATCTTTCTACACCACTGCATGACTGGAATTTGGGCGGTGTCACTTTTGAGTAACAAACTTGCGTAGCAAGTTTGAAACGCAAAATAAAATAAAATAAATTTGTACACTTCTACGATGGAAAAACAGAAATAAAACAATCATAAAAAATAAAAATCTGATAAACTTTAAACAAAAATAAAATAAAAAAAACATAAAATAAAATAAATAAATAAAATAAAATGACAAAATAACGTACCTGCGAGTACCGGCCGAGTCGTGTAACTAAACTGAGGCAATAAGCTCTCGCACCTGCCTTTATCCAGCCATTCTTATCGGGTCACCCAGCCACGCATAACCAAACTCTCTAGTTACAGGGACTCGGCGTTTCAAAATCCTGGTGTTTATAAAGGAGAGAGAAAACGAGAGGCTGGATGGAGAGAGAGAGAGAAAAAGAGATTGGAGAGAAAAAGAGAGAGAGAGAGAGACCAAGAGCGTAAAATCAAAAAACGCGCCATCCTTAATGCAGTGAATGCAATGCATTGTAGGCGGGGTTCTAGTGTTTCATGTGACTCATTGGCGAGTCAGAGGCCGTTAACACTTGCAACCCGAATAGAGGTCAATCCGGGTTAAACCCGGTTGGTGCGTTTACATTTGCATTTGGGCCCGGGGTTTGACCGTCCCACGTAACCTTAACATAGCATCTTTGGAATGCATCCTCCAGGAAACACCTTGCAGCTGCAGTCATAATTTTTGTCTACCGTATTGAAAATACGGTACAATTTGAATAGGGGCTGGTCGGAACGCATTCTGGAGCATGCACATGACGTTTTTGGCGTGCGGGGCAGACATTTTGGCAAAGAAGTAACAAGATAAAATGACGTCACGTCTAGCTACGCAAGCCTCGCTAGAGAACGTCTTTTGGCAGCAAAAGCCGTGTGTGTGTGTGTGTGTGTGTGTGTGTGTGTGTGTGTGTGTGTGTGTGTGTGTGTGTGTGTGTGTGTGTGTGTGTGTGTATGTGATAGCGACTAGACTCGCGTTTGAAGACGGACAAGATTAAAATTTGAGGATATTGTCACTAAAAGAATAATCTGGAGACATTTTTTTTTCGATTTTTTTTATTAAGATGATCTTTGGCGAAAAAATGGCCGTTTCACAAAAACCGGTTGATCCACACTGAAGTCCGTAATATTTCTTATTTTTACTAGATATTTTGCCTATAGCTAGATTAAAGGGACATATTGAATGAGTTCGTTAGCCAGCATTGTACCTCTAGAATCTTTTGAATGATAATTAAATCTAAAAAAATATATATATTTCCACTTTTTGGGGATTAATTGTACGCATTATATGAGTTAATCTTAAAACAATTGAACTTTTATTTAGGAAAAATCCCCCCAATCTTCTCAATAATAATCGCAAGATATTTTGTATACGGTATTTACATAAGGCTACAGTTTGTCTCGGCTGTCGGGTACGATTAGGTCAATTGTGACCTGTATGCCCTAGGTGTAAACATCAGACAATTTTCTGCACCACTTTTTCAGATTCATTTATAAAACAGCTAACATAACTTTATTTTTCTTTTACGAAAAAAAACCTATCTTCTCATTAATACCCGCACGATTTTTCATAAACAGTGTTTGTATAAAATGAAAAGAAAAGGGGAAACTGCCAGTGCTAATATCTTAGGAAGGTTACAAAATAAAGTAGGTAATAGCACTGTCAGGGGAGAGAAGTGTGCATGATCGACCAGTGATCATAGATCTATTGTGGCCAAAGCACAAAAAAAAAGGAGATAGGAAAGAGAAGGGGCGCTAAGAAAGCAACTGGAAGCAATGCATATGGAAGATCCCCCCCCCCCCCCCGAAGGGGGGCGTATCACATATCCCACTGTTCCAGCCACTCAGTGCATAGAAATTTAAATCTAGGTCCCCCAAAGGGGTCCAGATATTTAACCGGTGTGAACAGCTGTTTCGGTCTTGGCGACCTCTTCAGCAAACCACCGGCAATACTGGAGGAGGCAGGAACTTCTGCATACCTGCAATGACAGCCACATTTTACTGTGGTGTCTGCAGGGGCATACATTCCATGCCACCACCTAGAGTTAAATTTTCATGCCCCCTAAAAGAGAACCTACCAAAAGGGGGGAAGGGGTTGCAGTCGATATTGTAGTAATAAATGAAAAAAAGGGGAGACTGCCAGTGCTAATATTTTAGGAAGGTTACAAAGTAAAGTAGGTAATAGCACTGTCAGGGGAGAGAAGTGTGCATGATCGACCAGTGATCATAGATCTACTGTGGCCAAAGCACAAAAAAAAAAAAAAAAGAGATAGGAAAGAGAAGGGGCGCTAAAAGCAATGCATATGGAAGTCCCCCGAAGGGGGGTGTATCACATATCCCACTGTTCCAGCCACTCAGTGCATGTAAATTTAAATCTAGGTCCCCCAAGGGGGAGGGGGGGGGGGCAGATATTTAGCCGGTGTGGACAGCTTTTTCGGTCTCTTGGGTCACCAGTGTCCACTCAAGAGACCCAACAACTGTAACCACATTCTCGCCGGAGCGGCCGCGGAAGCAAGATACATCCGACGGGCCAAAACAGTGGGATATGTGATACGCCCCCCTTCGGGGGGGGGGGGGGGAGGGGGCTTCCATATGCATTGCTTCCAGTTGCTTTCTTAGCGCCCCTTCTCTTTCCTATCTCTTTTTTTGTGCTTTGGCCACAGTAGATTTTATGATCACTGGTCGATCACTGATGCACACTTCTCTCCCCTGACAGTGCTATTACCTACTTTACTTTGTAACCTTGATGGGCGGTCCGTGGCGCAGTGGTTAAGGCGCCTGCCACCAATTCCAAAGGTGTGCGGTTCGATACCGGGTTCCGGCGTTGGACTTTTCTCCTCTGGTAAGTGTCACCGTTAATTCGGGCGGACCGTCGGGGGTTCTTTCTCCGGGTACTCCGGTTCTTCCACCCCCCACACTTTGGTACCGGTCTCAGGCCACTTTACAAAATTTCAAATACAAGCGATAAAAAAATCTCTGTAACTTCAGTAGCTGACTGGCCCTTCGTTTGTCTTGTACTGTGTTTGTCTTAAATGGCGTAAATCCGCGTTTGTTTCGTGAGTGTGTGTGTTGGGTTTCAGGCGCGGCGCTTTGAGTCGATTTCCCCAAAATTGAGAAAAAGCGCCTATATAATAACGGTATTATTATTATTATTATAACCTTCCAGTGTTTGTATAAGCCTGCTATTTGTCCCGGCCCTGGGATAGGACTAGGTCAAATTGTGACCTGTAAGCCCTAGGCGTTAAAATCAGCAAGACAATTTTAGAGTTGATTCTCTGATACGTCAAATGTTAGTACTGCTTTGAGTGACGTATAACATCGAGTCGTCACTATGAACACGGCGTCATAAGACTAATGATACCATGAGGTGAAGCTTAAAGTGACGTCATTTCGCTGCTCGTACTATTATTCTTCTTCAAAATAGCCATGCTACGCCAAACCACACAGATTACGACTGGCGGGAATCGTCGTGTGTCCGTCTTTATTTGTGTGTGCCAGTGTGTGTGGATCAGAAGGTGGGTTAGAGTAGGAGATGGATTCCTGTCGCTAAACGAGCCCACAGAACGTAATAATGGCGGGAAGCGCCGTGTGTCCGTCTTTTTTTGTGTGCGCCGACGTGTGTTGATCAGAACTTGGCTTAGAGAGGAAGAAAATGGATCAGCATAATAACTTAAAAATATGAACAACTCTGAATATATTATATGTTCATAAAAAATAAACGCATCTGAAGTCTAAACAATACGGCAGACTTTGGGATGAAATCCGCATCTTGTTATAATAAAAAAAAAATTAAAAGACGTACAATTATTATGATGTCCTATTCGTTTTGGCACAAAAAGAGACGATCTCGAGATCTCTAAACACGAGATTAAAGCTCTTAGCAGGAGCGGATATGAGGAGAGCTTGTTCCTGACCCTCCACCCCCCTCCGCCCCATCTCCCCTTCCGGCCCAAAATTCTCTTTGAACTGCTACACCCCACCCCCACCCCCACCCCCTCCTCGTTTCCACTATTTCGGCACGTGGCGAGAAGGTGAAGGTAAGTTGTAACTTCGGGAGACTTTTTGTGTCAGGTTGAAGGTCACAAACAAAAAGTAGGACACCCCCACCCCACCCCCTTCTAGGTAACTAATCCGCCCCTACTTAGTACAGAAAAAGTTTGGATTTTTTTAAATTGCATATCTCTGTTCATTAAAAGCATTATTGCATTGTCAGTTCGGCAATCACATATTTAATTGTCAGAAGTGTTCGGTCTCTGTCACAGTCGCATGATTGCTGGCGGAAAATTGTTCTGCAAACTTACAATGAACGATTATAGCCCAAACCTGGTTGAGAAGCCGTAGAAATAGTTCATGTTTGACTGTGGATGTGAGCAATGTACTCCAGTACTATAAAATCTGTTGTTTACTGAAATTCCCTTCAGTAACGTCACGTCGGATTTCTTTGCAACGTGCACAACGATGACGCGAAATTGAATGTGGTGTAGATCCAACCGTAAACGCACCAAGCCAGGTTGAACTCAAGATATGTAAGTTAAAACGGCTCTCATGTCGTTGTTCATTTTTATATTAATCCATGGCGTCCCAGGTACAAAATACCCACACTTTGGAGTTGTCCTCTGAGGACTGCGGTACAATGCAGGAGACAGATCGACCATGATAGTTCAAGGGTGGTGCCAGATTAGCTTGGCGCCTATAGGCGCCAAGCTATTTTGGCACTATCCGTGAACTATCATGGTCGATCCGTATCGGGACTAAATGAGGTGAACAACGACATCAACAACAGCAACAACAACAACAATGATAAATATCATAATAATGTGAAACTGCCCTCTTTATTGACAGGTAATCAAGAGAAAAACAGGTATTTTAGATAAAAACGGCAACGCGCGGCTTGCAAAAGTCGATCGATTTCTACAGTTTCAAGTGAATTTGAGCCGCGTGACACGTCACATTCTCATGCTTGGAATTGCGTCGTACAGCCGGCGTGTCAGAGATCAGCCGCCAAGAATGTCGCGTCTTGTCACAGATGTCTACGTGCAGAAATCATAAATTCCTTCGCTAAACCCGATCAGCCTCACAGGTGCATATGACGCAATCATTGGACACAAACCTAGCAACATAGAGGTAAATCCACCCAGCAGGAGTCATAGATTCTCATGAGCCCCCACACCTTGCGGGGGCTCATGAGCATATATTATGCCTCTAGCAGATGTTAGGCCTTTGTGTTCTACTGGGTATCTCCACCGTGAGCATACCAACTTGCAATTGCGCAGCCATATTGACATTCAGAAGCAGGTGTGGGGTGAACGGATTCCCCAATGCCAAGGTCGTTTCTTGTCACGTGTCGAACAGCGATCCTACATGTCCTGTCTTTGCTGAAGCAGCATGTTTTCAGAAATCGCAAATTCCTGCACCTAGTAAATACACAGAGCAGCTCAAAGAGGCACAGAGCCAAATCAGCCCCCGTAACTCTGTGGCACATGAGAATCTAAACCCCCAGCTGGTACTATCTGTGTCCGTGTTGTGTCAGCGGCTGGCGTTGTAGAGCGTTCAGCCTATTCAGTCTATGGCTCCAGTGACCTTGATTTATGACGTATCTAGTGGTGGAGAAACTATGTACAGAAAGCACAGTCAGAACAAGAGACATATATCTTCATGACTCCCTGTGTGATAATAATAATAATAATAATAATAATAATAATAATAATAATAATAAAACATAGTATTTATATGGCGCATTTGTCATGACTCAATGTGCAGGCGAAAATATCACACTCACACACACACACACACACACACACACACACACACACACACACACACACACACACACACACACACGCGCGCGCGCGCGCGCACACACACACACACACACACACACACACGCACGCACACGCACACCAGCATAACAAACATGCACAAAACACACTGTTCCGCACACATGCACGCACACACATACACACGCGCCCACACACATGTTTGATAACAGTCATTAATCAGAGCGCAGTAGTCGCGTGCGCTTTGTTCGGCGGCTCAATTAAGTTCCGGAATAGTCTTGCCTTGAAGGTAGACAATGAAGATGCCTCGGTAATATTGCCCGGAAATGAGTTCCAAAGTTTGGCCCCTGAGTAAGACAGACTAGCTTTGAATATATCCAGTCGTGGCCTAGGTACTGACAGTTTGTTCCTTGATGTCTTGTATGGTGTGTTAGCATACTTAAACAAATCCGAGACGTACCGCGGGTTTTGGATATGCGGACTTTAAACATAAACACGCCCTTATTGAACAGAAAGAGGTTACGTAACGGAAGCATGCCAAGGGCCATGAGTCGCACGTCAGTGCTGTCTCTTCTATTAGGAAGGATTAGCTTGGCTGCCCTCCAGTGGAAGGAATTAAGCCTCTTTAAACACGCATCACTACACCCGTCCCATACTGTGGATGGGTAGTCAATGTGTGACTGGATGTGAGCCGCCCTGTCTCTTTGGCACGGACGTCCTCGTACTCGTACTGTAGCGCAGTTCTCGCTTTGACTCGGGTGTCTCGGTCCCGGTCAGACTCACTCTCTGTGAAGAACTGGAGGGGTGATGACCTCAGGTTAGGTCTGGTGACTCGACGTCTCGGCGTCCGTCGCTCCCTCTTTACAAGCACTCTGAATACAACAACAAAAGTCCCAACGTAACACTTGCTAAACACACAACATATTGGATCAATGAGAAACGTCACGTAACCTGGCTGATACAAATAACTCACACGTTCATTCACACACACACACGTGCTTCATAAACTGTCCACTTCCGTAACACCCCCATATCTCTGTCACTATCTTGAAACAGACTATAGCCTAACACTCTTGCTATACACTACTCTATACACTGGAAAAGACTATGCTTAACCATCCACGTACCACATTCATAGCGACTTAAGCATACATACCTTACATTCCTTTAGTCATCCATCTCGGTAAATAACTGTATACCAAAAACACCGGTTACTTCACTGAATTCTAAACCAACATAACTGAACCAAACCGGCCAACACTATACAACCACATTACTCTTAGCAATGCATACTGTCTTTAACTAAGCAACTATCAATACTACATATATAGAAACATACCTGAATTCTAGGCTTCAGAGTCTTGTAATACGGGCTAGGTATCTCAAACACATCCGACCAAGCTGACGATAAGCCCCGTACTACCGATTTACTGCTCTGCCAGACTGACTTTTGCCTAGAACTCACTATAACAGTACTCACCAAAACTCCGTGCTAACCATGCCTTACAGATTTCACGTGGAGCCTCATGCCACCCGGACTACCGGCACAAACAAACCGTTAACAAAAACCGTACCGTACTAACCCTAATGTATGAGCACTATGCACGAGCATAGAGCTTCATCACACAGGGTTTCATAAGTAAGCTAAACTGGACACACTATGAGAAGCAAATTTCCTACGAGATGTGTTAACACACATGTTGTGTTGACTGCTTATGATGTTATTAACTGCCTCAAAAGAAATCTGACTCACATAATTCACTGAAGAAAAAGAACTTCCGGTGCAAATCATTTTTTTAAATAATCTTATTTATTCAATGTAATTATTTGCAGGCCATTTGATGCGCTGCAGTGATTGACACAGAGATAAAGAGCACACCATTATCCATTTGATCAGGTAAATATGGCTGCTACCATAACAATAAGCAACTGTTTGATTTTCATGTCTGGAGGTTATGTTGATTACTTAGGTGCCTTTGACAAACGAAAAGTAGATCAAGACCAAACAGGCCGGATTTGCATTCACACGGACCCTAGTGACACTGCACGCTGGTTGGTTTTCAGTTGTGTCCTCTGCAGATGCTCCCCATTTCACTTTCAATATCCCGTGATGGTAGGGTCACTGATGACGTCATAAGTCATCGATGTGAGACTTTGAAAACTAAACATATATTTACACAAGACATAACACACTCCTCCTAATATTCTCTGCCTAATGACGTCAAAACAACCCGCAACAAAGCACGTTTACAAAGAAAAACGGTACGGTGAAAACTTCGCGTTTTTATTCATAGATTACTTTATTAATCCCTTGAAGAAGATTGAAAGCCAACTGGTAGCGGAGTCACAGCCTGCGCCACGCCTCGTTCCAGTTCATATATTTTGAATAAATTCGTTTCAATACCAACACCCGACATGGGCCTGGACACCTTTTCTTGTTTGGATGCATTTCGTTTCATAAGCCTACGTTGTGGTGAATGCAGCACACACATACGTCAGTTAGTTAGTTATTTGGGTTTAACGCCGAGCAGCAGACGTCAGGTAATGTGCCGTATACAACAATGCTTGTGTTTTGCAACTGGTTTGCTATTCACCAGAAAGACCATGGGTCGTTATGGATTGAAAAAAATGACACCTCAGCAAGGGTCAATTTTTACGTGATAACCGTACCTCATGGACGCGGATCATTTAGCGTGAAGCAATGATAGCCAAACCAACCCGGGGTCAGTTTGGCGTGGGAAACTTTCAAGTTTATACTCGAAACTGACCCACGGTCAATCTGGCGTACAGGTCATTATGGGTCATCTCACCGTGATGAGGGGGCGGAAGGGGAGAGGACTGGGACGGGCAGCTGGTCGTGGGAGCGGTACTTTTGGATGTTGGATACCCAGACCCGTAGAGTTTGCGGGTGCACTCCCCAGACAGACCCACTTCCGGAGTACGCTACAACTGAGCACATTTCGACTTCGCTTTCTCCTTAATCCCTTTCCCTGTCGAATATCTTGTTTCTGAAAGTTTTGTTCACTTAACGACCAAACGTCACAACAGTCCAAGGGACATGGTATACAACGTGGTTACAGCAAGAGATATAGATCCCCATGAGCCCCCGCAATTGCCGGGGCTCATGGGGATCTATACCTCTTGCAAGTGGGTCGCCTACATAAGATAAGATAAGATAAGATAAACGTTATTGCAATTGCGGGGGCTCATGGGGATCAGTACCTCTTGCAAGTGGGTCGCTTACATAAGATAAGATAAGATAAGATAAGATAAGATAAGATAAACGTTATTGCCAGATGTATAAACATTAGGAATTCTTTGCGGCGTAACGGACGAGCGTCCATATTAAGATCAACACATAAAACATACATACATCACAATCAAGCAGGCTCAAAAATACCAAAACACACATATGTATAGCAGTTATTGTTCTACGTATGCACACACATCTAAGTAAGTAAAATAAAATAAATCTTTAGCATAATAACCATATTATGACAAACAAAAAAAAAAAAAAAACGCCAAGTGAGCCGCCGCGCAGCGAAAACAGATTAGCTAAATTTATATGTATTTGTAAAGTGACTGTATAAGACTGAATAAGAATAACATGCCGGATCGGTCGGGGCCCGGATCACCAACGACCGCGCACCTCATTGGAGGTCTCCAGGGTGGGGGCGACAAGTGTGTTACTGGAACCAAACCCACCATCAAGCTGCCCACGCAAGGAATAACTATCGGAACTTGGAACGTTCGCACACTCTACCAGTGCGGCAAAGTGAAGGAACTCACCCACGAGTTGAAGCGCTATCGCTGGGACATTGTAGGACTTGCAGAAGTTCGATGGACAGGCTTCGGAGAAACAACAACAGATGAAGGCCATAAAATCTGGTTCAGCGGAAAAGAAACCAAGCACGAACATGGCGTAGCTTTTATCGTAAGGAAAGAGGTGGTTGGAACTGTCATCAGCTGCACCCCCGTGTCAAGCAGACTAATCTCCATCCGCATCTCCGCCCGACCGCACAACATCACTATCATACAAGTATACGCTCCAACAGCAGACCATGATGATGAAGAATTAGAAGAATTTTACGAACAACTGGACAACATCATCAAGAAAACACCTAAGAAAGACATTCTGACTGTCCTCGGTGACTGGAATGCAAAGATCGGCCCTGACGCCTACCAACAATGGGCAGGAACAGCTGGCAAGTTTGGCCTTGGAGAAACAAATGACAGAGGCCTGCGACTTTTAGAGTTCGCAGAGAGTCACCGTCTCACCGTTGCTAATACCCTCCATCCACACAAGAAGTCAAGAACAGTGACATGGCAATCGCCAGGAGGCCTGGTCCATAACCAGATTGACTTCATCTTGCTGCCTCGACGATTCAAATCCAGCGTTAACAAAGCACAAACGAGGTCCTTTCCTGGCGCTGATATTGGCAGCGACCACAACCTCGTCCTTACTAGCCTCAAGTTGAAGCTGGCATTGAAACGAGATAGCAAGAACCCTCGCATCAGATTCGACCTCCAGAAGCTAAAAGACCCGGAAGTAGAAGAGCTCTTCCAAGCCCAGGTGGGAGGCAGATTTGCAGCCTTGGCTACTTTGGACTGCGACGTAGACACCCTTGCTGGAAATATAAAAGAGGTGTTACTTTCTACAGCAGAAGAAGTGCTGGGGAAGCAGAGGAAGCGCAAACAGCCCTGGGTCACCGATGACATCCTCGATCTCTGTGATGAGAGGAGAGCCTGGAAGAAAAAGAGAGGCCAAGACCTCACATCAGCAAACAAGTACAGACTTGTCAACAAGAAGATCAGGAAGAGGATGAAAGAAGCCAAAGAAGATTGGATTGAAGACCAGTGTTGTAGCGTGGAAGAGGGCATGGCAAATGGCAACAGCAAGAAGGCTTATGAAACGCTAAGGACCCTCACCAAGACTCAACAGCGAACAGCCACAGTCATCGAAGACAGCAGCGGCCAACTCCTTACGGAAAACACTGCTGTACTAAACAGATGGACTGAGTACTGCCGAGACTTGTATAACTACAAGGCTGAGCCAGACACCAGCATCCTCCAAAACAACCAGGCTGGGGCCAGGAAGGCTGAAGACCTGCCAGTGTTAGCTGAAGAGGTGGAAGCAGCCGTACGCGGCCTGAAGGGAGGAAAGTCTCCAGGTGTAGACAACGTACCTGCTAAACTGTTGAAACATGGAGGAGACGTAACAACGAAGGTCCTCACTACACTCTGTCAAAAGATCTGGGAGCAAAAGAAATGGCCAGTAGAATGGACACAGTCTCTAGTGATCCCGCTCCCCAAGAA
This sequence comes from Semisulcospira habei, assembly GCA_036245525.1. NCBI lineage: Eukaryota > Metazoa > Mollusca > Gastropoda > Semisulcospiridae > Semisulcospira > Semisulcospira habei. The sequence goes on from BTPG01000006.1 coordinate 7,544,679, forward strand.
AAGAAACCTGAAACAGTGCCAGAACTACAGAACTATCAGTCTGATAAGTCACCCTAGCAAAGTAATGCTTAGAATCATTCTCAACCGCCTCAAAACTTTCGCCGAGGAACTGCTGGCAGAAGAACAGGCTGGCTTCAGAGTTGGAAGAAGCACTGTAGAGCAGATTTTCAACTGCCGCGTCCTGATCGAGAAACATCTGCAGCATCAGCGCGAACTCTACCACAACTTCATTGATTTCAGGAAAGCATTTGATCGCGTCTGGCACGACGGACTCTGGCAAGTCATGAGATCGTTCATCATAGAGGAGGGACTGATCCAAATGATAGAAGCGCTTTACAAGAACGCCTGCAGCGCGGTTCTACTTAACAATCAGTCAGGCGAGTTCTTCAGGACGACGATCGGTGTCCGTCAAGGATGCCTGCTCTCTCCTGTCCTTTTCAACATATTCCTGGAGAAGATCATGCAGGAAACCCTCCACGACCACCATACTTCAATCTCTATTGGTGGCAGATCCCTGTGCAATCTTCGATTCGCAGACGACATTGACCTCATGGCAGGCAACAATAGTGAGCTCCAAAACCTGACAGACAAACTTTCAAGTAGCGCAGGGTCTTATGGCATGGAGATCAGTACGGATAAAAGCAAAGTGATGATCAACACCACAAGCGACAGCAGCAGCAACATTCACATGAATGGCCAAAAGCTAGAAGAGGTCAATAGCTTCAAGTACTTGGGAGCCACCCTGTCCAAAGACGGTAGTTGCATAGCAGAGATCCGTATCAGGATAGGTACAGCAACATCCGCAATGGCCAGGCTGGACAGGATATGGCGAAGTAACTCCATCAGCTTCACCATCAAGTACAGGCTTTACAAGTCCCTCATAGTGTCTATTCTACTCTACGGCTGTGAGACTTGGACACTGCTTGCAGACTCAGAAAAGAAAATCCAGGCCTTTGAGAACAAGTGCCTGAGGAAGTTGCTCCGCATCTCGTACCGCGAGCACAAGACCAACGAATATGTACGGAGCATCGTCACTTCCCTGGTGGGCCCACATGAACCCCTTCTGGCAACCGTGAAACGGCGCAAGCTTGCTTGGTTTGGCCACGTGACCCGACACAACACCTTGTCCAAGACTATCCTCCAAGGCACTCTCGAAGGAAGTCGTCGGCGAGGTCGTCAGAGAAAGAGTTGGGTCGCAAACATAAAAGAATGGACCGAACTCGAGATGTCAGACTTGCTTGCCACCGCCCAAAATAGAACTCAGTGGAGAGCACTGTCTGTTGCTGCTGCCTTTCAGTCCCCCCCAACGCCCAGTTCGGGCAAGGGACTGATGATGATGAAAGTGACTGTATATCTTGTTTAAGAAGTGGTTTAATAGAACATATGCAGAACTATAAACAACTACATTACATTGATCTCACAAACATACTAGTGGTAAAGCTCAAGGTGTGATCGACAGACTTGGAAGTTGGCATAAATATCCAGGGCAAGTCCACCCTCGGCACCACCACCATCATTGGGGGTTCGAGGGTACCACAGTTCGTACACGAACAGAATGGACACCCGCAGGTGCACCTACATTTCATCGATTTCACAAAGACACCTGCGGGAAGCGCCAAGAGAGGCATCGTTGAACCGCAACGATGGCGTATATAGTTCAAGTCCATCCTCTGGACCTGCGTATTCGTAGGGTTCTCCAGGGTACCACAGTGCGGTCAGAATGCTACCGGCATTAGTACCATCCTGCCACAGCCACGTGCCTTCTGTCTGGGTGTCAGTAGCCCCGAACCACACGCCTGCTCCGCTAAGCAAGCTGTAGCCTGAAAAAGCCACCAGTTCAATTTATTCAAGCGTCAATCATAATAATAATAATAATAATAATAATAATAATAATAATAATAATAATAATAATAATAATAATAATAATACCGGTTATTATATAGGCGATTTTTCCCAATTCTGCAAATCGGCTCAAACTGAACCCAACACGCACCCTGACGTGACACACACGCATTCACTGTGAAGACAAACACAGTACAAGACAAACACAGGACATTCACGTGGTGCGAAGGGTCAGCACAGCAACTGAGGTTTCGGAAATTTTGGTGGCTGAATTAAGAAACATTTCAGAACAATATTTACGTCCAGTGGCAGCGATGAGAAAACCAAGTTTATATCACAACATTACTTCAAAATGGAGCGCAAAGTTGTTGGGGATGCTTTCAAACAGACAAAATGGCGCGTTTCTGTCTGGAGAAGGAGGTGGGGTTAAAAAGCAGTTCCAAGAGCAAGCCTTACTTTTAGATACGACAGCAAATGTGAAACAGTATAAATGTAGTCACCAATCATTCATGCATCCTCTCTTCATCCGTCGGGTGTGTATGCGTGCGTTTGTCTAAGGCAATTTTTCACGGACTATAATATCCACAGACTTTAAATTAGACACAACTGTTATAGTTTACAATAATACCTTTACATACATGATGCACCTTTAGAAAAGGTCAAGGTTATCATTGGTCGATGTATTTGCAAAGAGTAATGTTTTTTTTTTCACACTTTTATTTTAAAAGTTAACTTAAGCGCAAAGCTTTGAGAGTACCTTGTGCGTTTATGTAAACGCAATGGCGTTTCATGTAAACGCAAATACAGAAACACAAGTCAATCAGATTATAATACACACAAACAAATAACCAGTACAGAGAGAAATGAAATGAAATGAAATGAACCTTTATTTTCCAAGGATAAGAGAATAGGTGCGCAGACCTTTTTTCATTCTTGTCCTTGCTACAAACTACAGGGAAAAAAACACATACAAACACACACACACACACACACACACACACACACACGCACACACACACACACACACACACACACACACACACACACACACACGAACACACACACGCTCGCACGCACCACGCGCGCCCGCGCGCGCGCGCTCACACACACACACACACATACAAACACGCACGCACGCACGCACACACACATACACACGCCTACCACTACATGCTCTCATACCATCAATACAGGATCTCCGTAAATCAAACGCAGGGCACTACAAGTAAACGGCGCAGGCGTGACGCAAACAACGGATAAAACGCCCGGACCAACAAGCGCTATCACGATGCCTGTCCCTCCAACCCAACATTGTCGCCAAAACACACGTAAATCTGACCCGCCTCTGATTCCCAAACAACCTCCATTAGGCATTACTGACATACATGTTATGCACAGCAGCTACATTATCATGTCAAATTACATAAACATCGCCAAGATCGAATAAACTGAACATAAACTACAAACTATCAAAATTAAGTCCAAAGTATTGATTATCCATCTGTTGACTTCCTCTTAAACACACACACACACACACACACACACACACACACACACACACACACACACACACACACACACAAACACACACACACACATACACGCGCGCTAGCACACATACACATGTTTAATGAATAGTCAAAACGCAGAAGCTAATTGCGTTTTGTAAGCGGCTCATTTAAGTGCCGGAAAAGCCTTGACTTGAAAGTGGACATAGAGGGAGCTTTGGTAATATTGGCCGGAAGAGAATTCCAAAGGTGAGCTCCTGAATAGGACAGGCTAGTTTTGAATATATCATGTCGTGGCCTAGGTACGGACAGATTGTTCCTCGCCGTCTTGTACGGTGTGTTAGCATAACTAAACAAATCCGAAATGTACGGTGGTATTCAAGAGATGCTGACTTTGAACATTAACACGCCCTTGTTGTACATAAGGAGGTTACGTAACGAAGGCATGTCAAGGTCTTTCAGTCGCTCGTCAATGCTGTCACTGCTGTTAGGAAGGATTAGCTTGGCTGCCTTTCGGTGGAGGGAATTAAGCCTCTTTAAGCATGCATCACTACACCCGTCCCAGACTATAGATGCGTAATCAATGTGAGACTGAATGTGAGCGGTAAAAACGTTTTCTCGTATGTGAATCTGTAAAATAAATAAGTTTTTTTTTTTAAAGCAGGAACAGATTTCTGGACACAGCTTTACATACAATGTTTACATCTGCATGTCAAGACAACTGATTGTCTATAGTGACGCCTAGCAACCGGTGCACGGTGACCTGCCTAATCGGCTCACAATTAAGGGAAAGGCTAAGTGGAGGCGGGTTTAGCTGATGCTTTTGACGTGTAGTGATTAACATGCACTTTGTTTTAGATGGATTAGGCATTATGTCGTTGTCTCGGCACCAGTTTGATGCATAGGCCGTCTGTCGCAGGTATGAACAAATCTGTTTTTTTAAAAGGAAGAAGCATCCGTTCGTTTAACTCATTCTACCCCAGACACACCACAGGAAGATAAAGGATCGACCATGATAGTTCAAGGGTGATGCCAGAATAGCTTGGCGCCTATGGGCGCCAAGCTATTCTGGCATCACCCTTGAACTATTATGGTCGATCTGTGTCCTGCATTGCAATGCAGTCTTCAGAGGACAAGGGCAAAATTAAAGGATTTCGGTGTTGGTGTAGAATGAGTTAAAAACACAGAGGGCGTAATGACATGAACATCATCCCACCATACTGCATCCCAACCCAGCCCTTGACTTGTAGTTGTACTCTTGTTGGTGTATATGTGCAGCTTTGCCATCAGTGCAGATGTACTTATCTAGATCTTGCTTACAATACATGCGATGGACTGTAAAGCACTTGAGACAGATTTTTTGTTTTGCTGTCTGTCCCGATGATGGACAGTTTTAAATTGTAACAATAGCCATTAGGTCATTGATTAGCCTTGCCGCTGGCGTACATTTTAACAACATTTTCTTGTCGGAGGACCAAAATGGCAGTGCCACATGTGGGTAATTTTAAGAAAAATGTCACGTTATGAACAAAGTAAATAGAAAGCAAAATTTGTTATTTTTGTAAATTATATTAAAATTATATAAGTTATACCAATTTTGAAAATTCTTTACAAATCTAGCCCAAATTTCACTAACCTCTCCATTTTGTGAACACTATATGTGACTTTCGCCAGGCTTGACTTGTGGCTTGAACACGGGAAAGGGGGGGGGGGGGGGAATGGTGGTGGAGGGGTGACGACAGGGTCTCGGCCGTAATGATTCTCTATAGGTAGCGGTTGGCACACACAAGGCTGTTTGAGCAGAGATTGCCTATAATTATGTTCAGATATCTTTAGAACCATGCACTATTCAGAAAAACAGTAAGAACGAAAGGTGATTATCAACCTTTGACCTATTTATTTTACAATCTGAAGATATACTTGACTTTAGTATATATGAGGTAACTTGAAGTTGAAGTGCATTTCAGATCATTTTATATCTCTGTGTGTTTTTGTCCTGGTTTTTCTACTGGTTGAGAATGAACTACATGAATGCATTTTGATAGTCATTTTATCTCGTCACATTCTTCAGGCAGATGTGATTTTACAGGATTCTTGTGTCAACCTTTGCCTGTGGACACTGCTTTCTGTGTCGATGCGCGAGTTTATAGGCCAGATGTATGAGCGAGCTTAAAGCGATCTGCTCCATAGCAGGCTTTTATTGCAAAAGTTTGTAGATACAACGGGTTGTCAGTGTTGTCTTACCTAAACTGAGACTTTTCTACCCTTCTTGTCACAGTCTATGCGAGTACAGGCACATGTATCAGAGGTTTTTCCACTGCCTCTTGGGCATAACCGAAGGAAATGTGTACAAAGGAGAAGCAGAGCAGAAAATTGTTTCATTTCAAAATCTTATAACTTCATGATTTAGGTTTGCCCTTTTGTCCAGCATTATGTTAAGACATTAAGGCTGACGTGGTCACTATCGTATACGTTTTAGAATGCTGTACCTCAGGTACACTGCTTTACATTAAAGCTGTAATGTGGCAGCTGTGTAAAATAAATTTGTATACTGACCAACCAGGCCTGTAACGTAAGAAATGATAATAATAAAAAAAGTCACTTTTTATCAGCGCACTAAATGGGCGCTTTATCCCAATCAAAAATTAATTCAAAGTGCCACCGTGAACTTACCCCAACAAGCATTCTCATGTCAATCATGCGCATTCACTCACACACTGTACTTTAGTAATTTAAACCAACCCAGAAAAAAATGTAGTTGTCACAGAGCAAAAACAAAAACCCCATCATTCACATTGTATTATGTGTGCTTACAAAAACAGAAAACACTGACGTGTTGACGAGGCATTGACAATAATTGATCATGAAAGAGGGTAAAAGCTGCTACACTCATGGCAGCGACAAATATCCTATAATGGACAATAAATTTCTTGAATCTTCAATCTTGTCTCACGATCATAGCCGATACACAAAGCGCATTTTAGCATTGCTGCAGCGGAATTTAAATGCGCCAGTCGGGCCTGTGACCATGGCATCTGAACATGCCTGATGCCATTTCAGCTTTCCATCAGCGCCTGGGTGCCCGTTATTTTCCACCCCAGATGGGGTACACTAATCAACATTAAACTGTTGGGGAGGAGCCCCGATTATGAAACAGTGCCTATTATGAAACACCCGAAACGGAATAACTTTTCCAATTTCTGTCTGTGCAGTAATATAGAGCTACTTCAGTAAGCCGTATTTCCGGTACAAGAATGTCATGCGAGATGAAAACGAAAACACGCCCAGAAAATGTTATTTTTGACCCTTCTGCTTCTTATGTTTTTTTCGTCATTTTAAAACGGCTACATCAGAATTCAGTTTTGTGTTTGTTTTTTAAAAAAAAAATAACCACTCTTGTCACATAAAAAGCAACTTCGGAGATCAGATAACCAGCGGCATTCGTTTTGTTATGTTTTTGTTGTTTTGGACGCACGCATTTTCTCGTAGAGGTATAGGTATCATGTTCCTATTATGAAACACAAAGAGCACCTAATATAAAACGTGTTTCATATTTAGAACAGTGTTTCATATAAGGAACAGTGTTTGTCTAGCGTACATATCGGAAACCATCCAGCCAGTTTGTTCCAAAATTCAGATTTTGATACCTTTCTCAATACAGAGTATCCCACATCAGGATCATGTCACATTTATCAAGGTCAAGGTCACAACGGCTACATTTGCTATGTATGCCATTTTCCGGGCAATGTGGCTTTCAACGCTGAAACGATTTGATCCAAATGGCAAATTGTAATAGCCCTCATAGCCATGGAGCTGGCGAGATATAAGATCGACATTGCGGCTCTTAGTGAAACCAGATTTGCTGACGAAGGCTCGATCTGTGAACCTGAGGGTGGGTACACCTTTTTCTGGAAGGGCAAAGCTGAGAACGAGGACAGGATACACGGAGTTGGCTTCGCCATCCGCACCACGCTCCTCCGACAGCTGCCTTCTCTTCCCACTGGCATCAGCGAACGAGTGATGAAGCTCCGTTTTCCCATCTCCCAGACCCCACATGTCACTATCATCAGCGCCTATGCTCCGACACTCACCAATGCCGATGACGATAAGGAGGCGTTCTATGAGAGCCTCGACTCCCTCCTGAAGTCCACTCCTGCAAGTGACAAACTCATCGTGCTTGGTGACTTCAATGCTCGATGTGGGCGCGAATGTGACTGCTGGGAAGGAGTGATGGGCCCACACGGGCTGGGCAAGATGAACAGCAATGGCCTGCTGCTGCTGACATTGTGCGCCAACGCCCTCTTCAGGCTGGCTAGTAAGTACAAGACAACATGGATGCATCCCAGATCCAAACAGTGGCATCTCATAGACTATGTCATTATCCGCCAGTGGGATACTCGTGATGTCAGAATCACCAGAGACCTGAGAGGAGCTGAATGCTGGACCGACCATCGGCTGGTGCGGTCTTTCTTCAACCTGCACATTGCACCAGCACTCAGGAAGAGGCCGAAGCTCACCCGACCTTCATTCAACCCGGCCACGCTGAAGCGCCCGGACGTCAAGGAAAACGTCCAGTCCCACTTTGATGAACTGCTAACCGCCCATGGACCGCTGACTGGCAACCCAACTGAAATGTGGAACCAGTTCAAGGGGATGGTGAAGGAGTAATAATAATAATTAATAATTAATAATTACGGTATTTATAATGCGCTTATCTTATAATAATTATAACTCTAAGCGCGCACTCACAACTCGCACACGCATGCGCACGCTTTAGACAATGACTCACGTAACACAAATAGTGAAGATACATTAGGACGGTCAGCTTGGGCTGGGGAGTGTGGTGATATAGTGCTAGAACTGTTGAAAGAGATGAGTTTTGAGGGCAGACTGGAAGGAGGAGAGCGAGTGTTTCTGACGGAGAGAGAGTGGGAGAGTGTTCCAGGTGGTTGGACCGTATACTGAGAAAGAGCGGGGGCCGAAAGTGCTGAGTTTGGTGCGGGGGATGAGGAGGCGGAGAGGGTCAGAGGCGGAGCGGAGGGAGCGGGGAGGAGTGTAGGGGTGAAGTAAGTTGGAGAGATACGCAGGAGCGTAGTTGTTCAGTCTGCCAAGGACGTGCTTGGACCCAAGCAGAGGGTACACAGGATTGGTTCGATGAGAACAATGAAGAGATCAACAAGATACTGGAGCAAAAGCGCAGTGCCTTCATCGAGTGGCAGAACGACATCAACTCCTTGTCCAAGAAAGACCGCTTCAAACACCTCCAGAGAAAAGACAAGAGAGAGAGAGAGAGAGAGAGAGCTCCGCAACATGCAGGAGACCTGGTGGGACAGCAAGGCAAAAGAACTTGAACACTTTGCTGAATCCAACAACTCCAAAACCTGCTCTATACTTGCGTCGCTTCAGACGTCGCGAGCGGCGGAACTCGCACCCTAGGCGGAGAGAAAGACAATAGGAGATTACTAAGAATCAAATTTCAATAAGGCCGCACCCATCATTAAATCTCGTCTTTGTTGATAATAAAATCTATGGCATCTAATCACCTCTCTATTATCACATAATCACCCTTTTGTTTTTTGAAAAAGTGGCGACCATGATTAGTGCGGCCTTATTGAAATTTGATACATTAGTAATCTCCTATTGTCTTTCTCTATAACTATTGTCTCTGTAAACACCTAATGACCTTAATTAATTACTAATTACGGTCATTAACTTCCACACTGCCGTTTCTCTCAAATCAAACCAAAATCCTGATAGTGCACTTGGTTAAATAGACTAATGACTTTTTATACACCCCAAATAATTAGAAAATTACTCTCCATTGTCTCTCAATACTGTCAGAGTCAATTTCCGAAAAACTCACAAGCTCTGTACGACACACATTTCAGTTCACGCATGACAAGACTGACAAAACCCTTTCAATGTGGCGGGGACTTGCTTTACGGCGCCCATTCACACGTCAAGCATGAAAAGATCTTTAGAAATTGTAGTGCAGGCAAGTTCACAGGGGAACGCTCAGTGCAAACGCTATTCAATTGGTCCTGTGTAAGCACGGCTCTGAACATAACAAAAGCCAAACATACACGCACACACACAGACACGCCAGTTGCAGACTAAGATAATTCAAGGGCAGTGCCAGATTGACATACAAGTTATATACACACACACACATACACACACACACACATACACACACAAGACACACATAACTACAGACAGACACGCACGCAAACACACACCTCACACCCACCCCCCCACCCCCTCCCCATAGACAAAACACCCAGTCAAACCAGTGCTGGTAACCCCGGAGCGATCACATACACAAACACCTCATGTCTAAGCTTGACTGGTTCTCAAAGACCTCCACCTCCATTCAGGTATGTTATGAATAGACTTGTTCTGAAAAGAAAAAATTCAAAGGGCCTACAATTATTCACATTTTTCATTTCTGACTAGCTTGCCTTTTGAAACCTGAATCAAATTTTTTTCAATCAGATCGGTACGCACCACACCTGACACGATATTCATAAGAAATTTTTATCTGACATGATATTCAAGAAGGAATTTTTAATTTTTTTTAATTATGTGTACACCCGTTTGATTTTTCCATTAAATGTAAATGACTAACACCCGCACACACAGTCAGTCCCCCCCATTAGCTACTTGCAGAGAGAGAGAGAGAGAGAGGGAGAGAGAGAGAGAGAGAGAGAGAGAGAGAGAGAGAGAGAGAGAGAGAGAGAGAGAGAGAGAGAGAGAGAGAGAGAGAGAGAGAGAGAGAGAGACCCGCTCTGTCAACACATAGATTGGTGTTTATGACAAGACTCCACTCATGTGAAACTTATACATTTAAATCAGCCTCTTCTCAATGAGTAAGTTACAGGGGCCTTAATCTATGATTCATGTCATTTTGTAAGCCGCTCACCTGTTTACCTTTGTGTTGTCTAATCGTTGCCAGGCGCCACACAGTGGCACGCCGCTATTCAGTGCGAGAGGGGACACTTTTATGAATAAGCCGGCTCTAAGGCTTTTGAAAAGGCTATTTGCTGAGAAATGTCAATACACTTAAGAAGACAGTTTCGAAATTGACTTCATATATACTCATGACTGGTTCCCGAGAAATCAACCGGTGGTCATACTCTACACTAAAAACTGGAGAACAGTTTGATAAGAAACTAACAAGTAATATCTAACACACACACACACAAACAAACAAACAAACAAACAAACATACATACACACACAACATATACACACACATAAACACACAAACAAACAGATGCACACACAAACACACTTACATACACACACACACATGTCAGTACAATTTATCGTAAGCCTGAGTCTAATCTGACAGCTGATGTCACGGTTGATCGCCTTTTGTGAACACCTCACACCGCTATTCAATAGAGGGGACACATTTCATTCCTTTTCAATTCAGATACAAGCCGCAACGGGACTGTGCTTTTGAAAGCTCTCAGCCGTCAAAGGCCTTTCATAGCTACAGCCTTTCAAATTGTTAACCCTGACTGTGCTATGTCATACTGTGACAAATCATACAGACAAAAGTTTTTCAAGGGCAATAAATCACACATTGCGAACCCATAAAGGTTATTAGCGTCCAAGTACGTAATGAATGACCTTGGCATTCAGGGGTCAAACCCCGGGTCGTCAATATATTTATTATTTGCTTTTGCATAATTGTTCGCTGCAATACTAATGCCACCTCTCAATCTGCGTTCCACCATTTCACCCATCATACGATCAGACAACAGGTCTATAGATATCTTACTGGATTTCAAAAATGCATCCCATGTCATGCCAGGACTAGTTATGTAACAGGCAGGGTCAAGCTTGTAGTGTAACAAACCCTTTTCACGGTAACTTTCAAATACGTCTGCTAGCAAACAAACATCAGCTTTCAAGTACTGGTCATGATAGTCACCAATAGTCTGACACCCTAGTTTATTCCATGCATCAAGTGCGTGCTGGTAATCAGAGTCAGAAATACATTTACCATTAAGTGTAGAATAAAATTTCTCTTTTGGTGGCAGTCTTGTTTCCTCAAACACAACCCAGTGATCAATGTACTCATATGGATACACACCTTTCTTAATCAAGTCTGGCTCAAAATATTTACTTGTTATTGGATACTCAGTCAAACCTGCCAAACTAGCAAGACCTAAAGACAAACGTTGCATAGAGTCATAAAATGCTAATTTGTCTAACCTAAAAGTCAAATATTTCTCAGTTGTCTGTGCAATACAACTAATGTTTTTGTAAGATTCATCTACAGCCTGCATGATAATGTGTGAATCATATCCTTTGAGATTGTGAAAAAAGATTGGTATCTTATATGTCTTAGGATCTGTTTTTAATAATAAGTTACAATTGTTATGTGCAGCACCTCTGTAACATCCAGTTATGTGATCATGGTCACGAACTTTATCACCCTGGAGGGGCTGTTCACAAATCCAACACATCTCAGCTGTATCAAATTTCAGTTTGTCTTCTTCTGTCATTACCAGAGGCATCTGACATGTTGTGAGATACTGTACTACCTGACTATACAGATGTCTCATTTCTGTTAAAAACAGACATGCTGCATTTTCACCTCTGTAGATAACAGGTTCTGAATGCAAACCGTCTGACTTAACAATAATATATCCAAAAGAACACACCACTTGGTCACTCAACTTTACAGTCTTTGGTAATGACTCTGGAACAGGACCTTCATACGGAACAACTAGTGATTCAAAATCAGCATACACTACAAACAGCAGCTTTTGTTGATTCCCATAGTTCTTAAAATATACTTGACTACCAGGATCTGGATACTTAAGTACAGTTTGTATGTCATCAGCAGACCTACAATGCAGGACGTGTTTATGTGCTACTGAAATAGAGGAGAATCTTTGTAAACATTTCTTACACACTTCCTGTTTGCCATTGTGTTTTGTTGTATGCCCATGAATTAGACGTGACATATTTCTGATAATTGTATAGTGGAAGTTATCATTATCACCGGCAGGGCCTATTAGCAACATGTCAACATGCTTATCTTCTGACTGTCCATAGGTTGGAGCAAGTGGTGATACTCTAATGGGTTGTAACTTGTCAACAGATTCATTATCCCACACATACACATTTACAGATATACCAGGATTTAGTTTTTCAAACAAGTCTATGTCTTCTATTTTAACAGGGAACTCAATGCCACTAAAGTTGAGTTCATTTACAAATTTAAAGTAGTTAGATACACGTTCAGGTTTTGATTTTATAAAGTGTAGTTTAGCAAGCACACACCACATGAAACAATAGTTGTCATTGTTCTGAATATTAACAACAGCCTTTTTGTTTGCAACCTCTGTTGGCAGTGGCAACCATGATTTGTCTAAAATAGGATGATACCTTGACTGCTTTAGTTGTAGTTCATGTACATGTCCTTCGTGCCAACCAGACCCTTTCATTTTTGCACTGTCAATTGCTTGGAGGAAGTCAGGTAATAGTCTGTCTCTAAACATGTTCTCTAATTCCCTTCTTGTGTTAACTGTGTGTTGTCTTGTTGATATATATATATATGATACAATCACTTCACCGTCTACTCTAGTAAATTCTATTTTAGCAACAATCTGAATCTTCACACTGCCTGTAAGAAGATTATCTTGTATGACAGAAAAAGAGTTTTCTATCGATTCATAAACATTATTAGTATTTGATATAGGCAAGTTTGTTGTGTGAAACACGTTACGTAGGCCAGGGCTTGATGAGCCTGATGGGCTTTGAGCATTGTCCGTCATTTTTATTTGACCGACAAAATAATAAATGAAAAAATATTACCTCTGGCTCACCTTGTGTAATACCACTTTATTAACTGTAACACTGTTAATATGAACATTTAGTTTACGTAGTTGTTTAAATATGCTATAACAAACTTCTCCTAACCAACCATAGTTGGTATCATTAACTTTAAAGGTAGGTGTCTTTAAATCAACTGTCATGCACTCCACATCTGGATGCTCATCGACATAATCCAAAGTCACACTATATGTAACATATATTTCCGATGGTGCTGAAAGGCTTATGTAAGTCTGTTTGGGTGATGATATTAAGTCAGTAAAGTGCATAACATCTTTGAAACAGTGTGTGAGATCAATCACTTGCATGATTTGTCCATCTGTCATTTTTATTAGTCAAGACAAATGTATAAATTAATTTACTAACCCATACCCTGTGGGCTGATCTGTCTTTAAAATGAGCTTTAGATGCTTAGTTGATTTCAGTTTATTTTTTACATCATCACGTTCATGCTTATTTGGGATGACATCATTTTCTCTGAGACAGTCTTCAAAGCTGTCACGATCCTTACAGTAAAACAAACAGATAAACTTTAACTGTTCTCAAAAATCTTTCAGTACAGCATTATATTTCTGAGTGAGAATCCATACACTTACATTTGCGTGTCTGCCACTGAAAGCAAGTTCTGCTAATGTGTTTCTCTTCTTGACAATGTCTTTCTCTGCAGAACAGTCATCAAAATAAACAGGGTTGGCTGTCCTTCAAATTGCTTGTAAAAATATTGTAGGTAGTCATTCAGTTTTTCTCAGGGTCAACTAAGTAAATGTTGTTGTCAGTCCAAATGAATAAACGGTTGTGATAAGCTTTGTTGTGTTTAATAGTAGGACAAAATATTACAATGTTTTCAAAGTGGTGTATGTATCTTGTTTGTAATAGGTTAAGAACAAATTCAGTTTTACCACACCCAGTGGCGCCACAAAACAATCCACAGTGTGGGTCGAGTGTCATCAAGCTCCGGTTCATTTTAATACACAATATAATTTTAATATATGTGTCCACTTAGTCTGCACTCTTCTATACTCAGTTGTGCATCATAAATCAAATACAAATATATATTTATGGCTGCAGCAGTTTCAACCTTTTTTTGTATCTGAATTGTAATCCCGTCACTGCCATTTTCAACCTTTCGACCTGACCCATGAAGATAGTCGTCATCCGTACTACGAAGGTCTAGCCAAAGAGCATACTTATTTGTAAGGTATTGACCAATCCTTACGTCATACAGATGTAAATCTTTGCACGCAATGCTTGCAGGTTTATCTCTAATCCTTCCACCCGCAAAATACTTTGTGATCTCATCGTAGTGTTGATAAGGTAACAAACCTGAAGCGTACACTTGATTAGGACGGCCTTCGATTGTACAAGACAAATGTGTAATCTTTGGATTATAGAATTTTTCTGAATCTCTTTTGTATGGAGCCGCTGGTTCAACAAACAACATGAGTATACCTTTCAGTGACCTGGCAGGTGTGTTCAAGTTTATGTTCCACATTGCGTCGCTCTTGTCTTTGGGTATTAAACTATGTCTAATTACCCTGTCATAATAAATCGGTAGTTTTGTCTTGTACTGATTTTGAATGAGAGTAGCTAATAATCATGTGTGACAATTTCATATTCCAAAGAAATGTTAGAGATCTTATATGTTGCATTGGGATCAGATGATTTAATAATTTTGGAGTAGTCATTGAAAGTTAGTTCAAAGCTCAGACGGTCATTCAGTGCTCCTTGATAATAAGGCAAATGAGCTGTTAGGATTTCAAACTCAAGTGGAATGTAAAATCTGGTTCCATATGTTTCTGCTATAATAACTTCCTTGGCTACCCCAGTAGTTACTTTATCTCCGTCATCTATTCGAAGTTTACCAATATTACCTGTCTGTATGCCTTGATAAATACGATCCTCTCGTTCTTCTCTTGTGAGCCACAAATCTTTGTAACAGTAAAACACATCAGCATCGTCAAGACTAAACACTTCCTGTCCTTCAAGTTTTACTTTAATAGTTCTAACAATTGCTCTGCCTAGATTGTTAACCAGTGTTCTGTTTACATCTGTGTCTGATGTTAGTTCAATATTAAATGCTAGGCGTGCAGTGCCAGAAACAATAACGTCACTGGGGCCTAGGTTTGGAAACTTGACTGTAAGTGTTTGATTCTGATCTATGGTACTTGGATTGTTTGTGATGACGATTGATTGTCTAATGCCCTTAACACCAAGAGGCTCACGTAGTTTTCTGTATGGGTCTAACTTGATCCGTAAGACTGTGTCATTTTTATTATGCACAATAAAATATATTAAATTAATAAAACAATGGCCGCGGGAGGATTTAATCATGAAGATTTTGAAATGGATGACATGAATGATTTTGGTAATACAACAGATATGACAGACAGGACAGGAGTTGCTGGAGGTCTCTCGTCGATGGCCTATACCCGGGTAGGGGTGACAGGCGTAAGTAAGTAAGTAAGTAAGTTGGGTACTTTCACTTGAAATAGATCTTGTTCGTTTACAGCTATATCAAGCTGGTTTAGTTGAATTATTTTCTGTTCATAAGTAGGTGCAACATTATATTTGGCATTCACATTAAATTGAAATGCGTTTGTACTGCTTGCGCTAACACTTGTCAGTGATTTAAATTCCATCCTTCTTTTTTATGAGATAATAAAAATGTTTATCACATTAACAAATCTTGACACAAGCAAACCAGTGTGGTTAACTAATGGGATTGATAATCGAGATGGTAGCAAGGCTGTAGCTATCCATGAAATGTTTTACACTGTAAAGTGGTTTAATATAGAAGATGATATATATAATAAAGTAATTTTTGGTGGTAAGACTGAAGCTTTACCACCTGGGTATTATGACTTTTGTACTATAGGCAAATGGTTTCAAAGTAAATTAAAAATTAAAGCAACTTTAAATCCAGCTAACCTACTTGTTACATTAGAATTTCTGACAGAAAATTGGTTAAAGATCTCAGATAGATTTGCATATTTACTTGGATTTTATATTGATGAAGATTGGTGGAGATTTGATGATTTAGATGAATTTAAGTTTGGTATTATAACAATGAGGACAAAAAACATAAAATAACTGGAAAACGCCCTGTCAATTTGTCAGTACACACAGTATTTAATGTGTATTTGAAAGAACTAAACACAACTGAGAATGTACACAATGGTAAGCCATCAACTTTGTTGAGATGTGTGCCAGCTGGAACTGCACCCTATTGCGAAAGTGTGGATGTTAGATTTCCTGCGCAGTTTAAGAAATTAGGTTCTAGTGTCTTTGAGTCACTGAGTATATCTGTAACTAATCAGGATAACAAACCAGTTGTTATGCATGATTTTAGTGTAGTGTTGGAAGTTAAATAATTTTATTTTTGTTTATAAAAATGAGTGCTGGTCCAAAGCCGAGAATCATACCAGTTGCATGTCCAGTAACAGAGTTGAAAGATTTGGCAGACGTACAGGATTTTGAGAAGGAAGGGGAAATTGGAGAAATATATGGTTTTGAACTTGATTCAACTGGTATGTACAAGAGAAAAGTAATTGATGACATGAAGGACGGAACAGAAAGACCGATTCCTAAACTTGGTCAGCTGCGTGATGTCACTGTACCTACTCCAGTAAATAACGTGCCCTACAACTTAATACATGTGGGAAATAAGTGGGTTGTTTCACCTGTGCCGGCACCAGCACCCGTAATTGACTGGGACATAAAGATTGAATTTATTAGTCCTTATGTATACACTGATGACGAAGGCGCCTTAGTGTTTAGGAAGGTTGTTAATTCTGGGCCGCTGATTATAAGAACTTACAGTAAGTAATTAATAAGTTCTTATGATAAGTAATTAATAACTTCTTATGATAAGTAACTTAAAGGTTACCTCTGCAGGTTCCTAAAAGTTAGTTGTAACTTATTAGTAACATATAAAGTTCCACTGAAATCACTTAGACAGGTAAATGATTAGGTGTTGACAGAGACAATAGTTAAAGAGAAAGACAATAGGAGATTTAAAAGATAATTAGATCAATAAAGCCGCATCAGACATGCTCGTCAGTTTTTAAAAATTAAAAGGTTGATTCGGTAATAACGGGGGTGTAATGGGGTCAAAATTTTCAATATTTAAAATGACGTAATTTAATGACCAATGCAGCTTTATTGAATTCATTGTCTTTTAAATCTCCTATTGTCTTTCTCTGGCGGCGCGGCAAACTCTTGTATCGCCGCCGACGCTTCGCTGGAGAATGTAACGCTCTGACGATAATGCGCAAACGGTATAAGCAAATTACAGACGTGCCTCGTCCATATAGGCAGCATTAACACATTCGAGACGTGCCGCCTCCGGTTAAGCGGCTTTAAGCCGCGTATCCGGAAGCAGCACATCTCGAATGAATTAAGCACCTATCCACTGTGCTACAGACGAATGCGTGTTTACCTTGGAGATAGTTCTTGACGGCGGTCCACTCCTGCAGGGTGTTAATGTAGAAAAGATGGCCGCCTGAAAGAGCGCAAAAGTCGCTGGCAGCAGAAAATGTCCTCAAAGTCTGATCCAGCTTGAAGCACGTCAGAGTGGCAAGGTCAAAGTGATAGTCACTAGGACATTGTTTGCCTGTAGGAGATGAAAAACAAGATGAGGATGTCATTCCCAAGTCTACCGTATTGTTTGGAGCTCACATGCGTTTATCTTTTAGGAACATTCAGAGTTGTTCATATTTTTAGGCTTATAATGCTGATCCATGTCCCTCCTCTCTATGCCAACCTCTGATCAACACACACGTCGGCGCACACAAATAAAGACGGACACACGGCGCTTCCAGCCATTAGTATACTCTGTGGGCTCATGTAGCGACAGGAATCCATCTCCTTCTACTTTAACCCACTCTCTGATCCACACACACTGGCACACAGAAATAAAGACGGACACACGGCGATTCCCGCCATTCGTAAGCTCTGTGGTGTGGCGTAGCTTCGCTATTCTGAAGAAGAATAATTTTAGCACGAGCAGCGAAATGACGTCACTTCAAGTTTCACGTCATGGCATCATTAGTCCCACGACGCTGTGTTCATAGTGACGACTCGATGTTATACGTCACTCATCGCAGTACTAACATTTGACGTATCAGAGAATCAACTTGGCAATTTACTTGCTGATTTTCACGCATAGAGCTTACAGGTAACAATTTGACCTAATCCTACCCCAGGGCCTGGGCAAATAACAAGTTATGCAAACACTGTTTATGAAATAAATTAAAGTTATGTTAGTTGTTTTACAAATGACTCCGAAAAAGTGGTGCAGACCATTGTCTGATTTTCACACCTAGGGCATACAGGGCACAATTCACTTAATCCTACCCGACAGGCGAGACAAACTGTAGGCTTATGTAAATACCGTATTTTATGACAAATCATGCCATTATTAATGAGAAGATTTCTTTTTCGTAAAAGAAGATTCAATTGTTTTAAGATTAACCCATATAATTAGTGAAATTAATCTCAAAAATGTGAAAATATATATTTTCCCAAAATATTTAATTATCACTCAAAAGGTTCTAGACGTACAATGCTGGTTAACGAACTCATTTAATATCTCCCTTTTATCTAGCTATATGCAAAATATCTAGTACAAATAAGAAAAATTAAGGATTCCAGTGTGAATCAACCGGTTTTTGTGAAATGTCCATTTTCGCGCACAATGAGCATCTTAATAAAAAAAAATCGAAGAAAAAGGTCTCGAGATTATTCTTTTAGGGACAATATCTTACAATTTCAAGCTTGTCCGTCCTCAAACGCGGGCTCTAGTCGCTGTCGCACACAAACACACACACACACACACACACACACACACACACACACACACACACACACACACACACACACACACACACACACACACACACAGAGAAAGAAAGACAAGATGGCGGCCATGCAACACCTCCTGGCCGCCCGCTCCGGCAGAAATGGTCGTCACCGGCAGTACTAAACAGACATTGTACCTTCGTTTGATACTCGATGTCAGGCCCTGCAATGCTGCATCACGACCGGTATTTCTTTTTGATGACTTTTGGCAATTTGATGTGCAATAATTGTTAATTGGATTGTATCCGCTGTGCGATGCTGGGAGTTGATACACGCAGATTCTTGCTGTACCATGTGGATATTAGAAGAACAGCGCGCGTTATGCGGTGGCAATACAACCAACGTGCTTTTCTCCCCTTTCATCATCTCGGGAGTGGCTCTTCCTCGCACGCCACGCTCAACATCACTGCCTAGGGAATAGCGCTAGTGCATTCGACGAAGCGAATACCAGCAAGCTTCAGGCCTCACATTCCAGCCGAATGATGTGATGACAGACACCTCCCAGACGCAGCGACTGTTTCTTACTGAACAGCCTGCCAGTGTGTACTCTTTAGAAACCATTTTGAACTGCTTTTACGTTAATGATGTAGTCCTACTACTATTGCTTTAAAAATGACTATGAAGTTATATACTAGTTAAGTTATAATTAAGGTGGTGACTGTTTATGCCGGAGCGACTGTCTAATAGCCGGCGCTGTTCTTATGGCGACGGGCCCCCAGGTAGCAACTGTGAAAGTATTCGTCTTTTTTTGTGTGCGTATTTTTGTTATTTGTGTAACTAGTCTCAGCCAAGCAGAAAGTTTAAAAACATTATATTATGTGTTATAGAGATACTAAGATAAAACCGTTTTTAGTTTGCTTGTGTTAGGGAGGTTCAGGTCGGGTTGGGGCCGTTGGCGCTGGCCATTAGACGCCTTGGCGACGGGCTTCACCCGTCCCGAGCCATTGTCCATTTGTTTTAAAACTGTCGTGTGAGTGTGTGTGATTGCGAGTTGCACCTGAGGTGGCAAAAAGAATTTCTCTTTATGAGATAATAAAGTACTCTTATTCTTATTCTTACACACAAACAAACAAACACACACACACACACACACACACACACACACACACACACACACACACACACACACACACACACACACACACACACACACACACACACAAGAGTGCAATGTTACAGGAATAAAACAAAATATTAGCCGACAACAGACCGAAAACATAATGAGTGTTCAGCATACATATTGCTGTGTAAACAAACGAATGTTTCGACTTCTTGGTGGTACTAAATGTGAGTATTGACGGTGTTTGTCTGTCAGAATTTCGTCCTGTAACAGAGCAGTTTGTGTGTGAACTCATCACCAAATCCCCCATGCAAATCTGGTGTGTTTAACCCACTCCCCACAGATCTACTGAGAGACTGTGTGGATATGATTCCTCCGATTACACGCATTATCAACCACTCCTTGACATCTTGCAGTGTCCCTCCTCCAGTTCAAGCAGGCTGTTGTCACACCCTTGCTAAAGAAACCTGGCCTATACCAAAATGACTTGAAAAACTTTCGCCCCGTTTCCAACCTTCCACTTATTTCTAAGCTGCTAGAAAAGGCTGTCTTGCGTCAGCTTTTGGATCATGTGTCAAGAAATGACCTGCTAGAGTTGTATCAGTCCGCTTACCGCAAGCATCATAGCTGTGAAACAGCTCTTCTTCATGTGACCAACAGCTTTGCTTACTTGCGCTGACGAGGGACGCGTGTCACTCCTGTCCTTATTGGACCCAGCCTTCGGCTTTGACACGCTCGACCACTACATCCTTCTGAATAGATGTAGTGCATCTTTTGGCATCCGTGGAAGGGTCCTGGCCTGGTTGTAGTCATATTTGTCTGACATGTTTCAATGTGTCATTATACAAAATTCTACTTCCGCTCTCCTCCTTCTGAGATATGGCGTGCCCCAGGGCTCAGTTCTCGGACCGATCTTGTTTTCTTTGTACACCCAGCCTGTGTCTGAGGTGATCGGTAATAAAGGATGTGAACATCACAAATATGCCGATGACACACAGATGAAGAAAGACGCTCCTCTCGAACAGTCCCCGTCTCTTATGCGCGACATTTAACAGTGTATAGAAGCTGTTAAGGACTAAATAACAGACAACACGCTAACGCTTAATAAAGGAAAAACAGATGCCATTTTGGTAGGCACTCGCTCCAGGGTGAGTGTTTCCGATGATGAGTCCTTCATAGTTTGTGGACAGGACATCCCTCTTGTTACGTTTGTGGTTGTGTTATTCCTTTTAGGGTATGTGTGTGTTGGTCATATGAAAAGATTCGATGTTCATTTGATCTATTGTAGATTAGAGTCACGTACCTTTTAGTATGATTCGTTTTCTTTTGCTTGGAGAATTGCGATCGATTTGCGTGTGTGTGTGTGTGTGTGTGTGTGTGTGTGTGTGTGTGTGTGTGTGTGTGTGTGTGTGTGTGTGTGTGTGTGTGTGTGTGTGTGTGTGTGTGTGTGTGCGACTAGAATGTTCCACATTCCGATAATTTGTTACAAAATCAGACCTGGATTAAGATAGAAGGTTCTGAAAAAAAGCGCAATTGGTTGGTTGGACATTGCTTAACGTCCCGACAGCAACAAGACTTTCTCAGGACGTGACGATTGTTCTAGTGACCTCAAACATGACGTCAAGGTTTTGTAATACACATGTTGGTTACAATTCATGACGTTTACGTAATGCACCTAAATTTTAGTGGAAGATTGTAGAAAAATTACGAGAGTTCTTTTATGACTTTTAATGATTTTGGTTACGTTTTCTTTTCTGATTGGTTGAGTTGTGTAATTTGCGGGATTATTCTTGAAATGTGTGATAGTAATAAAGAGAGTGTTAAAATTATGTGCATGCATTATAAGAAACAGTGTATCAAAATGAGGATGCATTTGTGAGAGGTTGTGCATCAAAGTGTGGATACATTGTGCTGGGAGTGCATCGTGAGAATAAAGTCCTGTTGAAACTGTTACTCCAGTGTGGACTACAACCTCGTGCCACGTGTGACGAGTTGCAGCTGAATGAGGTTTTTCTACGAGAACCCACGTGAGTGTGTCAGTGTTGATTGCATGACACTGCGACCACTAATACGTTACGCCTCTAAAAAAAAAAAAAAAAAAGAAATGCGTGAAAAACCTAGGTGTTTACATTGACAATGTCATTTCCATGAATAATCATGTGTCTCACCTGTGCCGCTGCTGCTATCTTGAGCTCAGGAGGCTTAGCTCTGTTAGACAGTACCTTTATTGACGATGCCGATAAGCAAATTGCATGTTCACAGATTTTGTCAAGGTTTGACTACTGTAACTGTGTAATGTCAGGTATTTCGAACTATCAGCACTACAGGCTGCAGAAGATTCAAAACCACGCAGCAAGACTTGTACTGGAAAAATCAAAGCGTGATCACATCATTCCCTTGCTCAAGCAGTTACACTGGCTTCCTGTGAAGTTCAGATTAGAATACCCTCACTTTTCAGGCCTTTGATAAAACACTCCAGGCATACTTGTCCTCCTGTCTCTGTGTCTATACACCAGGCGGAGTATTGCGATTCAGCACTGACGACAGATCATTGACTATCCCCAGAGTATCTTTAAAAACCTTTGGCCAGCGGTCATTTTCTTTCCAAACTCCCAAAGTGTGGAATGGTCTTCCCCGTGATATCTTTGGCCATCTTTGGCCTTTTCAGGGCTAGATTGAAAACATATTATTTTCAATCTGGCCTTTGAAATGGACTGATAAACCCTACGTTTTCCCATCTATATATCTGATCAGGGTCTTGAGATGTTGTATGTTTATTAGTTTAGTATTGTGTGAATGTTTATTTTACTTATGAATGCGTGTAGTTGTATGCTGTCCGTACTAGTTAGTTATTTTCAGTTGGTTAGATTATTTAGATGATAGAGCTCTCTGAGCCTTTCTTGTGGGAATATTGCGCTATAGAAGAGTTATATTATTATTATTATTATTATTATTATTATTATTATTATTATTATTATTATTATTATTATTATTATTATTATTATTATTATTATATAACTTCTTGACCCTTCGGGTATCGGTAGCAAATTTGGTCGGTGCACCAAAATCGCTACCGACTCCCAAAGGGTTAACTTCCAAAGAACACATCCACTTGCAAGAAGCATTAATTTTCATGAGCTTGTGCAGTTGCCTTGTCTTACCGGCGGTTTTTAACAGCGTCTTTTTTATCTACAGTTATCTTCCTTGATATCGATTTTTCCTATCTACAGTTTTCTCCCTTACTAGCGTCGTTCCTACTTACAGTTATTACCTCTTTATATTGTTTTTTTCCTACCTACATTTCTCTCCTTTACCAGCATCGTTCCTACTTACAGTTATCGCTCTTTAAGATCGCATTTTCCTACCTTCAGTTCTCTCCCTTATCAGCGCCTTTCCTGTCTACAGTTCTCTCTCTTCCTAGAGCATTCTTTTGCGTACATTTCTCACATACAGTGCTCTCCTTTATCAGCGCCTTTCCTGTCTACAGTTCTCTCCCTTATCAGCGTCTTTCCTGTGTACAGTTCTCTCTCTTCCTAGAGCATTCTTTTGCGTACATTTCTCACATACATTGCTCTCCTTTATCAGCGCCTTTAATAACTACAGTTCTCTCCCTTATCAGCGTCTTTTCTGTCTACAGTTCTCTCCCTTCCTAGAGCATTCTTTTGCGTACATTTCTCACATACAGTGCTCTCCTTTATCAGCGCCTTTAATAACTACAGTTCTCTCCTTTATCAGCACCATTCCTACTAAGGGTCCGTTTATACAGAACGCGAACGCGAACGCGTCCAACGCGAATACGAACACGAACGCGACTTTTGAGCAGTTTTGCCATTCAAATAGAGCACGAACCCGAACGCGGAAAACCGTCGACGGCTTTCCAGGCGGCTCGTCTTTTTCTATCATAATTCCAATGTATATTTCTGTCAGAGCTAAAATGGTGTCATTATGAAGACTGCTCAACTGACATGAAAGTTAAAACGTATTTAATTAATAAAGTCGTGCAGACATTTTTTTTTACAGTTCCATTGTTGACACAGGTAAAATAAAATTAATTCCAATCACATACCTGTCAGTCCGACTCTCTGTCCAATTGCTTTCCATATGTCTCTTTTTTTACGTGATGTTTTTGTAATCTTTGTCTGCTTTGTCATACAGTACATGATTCTTCTCAATTTCAAAAATCATGGCTTCTGTCTTGTCCATTGTCAGGTCAGGCGTACAAGTTTCTATTTGTGGAAATGATGCAAGGGAAGTACCTGCTGATTGGTTGATAGCAAAAAAGCCGCGCGACCTTCTGAGAAAATTCGCTCTGGGGGCAATCAAGGCGGTCGTTCGCGCGAACAAAAAATTGTTCGCGTTCGCACTCTATTTGAACGGTTCCTCTACAAATGACTAAAATATTCCAGGACGAAAAACCGCGTTTGCTTTCGCGTTCGCGTTCGCTCTCTGTATAAACGGACCTTTACAGTTCTCTCCCTTCCCTAAGCATTCCCTTACCTACAGTTATATCCCTTATCAGCGCCCTTCCTACTCACAGTTCTCTCCCTTCCTACAGCATTATCTTGCATACTGTCCTCTAACTTATCAGCGTCTTTTCTCCTTCCCAGTACGCAAGGGCTAGCCGGCCGACGTTGGCCCGATGGCCTTTTGCGCACTGGGTTACTACTTGGTAGTTCACCGATTTCCCTAGCATTCATAAGTCAACCAGGCCATAATACTGACAATAATAACATCCAAACAAGCAATACCATACCGTAGCTTTTTCTGTAGAGACGGTACCCGCTGCTGGCCACCACAGTGACGTTATTGCACGGTTTAGGGCAGATGACGCACCTGGCACTACTTTCACAGTAAAACCAAAAATTGCACCCCGCAACTGCAGAACAAAGTCGGGCGCATTTCTGCGCTACCTCGACGCTTTCGTGGACCTTTGCGGCGCTGCTAGAGACCACAAAGTTGTCAAGAGTAGTGTCTCGTTTCCATAGGATGCCGCTTGTCTGTACGCTGGAAAACACAGCACCATATATATTCATGCAGTGGTGGACACAAAGGGTTATTCTAAGGTGTATGCCTAATGCGCAATAGTGCGCGGGTCAACGGCAGCCGACGTAGGCCTGATGGCCTTTTGCGCATTGGGATAAGCAGTTTGGTACCTCTCTTTGTTTTGAGATGGCAGTCATGTTCAGTTTCATGGCGATTTTGGTAAAATATAGCCATCAGTCGAACTTAGGCTGGAAGTTCAGTGTATGATATTGAAAGTGACTTAAAACATACACGTGGTGCTCAGTTTTTTGCTGTCAAAACAGTTTGTTTTTGCAGCCTGCCATGCTAGATGTTACGATTGTGGTTGTGTTGTCCTGTGAGAGCATGCATGTGTTAATCGTAGGAAACGATCCGATATTTATTTGAGCTCTCATGGTTACGATTCACGCACCTTTTCAGTAAGATTTACTTTCGTTCGCGCGTAGAGCGGAATTCCCTTTGTTATTATGCTAAGTTTAACCGGAAGCTTCTAGCAAGGTCGCGCGGAGAATAGCGGTCGATTTTTGTTTTGCGTAGATTTGCCGAGTATAGACCAAAACGTTCGAGAAAGGTCGCGCTGCCTAGTGACCTCGTACGTGTGACGTCGGGGAGTAGGCAACAATTTGCAACATTTTTTTTTTGTGCGCGTGAATTTTGCAGCCGTTCTTTGTGTTTTTTTAAAGATTGCGAAACTTCTGGAAAGATTCCTGCTATGTCGTGACCTGCCTACCATACTTTTGTGCGACATCATTATACATTAGGATTTGGGGCTGAAATGAGCAGTCGAATTTTGTAGACCAGTGTAGTTTAGTCTAGAAAGTTTCTTTGTTTATTACTATTTATGAGTTTAAGTTCCCTGTTCCGTTCTGATTGGTTGCGTTATGTAAATTTCTTAGATTATTCTGGAAAGTGGTTGTACTATATAAAGAGGGTGCTAGAAATCACGTGTGTACATTGTCATGCATTGTCAGTTGTAGGGACACACAGTTTATCGTAGGTACGTGGCCCGAATAGAGTGTACATTGTGAGAGACGCAGCGTAAGGGTGGTGTACGTTGTATGAGAAACTTTGTGTCGCCAGTGTGGACTTTTGCAGAAGAGACATTGTATCAGTGTTGGTGCATTTGGGAATGCATTGTGTGGAGATCGCATCGCTGAATTAAAATATTGTTGGAACTGTTACTCCAGTATTGTCTACATCCTTAAGCTATGTGTGACGGGTTGCAGCTGAATGAAGTTTATTTAAAAAGAACCTTACGTGCGTGCGTCTGGTGTGTTTATCATACTACGACTACGATTCAACCACGTAACACTAGAGAATCCAGAAATGACAAGTTTTTAAGGGGGCGTAACTTCTGACCAAAAAACGCTGAATAAGCAAAATACGTTCCTTATCTTTTTACTTAAATCACTTGATGTTCTTATATCGACCATTTGTCTAACACCTGACGTCATAACAGATCCTTCAGCCTATACTATGCTAGGCCTTGGTATTTTCTCGAAACAGCATGTTCAGTGACTGATTACAACACAAACAGTGCTTAATTTTACCTGAAAACCTCACTAAAGATCGTAGATGAAATTCTTTGGTATCTGGTGTTGCACACTGGGGGATTTTGGTTCTGATATGCATTGAGTTGTGAAGAAAATAATCCCAAAAGTTATTTAAGTAAACATCAGGCACCTATTGCGCCATCAGAGTTTTATGTAATGAGTTATACCCCGTTGTCAGTCGCCATTTTGGGCGTCTCTACCACGGCAGGTAGCACAGAAACTTTCTGAGAACAACTAACTGATCGCTTCATGCATGGTTAAGTCACTTTCAATGTCAAAATTTGAACTTCCGGTATAAATTCAGCTTGTGTCCGGTCTAACCTCAAGCCACGAAACATAAAAAAATTAATGTAATTTGAAAAGTTGAACTAAAAAACTGAAAGCGTATTTTTTTCGAATTAATAATAAATATAATTCATTGTACTATTTATAGAGCTATTGCAGTAGATTTTCTGTGGGCACCGTTGCATTCTTGCGGGTTATGAAATTTGTGATAGTGGCAAAATCTTGAGCTAAAAATGAAATAAATGTTTTCTGTCCTTACCAGATTTATTCACAAAGATAAAATGTTAAGTTCCTCATATGTTCCACGCTGTTCACATATGTGACCCTCTCTCACGAAATCAGTCTTAACTTGCATTTTGGGTGTTTTGAGTTATATACATTTCGGAAATGTACAGAGCTTGCTGATTAATTTGATATATGAATGAATGCTGTAGTGCAAAAATTGTAGAAGTTATTAAGGTTTAAAGTTGTTAAATGCACCTGTGGCCATTTTGAGAAAATCGCCTGCAAAGTTTCTGTGTGCATGTCTTGCACACCTACCTTAGCAACGGGGGTTCAACGTCAACCAATCAACCTGATATTTTGCATGGTGGTTCAGTAAGTCCATCACTATGTGTAAAACCTCACATTAAGTTGATAGCTAGTCAGGATCTTGTGATAAATAGCCCCCAAAAGTGCCATACCTAATGTAAACATGACAGATTTGGGGGGGAAAATGCATTTTCATATTTTGGTATCATAATTACGGTATTTATAATGCGCTTATCTTATAATAATTATAACTCTAAGCGCGCACTCACAACTCGCACACGCATGCGCACGCTTTAGACAATGACTCACGTAACACAAATAGTGAAGATACATTACGACGGTCAGCTTGGGCTGGGGAGTGTGGTGATATAGTGCTAGAACTGTTGAAAGAGATGAGTTTTGAGGGCAGACTGGAAGGAGGAGAGCGAGTGTTTCTGACGGAGAGAGAGTGGGAGAGTGTTCCAGGTGGTTGGACCGTATACTGAGAAAGAGCGGGGGCCGAAAGTGCTGAGTTTGGTGCGGGGGATGAGGAGTCGGAGAGGGTCAGAGGCGGAGCGGAGGGAGCGGGGAGGAGTGTAGGGGTGAAGTAAGTTGGAGAGATACGCAGGAGCGTAGTTGTTCAGGGATTTGTAGCAGAGAGACAGTATCTTGTATTGGATGCGTTGGGGGATGGGGAGCCAGTGAAGGAGCTTGAGCAGGGGAGTGATGTGGTCGGATTTTTTCTTTCTGAGGACGAGGCGGGCAGCATTGTTCTGGACGCGCTGGAGAGTGAGAGTGGTGGAGTGAGGAAGGCCAGAAAGGAGAGAGTTGCAGTAGTCGATGCGAGATAAGATGAGAGAGACAGCGAGTTTGGTGGCAGCTTCGGTAGTGAGGTATTTTCTGATCTGACTGATGCGGTGGAGGTGGAAATAACATGCCTGGGCCGTGGCGGAGACGAAGCTGGTCATGGAAAGAGAGGAATCGAGGATAACGCCAAGGTTCTTGACCGAGTCAGAGAGGGAGATGGGGGTGCTGTCGAGTTGAAGGTGGAGAGAGGGAGAGAGCTGGGAAAGTTTCTGGCGAGTGCCTACCAGCATGGCTTCCGTTTTGTCGTCGTTCAGTTTGAGCTTGTTTGCTGTCATCCAGTTTTTCACGTCCTCATAGCAGTCAGCCGTGCGAGTCAGTAGTGTCTGAGTGTTGTCGAGTTTGTCTTTGTCTAGTAGTTGTGAGTCGTCAGCGTAGAGGTGGTGGTGTATGTGGTGAGACTGGATGATGTTGGACAGGGGGGAGATGTAGAGTGTAAAAAGGACCGGGCCCAGGACGGACCCCTGAGGAACGCCGCAGGAGAGCCTGACTGGGTTGGAGGAGACGCCGTCGATGGTGACGGACTGCTGTCTGTCGGAGAGGTAGGAGAGAAACCAGGAGTGAGCAGAGTCAGTGATGCCAAAGGAGTGGTGGAGGCGGTGGAGGAGGATAGTGTGGTCTATGGTGTCGAAGGCGGCAGAGAGATCGAGTAGCGTAAGAAGGGAGATGTTGCCCGAGTCAGTGGAGAGAAGCAGGTCGTTTAGGATATGTAGAAGGGCAGTTTCAGTGCTGTGATGTTTGCGATAGGCAGACTGGAAGGGACTGAGGAGGTTGTTGTCGGCGAGGTGGAGGTTGAGTTGGTTGAGTACGACCTTCTCAAGAAGCTTGGACAGGAAAGAGAGATTGGAGACTGGGCGGTAGTTCTTGAGTTCGTTTGGGTCGAGGTTGTGTTTTTTGAGGAGAGGACGGACGATGGCGGACTTGAAGATATCGGGGACGGAGCCATTTTCTAGAGATGTGTTGATGATGTCGGTAATGAAGGGCAAAAGTTTTGGGAGGCCGTCCTGGTAGAGGGAAGCTGGGAGGGGGTCTAGTTCGTATCAAACTCAAGGCATAAATACTTTTAATTCTGTTTGAGCATAAACGTATTTTGCTATAATATATTTAGGCAGAACATGTATGAAAATGCTGTGTAGCACTCTTATTTAGTGGCAAATGTTATCTAAAATTCGATTGCGGACGCGTTCAAGGAATGTGAAAACCACCATCACCAAGGCAAAATAAAAACCATCATTAGAACGACTGAATACAATTTACATTCAATTTATAAATTTGCCAATCACTTTATTTCATTGTTTGTCATTTATACCCACTTATGCCTGATTCAAACTGAAAGGACACTAGAGAGAAATTATCCTTAAAACGTGCAAAACAGAAGTCGCAGTCAGCTGCCTGTTGTCCCAGACTGAAATGAATGCTATTTACTACTACTACCCTGCAAAATGAAGTCACAAAAGCTAAAAAGTCAAATCTACAAACTGAGTATTAGTAGTTCCACATTCAGATATGTTAGTAATCATGCAACAACTTTAAAAAATACCAACACAATCTATACTTACAGGTTGTAGAAGAAATTTTAAAAAAGGAAAGTACTCACGTTTCGCAGGCAGCACACCACTTCACCAAATACATCACCTTTAGTATCCAATTATCCGCTCAGGCACAGCACATCACACAAGCACAGCACACCACACAAGCACAGTAGCCAGACACAAGGGAGTCAGCACACTGGAAATCAGCCGCGAATCGGAGGGCACACAAGGTCACGCTTGTCGTCTCGGACGTACTCCCGAATGTGCTGAAACAGGTACTGCTGTCTGTCTCTGGAAAGTCCTGGAGCTGGTATGATGGCTGGCATGTGGGGAAGTTGAGTAACACGGCCAGGAACAGCTAGCATTTTCTCCTCTTCAGCGTCCGCGATGGTCGTCTTGTATAAAACCTTTCCAGGATACTGACAACTGAACCTGAAGTGTCCAACAGGCTTGATCCCATTCAGCGGCTTGTAGGCTTGGGCGAGGAAGGACTGCCAGTCGTAAGTTGGCACAAACACTGTCGCATCTTCCCTACCAACAAGCTGCGGGATGTTCAGGCGGGACACTGCAGTGCTCGCTCTCACAACATCCTGGAGGTCATCCAGACAGGACACGTGGGAACGACGAAAACACCTCTTCAGCAAACCAAAACACCAGTCTGGAGCAAACTTAGTGTGGCCTGGTGGCATGAAGTTCAGGGTGACGTCGCTGTGAAGTCCCATCTGCACGCGCCAGGCGAAGTAGAACAAGACCCAGCGGTTCTTATTCTGTCCGGAACAGTTGTCGCAGTGAAGGTGAACAGACTTCTCCCCAAGGCCATACTGGTTGAAGAAGAAGTGAAGATAGCTGATCACGGCATTGCTCCCCTTGCTGCTGCTCACAGACTCGTCGATCAGATAATTCACCTGCTGCGACAGCCCCTCACAGTGAACTCCGAAGATTCCGCACTTCCGTGGCGTCAGGAAATACAGTGGTCCCGGTTGCGCAGCATCGCTGGGGTAGTGGATCTGCTGCGCGAAATCAAAGCTGTAGTGCATGGAGAAATCCCCGGAGTTGGCTGGAGTAGGCTGGAGCTGCTGGAGACCATGCTGCTGTGCGATGGTCCTGGCATCGGTGCTCATGTCCTTGTAGAGTGTGCGCTCCGCTTCCACCTGCATAAAAATTTCATATAATAATATAAAATTAATTAATTAATTAAATAATATCATGTAAGTAAAAACCTCACATTCTGTCCTTGTCAGGTTTTCGTAACAAATTGCTTAAAACAAGCCGTAAGCCAGAATGAGTACAGATCAATTCCCATGAGAACAGCATGATGGCCCACCTGGCTTAGATGTCTCTGTTGCTCTTGAAGGGACTCATCCTTCTCCTCCATTGTCATGTTGGCACTGCGGTAGATCCTCGTGTTGTTCTTCTGGCACTTCCAGCAGAGGTCGGTCATGGGCTTTGCCACAACAATGAAGGGACAAAGCTCACTCCACAACATGCTAAAGGTGGATTTCCCAACAACCCGATACCCTGAAAAAAGGAAGCAAATAAAGAACCATTAAAAGTTATCATAATGAATATGATATCTTCAAAAGCAGAGTTAGAAAGTTTATGCATGTATAACAACTGCATCCCATAAAAAAATGCAGAAAGATATTGTGGGAAAGCTTACCGCATCTAGCGCCCTGCTGTTCATACTGTCTGTAAACATGACTCTTTGGTGATGATGAAGGCAGCAGGCGAATATCCTCCCTCTTAAATCCTGGTACTCGCCCAGGCAAGGTGACGGCGTGGTCCTCTGCAAAGTTTTTAATGAAGCGCACCACGCGGGCTGTGTCGTCGAACGTCAGGCTGCGGGTGTTGTTTTTTCGCCCCCCAGCACTTCGTCGTGTTGGCGTCAGCCCCTCTTCCTGGTAGTGCTTCGAGAGGCGCGTCAGCATGTCTTGGCTGATACTAAAAACAGAAACCAACAATAATGAAGTCAATGAAAATACACTCGTCGTTCATTAGACACAAAATACAAGTATACATGATTCTGTACAGTGCTTAAATGTAATATACATACCCAAGGAGATAGAGGAAGGCATCTTTGCAGACAGGACGTGTGAGCAGGCAGTAGCTGGATCGCGGCTTCTTGCGGTCCTTCTGCACTTTCCACTTGCTACACTCTGTCTTCGGTCCATTCCGCATGCACGAACTCAGAATGCCAAGGATCATCCACTCCTTTGCATCTGAACAAAATAGTATACACTCTTTTTAAACTGTCCACTTATGTCAGCATTTCTATACTATCATTAATAGAATAATTAGCCTATTCATCTAGTGTTGACAATTGGACACACACACACACACACACACACACAGCCACACACACACACATCATCACACACACACACCATCACACACACACACACACACACACACACACACACACGCACACACACACACACACACACACACACACACACACACACACACTATAATAAGCATACATCTACATTCAGAAAGTCATGCACATACCTCGATCCATGTCTTGAACTGAGAGTTGAAGAGCCACGATTTCTTCTGGTGAAAACTCGGTGATGCAGCCGTGACGCGTGTCTTCTGGTCCAGGCGACGGTACCTTTATCTGCTTGCACCCATGTCCGTTGGCCTTGCACGATCGAACACGGGCACGAGCAAACATTCCCCCATCGTCTGGTGCAGCATCCACGTCCAAGCCGGTCTCTCCATCACCTCTAAATTCCTCAACGTGGACTAGTGGGGCATTAATCTCTCCTTCGCTTTCGTCCTCACCATCAGCCGGTTCAAACTCAAAATCGTTGTCAGAAAAGGTATCGTCGTGATGAGAATCGGCGACGAAATAATCACTGATCAGTTCGCTTAATTCTTCCTGATCTGCAGGCGGTAAATTACCGGATTTGCAAGAGTTTAGTAAGTACGCTAGTCTGGCTTCCATGGTTGTAAACACAGAAAGTGACAGCGGAAGAGATCGGAGTTCCTTCCCTTAGTCTTAGCTCGGCCAATGGAAATGTGTTTAACTTAGTCGTTGCCATGTCGTTAGCTGTTCTACTCTCTGATTGGTCGAAATTGAACATTTGTGTACGCCCATATTTTCCTTATTTGGAAGCTTTACAATGTGTAAAAATAGTACACACTCTAAGCCCGCGAAAGCGCGGACAAAGGCCTTTCCAACAGTGTATAACATGATGGGGTTCTGTAGGGGATGCAACGTGTTCTGTTATGTTAAAAATGGGTCATTTTGCACACAAGAAAAGCATAATTGGGGCCAAGCTCAGACTTTTAAAATAATTTTTAACCTATTTAATGGCATTTTTTACGATAAAATTTTTAACCATACGATACTTTGATGTATGTAGAATACATTTCTGGAAAAAAGTGAAAATGACCCAGATTGACCCCCACCACACATTATTGCGTGTAGCGCCGATCGGCTCGCTGCGAGTTAAGACTGGTTTCGTGAGAGAGGGTCACATATTTGAAATCCCACTACCGACTAACTGTTCAAAGATACACTTCTGTAGCAATATGGTTCATTTAGAATCCAGTTCAGCACACGTCGTCTTTATATATCAAGTCACCTGACAATGACCCCGCTCCCTTCTGTACATACAACGCTATCAGTACGATAAACAGCAAAACATAGATTGACACGCTAACGACTGCGCAAAACAAATAAGTGCGATTACGCGTGTGCTTTTGTTGCATATCCAAACTGCCATAGACACTCTTTGGGTGAATCGACAAGGCGTAAGAAACACAAATAGTGCTGAAATTTGTATTCAGTTTTACGCGTAATGGTACTTTAATAAATACGTTACGAATAAATTCTTGGAAACTAAATTTTCAAAATACTTTTAAGTTCAAATGTTTGTAACATATCACTGCTCATCTGTGCATGCCCAATTACGACAAATTTGTTGAGACAAAAAAAAATGTAAATATCAAATGTATATTAATATTATTGCAAATATCAACGGTTAATGTAATATGTCATAGCCCAATAGGCTAAGTATTGTAACATGTGTAGTCATGACTATTGTGTGATCATTTATGTTTCCTGATAGGTTATTATTGTAATGTGTCTCTTAATGTTGTTAAACGTGTTTCTGTTTTGTTTGTCTAATATATCCTTTGATTGAAAAGACGGTAAATAAATATTCCGATTCCGAGGTATACCCAATGCGCAAAAGGCCTAGGCCCTACTGCGCATTGGATACTGCCGCTGAGTTGTATCAACATACGCAGTGATCTTCCTACCTTCAATAACTCTTTCCCAATGTAGGTAACCTAACGTCAACACAATCTTGTATTACCTGGAACACAGAATGCCGCCCCACTATCATCAACTCTTTTGCAATGCAGGTAGCCTACAGTAAAAACAATTTCGTATTACCTGGAGCACAGGATGCCGTAACCAGCCAGAGATGTCAGCAGGCAGAAGTAAGTCCACGCCATAGCGACAACGTGCTAAATGCAAAAACAAAATCAAATGAAGAAATGAACACGCTTGGGGAAACCAAGAATACAATCCAGTTTATGCTCAGTGACATAGGAAGATCCCCGTGACTCCAAACCGTGAAATTACACGACAAGGGTGAGGGTAGTTCTTTTGTGCTTATTGCAACAAAATCAGCAGCAAATGAAGGAGGAACATGCTTGAAGGACAAACACGTTATGGTTTATGGCGTGGGAAGATCTCAGTGAGAGAAAGAACCATTAACAAAACAGATACATGCTTAACCCCTGCCGGTGATCACGAATTTCGCGTCTGAAACCACTACACTCTGACCGACATTCGCATGAAAAACACACCTGAAAGAGACCTAAACTAGCCACAAAGAACACAGAGCTAGCAAGACACATAAATGGTCAGGAGGCTCCGCGACTGCGGTGGCTCATGAGGGTTTATGTCTCTTGCGGCTTGGTGGCATTCGCCCTGCTTCGACAGTTCAGGGGTCAAAAGGAGGTATGACGCGTGTATACTTTAAAATGGGCAGGGCCATGAGAAGATATGGCACAAGTCCAAAACAGGAGTGTGAAGAAATACCACGCACGGCTGTGCGCGGGCCAACAGCGGCTGACGTCGGCCAGATGGCCTTTTTGCGCACTGGGTGATGTCCATTAGAGGCATGACAATCCCATACCTGAATTCCCCGGTTCCTGCGCCGCGTATACTCAATTAAAATCAATTAGTTCCGTGCGCGACAGACAAAAAGCTGGCGATGTTTTTGTTCATGTGCTTGAATAATTATAATATACTGAAAAAGTAATGAGCTCACGCTTCGTAAACCAGAAGGCCCCGGACCAATGCGGAAAAGACCAGCCCATCGGGAGTTTTATTTTGTTTTGTTGTCATTGACGTGAATGTTGTGAATGTTCAATCTTTTAAATACATTCATACATAATCAAACCAATGCAGGGAAACCACAACAAAAGTAGAATAACGTTAACCTGTTCTCTTCAAACCGCTATGTTCTGAATGTCATTTAAGGGCAGCTTCACTTTCAATTGACTATGCTTTAGGATCCAGAGATTAATGCTAATAGTGAGAGACATAGATCATTGTAAGCCTTCGCAGCTGCGGGGGATAGTGAGGCTCAATGCCACTTGCAAATTGGTGTTGTTTACTGTGTTCTGGCAGGTGGGATGTTACAGGTACATTCCCCATGCAAACTGCAACGTTCCCGCCAGCAAATTTGAATCCCAAACATTGTCCGGCGACCCCTGAAAACCAGACATGTTTCTTTAAAAACATTCATCATTAAAGACGAATTCTGATTTTTTTTACTATGAGGTCTCTACCCATCTTTTCACAAACTGTATGAGGAGGTAGACATATTGATTCTTTTAATGACGCTTTACATTAGGATTTGAGCGAAATTTCCATGTGGCGTGAAATCAATGCAAATATTCTGAATCGTTACAAAACTGAATACATAACGATGTGAACCGCCAGAAAAATCAGCACAAACAACATTCGGTCAGCCTGACTATACATAATGAAGGTGTTACTTAGGTCGCGGAGCAGCGTTTACTGGTGTAATTGTTGACGAGAAGATTAAGTAGTAATCACACATAAATTATTCTGTTTGTAAAAAATGTCTCGCGCTTTTAGAATTGAAATACGGGATTGATGTTGACGTCTGCTAGATATTTTACAATGTATGCGTCAAATCTCACATCGATTATGCCTGAACGATATGGCATGGCAACGGTGACATACATTAAAAGAGGCTTAACTCATTGCATCGGAGAGCAGCAAAACAGGTCTTGCTTGATTCAGCCCTGAAAACTCACAAAAAGCTTGAAAATATATAAAATGCTACCACGTAACATGCAGATACATTTATTTTACCCTTTGCTGCCGACATGTAAAGGGTTAAAACCGACCTCTCCTTCTCGGGCGCATTGTTTGGGAATAAACTGCCAGCATACATAACACATGCGCACTCTCCTCTTGAAGATAAGCCTTCTCAAGTATACTGACGAGTAAACAAAATGCGACAATTTTGGAATCATCGGAAACACTTGAGTGTTTCCCATGATTCCAGAAAAGTCGCATTTCTTTTGCTCGTCAGCTTATATCTTGTCAGGCACATACTTCATTACAGGTACATGTATTCTTATCAAACACCTGCCTATCATATAATTTCCGCTACATGCTGCCGAGAAAAATTGAACACCACACAACAGCAAGAGGCATACATCTTCATGAGCCACCGCAGTTGCGGGGGTTCATGAGGATCTATGTCTCTTGCTAACACCACTTTGTGTCCATGTTCCTGTGATGGCTGGGAATGTTGGACATTGTACAGTATTGATAATGATTGTCCATGTTCCTGTGAGGTCTGGGGATGTTGGACATTGGACAGTATTAATAATGATTGTCCATGTTACTGTGAGGGCTGGGGATGTTGGACATTGTACAGTATTGATAATGATTGTTGATGTTCCTGTGACGGCTGGTGATGTCGGACATTGTACAGTATTGATAATGATTGTCCATGTTCCTCTGAGGGCTGGGGATGTTGGACATTGTACAGTATTGATAATGATTGACCATGTTCCTGTGAGGGCTGGGGATGTTGGACATTGTACAGTATTGATAATGATTGTTGATGTTCCTGTGACGGCTGGTGATGTCGGACATTGTACAGTATTGATAATGATTGTCCATGTTCCTTTGAGGGCTGGGGATGTTGGACATTGTACAGTATTGATCATGATTGTTGATGTTCCTGTGACGGCTGGTGATGTCGGACATTGTACAGTATTGATAATGATTGTCCATGTTCCTGTGAGGGCTGGGGATGTTAGACATTGTAAAGTATTGATAATGATTGTTGATGTTCCTGTCACGGCTGGTGATGTCGGACACTGTACAGTATTGATAAAGATTGTTGATGTTCCTGTGACGGCTGGTGATGTCGGACATTGTACAGTATTGATAATGATTGTTGATGTTCCTGTGACGGCTGGTGATGTCGGACATAGTACAGTATTGATAATGATTGTCCATGTTCCTGTGAGGGCTGGGGATGTTGGATATTGTACAGTATTGATAATGATTGTTGATGTTCCTGTGACGGCTGGTGATGTCGGACATTGTACAGTATTGATAATGATTGTCCATGTTCCTGTGACGACTGGTGATGTTGGACATTGTATAGTATTGATAATGATTGTCCATGTTCCTGTGACGACTGGGGATGTTGGACATTGTACAGTATTGATTATGATTGTCCATGTTCCTGTGACGACTGGGGATGTTGGACATTATACAGTATTAATAATGATTGTCCATGTTCCTGTGACGACTGGGGATGTTGGACATTGTACAGTATTGATAATGATTGTCCATGTTCCTGTGACGACTGGGGGATGTTGGACAATGTTCAGTATTGATAATGATTGTCGATGTTCCTGTGACGGCTGGGGATGTTGGACATTGTACAGCATTAATAATGATTGTCCATGTTCCTGTGACGACTGGGGATGTTGGACATTGTACAGTATTAATAATGATTGTCCATGTTCCTGTGACGACTGGGGATGTTGGACATTGTACAGTATTAATAATGATTGTCCATGTTCCTGTGACGACTGGGGATGTTGGACATTGTTCAGTATTGATAATGATTGTCGACGTTCCTGTGATGGCTGGGGATGTTGGAAGTTGTACAGTATTAATAATGATTGTCCATGTTCCTGTGACGACTGGGGATGTTGGACATTGTACAGTATTTATAATGATTGTCCATGTTCCTGTGAGAACTGGGGATGTTGGACATTGAACAGTATTGATAATGATTGTCCATGTTCCTGTGATGGCTGGGGATGTTGGACATTGTACAGTATTAATAATGATTGTCCATGTTCCTGTGACGACTGGGGATGTTGGACATTGTACAGTATTGATAATGATTGTTGATGTTCCTGTGACGGCTGGTGATGTCGGACATTGTACAGTATTGATAATGATTGTCCATGTTCCTTTGAGGGCTGGGGATGTTGGACATTGTACAGTATTGATCATGATTGTTGATGTTCCTGTGACGGCTGGTGATGTCGGACATTGTACAGTATTGATAATGATTGTCCATGTTCCTGTGAGGGCTGGGGATGTTAGACATTGTAAAGTATTGATAATGATTGTTGATGTTCCTGTCACGGCTGGTGATGTCGGACACTGTACAGTATTGATAAAGATTGTTGATGTTCCTGTGACGGCTGGAGATGTCGGACATTGTACAGTATTGATAATGATTGTTGATGTTCCTGTGACGGCTGGTGATGTCGGACATAGTACAGTATTGATAATGATTGTCCATGTTCCTTTGAGGGCTGGGGATGTTGGATATTGTACAGTATTGATAATGATTGTTGATGTTCCTGTGACGGCTGGTGATGTCGGACATTGTACAGTATTGATAATGATTGTCCATGTTCCTGTGACGACTGGTGATGTTGGACATTGTATAGTATTGATAATGATTGTCCATGTTCCTGTGACGACTGGGGATGTTGGACATTGTACAGTATTGATTATGATTGTCCATGTTCCTGTGACGACTGGGGATGTTGGACATTATACAGTATTAATAATGATTGTCCATGTTCCTGTGACGACTGGGGATGTTGGACATTGTACAGTATTAATAATGATTGTCCATGTTCCTGTGATGACTGGTGATGTTGGACATTGTACAGTATTGATTATGATTGTCCATGTTCCTGTGACGACTGGGGATGTTGGACATTGTACAGTATTAATAATGATTGTCCATGTTCCTGTGACAACTGGGGATGTTGGACATTGTACAGTATTGATAATGATTGTCCATGTTCCTGTGACGACTGGGGGATGTTGGACAATGTTCAGTATTGATAATGATTGTCGATGTTCCTGTGACGGCTGGGGATGTTGGACATTGTACAGCATTAATAATGATTGTCCATGTTCCTGTGACGACTGGGGATGTTGGACATTGTACAGTATTAATAATGATTGTCCATGTTCCTGTGACGACTGGGGATGTTGGACATTGTACAGTATTAATAATGATTGTCCATGTTCCTGTGACGACTGGGGATGTTGGACATTGTTCAGTATTGATAATGATTGTCGACGTTCCTGTGATGGCTGGGGATGTTGGAAGTTGTACAGTATTAATAATGATTGTCCATGTTCCTGTGACGACTGGGGATGTTGGACATTGTACAGTATTTATAATGATTGTCCATGTTCCTGTGAGAACTGGGGAGGTTGGACATTGAACAGTATTGATAATGATTGTCCATGTTCCTGTGATGGCTGGGGATGTTGGACATTGTACAGTATTAATAATGATTGTCCATGTTCCTGTGACGACTGGGGATGTTGGACATTGTACAGTATTGATAATGATTGTCGATGTTCCTGTGATGGCTGGGGATGTTGGAAATTGTACAGTATTAATAATGATTGTCCATGTTCCTGTGACGACTGGGGATGTTGGACATTGTACAGTATTGATAATGATTGTCCATGTTCCTGTGACGACTGGGGATGTTGGACATTGAACAGTATTGATAATGATTGTCCATGTTCCTGTGATGGCTGGGGATGTTGGACATTGTACAGTATTAATAATGATTGTCCATGTTCCTGTGACGACTGGGGATGTTGGACATTGAACAGTATTGATAATGATTGTCCATGTTCCTGTGACGACTGGAGATGTTGGACATTGTACAGTATTGATAATGATTGTATATGTTCCCATGACGACTGGGGGATGTTGGACATTGTACAGTATTGATAATGATTGTCCATGTTCCTGTGACGACTGAAGATGTTGGACATTGTACAGTATTGATAATGATTGTCCATGTTCCCGTGACGACTGGGGGATGTTGGACATTGTACAGTATTGATAATGATTGTCCATGTTCCTGTGACGACTGGAGATGTTGGACATTGTACAGTATTGATAATAATTGTACATGTTCCCGTGACGACAGGGGGATGTTGGATATTGTACAGTATTGATAATGATTGTCCATGTTCCTGTGACGACTGGAGATGTTGGACATTGTACGGTATTAATAATGATTGTACATGTTCCCGTGACGACTGGGGGATGTTGGACATTGTACAGTATTGATAATGATTGTCCATGTTCCTGTGACGACTGGAGGTGTTGGACATTGTACAGTGTTGATAATGATTGTCTATGTTCCTGTGACGGCTGGGTATGTTTGACATTGTACAGTATTAATAATGATTGTCCATGTTCCTATGATGACTGGGGATGTTGGACATTGTACAGTATTGATAATGATTGTCCATGTTCCTGTGACGACTGGAGATGTTGGACATTGTACAGTATTGATAATGATTGTACATGTTCACGTGACGACTGGGGGATGTTGGACATTGTACAGTATTGATAATGATTGTCCATGTTCTTGTGACGACTGGAGATGTTGGACATTGTACAGTATTGATAATGATTGTACATGTTCCCGTGACGACTGGGGGATGTTGCACATTGTACAGTATTGATAATGAATGTCCATGTTCCTGTGACGACTGGAGATGTTGGACATTGTACAGTATTGATAATGATTGTACATGTTCCCGTGACGACTGGGGGATGTTGGACATTGTACAGTATTGATAATGATTGTCCATTTTTTCTGTGACGACTGGAGATGTTGGACATTGTACAGTATTGATAATGATTGTACATGTTCCCGTGATGACTGGGGGATGTTGGACATTGTACAGGATTGATAATGATTGTCCATGTTCCTGTGACGACTGGAGATGTTGGACATTGTACAGTATTAATAATGATTGTACATGTTCCCGTGACGACTGGGGGATGTTGGACATTGTACAGTATTGATAATGATTGTCCATGTTCCTGTGACGTCTGGAGATGTTGGACATTGTACAGTATTGATAATGATTGTACATGTTCCCGTGACGACTGGGGGATGTTGGACATTGTACAGTATTGATACTGATTGTCCATGTTCCAGTGACGACTGGGGATGTTGGACATTGTACATTATTGATAATGATTGTACATGTTCCAGTGACGACTGGGGGTCGTTGGACATTGTACAGTATTGATAATGATTGTCCATGTTCCAGTGACGACTGTGGATGTTGGACATTGTACAGTATTGATAATGATTGTCCATGTTCCAGTGACGACTTGATGTCGGACATTGTACAGTATTGATAATGATT
This sequence comes from Semisulcospira habei, assembly GCA_036245525.1. Lineage (NCBI taxonomy): Eukaryota > Metazoa > Mollusca > Gastropoda > Semisulcospiridae > Semisulcospira > Semisulcospira habei. The sequence continues at coordinate 7,586,324 of BTPG01000006.1, forward strand.
GTCCATGTTCCTGTGACGACTGGGGGGTGTTGGACATTGTACAGTATTGATAATGATTGTCCATGTTCCAGTGACGACTGTGGATGTTGGACATTGTACAGTATTGATAATGATTGTCCATGTACCTGTGACGACTGTGGATGTTGGACATTGTACAGTATTGATAATGATTGTCCATGTTCCAGTGACGACTTGATGTCGGACATTGTACAGTATTGATACTGATTGTCCATGTTCCCGTGACGAGTGGAGATGTTGGACATTGTACAGTATTGATAATGATTGTACATGTTCCCGTGACGACTGGGGGATGTTGGACATTGTACAGTATTGATAATGATCGTACATGTTCCAGTGACTACTGGGGGATGTTGGATATTGTACAGTATTGATAATGATTGTCCATGTTCCTGTGACGACTGGGGGATGTTGGACATTGTACAGTATTGATAATGATTGTACATGTTCCTGTGACGACTGGGGGATGTTGGACATTGTACAGTATTGATAATGATTGTCCATGTTCCAGTGACGACTGTGGATGTTGGACATTGTACAGTATTGATAATGATTGTACATGTTCCCGTGACGACTGGGGATGTTGGACATTGTACAGTATTGATAATGATTGTACATGTTCCCGTGACGACTGGGGATGTTGGACATTGTACAGTATTGATAATGATTGTACATGTTTCAGTGACGACTGGGGATGTTGGACATTGTACAGTATTGATAATGATTGTACATGTTCCCGTGACGACTGGGGATGTTGGACATTGTACAGTATTGATAATGATTGTACATGTTCCAGTGACGACTGGGAGATGTTGGACATTGTACAGTATTGATAATGATTGTCCATGTTCCTGTGACGACTGGGGGATGTTGGACATTGTACAGTATTGATAATGATTGTCCATGTTCCTGTGACGACTGGGGGATGTTGGACATTGTACAGTGTTGATAAAGATTGTACATGTTCCTGTGACGACTGGGGGATGTTGGACATTGTACAGTATTGATAATGATTGTCCATGTTCCAGTGACGACTATGGATGTTGGACATTGTACAGTATTGATAATGATTGTCCTTGTTCCAGTGACGACTGGGGATGTTGGACATTGTACAGTATTGATAATGATTGTCCATGTTCCCGTGACGACTGGGGATGTTGGACTTTGTACAGTATTAATAATGATTGTACATGTTCCCGTGACGACTGGGGGATGTTGGACATTGTACAGTATTGATAATGATTGTACATGTTCCCGTGACGACTGGGGGATGTTGGACATTGTACAGTATTGATAATGATTGTCCATGTTCCAGTGACGACTGGGGATGTTGGACATTGTACAGTATTGATAATGATTATACATGTTCCAGTGACGACTGGGGGATGTTGGACATTGTACAGTATTGATAATGATTGTCTATGTTCCATTGACGACTGTGGATGTTGGACATTGTACAGTATTGATAATGATTGTCCTTGTTCCAGTGACGATTGGGGATGTTGGACTTTGTACAGTATTGATAATGATTGTCCATGTTCCCGTGACGACTGGGGATGTTGGACATTGTACAGTATTAATAATGATTGTACATGTTCCCGTGACGACTGGGGATGTTGGACATTGTACAGTATTAATAATGATTGTACATGTTCCCGTGACGACTGGGGGATGTTGGACATTGTACAGTATTGATAATGATTGTACATGTTCCAGTGACGACTGGGGGATGTTGGACATTGTACAGTATTGATAATGATTGTACATGTTCCAGTGACGACTGGGGGATGTTGGACATTGTACTGTATTGATAATGATTGTACATGTTCCAGTGACGACTGGGGGATGTTGGACATTGTACAGTATTAATAATGATTGTCCATGTTCCAGTGACGACTGGTGATGTCGGACATTGTGCAGTATTGATAATGATTTCAAAAACATAGTCTGCGTCCACTGGCACTGGAGTCAATGGCGTAATTACTTCATGTCTGTATTACAAATCAATCTATCGTAACCTTGTTGGCTGTTGGTAAAGTGTTTGGCCTAGAAGATTCCTGTAGGAATTACCTCGAGCCTACACACTACCGAGAGCCAAAGGTTTGAGCGAATTTTCACATGGCTTTGAATGATTTGACTATATGTACGTAAGCATGAATGTGTATGTATGCGTGTGTGTGTGTGTGTGTGTGTGTGTGTGTGTGTGTGTGTGTGTGTGTGTGTGTTTGTGTGTGTGTGTGTGTGTGTGTGTGTGCGCGCGAGCGTTGTGTGTGGGCCTATGTGTATATTTTATATGTTTGTGTAATTTGTTAGTATCACTGTTATACATTAGTGCCTTCTGTTAGCAAAGCAGCAGCGGCAAGTATGATCAAAATGGGACAAAGCATAACCCGGCACAAAGTCTCTTCCATATGAGAGCCATGACCCACGAAGTCGCTTTATATGCGAGCGGTCTTCGCTGCCAAGGGTTTCTACCTGGTGTTTTCTGGCTTTGATTATTTGGTCAAATCGTGAAGTAATTTCTACGTAATTTTATATTTTACGGTTTACGCATTTCACTTTGCCTTCTGGACCAGGGGCCGGGTGCACAACAGCCTTCTAACTGTTAAAACAGTGTTAAATTTGAAAATTTACAAACGTTTTGTAAAACTTAGATGCGGCGCACAAGAGGCTTCTAACTCTTAAAACAGTTTTAAAAGAAACAAATATAAATCGTTTTAAAAATCGTGATTAGCGCGCTTAGATGCGGTGTACGGTAGTTTTAACACTGGTTTAGCGACGATTTTCGCTTGTAACTTTAGAAGTGATCGGAGCTATTCTAAACGCGCTAAAACGCTTTTAAAACTGAATGGACACTGAATGGGCGCCATTTTGAATCAGTCGCTTCATTGAATTCGACAACATCAGCGAAGAAAAGAGAGATCGCTGCATCCTATGACGGAATACAATGACGAACAACACCGGTTTCAGCTTTAGAGATTTACTGAGAAGGGCTGAAAAGCCTTGGAAAGTGAAATACTGTCGGAGAGATCGGCGGAGGTCAGCCGGCGTACCACAACCTGACTTTGTATATAATTATAATAAGCTCGTTTACTTTCAATGCCACAATAGCGCAGTTGGTAAGGCCCACGCTAAAAAATATCATCTTTGAAACCACAACTGGCATTGTTCGAACCACAGCCTTTCCGTTTGCTGTTTTCTTATTTGTTTGTTGTTATTGTGCTGCATGTATTTAATAATTTCCATATTCCTCCAGCAGGACTGCTTCCTCTGCCGAGGAAAATTTGGTTTTTTTTTTTTGTTTTGTTTTTTGTTGGTTGTTTGTTTGTTTGGTGTGTGTGTGTGTGTGTGTGTGTGTGTGTGTGTGTGTGTGTGTGTGTGTGTGTGTGTGTGTGTGTGTGTGTGTGTGTGTGTGGAAAATAGCCTCCGCCGAACCCTTGGAGCAGCCATCTTGGCAGGAATGGAACTGACGTGTTTTGACGCCATAAAGTTAATTGACATCAATCTTAAAGGTGTTAGTTCTTTTTTTTTTACAAACTTTTAGTTCATCAGCTATTGTTTCACGTCAGAAGTTCAGTTGCATCCTGATTATCAGAAACAATAAGTTGCAAATTATGTAATTGTTTGTATACATAATATGAACAGGCCTAAATATTAATAAATTGTGGTGTAACTGTCTTTGCTAATCGTGTTTCATTTTTCATTGGGATTTTCTCTCCAAACTAGTGATTATAAATCTTTACTGCGAATGAACTATTCAAGGACCCCCTCTCAGTCTATTTATATATCGGTGACGTAGTGAGGTAGACAATTTTTTACCTAAAACGTTGTTAACTTTTTTTTAGAAACGCGTCGCGCACCAGTTAAAAAAGTGTTTTAAAACCTCTGTTAACTACAACGATTTTAACTTTAAAATGCTTTTAATTTAGAAGGCTATTGTGCACCCGGCGCCTGAGCAAAATGGTAACAAAACAAGAATTTCACGGTACAGTTTCAATCCTTGTGTGAAGCGAGGTTGACTTTACCTAGATACATGATATTCTACTGTACATGCGCATGCTCATCTGACAGCGCGTCGATTTGTGTGTGTGTGTGTGTGTGTGTGTGTGTGTGTGTGTGTATGTGTATGTGTGTTTGTGTGTGTGTGTGTGTGTGTGTGTGTGTGTGTGTGTGTGTTTGTGGGCCAAGCGGGCGTTGAATATGTATTATTAGTTGTGGTGTCTGGAGTATTCAAGGAGGGGGTTTCACCTATAATAAGGGGGACAAGTCGCCTCTCGAAGGTTACAGAGTAGTCCACCAGTATAGGTCCCCACTTTGACACTCAACTCTCACTTGTGGCTCCACGTAGCTGCAGCATGCGCAGCGGCCACACCACGGGCAACAGCTTCGACTGGCTGGCTAAACCAAGTGAGGGGAAATCGAGGGTCTCAAACCCTTGGTGAGGCAGGACTTGCTCGTCCTAGCATGCAAAGTCTGTCACCGGCCGACTGGGCGGAGGAAACTCAATCAAGGGTTCAACGGCCAAGAGGGCGGGTCAGCAGTGCACTGTGGAGTGCATAGGGCATGTCAGAGCACAGAATAAGACATGGCCATCCACTGCAGCCAAGGAAGTTACCAGTTGTGAAGTCTCATCGTGCCACTGGGCTCTGATTTCTGCGGCCGAGAGGGTGGGGTTGCTCCAGCGCAACAGCTTCTCCACCAAAATCTCCTTCACGCGCATGTTTTGTGCATGGATCTTCAACTTCACCAAATCTGCTTCTTCATCTTCTTTTTTTCTTTTGCCTCCTACAAAAGCCCTGCGGTGATGGGGAACCGGCGAACCGACAGGTAGAGGTTACTACTGGGAGTCGTAGCTCCGAACCTGCACGTATGCGGCCTGTGGACCAGTGGTCGCTCTTCCCTGTACCAGGGGCAGCAGGGAAGTTCGGCAACATCCCAGGTGACTGAGCAGCCCTCTTCAGGACAGCACTGCTCACCCTAGTAAGGGAGGAAACTAGAAAAGGTGTTCCAAACATTGCCTGCAATACACAAACCGGTCAGCTTACCGCGGCTGGTGGTTTAACCCTTTTATGCGGTCGAAAAGAAAAACAAAGAAAGAACCTTATTCTCGGTACGTGGAATGTACGAACCCTGTTGGACAGAGATCAGACGAAGAGACCGCACAAAAGAACAGCCCTCATAGCCAGGGAGCTGGCGAGATATAAGATCGACATTGCGGCTCTTAATGAAACCAGATTTGCTGACGAAGGCTTGATATGTGAACCTGAGGGTGGGTACACCTTTTTCTGGAAGGGCAAAGCTGAGAACGAGGACAGGATACATGGGGTTGGCTTCGCCATCCGCACCACGCTCCTCCGACAGCTGCCTTCTCTTCCCACTGGCATCAGCGAACGAGTGATGAAGCTCCGTTTCCCCATCTCTCACACCCGACATGTCACTATCATCAGCGCCTATGCTCCGACACTCACTAGCGCCGATGACGACAAGGAGGCGTTCTATGAGAGCCTCGACTTCCTCCTGAAGTCCCCTCCTGCAAGTGACAAACTCATCGTGCTTGGTGACTTCAATGCTCGAGTTGGGCGCGAATGTGACTGCTGGGAAGGAGTGATGGGCCCACACGGGCTGGGCAAGATGAACAGCAATGGCCTGCTGCTGCTGACATTGTGCGCTGAGAATGGACTCGCCATCAGCAACACCCTCTTCAGGCTGGCTAGTAAGTACAAGACAACATGGATGAATCCCAGGTCCAAGCAGTGGCATCTCATAGACTATGTCATTGTCCGCCAGCGGGATACTCGTGATGTCAGAATCACCAGAGCCATGAGAGGAGCCGAGTGCTGGACCGACCATCGGCTGTTTCGGTCTGTCCTCAACCTGCACATTGCACCAGCATACAAGAAGAGGCCGAAGCTCATCCGACCTTCATTCAACCTGGCCAAGCTTAAGCACCCCGACGTCAAGGAAAACTTTCAGTCCCACATTGATGACCTGCTAACTGGCCATGGACCGTTGACTGGCAACCAAACTGAAATGTGGAACCAGTTCAAGGGGATGGTGGCGGAGTCTGCCAAAGACGTGCTTGGACCCAAGCAGAGGGTACACCAGGATTGGTTCGATGAGAACACTGAAGAGATCAACACGCTACTGGAGCAAAAGCGCAGTGCCTTCATCGAGTGACAGAACGACATCAACTCCTTGTCCAAGAAACACCGCTTCAAACATCTCCAGAGAAAAGTTCAGAGAGAGCTCCGCAACATGCACCTGGTGGGACAGCAAGGCAAAAACACTTCAACACTTTGCTGAATCCAACAACTCCAAGGAGTTTTTCAGCGCTATGAAAGCTGTCTATGGCCCTGCCAGACCCAGCACAACCCCTCTCTTTTGTTCCGACGGCTTCTCCTGGCTGAAGGACAAAGGCAGCATCACTGAGTGCTGGAGAGAACACTTCTCAAATCTGTTGAACATGACTTCCACTGTCGACCCCGCGGCCCTGGACATGATTCCTCAGAAGCCGACACTGGATAACCTTGACCTCCTGCCTACCCTGGACGAGGTCAAGAAAGCGATCAGCCAGACTAGATCCGGCAAGGCTGCATGCATGGATGGCATCCCCGCAGAGCTCTTCAAAGCAGCTGGACCTGAGACCCTTGACGCCTTCTCAAAATTTTGACATGAATTTGGGCAGAGGAGAACATGCCACAGGAATTTAGAGATGCTACAATCGTCTCCCTGTTCAAGAACAAGGGCAGCAAAGCAGACTGTGCATCTCACTCTTGTCCATTGCTGGCAAGATCCTCGCGAGAGTCATCCTCAACCGCCTGTTTCTCTCTGTATCTGAGGAAGCACTCCCAGAGGCTCAGTGTGGCTTCAGACCCGGCCGCAGCACAGTCGACATGGTCTTTTCGGTGAGACAGGTCCAGGAAAAATGCATTGAGCAGCACATGGACCTCTACGCTGTCTTCATAGATCTGACCAAAGCATTCGACACCGTGAACAGAGAAGCGCTTTGGGTTATCCTCGCAAAGCTCGGCTGCCCCAGGAAGTTCACCAACATCATCCGCCTCTTCCATGATGGAATGGTAAGAGTTGTTCAGTCAAACGGAGACACATTCGCACCCTTCGACATTTCAAACGGTGTGAAACAAGTTTGTGTTCTTGCCCCCGTGATGTTCAACCTGTTCTTCACGTTTGTCCTGACCCATGCAGTACGCGACCTTGAGAAGGGAGTGTACCTGAAGTACAGACTAGACGGCTCTCTCTTCGACCTCCGTCGACTGAACGCCAGGACCAAGACCATCGAGAGACTGATCTTTGAAGCGCTGTTTGACGATGACTGTGCGCTGATGGCGCACACGGAGTCTGACCTCCAGACCATCGTCAACAGGTTCTCGGAAGCCTCTCGACTGTTTGGCCTCACCATCAGTCTCAACCAGACCGAGGTCCTGCACCAACCAGCCCCAGGCACAAGAGCGCCCCAACCAAAGTGTATATCGAAGGCACCAAGCTGAAGACTGTCTACCAGTTCAGGTACCTGGGGAGCATCATCTCTTCTGACGGTACTATCGACAAGGAAATCGCAGCTCGCATCAGCAAAGCCAGCCAAGCCCTGGGTCGTCTGCGCACTCGTGTGTTGAATAACAACAACGTCAAGCACTCCACCAAGATCAAAGTCTACAAGGCAGTAGTCTTCCCCAGCCTCCTCTACGGCTGTGAGTCACGGACGCTGTACAGAAAGCACCTCAAGCAGCTTGAACGTTTCCACATGAGATCCCTGCGCTCACTCATGGGCATCAAATGGCAAGACAAGGTGACAAACCTGGAAGTCCTGGACAATGCTGGCTTAGTGAGTGTTGACGCTTTGATCCTAAAGACACAACTTCGCTGGACAGGTCATGTCATACGCATGGATGTTTCTCGTATGCCACGCCAACTCCTGTATGGTGCACTTTCAAAAGGCCACAGGAAGCAAGGACGGCCAAAGAAACGCTTCAAAGACTGCATAAAAGACAGCCTCAAACACTGCGTCTTCCCGGTAAAGGAACTTGAAGCACAAGCACAAAACAGATCTGGCTGGCATGCCGCCACCAAGAAAGCCTACACGCTCTTTGAACAAAATCGGCGCGAACGGATCACCAGTGCCAGAGCTCGCAGAACTTGAAGACAGCGTCGACTCTCCCTATAGCTACGTTCCAGTGCCCCCATTGCCCTCGCAGGTGTGGCTCTAGGATTGGCTTGGCCAGCCACACCCGCACCCACAAAATAATAAAAGTCATGCACAATGACGATATCATCGGTTTCGATGGTCCACCCATTGACATTAACATTAGTTGTAATGTATGATTTTTGTTGTTGATTTTTTGACTTTGTGCTATGTTTTGCTTTTGTGCTTCCAGTGAACCTCCCCCAGCCCCCACCCCACCCCCCTCCTCTTACCATGTTTTTAGCTGTTGTCAGTTACTTGCCACTCCACAAACGAACTCATCCAGTGCCTTTCTCCAATCTAGCTATATTCACAATGTCAAGTGAATATGACAAAATGAGAGACAACCGACTTTCTATAAACGGTTCTTTAACTCTTCAATGCGACTCCCGATCTTAATAAGCTCGAATACAGTCCTAGGCAAAACTTGATGGAAGCACTTCCCCAAGGTTCAAGCTTGTACGTGCGCAAATTTCGGAAATTTTCGTGTTTAGTGTTTACATACATACTCACACACACACACACACACACACACACACACATACACATAAACACACACATACACACACACATACATACATACACATAAACACACACACACACACACACACACACACACACGCGCGCGCGGCGCTTCGACCCAAAAGTACGTTGTGTAGAGAGGTTAGCGTATCTAGCCATGAGATTTTTTAATCTGGTTACTTCAGTTGTCAAATTTTTGAGACCTGAGAGATTATGCCGTCATGGACACGCTATTGAATTCGCCCCATCGCGACCCATCCGAAAAAGTCTCTTCTATAAATAGAAAAAAAGTGTTCTCATTACATTCGTTGAGAAATAAAGTTTCATTTCAATGAAGTTTCATTGCATCTCTCCCTCTCTCTCTCTCTCTCTCTCTCTCTCTCTCTCTCTCTCTCTCTCTCTCTCGCTCTCTCTTTCTATCTCTATCTCTCTATCTATCCGCCGTGAGATGGCCTTAGTTGCCTGCTCGGCGTTAAACCCAAATAACTAAATAACTCTCTCTCTCTCTCTCTCTCTCTCTCTCTCTCTCTCTCTCTCTCTCACGCGCACACACACACACACACACACACACACACACACACACACACACACACACACACGCATAATCGCGCAGCGAAAGAGAACAAGAATAATTACAGTTATGAATCGTTCACAATGACATTTGCGTAAACGGATCAATGCTCACTGAAGAGGTGTACAACAAATAAAATATTGGTACGTTATAAGTTATTGCTAGCAGGGGTTTGCTGTATGGACCCTTGTAGGCCTGATTCTTTTGACCTCCCGAAGGTCTACAAGGGTCCTTGCAACAAACCCTTGCTACCAATAACGTATTTGTTTTCATTACTCCATTTTAGTTAATAAATCAAGCTGAAACCTTCTGACCTGGAGCACGCCAGACAATAAACATGTATACATAGCAGACACATGACGTAATATAAGATCTTTCATGACGTTGCCGTTTGCATGACCAGCAAGAGTGTCATAGTAATGCAATGGAAAAGAGTTTAAAATTCTTCAATAAAATAGTCGCACAATACACCCATTGTACTTCGATTCCACCAAAATTATTTCTTTTGTCATCTGTTACACACTATTGCTGCAAATGTGTGCTGAAAACAACACAAGTAGTGTGCCTATTGCTTCGAGCAACACTAAGTAACTTCGTACTTTAGAACGTTTTGATGATTTATTACTGAACAAAACTGGCACCCAATACGCGTCACAAGAGGTCTACAAGACGTCCGCCATTAGTCGCTACAAGGGTTTTTGTAGCGAGGTCACATGGTACGATTTGCTTTAAAAAGATTTGTCGTGTGATGTATGAATGAAAACAAAACTATTTCTTACACACCTTCTTTCCTCCTTTGAGCGTTAAAGCTGTATCATACACTTGTGATACAGCTTGGCTGTATCACACATGTGTGACACGGCCCTGCTGCGTGAACGGCTAAGTGTACACAGAAATGTCTTGCAGAAAGTCTGGTCTACCATAAGGTACGAGCACACGCGACATTGAAATTTGACCTACTTTCAGTTCATAGTGACGACTGGCACTCCGGCGGCATGAATGCGTTATTACATCATCATGTAGGAACGTTTATCTGACATCCAAAATATTGACGTCACATTACAAAGTAAATTACGTCGAGATTTTTGCCAAGACACAATGGTGGCGTTGTTGTGACCAGGCTTGCGGCGAAAGCCAACTCGCATCGGATTTATGCAAAGGAAATGGTGAGTAAGAGTAGATTCTTACATCGGTATTTAGGTGATACTGACAATCTCAATCTCGTGGTCTTAAAACCTTATCGTACTTTGCTTCGCTCGTAGGATACGATTTTAAAACCACTCGAGTGAGCTTCTCAGTATGACCTAAACACCAAAGTAAGAATCTATATATACTCTCTTTGCTTTGTTCAGCTTTAACAATATTTCTGTCCGTATTATGTCATACAAACTCAATATGTGTTTGCAATATTTCCATAATTTTACAACGTTTAGTCCACGTTTCATACCCGAGGCACCTCACAGCTGTGGAAAGTGAGTTGACTGTGCATCGCCCGTATATTTAACCTTTTCCCTGCCAGTGATCTAGAATTTCGCGTTTGGAGCGACTGCACACTGACCGAAATTCGCGTGAAAAACACAGATGTAAATGTGACAAAACCTCTAGGACTAACAAGATACAGAAATCCTCAGGATCCCCGGCATTCGCGAGGGCTCATGGTGATGTATGTCCCTTGCAGCTGGGTAGCGTTCCCCTTGCCCCGGCGGTTAAAGGGTTAAATGTGTCACAATGTTTTTTGTCCGGCTTGTGGATATACCATTTTGGACTATATCAAAGTCTCCAGAATACTCTAGAAAACTACTTATCCAGCATAACAACAAGAATACTTTGGTAAACATTGAACAAACACCGATAAAATCAACAGTATTTTGTAAGCAAAAGTGCATCAGCTAAATAGTCAATAAAAGTTCAAACATTTTAGTAACAATTCATCAACAACACATAGGGCTTGAAAAAAACGCAAATTTGACTTTTTAAAAATAATCTTCAAAATTTTCGGATTGATTACTGTCATGATGTATTCCGAGTACTTTCCTTGAATGATGTATCTTGATTACTACCCTTGCATGACGTATCCTTATTACTCTCATTACCAATATCTCACATTTGTGTACTGATCTTTGATTTTGACCTAACTGCCTCGGGCCGCAATGTACAAAATTACAGACCAGCACAAATATTTTTTACTGCGTTATACTGCTTTGAGAAGATCGTTTTTGCCACATCGATATGTTTTATACAAAACTCAATATGATTCTCAATAGTTTAATAACTGCAATGTTTCGTGCGGGATTTACCCCTGGAACAATATATTCTACAAGGACACGATCGGTCATGACAAAATTGTTCAACAGATCAAGAGTGGCGCCAGAGCAGCTTGGCGCTCTAGGGACCCAGCTATTATGGCACCACCCTTTAACTATCAAAGTCGATTTGTTTCGTACGTTTGTGTACATAGATCAGAGGCCTCTGACGAGTGTGTAATGTGTGTTAATTGTGCATCACCGGTATGATGTATCCCTGTAACTGTTTCACATGGGCTTTTAAGCATGTAGATCTAGCATTCGATTCGGACATAGTCTCTTTCATCCTTGGCAAATATTAAATAAAAGTATATACAAATTACGACTCAAAAGTAATTTGTAAGCAAAAGTACATATTCTAATTGGTCAAGTTGAAATATTTTATTAATAATTCATTAACCATTTTGTGTCCGTAGCGGTTTTTATCACGATGATTCCTGCGGGAATCATCGCGTCATAAAACCGCTACCGACACCAAAAGAGTTAATAATAACATTTGTCTTGCAAAAGTAAGTTTTGAATTCTGTAAAATTAGGCTTCAGACGTTTTCCAAATTTCAAATTGACATGAATAAAGTTTACGTAAACTGCCACAAGCAGAAAGCTTTAGTGTACATACACATGCGAAATAAATGGTGTGGTAAAACTTCACAAAACTGGACTCGCGCAACATTTTACTTCCTAAGTTCCGGAGAAAGACATGGGTTATAAGCGAGACCTGATGCATCCTTTTTAGGGATGTAGATGGTCGTCTTGTTCTATACCTGCGTACTTCTCTGTGGGCTGGCGAATGGGTGCCTGATAGGCGGGGGCAGGGGATCTAACTGTTTGTCTGTCCAGCGCTGAGTGATTCCCCTTGGTTTGTAGTGTACAATTCTGCCAGCGCTAGCCTCATCTATCTGGTTTTTGAACATTTGGTCGAACAGAAAGTGATTTTGTTTGGTTTGCTTTGCATTTCCTTGTCTGAATGGTTTTTAATCGATGTGTTTGTTTCTTCCATGTTTGGTTGATTGCCTGGTTGGTTTAAGGGGAGGGGGGCGGTGGGAGGGGGGGGGGGAGCGGAGGGTGTGTGTTAGGCGGCAAGCATGCGTGCACGTGACAATACTTAATACCTCACCAGATACATTTTCGATAAACGGGGAGAGGGGTGGGGTGGAGATGGGCTGTGGGGTGGGGAGAGAGGCTGCAAGCATGTGCCCAGTGCGAAAGGCCATCGGGCCCGCGCACGGCTGTGATCTACACTAACACGGCTGTGCGCAAGCCAATGGCGGCCGACGTCGGCCTGATGGCCTTTTGTGCATTGGGTGTGTATGTGACCTTACCTAACACTTGAACCAGATAACTTTCCAAACATCGTGGGGTGGGGGGGGGGGGGTGTCTGGGGTGGGTTGGTGGTAGGTTGGGTGGGTGGGTGGGAGGTTGGGGGGGGGGGGGGTAAGTAGCTAACACATGTATGTTTGACCTTACTTTACACTTCTACTAGATACATTTTCGAAAAGCAGCAAGCATGCGTGTTTTACACCTCACGTAATTTTTCTACGGGATAAATCTAAAAGAAGGAATATGAGATTTGGAGGGGATGGGTTGGCGGAATGGGGAGGGGGGGGGGGGGGGCATACTAAAAGAAGATGAGATGAACCGTAACCCACAAATTCTTCTATGTGAGAGCTGTCATCGCTGTCAAGGGTCTCTACTTTCTGTCTTTGACCTGATTCCGATGTTAAAATATCTCCTGTTGAACAAGATGAGGATTTCATCCCAAAGTCTACCGTATTGTTTGGAGCTCACATGCGTTTTTCTTTTAAAATTAGAAACATTCACAGTTGTTCATATTTTTAAGCGTATCCTTCTGATCCATTTCCCTCCTCTCTAAGCCAACCTCTGATCAACACACGCCGGCACACAAAAATAAAGACAGACACACGGCGCTTCCAGCCATTAGTACGCTCTGTGGGGTGGAGTAGCGACAGGAATTCTGAAGAAGAATAGCAACAGCAGCAAAAATGACGTCACTATAAGCATGAAGTCATGACATTGCTAGTCTCACGACGCCGTGTACACGGTGACGAAATTGATGTTTCAGGTCACTCATCCGAAAGGCACGCAGCCTCTTCAGGGCTGACTCTTTTGTTCCACACAGCCTCTTCCAGGGCTGACTGTTTGAGGAGAGTATATAGTGGATCCCAAATTTAAAAAAAAAAAAAAGATATTAATTATTATTCAAAAAAATTAAGAGGTGCAAAGCTGGCAAACGAACTCATCCAATGTCTTAGTCTAAACTAGCTTATATCCAAAATATTAAGTAATTATGAGAAAAATGACGGACTCTAATCTGGGTCAACTTACTTTCTATAAACGGTCTTTAATGTCTTCAAGGAGACAAGCTGTTACAACATGCTTGGAGGCTCTCTTAGCCACCCTTTAAAGAAAGTATTTCGCCAAGTTTCAAGCTTGTGTAAAGAAGTACCCAACGGAGAAAGAAACACGCTTAGAAAAGACGGGTACAACACAATTTATTAATATTTCGGGTAAATACCCTTTGTCAAAATAGACAAACAAACAAACAGAGAGATTAGCCGCTACTTATCTTCATTGGCAGAAGGAATGTCTCTCAAGCTTGTGTGTACAGCAATATCGGAAATTCTCGTGTTTACACACACACACACACACACACACACACACACACACACACACACACACACACACACACACACACACACACACACACACACACACATACGGCGAACCGCGCCAGATGTACGTTCAGCAGCGAGGCTGACGTAACTAGACAAGACGTAATTTTTGTTCCTGTTACTTCAGTTGTCAGAGCATTAGGCCTGCCCGCTTTTGACATCACGGAGATGCTATTAAGTTCGCCCCAACGCGACCCTTCCTAACAAAATGGATGAACCATAACCCACAAAGTCCCTTCTATATGAGAGCTGTCTTCGCTGTCATGGGTCTCTACCTTTTGTCTTTGGCTTGATTCTGATGTTGAAATATCTCCTTTTCAAAAAGCCTCTCGGATGGTCCAAGGCGTCATAGTGAACTCTATAAGGGGCAACCGCAGTGCGTACGCGTCATTGGTTTGTCAAAACGTCATTTGTCATGACGTATTTTTTGTTTTCACGTAATTTTATATTTAACGTGATATGAGATTAGCTTTCGCTTCAAGACTTGAGAAATCGTGACAAAACTAGAATTTCAAGGAACAATTTCAGTCTTGCTATAATTTGTGTGAAATAAGGTTGACTTTGCCTAGCTACATGATACACTAAGTACACCTGCATGATCTTCTGAAAGCACGTCGATGTGTGTGTATGCGTATGCGTGTGCGCGCGTGCGTGCGCGCTCTCCAAACATCCTCAAGAGGCATAGATGTTCATGCACCCTGGGGCGCATGATGATCTATGCCTCTTGGACATGCGCACATACGTGTGTGAGAGAGAGAGTGAGAAAGAGAGAGAGAGAGAGACAGATATATATATATATATATATATATATATATATATATATATATATATATATATATATATATATATATATATATATATATATATATATATATAGAGAGAGAGAGAGAGAGAGAGAGAGAGAGAGAGAGAGAGAGAGAGAGAGAGAGAGAGAGAGAGAGAATCAATGAATCAATGAATCTTTATTTTACAACGGTGAAGATATTAACACAGTCAGTGACTATGTCATTTTTCGTACCTGCCGTTGCTACAACTACGACTAACTAAGTACAAAATATGCATGCAAAAGAGACATCAAAGCACAGTAATACGAAATATATAGTCCACTAAACACGCGCATACGCCGCGCACAAACGCATTCACGCGTCCACACACACACACACACACACACACACACACACACACACACACACACACACACACACACACACACACACACACACACACACACACACACACACACACACACACACGCACACACACACACACACATACACGCACACACACACACATACACATACACATGATTGTTAGAATATACACGTACATTCGTGTGTCTACGAATAACTAGATATTATTATTTGAGTAATGTCAGATACCTATAAAGACTTGCCTTGAAACGAGATAATGTCGGAGTGGCTTTAACGTGATGTGGGAGTCAGTTCCACAGTGTGGAACCCGCAAATGACAAAGTAGATTTAAATATATCTATTCGGGGTTTTGGAACAATATAAAGACCCCTCATGTTCCCATAGCAGGAATCTGATTTTTTAAACAACTCTGTTAGAAATTCTGGAGCGCTATGGTTCCACACTTTAAACATCAGTACCCCTTTGTTATATTTAAAATGATTTTGAAGGGGCAGGAATCCAGCTTTACTGAGTTTTTCCTCGGTCGTCAAGTGCGGTCGGGAATAATTAATTTTGCCATTCTCCTAGGTAAAGAATTTAGTCGTTTTAAGTGGACATAACTGCAACAATCCCACACCGTCGATGCGTAGTTTATATGTGACATGATGTATGCACTACTGAACAATTTTCTGGTTTCACTATCTGTGTAATACTTTAATTTCGATAACAAAAAGACATTTCTAGACTGGTTTTACATACATTGTCAATGTGCATCTGCCACCTCAGCTGATTATCAATTGTGACCCCCAATAGACGATGTTTGGCTACGTGTTCTATGATGTCGCCGAGTGATAGATTGAGCTTTAAAGGTTTTAACTGGTGCTTTTGGGGTGTTGCAATAATCATAGATTTTGTTTTAGTAGGATGCAGAATCATTGAGTTGACTTTACACCATGCTGATATATCGTCGAAACTTTTTTGAAGGCCGTTCTCAACTTCACGTGTGTCTTTGTTAGCTGTGTGGATTGAGGTATCATCGGCGAACATATCACACTGTGTTGCTTCGTAGGTGAGACTTAGAGGCAGGTCATTGATGTAAATACAAAATAAAAGAGGACCTAAGATTGACCCCTGCGGAACCCCGAGTTTAACATCTTTAGTAGAAGAGTAGGCTCCATTAGCAATTACTTTCTGTTTTTTGTTTTCGAGGTATGATATAAAAAAGGAAACAGCCATGTCGTTTCGAAGATAATGCTTAAGTTTGGAAATCAATATTGTATGGTTCACTAAGTCGAAGGCCTTTTTAAAGTCAAGATAAATTACACCTGTCAGCTGCGAATTATTCATATTTGAAAGCCATGTGTCTGTTAATCTGCTCAGAGCCGTATGACATGAGTGCCGAGGGCGAAATCCTGACTGAGATGAATGTAGCAACTTTCGCGATTCTAAGTAGTCAGACAGGTGTTTATGTATATGCCTTTCGAGGGGTTTAGATAATACTGACAGCAGAGAAATGGGTCTATAGTTGTTAGGGTCAGTACGATCTTTTGATTTTGGCAGTGGAACGACTTTTGCAACTTTGAGGTCTGTACGGAATACATTCTTTTGAATACATAAGTTATAAATATAAGTAAGGGTCTCTATGATGTATGGTACAGACAACTTTAATATTTGTGGGTTGATATCATCATGGCCGGAGGACTTCTTATTAGTTAGGTCACTAATTAGTTTGCCCACTTCGTGCACAGCAAGTATGGGGATATTAAATGGTGGTGTGCCAGTTGTTTTTTTGTTGCAGAAATTAACTAAGTAATCGGGGCATATGTCAGCCTCTGTATCACGACTAGGAGTAGTTATCAAATCCGCAACAGACAAAACATGTTCGTTGAATGTGTCGGCGGAGAGATTACTGGGGATGGTTGTTGACCTCCTGCTATTGCCTCGAGTGATCAAATTCAGTACCCGCCACACTGCTGACACATCTTTGTTGTCCTTGACAGCGTTGCGGATAAAGTCCCTCCTCGCGGATCGCACCATTGACCTCACACGGTTTCGCTGCTTTTTAAATTCATCAAAGTTCTTTTCTCTTTTTAGGTCATTTCGCACCGACATGGCATGCATTATTTCTTTTGTCAGCCAAGGGGGAAGTATCTCACTCTTTACTCTTTTTGTTTTAATCGGCGCATGTCTGTCTAATACTCCACGAATAATCTGTACCAAGTGGACAGCGCAATATTTGGATCATCTGTGAGAAGGACATCGTCAAAAGGAGTGTTATTAAGATCGTGTAGAAACTCATTACGACTGAAATGCTTAAACGACCTGTAGGTTGTTGTGGTATGACGATGTTTCTTTAATTTGGGGAGTTTCATAGACCAGCAACAAATCACGGGGCAGTGGTCACTAACACTAAGATCTGAGACACTAACATCGGACACCGCCTGCGGTTTGTTTGTATAGACGTGGTCAATGAGCGTAGAGCTCGCGGCGGTAATTCTGGTGGGGGATTTAACTAGCTGTATGAGGCCAAATAAAGAAAATGTAGTGTCCCATGCGGGATGGGGTTTAAGGATATCTATATTAAAGTCACCAAGAAGAATGACGTCATTTTGCCCTTTATACACTTTGTCTAGGTTAGTAGTAAAATTGGCATACCACTCGAAGTTAGACGCCGGATTGCGGTAAAGAAAACCAACAAATCACGACGGTGAGCAGTACGGGCTTTTGACCTCAATCCACACACACTCTACTTCAGCCGTTTCTAAGGCTTTACGCCTACGGACTAAGTGTTCGATAGAGTGATGAACGTATACAGCAATGCCTGTTTGACCGTGACAGGAGGAATCTCTTCTCATGATACTAAAATTAGGAATTTTCACGGCATCATCACTGATATTTGAATTTAGGCGTGACTCGGTAAGGCCGAATATGTCGAACGGTGTGGGACTGTTAAGAAACGCCGACAGGTCAGATACCTTAGTATAAAGATGGAAAACGTTGAGGTGACCCACTCGTAATTTATGTTTTTTTTGTTTGCCCCTAGCCATGAGTATTTCGCTAACAGCAGTATTTAGTTTCACAGTAAAATAGCAACTGCAATAGCGGTGGTTGAGCAAACGTCAATCAAAGATAGAAAGCCAATGTAAAGAGAAAACAAAACAATCAAAGAAAACAATAACGTATGAAGACAAAAATTAATGTGATAATCAAACGTTCAGGAATTACAAGAGCTGAGCGTTGCGAAAAGAAAAGAAAAGAAGAAGAAGAAAAAAAGAAAAAAGAAAAAAACCTCTCCCACAACTGAAGTGTATGCGGGAAGTATCAATGTACGCTACCCTGAAGGAGCAATGTCAAAATACTCCACGTCTGTTTAGGAATTGTTTGTTGCCGCGGATAAATACATGCAACGACGACAAAAACAGAACTTACGCCGCGGAGCACTCACAATAAGACAAATCGCTGTAAATAAAAGTCCATCAGTGTTCACAGTCAAATTTCCTGCAATGTCTATAGTACGGCTTAATAAACGCCGATTTAGGTGAGAACGCTTAAATCAAGCTTCGAAACGGAGGTGCTCAGTGGAATGTACGTGAAAGCGCTACACCAACGCAGCGTTCACTTAAGACACTCAGTCTAGTCCGCAAAGAATGTGAGAGAAGTCCAGAAGTCCGGGCAAGTCAGTCGTGTATCAACAGACGCTATGAAAATACGGCACCATACACACTTTTATCATGCAGTACTAAAGGTACTAATTTACACTCGTGAGAAACACAGATGTGAGTGTAACTTGCATGAGGCATCTATCCTTAGGAGCACATGCACCTGCAGGAGCTCATGAGGATCTATGTCTCTTGCATTTGAGGTTTGTAGATGGCATGTGGTATTTATCGTCATGAGCCCGTGCATGTGCATGGGCCCACGAGGATCCATGCCTCTTGCATTTGAACAGGTAATCGCGGCCAGCATGAGGTATCTATCCTCCAGAGACCGTGCAACCGCAGGGGCGCATGCGGATCTATGCCCTCTGCATTTAGAAATTGCGGTCAGCATGAGGTATCTATCCGCATGAGCCAGAGCAGCTGCAAGGGCTCATGAGGATCTATGCCTCTTGCATTTGTATTGTTTAGTCAGCATGCATCCTCATGAGTCCGTGCAGCAGCAGGGGCAGAGAAAGATAATAGGAGACCCGTAAGACAATGAATTCAATAGAGCGGCATCAGTCATTAATTTACATCATTTTTTAATATCAAAATTTTGACCCCAATTTTACCCCAGTTAATTCTGAATCAACCCTTTGATTTTTAAAAAGTGATGAGTATGACTGATGCGGCCTTATTGATCTGATTATCTTACGGGTCTCCTATTATCTTTCTCTATAACTATTGTCTCTGTCAATACCTAATCATTTACCTGATCAAGTGATGCCAAGTGAAACTTAATACTTATTAACAAGTTGCAACTAACTTTTAGGAACTTGCAGAGGTAACCTTTAAGTGTGTTGCCATAAGAACTTATTAATTACTTACCCTAAGTTCTTACAAGTACTTACCCTAAGTTCTTACAAGTACTTACCCTAAGTTCTTACAACAACTTGACTCAAGTCGCAAGATACTGAGACAGATTTGCCAAGATACAAGGACAATAAAAAAACTTTTTTTTCTCAGTAATACTCAGGTGGTGGTGCTGATGGGGTTAAATAATCAGGCACAAGTGGTGTAAGTGGCATGGCATTTTTCTGTGAAGTGTATGACATTAATAAACAATTACCAAATCTGATTTTTATTTGTTTAAAAGATTGTGTAGTTTTTCTGTGGTTTCCTGTACCCCTATCCTTTTTCCCTCTGCTAAAAAACTGGCCTTAAGTTCTTCAACATTAACAGGAGATTGACTACGCATTTTATTCTGTATTTCAGATTTCTGTTTCTTGTAATTATTTAAATCATCCTGGACCCGCTTAAATTCTTCGTCATCAATAAAATTATCATTCAATGCCTTACTGATAATAAGTTTCATACTGCTCAGCTTTGCACCAGCAAGCGTACTCAATGCTTCATGTTTCTGTAATTTCGTGTGAAACCTCTTGTTCAAGGCCTCCAAACCAAAGCAAGCCAGGCATGTAGCAACGCTAACACCCTCAACTGCTATTCCAGCCAAACTTCCAATTCCTGTGGCGAACAGAACTATACCCCCTACAGAACATGAAGCTGAAACTGCACCAATAGCCATAGAAGTGTTTTGAACAGAAATAAATACTGACTTATACCTCCTTTTGCACCGTAAGTACTTAGCCTCTTCACTTTCCAAATATTTCAAAGCATCTGTAATATTATTTAATCTGAATGCATCTGCCTGTAATGTTTTATCTGAAGCAATTGGCACAGCTGTCACCTGTGGATCAGGCGCAAGCGTTGTTTTAGTCATCACATTTGTTTCAGTTGGCTCAAGCGTCGGTAGTTGCGGATAGAAGTTTACCATTTTTTTTTATTGACAAATATTTTTTTTTATTTAATCAGCAATTACATTTTGCAACTCTTCAAAAGTATACAATTTGTTAGCATAATAAAATGCAACAAGATCAATGTGTTCAAGGTTTATGTAAGTTAGACGAACAAAAGTTGCTTTGTCTACCACCACCTTGACAGCTGGAACACTGCTCGAAACATTAATAACATCATTATTTTTTGTAATAGCAATAAAGACCTTTGTTGATTCTGTTACTGTTTCATTCCATGTAAGTTTAATTCCTTGTGCAATTTGAGCCTCTTTAGCAGTAGTTACTGATCTCATGATAATTTCAAATACGATTGTCGCTTCTCTTGCGATGGAAAAGTTTATTGGTGCAAACACGACCTTCGCATCAGACCTACCCTTCCTATGTGTAAGAAGATATATCCGTCTCTCATAATTTTCAACTTTCAGTTTTTCTCTGCTATTGTCGTCTGGGGCAAAGCTTGGAACAAGACTTACAATAAGCGGCCCCGAGTTAACAACCTTCCTAAACACTAAGGCACCTTCGTCATCAGTGTATACATAAGGACTAATAAATTCAATCTTTATGTCCCAGTCAATTGTGGGTGGTGGAACAGGCACAGGTGAAACCACCCACTTACTACCCACATGTATTAAGTTGTAAGGCGCATTATTTATAGGTGGAGTAGGTACAGTAACATCACGAAGCTGACCAAGTTTAGGAATCTGTTTTTCACCGTCTTTCATGTCAACAATTACTTTCCTCTTGTACATGCCATTTAAATCAAGTTCAAAACCATATATTTCTCCAACATCCCCCTCCTTCTCAAAATCCTGTACATCAGCCAAATCTTTCAACTCTGTTACTGGACATGCAACTGGTATGATTGTTCGCTTTGGACCAAGACCACTCATTTTTATAAACAAAAATAAAATTATTTAACTTCTAACACTACACTAAAATCATGCATAAGAACTGGTTTGTCATCCTGATTAGTTACAGATATACTCAGTGACTCAAAGAAACTAGAACCTAATTTCTTAAACTGCAAATTAGGAAATCTAACAACTACACTTTCACAATACGGAGCAGTTCCAGTAGGTAAGCATCTCAACAAAGTTGAAGGCTTTCCATTGTGAACATTCTCAGATATGTTTAGTTCTTTCAATTAAACATTTAGCACTGTGTGTACTGACAAATTGACAGGACGTTTTCCAGTTATTTTAAGTTTTTTTGTCTTCATTGTTATAATACCAAACATAGCTTCATCTAAATCATCTGTTCTATACCAATCTTCGTCAATATAAAATCCAAGTAAATATGCAAATCTATCTGAGATCCTTAACCAATCTTGTTTCAGAAATTCTAATGTAACAAGTAGGTTAGCTGGATTTAAAGTTGCTTTAATTTTAAATTTACTTTGAAACCATTCAGCTATAGTACAAAAGTCATAATACCCAGGTGGTATAGCTTCAGTCTTACCATCAAAAATTACTTTATTATATATATCATCTTCTACATTAAACCATTTTACTGTATAGAACAATTCATGGATAGCTACAGACTTGCTACCATCACGATTATCAATCCCATTAGTTAACCACACTGGTTTGCTAGTGTCAAGATTTGTTAAGGTAATAAACATTTTTATTATCTCATATAAAAAAGGATGGAATTTAAATCACCAACCATTACCACTACAAACGCATTTCAATTTAATGTGAATGCCAAATATAATGTTGCACCTACTTATGAACAGAAAATAATTCAACTAAACCAGCTTGATATTGCTGTATCTGAACAAGATCTATTCCAAGTCAAAGTACCGAATCCGTTTGACCATTACCTAAACCCTCCAATAACAGATGACTCGACTGCAAGACAGTGGTCTTCAAGTCCACTACAGATGTTTCAAAACCAACTCAACTTTGCTATACTGTGCTCAACTACAGGCTGTGGTGTTTCATTCACAGACCACTTGAATCACTCAAACAAACTTATTAGATCTGTCTACCGTTTCCACACTTACTACCAGCTTAGAAGAATACTGTCAGAACTCCATACACCACTACCAACTGAATCCAGTTTCAACAGGTTTAATAACCCTATGGATATGAAAGCGTTTGAACGCATCTGTAATGAATTTAACATAAGCACTAAGTATGACTTCACACAAAAACTTGATGATCACCACGGCATTGGTACATTGTATTATGCTATGAGTCACAGACAATACCCACAAGATTATTACCCTGGTTACACTTCATTCTCATCAAAATCTGAAGTCTGGATAGGATCAATAGAGCAGAAACAGTCAAACGCCTGGACCACATTTATTTTAGATAAATCTGACGGGTTTACTCAAGCGGGAGTTGAGCGCATAAATGAGTCAATCAGAACATATGTCTGGTGTTTACTAGGAGCACAATCACTAACAAAATCAAACATTTGAATGGTAGTGGTAAATTTGAAGCACAAAAACAATTTCTTGCAAATCTTGAAGATTCAATTAATTCAACAGTCGATCTCCCATCAAGCATACAACGCTATCAAGACGTACTCAGATATGCCAGATCAAAAGTTGACTTTGTAGTTGGCATCGGGTTATACATGTTACCATCTGACCTTCAACTCCAAATGGGTACAATAACAAATTATAATAATGAAATAGTTGTTGCAGGTGTTGGTCAAAAACTCGGTCTCAATCAATCTGTAAACTTAGGAGCAACAACCACACACGTACCGTCATTAAAATCATTACAGACGGTAACACCCCCGGCCCCGGCCCCAGCCCCCACACCGACACTTATACAACCAGTACAGTCAACCCCTGACACACATGAGTCAGAAAGAACTGCATTGGTAATAGGTCTAACAGGATTAGGGGTTTTACTTCTTTATCTGTTTCATTAAATAACCCACCATCAACCCACCTACTGTAACCAGAAAGATCCACACATACTCTGCCATAAACCCTACTGCCTTTGCCGCTGTACTAATCAGCCAACTGACAACAGTGCCTATAATGCCAGGCAACGCGTCCACTGCTTTCAGAGCCAATTTCTTAAGCAAGTCTGATATGTGAGACAGTTGTTTCTTTACCCATGACTGTAAATCTTTTGGGTCTGTTGGAGTCGGGGTTGTTGGGCCCGGGGTTGGTGGTGCTGGTGCCGGGGGTGCTACACCACCACTGCCGGAGACAGCTAATACAACAATACTGATAATAAACCCAAGAGCTGTAATTAAACTTGCAATAGTGATACCCTGCTCTCTGAAAAAGTGTTTTAAGTCTCTCAGCCAGAGTAGTGTCTTCGTGAAGTATTTTCTGAATAGTTTCTCTAATTCTGTTCACTTGTGATTTTAGTTTTTGTCTTCCAATACTAATTGTTTCTAACCGTCCTGATCTTTCTATCTGCAAATCATTTAATCTGTGCTGTATTCTTTCTTTCATTTCTGTGTCAAGATTCCCATTGTCTGCTGTAGCCAGTTTCTCTTTTTCACGTTCTATGTGTTTATCAAGCTCACCTAGTTTGGCAAGATTATTAACCATCTCACCTCTTATTGTCTGCAGTGATTTATCCAATCCCATAATCTCCCTCATTGACAAAGGTGGATCATCTATTGTTTTCAAAGCGTCATTTATTTGTCCTTCAGTAAATGAAGTTTCTTGTATCACAGCGTTTGCTATTTCTGGTAGGCTTGTTACAGGTGCCATTTCAATTTGTTGCCCTGTTGGCAACTTTGTTTGCGTGTTGTGAAGAACACTAACCAGTCTTGGCGTGACAGGATACCCTCCAATTCCAAGATACCTTGCCAACCCAGAGTTACCACCGACTTCACCTTTAATTGTACTTAAAGCTCTAAACTTAGAAGGATTATTTTTATGTGTTAGATTTATTTTCCCTCTGTCTGTATTTACAAATAAATGTCCTTTTTCGTATTCAAACTGGTTAGGATCTATTACATCTGGGCGCGCACCAACACTGTCATAAAATGAGTTTACTTTGTCTTTTAACAGTTCATGATGCATACTACTACTAGTTACCATTCCAGTCATATCTGTGATACTGGTATCTGAGACATTCATGTCATCCATTTCAAAATCTTCATGATTAAATCCTCCCGCTGCCATTGTTTTATTAATTTATTATTTTTTATTGTGCATAATAAAAATGACACAGTCTTACGGATCAAAGTTAGACCCATACAGAAAACTACGTGAGCCTCTCGGTGTTAAGGGCATAAGACAATCAATCGTCATCACGAACAATCCAAGTACCATAGACCAGAACCAAACACTTACAGTCAAGTTTCCAAACCTAGGTCCCAGTGACATTATTATTCCTGGCACTGCACGCCTAGCATTTAATATTGAACTATCATCAGACGCAGATGTAAACAGAACACTAGTTAACAATCTTGGCAGAGCAATTGTTAGAACTATTAAAGTAAAACTTGAAGGACAGGAAGTGTTTAGTCTTGACGACTCAGATGTGTTCTACTGTTACAAAGATCTTTGGCTCACAAGAGAAGAACGAGAAGATCGTATTTATCAAGGCATACAGCCAGATAATGTTGGTAAACTTCGAATTAATGCCGGAGACAAAACAACTACTGGGGTACCAAAGGAAGTTATTATAGCTGAAACATATGGAACTATATTTTACATTCCACTTGAGTTTGAAATCCTCACAGCTCATCTGCCTTATTATCAAGGGGCACTGAATGACCGTCTGAGCTTTGAACTAACTTTCAATGACTACTCCAAAGTTATTAAATCATCTGCCACAGATGCAACATACAAGATCTCTAACATTTCCTTGGAATATGAAATTGTCACACACACTGATCTAGCCAGACTCATTCAAAATCAGTATCAGTCAAGACTGCCAATCTATTATGACAGGGTGATTAGACATAGTTTAATGCAAAAAGACAAGAGTGACCCAATGTGGAACATAAACTTAAACACACCAGCTAGGTCACTGAAAGGTATTCTTATGTTGTTTGTTGAACCAGCAGATCCATATAAACGGGATTCAGAAAAATTCTACAATCCTAAGATTACACATTTGTCCTGCACAATCGAAGGCCGCCCTAATCAAGTGTATGCATCTGGAATGCTGCCTTATCAGCACTACGATGAGATCACAAAGTATTTTGTGGGTGGAAGGATTAGAGATAAACCAGCAAACATTGCGTGCAAAGATCTACATCTGTATGATGTAAGGATTGGTCAATATCTTACAAACAAATCGAGGGTTCTGGGCGTAAGAGCCGTATCCCGTTTTCCCACAATTTTACAGGAGAGCAGTTTGAAAGTTTTGAAAATTTATTTCTATTTAGTGCTTGAGTTCCTGGTATCAAAACACGTATCAGTTGAAAGCTTGTTTTCTTCTCTGTACTTTCAAATGAACATTTTGAAACAGTCGTTTTTATTTAGCGTACATTTGGCAAATAAACAATGTTGACATTATATACGGTCCTTATGCACGCTCAGAGTAAAAGGTTTGCAGCCACCTGTGCCTGCGTAAAGACAGGGCTGCTAAATGACAGTGTCAGGCACGCCCAAAATGGCCAGTATATATGTAAACATTCCCGCCTGAGGACCGCAGCTAGGTTTCCTCCTAGGCTGCGTTTCTGAAATGGGTCATGTTGATATTGCCTGACAGCCGCAGAAAGAGTTACTGCTGTCAAGGGGTGAGGAAAAACAGACTCCTCTACGGACGCAAAAGCTCTAAATAGTTATAAGGCCTTTACGCCCGGCAACTGCACGGTGAAATTGCCATTACCGGACATGGAAAAGAACAGTATAATCAAACAAGACTCTTTAGCAGGAGATAAAAACAAGCACAGAACTGCTGCATGAGTGTAAGAAGATCGTAAAACATGTACGGAGAATAGCGGTCCACAACTTAAAACTGTTCAATCTAGCAGGATCTATGTAATACGAGTCCAAGGAGACTGACCAGTGACAGATTACATTTTCACATGTTTTTAACTGATCAGTCCACTTAAGCTGTGCACTCTATACGGAGAAAACCAACCAAACATGAAATCAGCGATACTGACAGCAATAATGGCATTATCAAAATACAGGAACATCTCGTTACACGTGAAGAGAAAGTAACTATGCAGAAATGAAAGAGAACTCACCCAATGATGTCGTTGTGGCATGTTTGATAAGTGTCTTACCATTCACAGTTATCATTTATAAGTCATATTTTCAGTTCAAAAAGCATACGTAGCACAGGCTTTGATTTCAGACTTCTCAGCATGTCAACATTTGAAGAAGAAGGAAAAAGAAAAGAAATTCCAACATCCATGGATTGAGTTTTCTAACACAAAATCACATATTATTGAAATTTGAAGTCCGCTTATTATGTCCATATTACAATATTTACAGTTCCTCACTGTCAAACTTGTGTCAGAGCTCAGAGTTTTATTCTGGCCAAGTGTGCCATTGCCAGACATGACTCCGAGATGATCTGTACTAATGACCTGTTCTAATCCATATCAGAGCAGTCATCCTCCATCATGTCAGGCTCGGGCAGTTTGTCCTTCGTAGCTGGAGATGTCGAGAGGCTTTCATAGAATGGGTGATGTTCAGCTGGAATGATTCCAGAGCGGCAAAGAGACAGCAGATCTTGTTTCTTGGCGAAGGACACAGGGAGCTTTGAGGCGTAGCACCTAGGTATTTGTGCAGGTAGAGGCTGTGCGCGACGCTTGCTGGACCCTATCATCTTCAGCACTTGGAACTCTTGATCATCGAAGGAGTACTTGAAAAACATCATCTCTTCTTGACCTTTTAGGAACTGCATCACTTTGATGCTGAGCCAGTTGACCTTGTTTCCCTTCAAGTCTGTCTTTGTATTTCTGATGACTGTGGATGCTACATGTTTGAAATCAAGAAAGTCACCATGCTTGAGCGGGATGACGACATAGGGCTGTCCTCGTCGTGCCATCCTCAGAATGATGTCCCAGCCACTCGGCGTGTAGATTGGAGAGTGTTTTTTGGCGAAAGTTATGGCTGCATGCATGCTGTCACATTCCATGTGGGTGTGTCCTGTTTCTAAATATTTATGGCTGATAACCTTGATGTTGCTAATGTTATTGACAGCATGAATTAGTGCTGCTGATAGGTTTTGGTTGCGGTTCTGTCCTGAACAGCAGTCAGAAAAAATGATAACTTCCTCAATATGATGGGGCAAGGATGACAGGTAAATGTACAGGCAGGTGGCAATTTCGCATGAACCGCGCTTTCCTTCGCTTTCATCCCACGTGAAACAGGTCCCCTTTCTGTCAGTGAGAGAATAAACAGTGAAGTTATACACAGACAGCTTGCGCTTATAATAAAGCTGACTGACAAGTCCACACGGCGCTTGCAGCACAGCCTGCAGATCGACTGTGATGACATGCCTCTTTGGATCTTTGCCTGCCTCTCTTTTGTCGCGATCTTTTTCCTCCCTTGCTCTGTCTTTCCTATCTCGGTGTTTCTCATACTCATTTTTCTCTTCTTCCGATGCAGCAGACCCTTTCTGTTGGAATACTGCGCAAGTGACACACTGGTCTTTCTTTGGGTGATGGAACGAATAATTGAAATACTGATTGAATATATCCCTATACTTTCTGGCGGACACAGGTGTGTGACCACCACTTTGGCAAGCTTCAGCGTACAGCTTGTACATTTTGCTCAAAGTGAGGTCAGAAGAGAGGTACAACCTCTGTGTGTCCTTTCTTGTGTAATGCGATTCGACCACAGGAAAGGACGCAATGTGTTGTTTGGCGCGGTCAACAGCCTCATTACTATATTTGTTGTGGGGTGGTCGTGACTTCCCCCGTAGCTGCTGCCCTGTGAACACACCTCCAGTGCTGTTTTCCAGAGCATGGTCCACGTAGGTTTCACCAACAGCTAGGGTCGCAAGAAAAAAATTCTTGCAGACTCTGTGGACGGTGCCGTTAACATTAAAAGAAAATACACGACAAACTCGACGTTTTTTCTCCTTTGGTTGTTGTGCATCCTCATCAAACATCGTTGCTGTTTGCCTCTGCAAAACGTTGGCACAGACAAAATCCTTCTGCCTTTCATATGATTGAAGAGCATAAAAGGCATCGAAGAGTTCTTTTCGGCTCTCCTCTGTTATCTTTTCAGAACACTTGTACCTGCATTTTGTACAGTCCACCTCCCTCATCACCTTTGATGGTACTGTTTTGCCAGATTGGGAAAGGTATTGTTTGCCTTGCAGGTGCAAGGTCTTCCGAACATTTTTTTTCCACTTTTCTGGTCTGGCTTCCCGTTGTCGCGCTAGCTTCATTTTGGGCGGACTGGAATACATTCCTTGTTTCCTTGGTGTCACTTTATTAGATATTGAAATCGAGCTGTCTGGTTCAGGAGAGGGACATCTCTCATCATTAATCAATGCAGCGTCTGCCTCATTTGAAGTACAGCCTTTACCTGCATCATTTGGAGGAGAGCTGCTACCTGCGTCGTGTGGAGGAGTGCTGTTACCTGCGTCGTGTGGAGGAGTGCTGTTACCTGCGTCGTGTGGAGGAGTGCTGTTACCTGCTTCGTGTGGAGGAGTGCTGTTACCTGCGTCGTGTGGAGGAGTGCTGGTACCTGCGTCGTTTGGAGTCAAGTCCTCATCTGTATACTTGGAGGGCCTTGCGGTACACGTCTCACTGTGATGCAAAGTAGACGGGCCTGCAAGACAGCAAAATGAGAAATCTCAAACGTGTTTCAGGCCCTTTACTCACAATTATCACTTCATGTGATTAGAAGATTGGGCGCTGGGGTATGAAGGATGGTGACTGTAACGTGATAAATGCATGTATGGCTGATTGTGCAACTCTCCCTCTCTCTCTCTCTCTCTCTCTCTCTCTGTGCGTGCGTGTGTGTGTGTGTGTATGTGTGTGTGTGTATGTTTGTGTGAGTGTGTGTGTGTGTGTGTGCGTGTGTTCTCACCTGCCGGATCAGCTCTTGCACGAAGGAGGGGAAGACAAACATCATAGTGAGTTGGATCAAAGTCAATGAAAGCGAGGGGGATAACTGGCTGACTGTTTCTGCCAGATGAGGGGTGTATCTCGTGCTGAGACTTGAAGACATCACTGAAGTATATGACGACAGTCCTTTCTGCCCAGTCTGCGAGAGCACGAGGAAGTAAATCAGCAGCATCATTGACCCATCTTCCCGGCTTTCTGAGTTCACTGACATTTGAGTGATACCGGAGATAACGCTCATTTTCATCTTCTTCACTTCTGTTGACCATGAAATGAATGTACTCTGTAATGTTTTCTATCAGATGGTCACACAGACAGTGTCTCAGTTCCAAATAGCTGATGTCCTCCAGATGAATGACAGATGACTCAAAAAAGCAGTTACCATCAGGAACAATTTTTTTGTCTGTACAATCCATTGGACGCCAAAAAGTTGTCCAACCTGCCTGTGTGATCATGCAGATTTCTCTGATGGCTCAGGTGGGCTCGAAGACTGCTTTCTTTTGCGGTCTGAAGATCGGGATCACTGTTTCTCTTCCTCTTTTTTCTTTTGTTTGCTTTTCTTTTCTTGCTTGTTGAAACCTGCTCAAAATCAGAAGGTACGTAGGAAGGGTCCGTGATCAGGTCATCGATATCGTGATTAGCTTTCATCTGCAGAGGTTCTTCATCTGATGTGTCAAAACCAGTCTGCCATTTAAGGGGCTCCAGATCAGATTCATTAAACTGAACGGTGTTTTTCAGTGGCTCGTCGTCCGAAGTGCTGAAACTGTCGTCATTTTTTTCTGCAGTGAGTGAAGCAGCAAGATTCTGGAATACATGATTGTCGTCTGATTCCATAGATGAGTGCCTGTAAACGAGAACAAGAGATTAATTAGTGCTCGTGTTCAGAAACCTACATTTTATTTATGTATAAATCAGTTTACAAGGTTGGTGTAAGTTATCCAAGTTACCACGCTAGCATTCAGATCAGTTGGAAAATGTGTGTTTGTCCATGAGTGTGTGTGTGTGTGTGTGTGTGTGTGTGTGTGTGTGTATGTGCTTACCTTGGTAGAAACTCGTCCCGTAATCAGCGTCCTGGCACAGGATGGTCGGATGAAAGAATAAAAACGTGTGTATAATTCGTAAAGCCAACGGTTTCTTCCGGTTTGAAAGGATGTGTCAGTCTGCACCTGGGGACTGAAACTGTGCAGGCCTGTCAAGTTAGGAATGTCTGGAATTCAGTTTCTGGCCTGTCAGGGACACAGAGACTGATCTATATACATGTCTCTAGTGTAGTCAGCGTAACATTTTTTTTTTTTTTTTTTTTTGGGTTCTTTTCACGGCACTACGATATCTCAGTATTCAGTTTTGAACAGTAGTTTGCCTCCTGTTACCATCTTTGATGCGTGTATGTACTTACTAATAAGCTAGCATTGATTTGGTAACCAATATACGTGTATGGATTTGGTGACTTGCCAAATTATATTCCGCTTTCATAATAGTCTACGGTTAAACACAGTGTCGGAAATCGTCAGTTATCTTTGTTGTTTAATGGCATGCCTCTAAAATGCGTGCAAGCCAGGCATGGTACTGTCTTCATGCTGTCCTTTTAGCAGGCACTTTTATTGTTTCTTTGCCAGCTGGACGATCGTAACGGCATCTACCGTCTTTAAGCTTTCGAAATCAGTGTGCTTTGTTCAGACTTCTGCCTGCTTAAAAATGGTAGCTGGAGTTATGGCTCTTCAGCATGCACGATGCGCCGAGTGCCTGAATGTAAACGCGCGCGCGGTGGACCAGGCACATACAGATAAGGCCTTTACGCCCCCGCCACTGGTAATAGCGCACTTCTTATACACTGCCGTAATTCAAGATGCGGCTGTCTGGCATGCAGCTGTCTCGCCCAAAACCGTTAATTGATTTAAGTTCTCATCAATAACACATTATATATGTGACTGATTGAAATATGGATATCACAGGATAAATCTACACACAAAAACGGTTTCGGCGATATAAAAATCACAAAATCGCCAAAATGTCGATTTACGGCCCTTACGCCCGGAACCCTCGAAATATGCTCTTTGGTTAGACCTTCGTAGTACAGATGATGATTATCTTCATGGGTCAGGACAAACTGTTGAGAACGGCAGTGATGGAATAACAATTCAGATACAAAAGAAGGTTGAAACTGCTGCAGCCATAAACATATATTTGTACCTGATATATGATGCACAACTCAATATACAAGACAGTAGACTAAGTGGACACATATATTAAAATTATATTGTGTATTAAAATGAACCTGAGCTTAATGTCACTCGATCCACACTGTGGCTTATTTGTTGGTGCCACAGGGTGTGGGAAAACTGAATTTGTACTTAAACTCTTACAAACAAGATACATCCACCATTTTGAAAACATTGTAATATTTTGTCCTACAATCAAACACAACAAAGCTTATCACAATCGTTTATTCATTTGGACTGACAGCAACATTTACTTAGTTGACCCTGAGAAAAAACTGAATGATTACC
Organism: Semisulcospira habei; assembly: GCA_036245525.1. Lineage (NCBI taxonomy): Eukaryota > Metazoa > Mollusca > Gastropoda > Semisulcospiridae > Semisulcospira > Semisulcospira habei. Next base: position 7,618,734 of record BTPG01000006.1, read on the forward strand.
TACAATATTTTTACAAGCAATTTGAAGGACAGCCAACTTTGTTTATTGTTGATGACTGCTCAGCAGAGAAAGACATTGTCAAGAAGAGAAACACATTAGCAGAACTTGCTTTCAGTGGCAGACACGCAAACGTCAGTGTATGGATTCTCACTCAGAAATATAATGCTGTACTGAAAGATTTTCGTGAACAGTTAAAGTTTATCTGTTTGTTTTACTGTAAGGATCGTGACAGCTTTGAAGACTGTCTCAGAGAGAATGATGTCATCCCAAATAAGCATGAATGTGATGATGTAAAATATAAACTGAAACCAACTAAGCATCTAAAGCTCATTTTAAAGACAGATCAGCCCACAGGGTATGGGTTAGTAAATTGATGTAAATTAATTTATACATTTGTTTGTCCAAAAAAAATGACAGACGGACAAATCATACAAGTGCTTGATATCTCACACTGTTTCAAAGATGTTATGCATTTTACTGACTTAATATCACCCAAACAGACTAACATAAGCCTTTCAGCACCATCAGAAATATATGCTACATATAGTGTGACTTTGGATTATGTTGATGAGCATCCAGATGTGGAGCGCATGACAGTTGATTTAAAGACACCTACTTTTAAAGTTGATGATACCAACTATGGTTGGTTAAGGGAAGTTTGTTATAGCATATTTAAACAACTACGCAAACTAAATGTTTATATTAACAGTGTTACAATTAATAAAGTGGTATTACACAAGGCGAGCCAGCAGTAATATTTTTTCATTTATTATTTTGTCAGACAAATAAAAATGACGGACAATGCTCAAAGCCCTGGCCCATCAAACCCTGGCTCATCAAGCTTAAGAAACATGTTTCACACAACAGACTTGCCTATATCCAATACTAATAATGTCTATGAATCAATAGAAAACTCTTTTTCTGTCATACAAGATAATCTTCTTACAGGCAGTGTGAAGATTCAGGTTGTTGCGAAAATAGAATTCACTAGAGTGGACGGTGAGGTGATTGTATCGTATATATCAACAAGACAACACACTGTTAACACAAGAAGAGAATTGGAGAACGTGTTTAGAGACAGACTATTACCAGACTTCCTCCAGGCGATTGACAGTGCAAAAATGAAGGGGTCTGGTTGGCACGAAGGTCATGTACATGAACTACAATTAAAGCAGTCTAGCTATCATCCTATATTAGGCAAATCATGGTTGCCACTGCCAACAGAGGTTGCAAACAAAAAGGCTGTAGTCAATATTCAGAACAATGACAACTATTGTTTTATGTGGTGTGTGCTTGCTAAACTGCACTTTGTAAAGTCAAAACCTGAACGTGTATCTAACTACACTAAATTTGTAAATGAACTCAACTTCAGTGGCATTGAGTTCCCTGTTAAAATAGAAGACATAGACTTGTTTGAAAAACTAAATCCAGGTATATCTGTAAATGTGTATGTGTGGGATAATGAATCTGTTGACAAGTTACAACCAATTAGAGTATCACCAATTGCCCCAACCTATGGACAGTCAGAAGATAAGCATGTTGACATGTTACTAATAAGCTCTGGTGATAACTTTCACTACACAATTATCAGAAATATGTCACGTCTAATTCATGGACATACAACAAAACACAATGGTAAACAAGAAGTTTGTAAAAGATGTTTACAAAGATTCTCCTCTATTTCAGTAGCGCACAAACACGTCCTACACTGCAGATCAGCTGATGACATACAAACTGTACTTAAGTATCCAGATCCTGGTAGTCAAGTGTATTTTAAGAACTATGGGAATCAACAAAAGCTGCCGTTCATAGTGTACACTGATTTTGAATCATTAGTAGTACCATATGAGGGTCCTGTTCCAGAGTCATTACCAAAGACTATAAAGTTGAGTGACCAAGTGGTGTGTTCTTTTGGATACATTCTTGTTAGGTCAGACGGTTTGCATTCAGAACCCGTTATCTACAGGGGTGAAAATGCAGCTTGTCTGTTTTTAACAGAAATGAGACATTTGTATAGTCAGGTAGTACAGTATCTCACAACAAGTCAGATGCCTTTGGTGATGACAGAAGAAGACAAACTAAAATTTGATACAGCTGAGACGTGTTGGATTTGTGAACAGCCTTTAGGGGGTGATAAAGTTCATGACCATGATCACATAACTGGGCGTTACAGAGGTGCTGCACATGGTGATTGTAACTTGAAATTGAAAATAGATCCCAAGACATACAAACTGCCAATCTTTTTTCCACAATCTCAAAGGATATGATTCACACATTATCATGCAGGCTGTAGATGAGTCGTACAAAAACATTAGTTGTATTGCCCAGACAACTGAGAAGTACTTGACTTTTAGGTTAGACAAATTATCATTTTATGACTCCATGCAACATTTGTCTTTAGGTCTTGCTAGTTTGGCAGAAGGACTGACTGAGTATCCAATAACAAGTAAATATTTTGAACCAGACTTGATTAAGAAAGGAGATTATCCGTATGAGTACATTGATCACTGGGTTGTGTTTGAAGAAACAAGACTGCCACCAAAAGAGAAATTTTATTCCACACTAACTGGAAAAGGCATTTCTGACTCTGAATACCAGCATGCTCTTGATGCGTGGGGGAAGTTGGGGTGTCAGACAATTGGTGACTACCATGACCAGTACTTGAAAGCAGATGTTTGCTTGCTAGCAGACGTATTTGAAAGTTACCGTGAGAAGGGTTTGTTACACTACAAGCTTGACCCTGCCTGTTACATAACTAGTCCTGGCATGACATGGGATGCATTTTTGAAATCCAGTAAGATATCTATAGACCTGTTGTCTGATCGTACGATGGGTGAAATGGTGGAACGTGGATTGAGGGGAGGTATTAGTATTGCAGCGAACAATTATGCCAAAGCCAACAATAAATATCTGGACGGCTTTGACCCTTCAAGGTCAAGGTCATTCATTACGTACCTTGACGCTAATAACCTTTATGGGTTCGCGATGTGTGAGTTATTGCCCTTGAAAAACTTTTGTCTGTATGATTTGTCACAGTATGACATAACAGACATAACAAACTATATTATTAATCTTGACCGAAACGACGCTAAGGGTTGGATCTTTGAAGTCGACCTGGAGTACCCACACCATCTACATGATTACCATAATGATTATCCGTTGGCAGTTGAGAAAATGAGTATGACAGGGAAAAAAGAAGACACTAAACTTGTGCCTAATCTGAATGATAAATTCAATTACGTTTGTCACTACCGCTTGTTACAGTTTTACATCAGACATGGGTTAGTACTAAAGAAAGTTCACAGAGGAATTCAATTTGATCAAAGTGCTTTCATGAAAGATTACATAATGAAGAACACAACCCTCCGTGCCAGAGACGGCAACACTGCATTTGACAAAGACTTCTTTAAGCTTATGAACAATGCCTGTTTTGGCAAGACAATGGAAAATCCTCATCACCGCAAAGATGTGAGACTGGTCACAACTGAATCTGGTGCAATTAAACTCACAGGTAAGCCACAGTACACAGGGTATAAAGAATTTCATTCATCCTTGTATGCCGTGTCACTCAAAAGAAAGATTGTTAAACTGGACAAGCCAGTATTCATTGGTATGGCAATTCTTGAGTTATCAAAACTGTTGATGCTTGAATTTTATTATGATTACTTCAAACCAAAGTATCCTGAGTGTCGTCTGCTATACACTGACACTGACTCTATGATCATTGATGTGTGTACTGAAGACTTTTATGAAGACATGAAAACAGAGTTACACATGTATGACACATCTGACTACCCTAAAGACCACCCATTGTTCAGCACACAAAACAAAAAAGTGCCTGGAAAGTTTAAGGATGAACTAAATGGTGTGCCAATAGTTGAGTACGTTGGACTGAGATCAAAAATGTATTCTATACTGCACCAGAAGGGAAGTCAGTCAAAAGCCAAAGGAATTAAAAAAACAGCAATAAAAAATAAAGACATACATCATGAACATTACAAGCAAGTGTTAGATGGTGCATTAATGCCTGATTATCCAAACAAGTCACTGAGATCAAACAAACATAATCTTGAAATGTTTCAAACACACAAAAAGTCACTTGCAGTTGGGGACACGAAACGAGTGTTTCACACTAAGGAAAAGTCTTATGCACCAGGTCATTACAGGCTCAAGTTATCTGAAGACATAGCTGATGAACTGGTTGATGAATTAATCGATGAGTTAGTTACTGAAATGAGTAACGGTGTCTGGGGGAATAATCTGTAATTCTTCTCTGACAAATGCCCTCTGGGGTGCAGGGTCATACAGATAATATATTGTTGCGTCAGCACCAGGAATTATTTTTTTTATATTATGAACGGACGTTGACCAGATGGGGTCTGTTGCCCTGCGTCTGTCGTCGTTCTCAGCCTCGCCTGGTTGATATAAATATCTCACCTGTTTGGTAAATAAACTTGTGTCTGGAGCCGGGGTTGGTCCTGTTTTTGGCTCTGTAATTGTTTTCAATTTAATAGCATCAGCAGGCTTTGGGTGGCCTTCATTGTTCATTGCTTTTATCACATGTGGTAATCTCTTAACCCACTCAGTGTTACGTGTGTCATGCATGAGTTCCTTAGAATACTGATAGCTGAAAAGTCTTTCTGATAACTGTTTGTTAAAGTTTTCAACAATTGCCTGTGATCTGTGTACGCCTGGAATGCCTCGTCTGACCAGTACACCATGCTTTGCAAATAACTGATTAACAGCACCTTTGAATTCTGATCCGTCATCAACTTGTACAAGTCTGGGGTATCTTAAAGGGCCTCGACTATATATTTTTGTTAATGCTGTAGCAACTGTGGTAGCTGTTTTGTCAGATATGGGTTCAGCGTCTTTATATCTTGAAGCAATGTCTACAACAGTTAATGCATACTTGTATCGTTTCTTTCTTATTGTGTCATGTGGTAGGAACAAAAGGTCCATTTGGTGTGTGTCATTTGGTGATGTGTTCTCAAATTGAGGTCTAGATATTTTTCTTGGAGCAGGGAGATATATCTGCCAAATTGCCTGCCTCTGTAACCATTGCTTGACTTGATTGAGTGATACATCTCCGCCCACAGCGGCATGTAATTTCTGAATAGCTGTTTGCCCTTTCCAATAGCCTGATAGTGAGTAATATATTTTCGATAGTTTATTTTCGGCTGCCATTTTTTCTAGCAATGAAAACTCCTGTAAAATAAACAAATGTCATTCCCACTAGAACAAAGATTATCTCCCCGTTTCTTTGTTGTGTGCTTGGTTGATAGTAGTCACTTAGTTTCGGTTTTGGAATGGTCATGTCTTCACCTGTGACTAAAAAATACTCACGGATTGCTTCGTCTGTATTTGAAAACGTATGTTGTGCGTGGCCTTCAAGCCTCAATCTTTCATTGATGAAATCAAGTTTCTTAATTCTTTGTTTTTCATACGCCTGTTCTGCCTGTGCTAATTTTTCTGACGCTTCATTGTGACGTTTCATTTCTTCTGCAGATTCTTCTCTACCCATTTTTGAAAAGAGATAGTTTGAGCCACTGAAAGCCAATGCGTTAACAACTGCCCCACCAATCATAATAGCTATCGTCGCCATATTATTTTTATTTACATAGAAACATTTTCTGGAATAATTCCCTGCTTGACAAGAAAATCTTTTGTCGCAATCGACGCTGTAACGACTACAATTAGCTTAGTGCTGTCTTCGAAATCGAGTCTACTGAGGTCTGCTGATTTCATTTTGAGTAGACTTTTCCCCAGCATAGAATAAGCTACTGCTAATCCACTGATTACGGCAGAGTGATACACAAGGTTCATTATGTTCTTTGAGTCATTCATTTTTTAAGGCAATAAAAATTAAAATAATATTTTTATTTACTGCATAAAAAAATGGGTCAACGGCTTTGGGTGTTACTGGTAATGTGGCGACTTCTGGTTTTGTTTTTGGAGTGTCTGATTTTTTGGTCACTGTACGAGTCTGTGGTTTGTATTTTTTGTATAATTGATAACCTACGTAACCAAATCCGACAACAAATCCGGCAATTATATATTTTGTTGATTGAGGTTCGGGGTCAGACTTAGTTGTTTGTCTCTCACTTTGATGAGGGTGTGACGGCCCTGACAGTATTGACACAGGTCCTGACGGTGATGACGGTCCTGACACCTGGTCAGTTACATGAGTCTTTTCTGTTTGTGCTTGAAGCTGTAATTTTTTTTGCCTGTTCCATTCAGCTAATCTTTTTCCTGCATCAACACGGCCTGGACTTTTAGCCTTAGTCACAGTTTGAACCTGTGTCAAAACAGGGTCGGGGTTCAGTTGTGGAGTCGTCTGGGTTTCGTCCATTTTCTTCTGCAGTAAAATTTATTTTCGAAAAATCAATATGACTCCCGGTAACAAGCAATGTTACAACAGGTGCAAGGTAATTTCCAAACTTGTAAAACATGACACATGCTAATTTGCCAATTGAACTTGAAACAATAGGATTGCTTTCAAGGTCGTGTGAAAGACTGTCACTATCCACAGGTAGAAAGTGACTCACTGCTTTTGTATATAGGCATACAAGAGATCGACTTAAATCACGAGTCATTAGTGAAGCAATTTGGTTTTCATATTTAGAATGAAGCTTGATTAGCTCGTCAGCGGTGAGAGATTCAATATCCTCTGTCATGTATTGTTTTCCGAGAAAGTCTTTGATTTGCCTGACACAACTACAGAAAGAAGGCGCTGTTTTTTCGAGTCTAAGTCTTTGTTTTCTACAGCATTGATATCATTTAGAAAAAGTAATTCGTCTTGATTCATTTTATAATAACAAATAATTTTAAATGTCATTGATTTTGGAAACCTTTATTTTACTGAAAAAAATAAGGAGAAACCTAGAAAAATGGGCGGCGTCAAGGCGTGGGAATATGTGGTCCAAAAATCCTGGAAATTTAGAATCGATATAAATTGTCCAAAAACACCCACAACCCCCCTCTCTGGGGCGCATGAGGAACTGTGCCTTTAGCATTCAGATTGCCGAGTTAGTTTCGTTCCGCAGAGGTCACACTCTGCGTTCCGGTATTGACAAAGTAAACAATCAAACACATGCAGGTAGATACGGTGGTAAAAGAGCAAGACCGGTCCCACCCAGGTATGCATCCGGTCACTGGTCCCGACGCCTCAAAATGTCCGAGCAGAAGAATGTGAAGCACTCGGGGGCGTTTCGATCGGTATAGGGACGAATCACGAAATTAAGGCGTCTGCTTCGTGCGACGTCATCTTCGTAAATGATCGGTAAAAATCTTCGTTTTAACTACTTCCGGTGACAACACTCGGTGTCCAACTAGTACGTTGTAAAAGAATTTAATTTGTGTTTTGGATGGTAGCTGTCGATCTTAGACTTTTTGAACAGACAAGACATGATGATCATGGTGATAATATTGTAATATATCTTAGTCATATAATATCAATACTGTTATATATTTTATGTATGTATGTAATCTCGAATTGCTGCGGATTACCTCACATTCTAGATTTGGTAGCCTGACGGACTACCTCAAATTATGACCAGTTATCTATTATATGACCAGTCATCTATTATTTTTTTCGCCGATTTGTAAGGCATGACGAACACAAGCGTCGTCTACTTCTCGAAATTATCACCATTTTATTTATAGTCATGTGACCATGTGATAACTTTCACGACTTTCTGCTAGCAGACGACAGGACTCTTATGTTGTTTTGATTTTGTGATGGCTCACTGTATTGTTTTAGAAAGCGATCATTAAGAAAAGAAGAAGAAAACAACAACAGATGAAGCGAATTTTTTTTCTTTTTTAAACGATTACGTTTTGCAAAAGATTTTAAGCAATGGTGGATAAATAATAAATGTTCATTTAATTTACAGTGCTACTTTTCTGATGCTTTTTACCATATGCTGTTAGAAGGTAGGCCTATCTAACGCTGTGTTAAGTATTTTTTGGGTGAGAAATATAAACTTTTTTTATTTTAAGAAAACTTATAGAAAAAAATAAAATTACAATACTAAATGTGTTATTTCATTAAATGTTTTTTTCCTTCATTTTTTCACTAACATTGTACAAGCATTCTGATTTTTGGTGATTAGTAAGCGGACTAGTTAAGATTCTTGCAGACTAATTCATTTTTTTTCTTGAGCTAGTCCGCCAGATGACCTCAGAAAAAAAAAAGATTTGGCCACCCCTGTATGTATGTGTGTGTGTATGTGTGTGTGTGTGTGTGTGTGTGTGTGTGTGTGTGTGTGTGTGTGCCGCTGTGCATGTGTGTGCAGTCAGAACAAGAAATCAGTCATTCTCAGGAAATGCCTGTAGACAAATTCAGCTATTTCTGGGAAATGCCCGGTTTAGGACAATTTTCAATTATTTACGGAATGAGGGATGTATTTCGATTCAGAGAATTGAATTTAACAACTTACAGATCTTTCCGTCTAAATAATTTCTAAGTGCAATTATTTACAAAAAGAGTGGTATTTTTATCTGTAACATAAGGTATTTATTTTGCACCAATTTAATAAATTCTTTTAATAGTGTTCTACTTTTCAGTGTTTTAGGGTTGACATCTTTGTCCATGTCTTGTGTGTTATTTTATCTGTGTTGCAAATCGAGTAATACTTGTTGACGCTGAAAATCAGTGTTTTCCATACATGTAAGCATAGTCAGAAAACAAAAAGCAACCACTAAGACAAATCTGAAATAAATTTACCAGCTATTTATTATTCATTTTTCATTGCATACAAAAATTATATTATCTAAAAATATGAATTATGAGAACACTTTACAGCATAATATTTTAGCTGGAAACTCAATATGAGGATACATGTTGCATTTTCCCCAGCTGCAGTGCTTCGTCGGCATTTTCGACGGTCAGTGCCATGTCACCGGAAGTAGGCATTTGCGCTCGGAAATCTATTTTTAGAATTTTTTTTCGCGGGCAAGGGTCGTGATTCGACCCTATTCGTAGTTAGTAACTACAGGCTCCGATTTACTCATCAGGGAACCGGCCTACAATTCTCAGTCCATTCCTTGGTGTCTTCCTCCCAGTGTGTCGCATTTAAATCCTTACATAAGGACATGTTATCCGTGTAGTCCATGCATGTAACTGTAGTCCTGACGCGGCATTATTGATGTCCAGTATGGTCGCTTTCAAACCCTTGCAGTATTCATGACGCGGTGTTATAGATGTCTAGTATGAACGCTTTCAAATCCTTGCAGTATTCCTGATGCGGTGTTATTGATGTCAAGTATGATTGCTTCAAATCCTTGCAGGGTCCAGTCTTGTGTCGGGATCCGATTGTATCGCTGCGTCTTCTGTTCCCTCGGCGCTTGTGCCTGTCCGTTCCAATATCATTTCCTGCTCAGCGGGGCTTAGCCGCGATAAGATACAAGGAACCGTTGGGCGGAGTTTGCGTGTATCGACGTGGGAGTCATATTCTTTGTTTATTAATCCGTCCGTTTTGACGGATCAATCCCAGACTGAGTGTCGTTGTTGTTGTTGATTCTTCGTGTTTTCGTGTTTGTAGACGATGCCGGTTGTTTGTGCGGCTGTGTTGCCTTCCATACGACAGACTAGTGTTTCTAGTATTGTCCTCTGTGTAGGTGGTACGCAGTGTTGCCGTGGTGCATATCTCACAGTTGATGCTTTAAAATCAGCTTATTGTTGTAGCTGTTGCTGCTGTTTTGGTGTGGCTGTCGTTTCGTTGATTGCTGTTGTTGCCGTTGGCTTGTTGGGCCGCCTGAATTGTATACCGTTTTGGTGGTAGGTGCCGGGTTTTGTCGTTGTAGAAGGGCCTTCAATACTTCGAGTGCTTCACAGAATAGTTGGCCTCGCTTGTTGCGAGCGTTCCAGTCCTCCTTTCACTTTTGTGCGCTTTAGAACGAGTTCTTTGTGACCAGTTGTTGTAGATTAAAGTTGGTGCTGCGTAGTTTTGTGGTCGGTGTGAAGTAGACAATGTCCGTTTCCTCTATTCTTAGTCCGTGTTGTAGACAAAGTGGCTTGCCTTTCTCGTTGGCGGGAGGTAAGTCTTTTAGCAAACAGTAGTGACGTCATAGCGTGTAGCGATTCATGACAGATGTCACTTCAGTAGAGGGTTTTGCCGTGGGGGCTGCAGGGCCGATTGTTGGCCTCAGTTGAGTAGCTGGCTCACACGTGTCTTGTTAAAGTAGCAGAAAAAAAGGATCGCGGTGTAGTTTGTCGCTTGTTCTAGCTTGTCGATCGTGTGGTGTTAATTGGTGATTTTCGTTCCATCCACATTTTCTCAGGTGTGGCGAGTGCGTTCCAACCACCCTATTATAGGTGTGGGAGTGGGTCTCAACCACCCTATTATAGGTGTGGGAGTGGGTCTCAACCAACCTATTATAGGTGTGGGAGTCGGTCTCAACCACCCTATTATAGGTGTGGGAGTGGGTCTCAACCACCCTATTATAGGTGTGGGAGAATGGTCGAAGAGCTCCTTCTTGCTTGTGGTTTCTTGGTTGTATTCAGTCGTTCCATCCACCCTTTATCAGGCGTGGGGAATGGGTCTCAACCACCCTGTTTCAGGTGTGGGAAACCATCGATGACTTTCTTCTTCTTTGTACTTCTCCGTTGACATAGATGTCTTGGGTCTTGATCCCCGTTTCTGGCGGAGTTAGGGCTGGCAGCTGTTGTTTCCTTCGTTGTCTCGCTTCGAATGAGGCTTTGCTGGGTGTGAGGTCAGAGCGGCTTAGTGCAGCGCGCGTGCCGATGACGTATGGTCGAATCCCATTGGTCGGCTGTCGTGATCGGACTGATCGCCCGCTGTCCGTGTGAGATAGCGTCTTGTGACCTTGGTTGCAGGTGGAGTCTATCTTCTATGTCGGCCAGTCCATTTTTGTGGTATGCTATATCTCTGTCAGCCGTATAGACGTGGAAATGAGAGATAGTTGTCTGTTGATGGTGTATATCTGGATGCTTAGAGTAAACATCTGTCATGACACGTCCGTCTCCCGTAAGTGTTTGCTAGAAAGTGAGCTAGCTGGATTGCTCTTTTACCGGCACTGATATGAGCTATCTCCTCTTATTTAAGAGGCGCTCTCTGCTTTGTTGAATCAGTGTTCCGATCCCCTCAGGACGGTGAGCCTGAGGTTGGGGTTGTGTGCATTGAAGCGTGGCCACTCCTAACGGTGCGCGCGTGGCCGGGGCCGATAGCGGTGGCGTCATCCTGATTGCATCATCATTCTGGCCGCGAAGTGAAGATGAGTGATGGTGGGCCGCTGTATTACGCTTAGTCCCTTCGTGTGTTTGTCGATTCAATCTTGATGGTCCAGTAGAGCAATGAAGATGCGATATTTTTCCTGTTCGCACAGTCCGAGTGAAAGGAGAATGAAGTGGGCATAATATACCAGGATTTGAAAGCGAGGCGTAGGTGAAACCAAAAGTGACCGGTTTTGCACATTGCTGAGGATAGGAAGTCGTCGGCGAGGTCGTCAGAGAAAGAGTTGGGTCGCAAACATAAAAGAATGGACCGAACTCGAGATGCCAGACTTGCTTGCCACCGCCCAAAATATAACTCAGTGGAGAGCACTGTCTGTTGCTGCTGCCTTTCAGTCCCCCCAACACCCAGTTCGGGCAAGGGACTGATGATGATGATGATGATGATGAGGATAGCAAACGACCCTAAAAAAAATCGGGTGGCTATTCACGGGTCCTAGTCAGGTCGGTGCTACGCACCTTCAATCCAGTGGTAAAAGAGCAAGACCGGTCCCACCCAGGTATGCATCCGGTCACTCTGGTCCCGACGCCTCAAAATGTCGGAGCAGAAGAATGTGAAGCATTCGGGGGCGTTTCGATCGGTATTCGTAGTTAGTAACTACAGGCTCCGATTTACTCATCAGAGGTCACACTCTGCGTTCCGGTATTGACAAAGTAAACAATCAAACACATGCAGGTAGATACGGCAGCAGCAGCTGTGCCATAAGCTGCATTGTCTGTAAGGGATTGGGAGGGGTTGTCTCTGTTGGTGGCGATTGTTCCCACCCTCTGGGCGGCGCTTTTGCTGTAACTGCGGCGGGCGCAGCGAAAGGGTGACCGGCTGGTATGTAAGTACTAGCCGCTGGCATGTTGGGGAATTCCCCCTGTGACGTCACGACTGGCCCGCCCTGACCTTGCTGAGGACGCGGGGTAAAGGCGTAGGTGTTGTAGGCCTGAAGCTGGTCGCGCTGTGGTTGCTCGTAGTTCTGCACAGTTCTACCACGTCTCAGGTCCTGCTGTTGGTGTCTGGCTCCGCTGAATGGCCTGAGGGACTCTTGCTTCTGGTTGTAGATGTGAAGAGGCTGGCTGCAGGCACGGCGGCTCTCCTCCATCCCGTGTGCGCTGTGGGGCTGGCTTGAAACACCTGCAAAGCGAATGTTCAGTGCCAGCTTCATGGCACCAGCAGTACTCGGGTGGGTGCCGTCCTGGTAGAGCTTCTTTCGGGGAGCTCTGTTAGCTGTGAGGAAGATGGAGGTGTGGTCCGTGAACAGAATCCTCATCTGCTCACAGGCCTCCCTTAGAGCGTCATTGGAGATGGAGGCGGGGGCAAAGAGGGGGTGGTTCTGACCTCTCGGGGGCATGATGGCAGAGGCCTGAATGCGGGCATTGGGGAAAACGGAGGTCAGAAGACGGATGAGCTGTATCCACGCCGGCTTGGTGACAGGGCCCTGTTGCATGCAGCTGTGTCGTGACTGGCGCTGATTGCGCAGCCATTCCGCCAGCTCGCTGACACTAAGCCCCGACACCGACATGTTCTGCACGACGGCGCCGTCCACAGACATCCTCCGGGCAACAACCCTTTTTGGACAGAGTCGCCGATGAGGAGCGTGTTCAACGTCGGGCCTGATGGTCTGAGCTTGCAGATTGTCCAACGGGATGACTGGTGACCCTGAGGCATTGGTCTCACGGGAGTCGGTGGCAGCGCTGAGTGCGGCACCGTCGTCAGTACCATCACCTGGAACCTGCTCCTTCCCGTCGCCATTTGACAGGGCTGCAAACATGTTCTCGATGACGACGTCATGGTGGGGGGTGTACTGAACAGTACTATTTCCTGAAGATTTGGGGGAACTGGGAGATGTCGACTTCAGGGAGGATGGTTTGGGTGTGGTGGTGGGAGAGGCGGAGAGAGCAGGCTTGGGTTTGTTTGACTCTACTGCCACACTCAGTGCCGTAAGCTTCCGCTCCATGTCGTGTAACTTGCTGGCATGGCTGTCTTTGCAGGACATCAGCTGGAACACTTAACCCCCACCCCCTCCCCCTTCGCAGATCCCCACTTGGAAGTACTCCCGCAAACAGTACGACCAGCCACAGCTGCTCCTATTTTACATCGATTTCAAAAACACACATGTAGCGCCAAGAGGACATCGTTGAACTGGAGCATTGGCAAAAAAAGAGCAAGTCCATCCTCAACACCAAAGTTATTGGGTTCTCCAAGGGACCACAGTGCGGTCAGAATGTTGCCAGCATTAGTACCATCCTGCCAGAGCCATGTGCCTTCTGTCGTGGAGTCGGTAGCCCCGAAATACGCGAAGTCTGAAGGCAGCGAGGAAGAGGGGTAGCCTGAAAGAAAAACAAGATGGGATGAACCATAACTCACAATGTCCCTGCAATATGAGAGCTGTCTTCACTGTCAAGGTCTCTAACTTTTGTCTTTGACTTGATTCTGATATTGAAATATCACCTTTTTATAAAGCGTCACAGATGTTCCAATGCGTCATAGTAAACTCTATAAGTGGCGCACGCAGTGCATACGCGTCATTGGTTTGTCAAACGTCATTGGTCATGACGTATTTTTTGTTTATACGTAATTCTATATTTAACGTGATATGAGTTTCGCTTTCGCTTCAAGACTTGAGAAAATGGTGACAAAACTAGAATTTCACGGCACAAGTTCAGTCTTGCTATAATTTGTGTGAAATCATGTTGACTTTACCTAGCTACATGATATACTAAGTACACCTGCATGCTCTTCTGAAAGCGCGACGATGTGTGTATGAGTGTGCGTGTGCGTGCGTGCGTGCGCGCGCGCTCCAAACATCCTCAAGAGGCATAGATGTTCATGCGCCCTCCGGGCGCATGAGGATGTATGCCTCTTGTACATGCGCGCATATGTGTGTGAGAGACTGAGAGCGAGAGAGCGAATTACGTCATATTTAGAGTATGTCTTGTCTCGTGGTGACGGAGTTGCCTCTTTTACGTCACCGCCACTGTTTGACTTTCTCCAAAAGTCAAGGTTTTTTACTTTGACTTTCTCGGTCATTTTTGTCCTGAATGAGACATCCAATTGCAATATGCTCGGAGACTCTCTTAGCCACCCCTTGAATAAAGTATTTCGCCAAGTTTCAATCTTATGCGTACAGCATTATCGGACATTCTCTTAGTTACATACATACGCGCGCGCGCGCGCACACACACACACACACACACACACACACACACACACACACACACACACACACACACACACACGCGCGCGCGCACACACACACACACACACACACACACACACACACACACACACACACACACACACACACACAGACACACATGAGTTGTTCTCCAGAGTTGGAACCCAAAATGCTGAAATCTTGTCAAAAATTAAATTGCATATATATGATTGTTCAGCTCCTCCGTATAAGAAGGCTAGATATCCCTAAAATCGTATACCATCATAGAAAAAATCAGTGCCTTGTTCCGTTTTATCACTTTGGCCATTGGAAGTTAGGGTGTGCTGTAGTGCCTCGTGCATCACGATGTGACATAAAGATGATTGCAAATGCAATATTATCGATAATGGCAAGATTATTGGTGGTGGTAGATAAAGTACACTATTAAACAAAGCAGTGGAAGTAGAAGGCACAGCATCAGCACCAACCATGGAATCATGTACTGACCAAGTGAAGTTCTCACAATGTAATTTACGGAGCGCCGTTTTAAAATGTTTCAGTATATCTTTATTTTCAATGAATTTTCATCCTCTTTGTCTTCAACGTTATTCGTGACAATGTACTAAAACAGAAAGCATTGTTTCATGAAAAAGCAAAAGTAAATGTTACTGTCACAGTGTCACAGGCGACATAAACAAGAAGAAAATAGCTGAAAATCAAACAAAAATACACAAGGCAATCCGAATTTAAAAACTTGTATTAACTGTAGATGTACGTAGTAATCAAAGCTACGACATGTCAGTTTTAGTTTTACCACTTCAACTGTCTAGTTCAACATGAGATCGATTTTCTTTCAGGACTGTTTTTAGGACATGCGACTATACTATCATATAACAAGCTGAACATTATAATATACGCAATGTGCTGCGACGAGACACTGAAACACAGCACCAATGTCGAACAAAAAGTTTGAATTATTGATAAGATTTTTTTACAAGCCTAACGGTATTCTTTAGAAAGCCTTATCATGAACAGAGCTCATACACATTCACCCTGATCACAAAAGGTCTATGCACCGTTCAACCGAGGTGTGAGAGACGTAAACAGCCGGGCGATGATGAACAAAGCGACCTGTCCTGCTTGACTGAGCATACGCGACTGACGTAAAGTTGCGTCGGAACCTCAGACGATAAACGGTTGGTTAGTTCGGGGTTTAAAGTCCACGGCACCGAAGTGATAAACGGAGGACAACCTTTCATTGTTGACCGAGCTTACACAAGCGGCGGCTATCTGGCGGGTCAAGTAACAGATGGCCGCAAGCGTTATGCACAGGTAGCCGTAAATGAAGGTTCGTTATACAGTAAAAATGAATGGGAGTAAATTGTAATGATCGCTATGAGCAGATGACCGCATATAAAGGTAGCCGCTCAGGAATGTTTGATTGTATTTGGAAAAAATACTGTAGAATTTTTATTTACTCACCTCGATTGATGCTAGTTACGCGCAACGATGATTTAGAAGGAAACTGCTCTCAAAAACGAAATGGCCGTCAAGTGCTTACAATGGCTGAAAAGTATGACATGTAACTAATTTGTTAGTATGACGTCACAGCTCATGTTGAAGTCCTGGTACAAACGCCATAACCTGATGTGCGGCTAGGTCTGGTTTATTTTGCAGCATTCATATGCTTGCTGTCGGGGGTTTCTCGATCGTAAATTGATTTTGAAAATCGGACTCCCGTGCATAACAGATGTGACAAAATTCAATAGACTTGATTAAAACGGCAGTTTTCAATAATGTGATGTGAATGTGGAATGATCTAGCCTATGTGAATACGTTGACATTTTGTAATCTCTTGGTACTACATACTTTAGACTTGTGCTTCCTGAAATTGTACATTTGTTAATCACTACGTACGTTTCCCGAAAATGCGTCAGAAACGTGACACTGACATCGGCCGGCCGATAAAACAGGCCATTTCATCGGATAGTGTGCGATGTGATACACTTTATTACAAAGCACCCCCCCCCCCTTTTTTTTTTTTTGTTTTTTTTTGTTTGCTTGATTTCAGCTACCGAAAGGAAGGTGTCGGGTCGGGAGGCTTTCTGTGTCAGGTTGAAGGTCCCAAACATAAAGCTCCGCCTCCTCTCCCCAACCCCCCATTTACCCCCTATGTGTCAGCCTCCGCCTGTGAGGTTGAGCCCTGCTATACCAGCTAGTGATTCCTACAAACGTAACTGCACGAGTTTACAAGAAAGGAACACGTGAAGCAAGTTTTAAAAGAAATTGTGTACAGTTCAAAAATAAACCGAACGAAGAAAGAAGCACGCATAGAAAGACATTTACAACTTTCTCCACGCACTGATAAGATAAGTAGAGAAGTATTTTCTTCTTTGTTTCTCTATTTTGAGAAAAACGTTTATATTAATAAATTGTGTTGTATGTCTTTTCTAAGAATGACTCTTTCTTGGTTGGGGTTTTCTCTGCATTTGGGTCTGGATTTTGTATACCGTTCGTATGTCCTACCAAGAACCAAACTTGCTGCCGCTGATCACAGCTAACCTTTGTACAAGACCACGGTCCAAATGCTCAGTACATATAGATGCAGGAATGCACGTGGAAGCGCTATATTACGAGACCGTAACGTGACAAAGCAAAAAGCACAAAATGTCTGAATACACAGCCAGTTTTAAGTAGGCAATCAAAAACACGCACATTCGGTGAAAATGGAGCGTTTTACTGTTTCCTTTGCTGCTTACGATGTAAAGGGTTGTTATAAGTGTAATCGGCAGCGCTGCGGGACTGAAAGAATTGTTATATCCGAAATGTTGTTATATCCGACCTTGTTATAAGCGGATTCATTTTACAAAGACAAAAAACACATTGGCCAAAACCTGTGTTATATGCGACCTTGTTATAAGCGGACTTGACTACATATGGGTTTAACACCGACTAGGCCATTTCATGGCGGGATATATATCGGATTATGGTCGGAGTCTTCCGAAGCGCGCGCGCGCGTTTCTGTGTGTGTGTGTGTGTGTGTGTGTGTGTGTGTGTGTGTGTGTGTGTGTGTGTGTGTATGTTTTCTAATACAATCGCAAGTGTCCGCACATAGGCGCGTGTGCGTTTGTCCATGTATGTGCGCTTGCCTGTTGGTGCGTGTGTTCGTGCGGGTGAGTGCGCATGCCTGCATGCACACAACACAAACACACACATACACGTTGAATACACTCACAAGCGACCACACACACACACACACACACACACACACACACATCGATAGACCGGCCATTAGCCGTATCTCACATACCAAAGCATATTTTCGTTCAACTTTGCTTTGCTCATTTGGCACTGGCCTGCACACAAAGCCGGAAAATCTCGTGCCGTACGTACACGCATGCTGAGACGTACATCGACATATCGTAATTTGATTTATTGGTAGGTTGCCACGGAGACAAAACGATCCTAGGTCGATCTTTTGACATGACGTAGCAGTTGAGCTTAATGGTTTGTGCCGTAGGATTTTAGCTCACTCATGCAACTGACCCTTGCAGTCTCTCTGGTTGATTTGGCTCATCACATGTCCACACGAATGTGAGCACGGTTTGACCTGGCGTAGCCCTTTTCCACGCTAAACTGACCACGGAACGATTTGGCGTAGGGGTCATCATGGCCTGTTACACTGGAGCCAAAAGAGGCTGTATCAAATTCGACACGTGCAGCGTCCAGATACGCAGGACTAAGCCGCGTATCCGAGTGAAGAACGTATCGACTGTGCTACAAGCGAAAAGCGTGATGTGTACCTATAGCGAATGAAGAACTTATCGACTGTGCCAGAACCCAATGCGCAAAGGCCATCGGGCCAACGTCGGCCGCGGTTGGCCAGCGTACCGCTGTGCGCGGGCCGAAGGTGGCCGACGTCGGCCCGATGGCCTTTGCGCATTGGGAAACGACAAGCGTGGTGTTTACTTTGGAGATAGTTCTTGACGGCGGTCCACCCCTGCAGGGTGTTAATGTAGAAAAGGTGGCCACGTGAAAGAGCGCAGAAGTAGCTGGACGCGGCGAAGCTCCTCAAGGTCGGTACCAGCTTGAAGCACGTCCGAGTGGCAAGGTCAAACTGATAGTCACTAGGACATCGTATGCCTGCAGAGGACGAAAACAAATGTAAACATGCGGACCGTGTGTGTGCTGCTATGCAATTTTGCAGTGCTCCCGTTTTATTGCGTCTGTGCGTTTGTGACGCAATAAAACTCAAAACCCATACTGAAAATGGGGCATCTGTCGTTGTTTGGGCTATAGGACTAAACCCCCGAATCTGTCTGTTTAAAATTGGTGACGCACAAACTTAGCTGATGAGATGTTGGTGACGCATTAGATATTTTGGATCCTCACGCTTTCGGAGCAGCTCAGATCTCTTGGGGCACACACCGAGTCGAGAGGATCCGTTGCGTGGGGTAAACCGTTTTCGTTCTGAGACTGGAAACATATCCATTTTTGAACACGCTATGTATTTATCTCCGCCGCAGGGCGCACTGGGAAAAAGATTTAGCTTGTGGTGCAGAATTACTTATAATTTTTCCTTTTCTTCCCGTAAAGAGCTTTCTCAGGAAGTACATATAGAGTCTTACATCGGCGTTTAGGTGATACTAAGAATCTCACTAGAGTGGTTTTTAAACATTATCGTACGAGCGAAAGCCACGAGAGTGAGATTCTTAGTATCACCTAAACACCGATGTAAGAATCTATTTCTTACTTACCTTTTTCTTGGCATAAATCAGATGTAAGTTGGGTTTTTTCACACGTCTAACCACAACACAGCCGCCGTTGCGTCTTTGTCAAAGAACATGGCGTCATTTGCTTTGTAATGTGACGTGGATATTTTGGGAGTCAAACAAATGTTCCTACATGATGACGTAATAGCGCAATACATAAAGCCAGAGTGCCTGTCCACACTATGGATTGTGGTCATTGTACGTGAGCTGAAATAGGTCAAGTTTCAATATCTCGCGTGCCCGTACCTTTTTGTTTACCAGATTTTCTACAAAACAATGTTGTGCACACGTGTCCGTTCATTCACTAGGGCTGTATCACACACGTGTGATACTGCCAAACTGCATCATACATGTGTGATAAAGCCTTTCCGCTCAAAGGCAGCAAAGAATGAGGTGTGTAAGAAAGTATCTTTCACGACTCATATGTACTACAAGAATGAGGCGTCAAAGACATTATGAACTACAAGAATATGACGTCATCTTGCTGTCAAGTGACGTAAATGTTTTCTTGATACCGTCATTGTGATTAAGTATATTTATTGTCTAAAAGGCACATTCTCGTACTCTGTGTGTTTTATACAAGGTCAATCCGTGCTTGTTTCAATACCATCAGACTATCAGCGTGAAGGAAACTGTGTCTCCACCGTACTTCCCTGAGCAGTATCGAGTTGCACGCGGATTACCACACCCCGGCCAGTATTGTGCTCGTGTGTGGCTGATACGCCTAACTGAACTTGCTATGGGGACTTTGATGTTCGAGCAGTTGGATTATTTCAGTCCACTTAATCAAAATTTCAAAAATATTAAAAAAAAAACACTATTTAAATTTTTTTTTTAAAATCAGTTGCTCGCTTGAGCTTGCCCTTAGCACCACGTGAATGTTCTGTGTTTACGTACAGTGTGTGAGGGAATGCGCGTGATTCACGTGAGCGTGCTTGTTGGGTTCAGTTCGCGGCTATTTCCTGCGCATTGAGTTATATTATAAATATGAGAAATGCGCCATATAAATACTATGTATTATTATTATTATTATTATTATTTCCCGGCCGACGAGTCTGCTAAATCACTTCATTCTGTCTTATTTACACTAATGGTCAAAACTTAAGGGCCACCCCACTTTTTGTATCATTGTTTATCGTTGCAAGTACGCAAATAAAATACAATGTTCTTTCAATCCAAATGGGTTAAACGTTGACCTTAGACAGTCCACTGTACAGGGAACAATAGACAACAATTCATCAATTTACACGAACGTGTCAAATGCACGTGAAACATCGTCAGTTTTTGTGAAAAGCTGTGCGATATTGGCAAACGTACCAAAGGCAGTCAGGTGGAAAAACTCGGTAAAGTCGTGATGCACGTGCTAAAGGGGTCAGTCGTTAACACTGAGCACTTCTGTTTCGCTACAAATACCGGTACTGTAGGAGCATAATTGTCACTTTCCTAACCATGCCACCACGACAAAGGCTAACGCCAGTAGATCAAGGCCGGGCGCTATAATGGCTGCAGGATAGAATTTCCGGACGAGAAGTTGGGAGACGTCTTGGGGTGTCCCATTCAGTGATCCAGAGGCTGCTGGCACGATTCAAAGAACCTGGAAGGGCACAACGACGACCCTGTTCAGGATGCCCGCGCTGCACCAGCAAAAGGGAGGACATATACCTCTGTGTGGGGGCTCTGCGCGACCGAACCGTCACGTCAACCACTCTGCGACGTCAACTGATGCAAGCTGCAAACGTTAACATCAGGGGAAGCACAGTCTGCCGACGTCTGCGCGAAATTGGCCTGGCTTCATGCAGAGCAGCAGTGAGAATACCCCTCACTCCAGCTCATCGCAGAGCCCGGGTTGGCTGGTGTCGTCAACATGTTAGGTGGAACAGACTCCAGTGGACTCAGGTTCTGTTTACTAATGAGTCACGGTTTACTGTGTCCTTCAACGACGGCAGGGTGAGGGTCTGGAGACGCCAGGGCAAGCCATTCACGGATGGATGCGTCCAAGAGGTGGATCGCTACGGAGGAGGATCAGTCATGGTCTGGGCAGGCTTCAGCAAGGAAGGCAGGACCCCCCTCTACGTCATCTGAGGCACCCTGACTGGACAGCGCTATCTGGACGAGATTGTACAGCCCCTCATCCAGCCAGCTCTCCAAGCCATAGGCGACAATGCTGTTCTGCAGGACGACAACGCTCGACCTCATCGCGCCCGTGTGGTGGATGAGTACCTTGAGCAACGGGGCATCATGAGGATGGAGTGGCCAGCTCGTTCACCTGATCTGGCTCCCATCGAGCACCCCTGGGACGTGCTGGGGCAACGTGTAGTCAGCAACCACCCCCCACCTCAAGGCGTCCCCCAGCTGACTCAGTTCCTGTATCAAGAGTGGGAAGCGATCCCACAACATGTTCTCCGAACCATGGTGAACTCCATGCGTCAACGCTGCATTGAATGCTTGGCTGCAAACGGTGGGTACACTCGCTACTGACTGGACCAGTCTTGTGTGACTTTTCAAATGAGGGGTGGGTAAACATTCTAACGTACTGCAGTTGTTACAATTACTTGATTTATTCAAACATTAAATGAAATTGTTACTGAATAAATTAGCAAGTATTGTTACATTATTTGTGTTGTGTTGTCGGTGCGTCTGCGATAAACAGTGGCCCTTACGTTTTGACCATTAGTATATTTACCAGCTTTATACACATAGGCATTTGTGCAGTTTCATTTAATAATCTCAGCGTATACTTCCATTTTTGAAATTTTTTTTGTTGTTGTTTGTTCAGTACCAATTTGCCTTACTCCGTAATCAGACATACATTTGAAAGTTATGCGAATAGGGCATCTCAATGTTTTTCATTTGTACAATAAACTAACCGATATATCTGTCTACATTAGCAATCCCACACCGTTTCATTTATTTGTGCTTAGTGAGACGCGCCTGAGCTCGTGTGTGAGCGATGAAGCCATTAGTATTCCTAAACTTTCCGTGACTAGGAAGTCCTCGTCCCAGGTCAAACAGGCATCGCTGTCTACATTCACAACTCCATTCAGCATTTAATCCGTAGACGCTTTGACTCGGAAACAGCAGACGTAGATTGTTTGTGGCTGGAAGTGAAATGCCCTAAATCGTCATCGATACTAGTTGGATTCCTTTACAGAAACCCTGCCGCCACTTTTGAATGGTATGACCATTTTAGTCAAAACCTTGACAGAGCTTGTAAAAAGGTTGGTTAGTTGTACATTGGTTAACGTCCCGACAGCAACAGGACGTGCCTGCACTTCTTGTGAAAACAAAAACCTAAACAGAATATTGAATGTATGTCGCCAGCCGGTCTAATACGCTAAATAAACCTAAGACCATTTAGCAACACACATCCAATATCAAGAGCTACAGGAAGCGCAGACAGTAGGGAGTGTTTTCAAAAGGAAAATACAGGTGAAAGGACCAAGGGTAGACAGAAACACATACCCCAGAACAGAGGGAAAAACCCACCCTGGGGGGCTGACTAGAGTGACCCTGGGAACTAAATAAGTAGTTAATCCCACCCAAGTCCCACAGGGCAGACCCGGGTGGGGGTTGTAAGAGAAAGGCTGACCTTCTTCTCATGGGATACTATAGAATTCCTTAAGAATCACACTGCGTGGGATACAATATCTTCATTATTTGGTCTAATCAAGTTAGTAAAATCGCCCACCAGAATTACTACGTCCTCACTTATAGACCACATATACACTAGTAAACCCAAAGCCGTCTGTAATGTTGAGGTTTCAAATCTAAGTGTTAGTGATCACTATCCAGTTGTTTGTTCATGGTCGACAAAGATTCCGAAAACATACAACCATAACATATCGATCATTCAAGAACTTTAACCAAGATAAATTCCTATTTGATTTAAATAATACTCCGTTCAACGATGTACTTCTCTCCATTGACCCGGACACTGCCCGTTCTATTTGGTACACTCTTTTTTTCTAAATGTATTAAACAAACACGCACCCCTTCGTGAGAGAAGTGTTAAATCGAACACTCTGCCTGCATGGTTAACCCCAGAAATAATGCAAGCGATGGCGCTCAGAGATGATCTGCGTAGTCAAAAACTATTTACTGAATTCAAGCAACAACGTAACCGTGTTAAGTACATGATCAGAGAGGCAAGGAAAAGGTTAGTCCGTGACACAGTGAAAGACAGTAAGGATACTTCCACTATCTGGCGCCTATTGAACACTCTAACTAAAGGCTCCCCTGGCACTTCAACAGCCATTCCCAGCAGTCTTACTGCAGAAACGTTTAATAATCATTTTCTTTCAGTCGCTGAAACTCTAAATGCCTCAACTCATAGCAGTAAGTATGAATGTTCTAACTTGCTTTCTGAATTCTGTAAACAAAGAACAGAGGACACAGACCCGTTCAGCATTCCCTTGCTAGCAGTTCATGAGGTGGGTTTGCTCATTAGTAAACTACCCAATAAAAAGTCTTCGGGGCCTGATGGCATCAGCCCGCAAATACTTTAAGTTATCCCTGCCGTACATAGTAGAGGCTATTACGTACATTTACAACCTTTGTATCAAGCAACACACTTTCCCTAACAAACTAAAATATGCTAAAGTCATTCCACTTAAAATAATAATAAATACGGTATTTGTAATGCGTTATCTTATAATAATTATAACTCTAAGCGCACACTCACAACTCACGCACGCATGCGCACGCTTTAGACAACGACTCACGTACCAGAAATAGTGAAATACATTACGACAGTCAGCTTGGGGTGGGGAGTGTGGTGGTATAGTGCTAGAACTGTTGAAAGAAGTGTTTTGAGGGCGGACTGGAAGGAGGAGAGAGAATGTTTCTGACGGAGAGAGAGTGGCAGAGTGTTCCAGGTGGATGGACCGTATAATGAAAAGGAGCGGGGGCCGAAAGTGCTGAGTTTGGTGCGGGGGATGTGGAGGCGGAGAGGGTCGGAGGCGGAGCGGAGGTTGCGGGGAGGAGTGTAGGGGTGAAGTAAGTTTAAAACTAAAGATCGTTCTGACCCTAACAACTATCGGACAATTTCATTATTATCAGTTGTATCAAAGCCGCTTGAAAGGCATGTCCATAAACATCTGCTTGCCTACTTAGAAAACTGCAAAGCTCCTCCACACCTTTCAATCCGGATTTTGCCCACTGCACTCGTGCCACACTACACTCACGCGCCTCTTTGACGCATGGCTCCAGGGTATGAACAAATCCCAGATAACAGGTGTCGTTTACTTATACTTTAAAAGGCCTTTGACCTAATCGATCACACCGTTCTAATGATAAAGATTCAGAAATACTTGAATAGTACAGAAGTAGTTGCATGTTTTAGATCATACATAACCGATCGTAAACACAAAGTTTCAGTGAATGGATCTTACTCTTCTCTAAAAGCAATAATTTATGGAATTCCCCAAATATCCGTGTTTGGTCCTTTGTTATTTTGTCTATTCATCAATGACCTGCCTCTTCATTTAGCTTGCAAGAACGTACAATTAGGATCTTTTTGCTGATGGCACATCCATTCATATGACTGTTAGTGTTACGATTGTGGTTGTGTTGTCCTGTGAGAGCATGCATGTGTTAATCGTAGGAAACGATCCGATATTTATTTTAGCTTTCTTGGTTACGTATCACGTACCTTTTTAGTGAGATTCTTTATCGTTCGTGCATGATAGCGGATTTGGCTTTGTTATGATACGCTAATTTTAGTCCGGAAGCTTCTAGCAAAGTCGTACGGAGAAGAGCGATCGATTCTTGTTTTGCGTAGATTAGCTGAGTTTGAACCAGAAAGTTCTAGAAGAATCACACTGTCGAGTGACCTTACATGTGACGTCGAAGTGTAAGCAACAGTTTGCTACACTGTAGTAATTTTAGTCATAGTTGTTTACTGTGCGTGTAAATTTAGCAGCCGTTCTTTGATTGTGAATCTTCAAGAAAGTGTAGGCAAGGTCGCGAAACGATCTGCCATACTATTATTGACATCTTTACATATTAGGATTTGGGGCTGAAATGAGCAGCCGAATTTTTGTAGACTATTTTAGTTTATTCCAGAAAGTTCTTCTTTTATTAATATTTATGATTTCAGTTACCTGTTCCGTTCTGATTGGTTGCGTTAAGTAAATTCTTTGGATTATTCTAGAAAGTTGTTCCACTATATAAAGAGGGTACGGGTGCTAGGAAACGCGGATGTACATTGTCTTGCATTGTCAGTTGTAGAGACACACTGTTCATCGTAGGTACGTGACCCGTATAGGGTGTACATTGTGTGAGACGCTGCGTACGAGAAGCTTTGTGTCGCAGTGTGGACATTTTCAAAAGAGACTTTGTATCAGTGTTGGTGCATTTGGAAATGCATTGTGTGGAGATCGCATCGCTGAATTAAAATATTGTTGGAACTGTTACTCCAGTATTGTCTACATCCTTAAGCCACGTGTGACGGGTTGCAGCTGAATGAAGTTTATTTAAAGAACCTTACGTGCGTGCGTCTGGTGTGTTTATCATACTACGACTACGACTCAACCATGTAACAATGACATATGCTTCCTTCCTCTTCCTAAGCTCCTTTTTCAGTTCCTTTTGTACTGTCCGTAACTGTTCTTTGTTCTTGTCTTCAAAAGCTTTCTTCTTTTTGTTTAAGACCTCTTTGATGTGCTTCGTGACCCAAGGTTTGTTGTTGGAATAGATTTTAACAGTTGTTTTAGGCACAACACTGTCAACGCAGAAATTTACGTAGCTGCAAACTGTGTCAGTCAGCTCGGCAACGTCGCTTATAGTGTCCGTAAAAACATTCCACTCGGTGCAGTCAAAGCAACCCTTTAGGACATCTTTAGCTGCTGTGGACCACTTCTGTACTGCCCTGTTAACCGACGGCTCGCGTTGTAGGTGTGGTGTATACCGTGGCACGAGTTTAACCAAGTTATGATCAGATCGTCCTAGAGGCGGCATCGAAACAGCGACGTGGGAATCTCTGACATTACACCACAAAACGTCAAGAGTTCGGTCCCCTCGTGTTGTACACGTCACTTGTTGGTGGAACCCTGGCAGAACATTCTTTAAATTACAGTGATTGACGTCACCGGTGACACACTTGAACGCATCGGGCGCGCGAGTGTCACGATCATGCAGATGGTTAGCGATGATATCGGCGGCACCTTTCTCGTTAGCTGATTTTGGTACGTACACATTCGTTACTAAAACGTGTGAAAATTCCCGCGGAAGGTAATACGGGCGTGCGCTCACTGTCATGATTTCAACGTCTGGCGAACAGAATGTGTACGTCACCAACATGTTGTTCGGATTACACCACTTCTTGTTTACGTACACACAAAGTCCAGACCCCTTCTTTTTCCCTCAATCTTTATGTCTGTCATATCTGAATAAAGAAAATCCATCAATTGCAACACTATCGTATGTTATGTTGCTATGTAGCCCGGTCTCAGTAAAGCACATCATGCTGCACGTTCGAAAATGTTCAGTATGTTGTACATTGGCATAGAGTTCATCGAGTTTGTTTTGCAATGACTGTACGTTACCAATGATGGCAGAAGGTAGAAACGGTTTGAAAGCTCGTCTTTTGTTCCTTGCTCTCACCCTGCCCTTACTGCCCCGCTTTCTGATCTTCATCTCGGATGGCAGGTCTAGAGAAGGCCGCACAACCATCAGGGACGAACGAATATTAAGCAGCTCCGCCATGTTGTGCCGGATCGGAGATATGTAATTTTGTGCATGACCAGAACATCGATGTGTTGTTCCTGACAGAGACCTGGCTTAAATGTCAAGGAGACGAGGCGAAGTGTGTGGATATAACTCCATCTGGCTATTGCCTCAGATCCTCCCCCCCCCCCGCCCCCCCGTGCTACTCGTGGTGGAGGACTGGCTTTTTTGATCCGTGACAGTTTATTGGAGCATGCGAACATGACTTCATCATTCCCCTTTTCTCATTCAACGTTTGAGCTTGCCCAGTTGACACTTTCTGTGCCGCAGCATGTGCACTTTTACTGTCTGTACCTTCCACACCCAACAGAAGGAATAGACTTACAGACGCTACGTTTTTCAGGGAGTTTGCGGATTTCATGGAGCACTGTAATTCTTTGGGTGGTAAGCTTGTGATTGTCGGCGACTTCAACTTTCAATTCGACTGTCCTTCCAACACCAGCACGGCTCGTATGCTTGACCTATTACAAACCTTCAGTCTGTCTCAAGGCGTGCATCAGCCTACTCATACCAAAGGTCATACACTCGACTGGGTCGTGTATAGAGAGGAGGACTCCATCTGTAGGTCCGCCTCTGTGAGCCACACCATGTCTTCTGACCATTTTCCAGTTCTGTGTCTTTTGGATATAACCAAACCTCAGCCGCAGCCTGTTACTAAGACTTCGAGGAACCTCAAGGGGATCGACCATAACAAGTTCATAGCCGATGTTGCAGACTTTTTCGGCATCCGTCCCCACGTCTCGGCCGAGCAACTCAACGCTGGTCTGCGGGCTGTCCTAGACCAGCATGCTCCCGCCACTCGCCGCCGGGTGTCGCAGCATCACTCCACGCCCTGGTACCCGTCTGTGGCCGCTGAACTGTCCACCTTGAAGCACGAAAGGCGTCAGGCAGAGAGGCGATGGCTCAAGTCTGGGCTGACTGTTCATAAACAGATTCTGAATGGTTTGAAGTATAAGATCACTCGCTTGACCACCAATGACAAGACTGCTTTCATCTGCGCAAAAGTTGCTGCAGCAAGTACTTGCAAATAACTTTTCTGCGTGACTAATGGACTCTTGGGTAAGACCAAATCTGTTCAACTGCCCAGCACACACCCAATCCGTGATCTCCCAGGACTGTTCTCTCGCTTTTTCAGTTCCAAAGTCAGAACAATACGTGACAACATTGACAAATGTCATAATAATAATAATAATAATAATAATAATAATAATAATAATAATAATAATAATAATAATAATAAGGAAGATTTATAAGGCGCCTATACATGGTAAGATGCTCTAGGCGCCGTACATATGAACAAGAAAAATATTACACAAAAGGTGACAAAGCAACATGTACAATTACACAGAAAAACAGAAAAAGACTAATTACACGAACACTGATAATCAAGAAACCACATGTACAATTACACAGAAGAACAGAAAATGACTAATTACATGAACACTGATAATCAAGATGGGAAAAGGTGGGTTTTAAGGCTGTGTTTAAAACTGGCACTAGACTCACTGTGTCTCAATGATTTAGGAAGATCATTCCAGGCTGATGGACCCTGGTAAGGAAAAGATCTCTGCCCAAATCCTTTAGTCCTTACTGTAGGAATACGAAGCATTTTATTGTCAGACGAACTGCGCAATTGCCTCGAAGGGATATAACAGTGAAGGAGCTCTGAGAGATAAGTGGGTTCAGTGCCAGAAAGAGAAACATAACAAATGGACAAGACTTTGTGCTTGACTCTCTCCTTCACTGGCAACCAGTGGAGAGCGTGCAGGATGGGGGACACATGGTCTGACTTTTTCGCTTTCATGACCAGACGTGCGGCTGAATTTTGGACTCTCTGCAGCCGATCAAATAGACACTGCGGGCATCCAGATAAGAGTGAGTCGGCATAGTCAATGCGAGACAGAACAAATGAGCAAACCAGTGCTTTTGTAGCCTTAGAGGTAAGGAACTGTCTAACAGAGCTAATACGACGCATCTCCAAATAGGCTGCCCTGCAATTGTTTATGACCTGTTTATCCATGGACAAGTCACGCTCAATTGCAACACCCAGGTTCTTCACTGACTGAGAGAAGCTGACGGTCGTGTTCTCAGTCATGATGTGCTGAGGCAAAGCGGTAGAAGAAGACACTCTGGGTGACGCAATGAGCATGGCTTCCGTTTTTCCTTCGTTCAGTTTGAGCTTGTTTTCTGACATCCACAGCCTCACATCAAGAATGCAATGTGGCACGCTCTGGATGATCTCTTTGACCTGACTCACACTACCTAACTTATAGAGCTATGTATCATCACTGTAAGCATGATGTGAAACAGTGTCCAGAAATAATACTGCACAAAGGCTGTACATACAGTAGGAAAAGCACTGGGCCTAATACTGAGCCTTGTGGGACCCCAAAACGGAGGCTGGCAGGTGCAGAGACATGCCCATCGACAGACACAGTCTGTGACCGCTCAGTAATGTAAGAGTGGAACCAAGACAGGGCAGTGCAATCAATGCCAAAAACAAGCTGGAGACAATTAATCAGGATAGTGTGGTTGATTGTGTCGAACACGCTAGAAAGATCGAGTAAAGCGAGCACTGACACTTTACCATCATCCAGAGCAAGTAAAAAGTCATTCAGGATTCTGAGAAGTGCTGTTTCAGTACTATGGTAGGCTGACTGAAATGGATCCATAAGATTATTTAAGGCCAGGTGATCCAAAAGTTGCGAAAGCACAATCTTTTCGAAACCTTCATGATGCTCAGACATCTTGCTCATTTGAATCTTAGTGTTTTGCTGGCACTCCTCTTGCATGCTTCAGTCCAGTGACTGAAAAGGTGGTGCTAGACACCATGAGTAAGATGTCTCTCAAGACATGTGAGCTAGACCCTGTGCCTTCGTCCCTTCTTTTTGAATGTAAAGATGCAATTGTACCAGTTGTTACAGCTATTGTAAATGAGTCCCTCTTGCATGTCACTGTACCTACCTTTTTCAAAACTGCAATTGTTAAGCCGACCTTAAAGAAACCTTCACTTGATCCCAGCAGTTTGAAAAAAACTACAGACCCGTATCCAACCTACCTTTTCTTTCAAAGCTTCTGGAAAAAAATAGTGCTCACACAGCTGCTAGACCATATCAAGAATAATGGTCTGTGGCATGTGTTCCAGTCAGCATATAGGTCTGGTCATAGCATGGAGACAGCATTGCTGCGTGTTGTGAATAACCTACTTGCTGCTAGCGATGAAGATCTAATCTCTGTTCTGACTCTGCTCGATCTGAGCGCAGCGTTTGATACCATTGACCATGACATTCTACTTGCCCGCCTTCGTGATGTGTTTGGCATTCAAAGCACTGCACTGAAATTTTCCCATTCTACTTTGTTGGTCGCTTGCAGATGGTTTCAGTGGCAGGATTTGAGTCACACCCTGTTGAGCTGCTTTGAGGCGTTCCACAGGGGTCGGTCTTGGGGCCTGTTCTTTTTACTTTGTATACACAGACCCTGTCGCATATCATTGAGCGTCACTTTGTTTCTTATCATTTATATGCAGATGATACAGAATTGTACAAACACTCCCTTCGCGAATATGTTGATCGGATGGTGCAGTCTATGGAGGCTTGTATTTGTGATGTTCAGAAGTGGACCACACAGAACAAGCTCCAGCTGAACAGTGACAAAACTGAGTCCGTCCGAATGAAGGGCTCTTCAACGTGCAGTGCTTATCTTCCTGAGTCAAAGATGGTGGGCGAGAGCGCCATCTCTTTTTCTAGCTCGGCCCGTAACTTGGGTGTCATTTTTAACAACAGGCTGACAATGAAGGAACAAGTGAAGAAAGTTTGCCAGCTTGCCTTCATTAAACTCAGAAGGATCAGCACTGTTCGACATCTGCTGACTGTTGAAGTTACCAAAACACTTGCTACCTCCCTTGTGCTGTCCCGATTAGACTATTGCAATTCTCTTTTGTCCGGTGTTCCGCAAAATCTTCTTGACCAAATCCAGAGTCATGAACTGTGCTGCACGTCTAATTTTTCGTGTACCGAAACGTGAACACATTATGCCTCTAGTAGCTGATTTGCACTGGCTGCCAGTTTCATACAGAATTAAGTATAAAGTCTGTGTTATTTGTTTCAACATCATCTCTGGTTCTCCCCCCACCCGGGTCTGCCCTGGGGGACTTGGGTGGGGTTAGGTATTTTTTAGTTCCCAGGGTCACCCTGGTCAGCCCCACAGGGTGGGTTTTTCTCTCTATTCTGGGGCATGTGTTTCTGTCTACCCTTTGTCCATTCACCTGTATTTGCCTTTTTAAAACTCTCCCTACTGTCTGCACTGCCTGTAGCTCTTGATATTGGATGTGTGTTGCTAAATGGTCTTAGCTTTATTTATGCCCCATGTTGTAGGTTTATTTAATGTATTTGACCGGCTGGCAACATACATTCAATTTTCTGTTTAGTTTTTTTTTCACAATCAGTGCAGGCACGTCCTGAGAAAGCCTTGTTGCTGTCGGGACGTTAAGCAATGTACAATCAATCAATCAATCTCTGGTTCTGCCCCTCCTTACTTATCTGATCTTGTTCAGCTGTATACACCGTCCCGCTCACTACGCTCTGCTTCAGACACTCGTGTTTTCCGTATCCCTAGACGTAATAAGGTCACTCAAGGTCATCGTGCAGTTTCGTATTTGGGTCCCATTACATGGAAAGCTCTCCCAGCTGATGTGCGTCACTCATCATCTCTTTCCATTTTCAAATCCAAGCTTAAAACACACCTTTTCTCTGTTGCATATACGTAAGGACCATTTTGCCTGCCGGTTCATCATGTGTGCGTATATGTGTGTGTGCGTGTCTGTGTGTGTGCGTGTCTGTGTGCGTGTGTGTGTGTGTGTGTGTGTGTGTGAGTGTGTGTGTGTGTGTGTGTGTGTGTGTGTGTGTGTGTGTGTGTGTGAGAGAGAGAGAGAGAGAGAGAGAGAGAGAGAGAGAGAGAGAGAGAGAGAGAGAGAGAGAGAGAGAGAGAGAGAGAGAGAGAGATGATGATGATGATCAAACGTTTTATTGACAGGATAAAGTTTTAGGCAAAACGCCTCTCTTACAAACTGTCCTGTTAGAAAAGAAATATTAACAGCAAAGAGTAAGAAACACAATAACACAATAAATCGAAACATGAAGAAATAAACTGGAAAAACTTAGCAACGCAAATAATGCGCACACATATCAATAATAGTGAATAATAATTATATATATATATATATATATATATATATATATATATATATATATATATATATATATATATATATATATATATATACCGCAACGATTTCCTAATGTAATGTTACATATGGCAATATAGTTCTATCATCATATGCTAAATTTTGCTATCCACCAAAATGCTAATATTGCCATGATTCCACAGCAGACAGACAGCCTTCATGGACAGGTCCAACCAGTGAAGAGACAACAGACTGGCCAGTGTCAAACATGTCACTAAACTGCAGGGGCGTTAGCAGCAATGTCACACAGAAACTTTGGAACAGCAAACAGCCTGATGCAGTGCAGTGTGCCCCAACTTGCTCTCAGCAGGCAGCTGCAAGACAAGAACAAAGGTCAGTTAGTACATGTGAAGATGTACTGCAAACACTGTTCTAGAGGAGTTTACTTGGCTACCGGGTATCAGCCAGTATAATCTACTCAACATGAAACCAACCGTAATGAATCACAGCCAGTGTAATCAATAAACTCCATACAAGACAGATTTGCAAGATAACTTTTACAATTTCTTTGTCTCGGTGATGGTCAAACGATTTATACAGTTTTGTTCTAATAATAAAAGACATTGTAGCTTTGCAATGCTGCTTGGTAACATGATATTATATGAATATGTTTTCAGGCCAACATAACCAACTTTTCCCTGGGGGAGACTAAAGATGCACTCAACCGATGAGCAGCCCCTGGTGACCATATCGAATGTGGGAGTAGAGGCGACACCTTATCAGCGCATGACCAGTGAAGACAATCCGGCCTACTGTTTGTGTGGGAATCATCTAATAATAATGGACAACAAGAACTACTGATTTTGATCCAGCTGATCGAGTTAACAGAAGAACCAACTTTTCTAGATATTTGTAAGAAGCAGACCGAAGTCGGTTGCAGAGTCAAAAATTATAGCATCACATTTGCAAATAAAATTCCCACATTATAATAGCAATCAAACATCACCAACACTCTACATACAGATTTTTTTCAGTTGTGGCATGAGAGCCATAATAATAATAATAATAAGCGCATTAAATAGGCGCTTTATCCCAATTGAAAATCGGCTCAAAGCGCCGCCGCGAACTGAACCCAACAAGCACGCTCACGTGAATCACGCGCATTCACTCACACACTGTACATAAACACAGAACATTCACGTGGTGCTAAGGGCAAGCTCAAGCGAGCTACTGTAGTTTTTGGAAATTCAAAATCGTTTGTATTTGAAACTTGATTAAGTGGGCTGAAACTGATACCAAAGTGGAGGGGGAGGAAGAGCCGGAGTACCCGGAGAAAGAACCCCCGACGGTCCGCCCGAATTAACGGTGACACTTACTAGAGGAGAAAAATCCGACGCCGGAACCCGTAGTCGAACCACGCACCTTTAGCATTGGTGGCAGGCGCCTTAACCACTGCGCCACGGACCGCCCCATATGGGGCTTGGCAACAGCAAACACTGTTGCTCTTGTCAGGTGGCCATAATCAGATGGCAGTTTCTAAGCCCCAATCTAAACTACCTGAGGGCACTATCTGGTTGTGTATGTGTGTGAAACCAACCTCCAAGTCTTTACTTCTGCTGAAAAACCACATCCACTCGTCGCTCAATCTTGTCATCTGTACTGCGTAGGTAATGTAACAAACTGGAGAGCTTCTCATCAGTGAGGCATTGGGGATACAAGGCCACGGAGCACATTCCTTGATGAGAAAAAACAGAATGAAAAGAACATTTTCATTAACTTTTAAAATTTACTTTCTGTCATGGAGATTGTTTACATCTGTTTGAGAGATAAAACAATAGAGTCCCGATAGACAATGAATTCAATAGAGCCGCATCAGTCATTAATTTACATCATTTTTTAATAACAAAATGTTGACCCCAATTTTACCCCCGTTAATTCCGAATCAACCCTTTGATTTTAAAAACTGACAAGCATGACTGATGCGGCCTTATTGATCTGATTATCTATCGGGACTCTATTGTTTTATCTCTATAACTATTGTCTCTGTCAACACCTAATGACCTTAATTAATTACTAATTACGGTCATTAACTTTTACATGACCGTTTCTCTCAATATTGCCAGAGTCGATTTCCGAAAAACTCACATGCTCTGTCCCGCACATATCATTTCAGTTCACGCATGACAAGACTCAATGCCAAACCCTCTTTCAATGAGTTGGGTAAAAGCTTTCACAGCGCCATTCACACGTCACGCGTCAAAAGGCCTATAGAATTGTGTTGTGCAGGGGGACCGCTCAGTGCAAACAATATAGAATTGGCTCTGTTTAAGCACGACTCTGAAACATAACAGTCAAATATACGTGCACACGCACAAGCACAGACACGCCAGTTGCAAACCAAGATAATTCAAGGGCAGTGCCAGATTGTCATACAAGTTATATACACAGGCATACATACACACACACACACACACACACACACATACCAACACATAAACACACACACGCACATGCACACGTACGTACGTACATACTAACATAAACATGCATATACTGACTTGAATACATAAATGCAAACAGGTACACGACTTTTTGAATCAGCCCATGCGTGGACAAAAGCCTTTTTCAAGCATAATGGCTTGTTATGATATGGGTAGGGGACAGCCCTGGGGGGCACGCTTGTTATTTCTTTTCATAACATCTACAAATATCTAAGTGCATTCGCGTACATGGCGCTTTGAATCAACCCATACGTGGACAAAAGCCTCGGCGTTTCTATGTACGCGCGCCGTCTGTTGCTACTGACTTATTTGTGCTTGAAAAGAACACACGATCGGAGTGCACTTAGAAAAAGCAATTACCTGCTTACATAGATCGATTAAATATAACCAACACTCTGATCAAGTAGGGACCAAGTGAACTTTTAAACACACACACACACACACACACACTCACTAACACCCAAACAACACAGACACACATACACAACTTACCGGTTTACAGAGCTTACGTCATACATCTCAACCGGTAAATGGTCCAATGAATAAATTATAACACATTCGGTCATTTTAACACTAACCGGCAACAATCAGTCCTATCCGCTCATGCCTGATCCTAAAATCGATCTTGGTCTTTCCAAAATGTTATGCATATCTAAAGTAGGAACAAGCCTGACTAGTCGTATGCTACCCGACCAGACTTGTCGAGCAAGTTTTGTGAGCTGGGTTTCTTTACACTATATGTTTTGTGTGTTGTTGATTTTCAGTTGCGGCGAGAAGTTGCAAGAGCCCTCAGTCACACCCATGCCATGTAATCGCGCACGCGCACACACACGCATGCACGCACGCGCACACACGCGCACGCACACACACGCACGCACGCACGCGCACACACGCGCACGCACGCACACAGACGCACTTACAGACACTCATGTCAGTATAATTGTACCGTAAGCCTGAGTCTAAAGACCTCACACCGCTATTCAATAGCAGGAGTCACATTCCATTCTTTTCAACTCTCTCTCTCTCTCTCTCTCTCTCTCTCTCTCTCTCTCTCTCTCTCTCTCTCGCAAGCGTGAAAAATGGCACATGTGCTAACTGCTTCTTCCGTTCAGAAATAAAGTTTCATTTCATTTCTCTCTCCTCTCTCTCTCTCTCTCTCTCTCTCTCTCTCTCTCTCTCTCTCTCTCTCTCTCTCACACACACACACACACACACACACACACACACACACACACGCGCACACAAGGTTTGTACACCGACTTACTCCAGTGCAATATTATTGTAAGATTTTACTTCCGGGGTGTATACTGTTTATACATGACTGAAAAGAGCCTGTTTCTTAAATCTGTATGTCATTTATAGTCTAAGGGAAACAACTTTTGTATAGTGGATGTCTCTTGAGTGATTATGTCCCATGAGCAGAAAATAAAGTGTGTTTTCTGCTATGGTTTTAATCTAAATCTATCTAGCTTACATAAAGCGGTAACACATCTGGGGTAAACTCAAAAACTATTGGCTACATTTTGCTGATTGGTGCAAACGTATAAAATTACTATTAATGTACTTCCTAGAAAACATGATTTTGCTTGATAACAATTTTTGTTTTGTTTTTGTTTTTAATTTTTAAAATAACATTATAAATGAACCCTGATGAAATCCTTCTATTGAATGATATCAATGCTGTAGAGAACAAAGACTTAGACTCCAAAAAACAGCGGCTTTTGTCTGTGATTGTCTCAGGCAAATCAAAGACTTATCTAGGAAGACAATACACAACAGAGGATATTGAATCTCTTACCTCTGACGAACTAATCAAGCTTCATTCAAAATATGAGAACCACATTGCCTCACTAATGACTCGTGATTTAAGTCGATCTCTTGTATGCCTATACACAAAAGCAGTGAGTCACTTTCTACCTGTGGATAGTGACAGTCTTTCACACGACCTTGAAAGCAATCCTATTGTTTCAAGTTCAATTGGCAAATTAGCATGTGTCATGTTTTACAAGTTTGGAAATTACCTTGCACCTGTAGTAACCCTTCTTGTTACCGGGAGTCATATTGATTTTTCAAAAATAAATTTTCTAGAGAAAGAAAAAGAAGGATCAAATGGACGAGAACAAGATGACTACACAACAGAACCCGGACCCTGTTTTGACACAGGTTCAAACTGTGACTAAGGCTAAAAGTCCAGGCAGGGTTGAGGCTGGTAAAAGATTAGCCGAATATAACAGACAAAAAAAAATTACAGCTTCACGTGCAAACAGAAAAGACTCATGTGACTGACCAGGCGTCAGGACCGTTAGGACCGTCAAGACCGTCAGAACTGCCAGGACTTTCAACACCCCTGTCACACCCACATCAAAGTGAAAGACCTTCAACCCAGTCTAATTCTGAAACAGCAAAATATATAGTTGCCGGATTTGTTGTCGGATTTGGTTACGTAGGTTATCAATTATACAAAAAATACAAACCACAGACTCATACAGTGACCAAAAAATCAGACACTCCAAAAACAAAACCAGAAGTCGCCACATTACCAGTAACACCCAAAGCCATTGACCCATTTTATATGCAGTAAATAAAAATATTATTTTAATTTTTCTTGCCTTAAAAAATGAACGACTCAAAAAATTTAATGAACCTTGTGTATCACTCTGCCGTAATCAGTGGATTAGCAGTAGCTTATTCTATGCTGGGGAAAAATCTACTCAAAATGAAATCAGCAGACCTCAGTAGACTCGATTTCGAAGACAGTGCTAAGCTAATTGTAGTTGTCACAGCGTCGATTGCGACAAAAGATTTTCTTGTCAAGCAAGGAATTATTCCCGAAAATGTTTCTATGTAAATAAAAATATTATGGCGACGATAGCTATTATGATAGGAGGTGCTATGGTTAATGCTCTGGCATTTAGTGGCTCTAATTATCTCTTTTCAAAAATGGGTAGAGAAGAATCTGCTCTGGAGATGAGACGACACAATGAGGCGTCAGAAAAACTTGCTCAAGCCCAGCAGGATTATGAGAAGAATAGAATTGAAAAACTTGATTTCATCAATGAAAAACTCAGGCTTGAAGGCCACGCACAACATACGTTTTCAAATACAGACGAAGCAATCAGGGAATATTTTCTTGTCACGGGTGAAGACATGTCTATCCCGAAACCAAAACTAAGTGACTATTACAAACCAAGCACACAACAAAGAAACGGGGAGATAATCTTTGTTCTAGTGGGAATGACATTTGTTTATTTTACAGGAGTTTTCATTGCTAGAAAAAATGGCAGCCGAAAATAAACTATCAAAAATATATTACTCACCATCAGGCTATTGGAAAGGGCAAACAGCTATTCAGAAATTACATGCCGCTGTGGGCGGAGATATAACACTCAATCAGGTCAAGCAATGGTTACAGAGGCAGGCAATTTGGCAGATATATCTCCCTGCTCCAAGAAAAATAACAAGACCTCATTTTGAGAACACTACCCCAAATGACACACATCAAATGGACCTCCTGTTTTTACCACATGACACAATAAGAAAGAAACGATACAAGTATGCATTAACTGTTGTAGACATTGCTTCAAGGTATAAAGACGCTGAACCCATATCTGACAAAACAGCCAGTACAGTTGCTACTGCTTTATCAAAAATATATAGTCGAGGCCCTTCAAGATACCCCAGACTTGTACAAGTTGATGATGGATCTGAATTTAAGGGCACAGTTAATCAGTTATTTGCTAAGCACGGCGTACTGGTCAGACGCGGTATTCCAGGTGTACACAGATCACAGGCAATTGTATAAAATTTCAATAAACAGTTATCAGAAAGACTTTTCAGTTACCAGTATTCTAAGGAACTCATGCATGACACCCGTAACACTGAGTGGGTTAAGAGATTACCACATGTGATAAAAGCAATGAACAATGAAGGACATCCTAAGCCTGCTGATGCTATTAAATTGAAAACAATTACAGAGCCAAAAACAACCCCAACCCCACCTCCAGACACAAGCTTGTTTACTAAACAGGTGAGATATTTATATCAACCAGGGGAGGCTGAGAACGATGACAGACGCAGGGCAACAGACCCTATCTGGTCAACGTCTGTACACAATATAAAAAAAATAGTCCCCGGTCCTGACGGTCCTGGCGCAACAATATATTATCTGTATGACCCTGCACCCCAGAGGGCATTTGTCAGAGAAGAATTACAGATTATTCCCTCAGACACCGTTACTCATTTCAGTAACTAAGTCATCAATTAATTCATCAACCAGTTCATCACAAATGTCTTCAGATAACTTGAGTCTGTAATGCCCAGGTGCATAAGCCTTTTCCTTACTGTGAAACACTCTTTTCGTGTCTCCAACTGCAAGTGACTTCTTATGTGTTTGGATCATTTCAAGATTGTGTTTGTTTGATCTCAGTGACTTGTTTGGATAATCAGGCATCAATGCACCATCTAACACTTGCTTGTAATGTTCATGACGTATGTCTTTATTTTTTATTGCTGTTTTTTTAATTCCTTTGGCTTTCGACTGACTTCCCTTCTGGTGCAGTATAGAATACATTTTTGATCTCAGTCCAACGTACTCAACTATTGGCACACCATTTAGTTCATCCTTAAACTTCCCAGGCACTTTTTTGTTTTGTGTGCTGTACAGTGGATGATCCTTAGGATAATCAGACGTGTCATACATGTGTAACTCTGTTTTCATGTCTTCATAAAAGTCTTCAGTACACACATCAATGATCATAGAGTCAGTGTCAGTGTATAGCAGACGACACTCAGGATACTTTGGTTTGAAGTAATCATAATAAAATTCAAGCATCAACAGTTTTGACAACTCAAGAATTGCCATACCAATGAATACTGGCTTGTCCAGTTTGACAATCTTTTTTTTGAGTGACACAGCATACAATGATGAATGAAACTCTTTGTACCCAGTGTACTGAGGCTTACCTGTAAGTTTAATTGCACCCAATTCAGTTGTGACCAGTCTCACATCTTTGCGGTGATGAGGATTTTCCATAGTCTTGCCAAAACAGGCATTGTTCATAAGCTTAAAGAAGTCTTTGTCAAATGCAGTGTTGCCGTCTCTGGCACGAAGGGTTGTGTTCTTCATTATGTAATCTTTCATGAAAGCACTCTGATCAAATTGAATTCCTCTGTGAACTTTCTTTAGTACTAACCTGTGTCTGATGTAAAACTGTAACAAGCGGTAGTGGCAAACGTAATTGAATTTATCATTCAAATTTGGTACAAGTTTGGTGTCTTCTTTTTTCCCTGTCATACTCATTTTCTCAACAGCTAAGGGATAATCATTATGGTAATCGTGTAGGTGGTGTGGATACTCCAGGTCAACTTCAAAGATCCAACCCTTAGGATCGTTTCGGTCAAGATTCATAATATTGTTTGTTAACCCTGACTCTGTTACGTCGTACTGTGACAAATCATACAGACAAAAGTTTTTCAAGGGCAATAATTCACACATTGCCCAGCCATAAAGGTTATTAGCGTCCAAGTACGTAATGAATGACCTTGACCTTGAGGGGTCAAACCCCCGGCCAAGGTCACCATGTCCGTCCAGATATTTATTGTTGGCTCTGGCGTAGTTATTTGCTGCAATACTAATGCCTTCTCTCAATCCACGTTCCACCATTTCACCCATCGTACGATCAGACAACAGGTCTATAGATATCTTACTGGATTTCAAAAATGCATCCCATGTCATGCCAGGACTAGTTATGTAAC
The DNA here is from genome assembly GCA_036245525.1 of Semisulcospira habei. Taxonomy (NCBI): domain Eukaryota; kingdom Metazoa; phylum Mollusca; class Gastropoda; family Semisulcospiridae; genus Semisulcospira; species Semisulcospira habei. Next base: position 7,659,068 of record BTPG01000006.1, read on the forward strand.
AAGCAGGGTCAAGCTTGTAGTGTAAGAAACCCTTTTCACGGTAACTTTCAAATACGTCTGCTAGCAAACAAACGTCAGCTTTCAAGTACTGGTCATGGTAGTCACCAATCGTCTGACACCCTAACTTCCCCCACGCATCAAGTGCATGCTGGTATTCAGAGTCGGAAATGCCTTTTCCAGTTAGTGTGGAATAAAATTTCTCTTTTGGTGGCAGTCTTGTTTCTTCAAACACAACCCAGTGATCAATGTACTCATACGGATAGACACCTTTCTTAATCAAGTCTGGTTCAAAATATTTACTCGTTATTGGATACTCGGTCAGTCCTTCTGCAAGACTAGCCAATCCTAAAGACAAATGTTGCATGGAGTCATAAAATGCTAATTTATCTAACCTAAAAGTTAAGTATTTCTCAGTTGTCTGGGCAATACAACTTATGTTTTTGTACGACTCGTCTACAGCCTGCATGATGATGTGTGAATCATACCCTTTGAGATTGTGGAAAAAGATTGGCAACTTGTATTTCTTAGGATCTATTTTTAATAACAAGTTACAATTGTTATGAGCAGCGCCTCTGTAACGCCCAGTTATGTGATCATGGTCACGAACTTTATCACCACCTAAAGGCTGTTCACAAATCCAACACATCTCAGCTGTATCAAATTTCAGTTTGTCTTCTTCTGTCATCACCAAAGGCATCTGACATGTTGTGAGATATTGTACTACCTGACTATACAGATGTCTCATTTCTGTTAAAAACAAACATGCTGCATTTTCACCTCTGTAGATAACAGGTTCTGAATGAAGACCGTCTGACCTAACAATAATGTATCCAAAAGAACACACCACTTGGTCACTCAACTTTATAGTCTTTGGTAATGACTCTGGAACATGACCTTCATACGGAACAACCAGTGATTCAAAATCTGCATACACTACAAACGGCAGCTTTTGCTGATTCCCATAGTTCTTAAAATACACTTGACTACCAGGCTCTGAGTACTTAAGTACAGTTTGTATGTCATCAGCTGACCTGCAGTGTAAAACATGTTTATGTGCCACTGCAATAGAAGAAAACCTTTGTAAACATCTATTACAAAATTCCTGTTTGCCCTTGTGTTTTGTTGTATGATTATGAATTAGACGTGACATATTCATAATAATTGTGTAGTGAAAGTTATTGTCATCTCCGATTAGCAACATGTCAACATGACTATCTTCTGACTGTCCGTAGGTTGGTGCCAGTGGGGACACTCTAATTGGCTGTAACTTGTTCTCAGATTCATTATCCCACACATACACATTTACAGATATACCAGAATTTAGTTTTTCAAACAAGTCTATGTCCTCTATTTTAACAGGGAACTCAATGCCACTGAAGTTGAGTTCGTTTACAAATTTGGTGTAGTTAGATACACGTTCAGGTTTTATTTTTACAAAGTGTAGTTTAGCAAGCACACACCACATGAAACAATAGTTGTCATTGTTCTGTATGTTGACGACAGCCTTTTTGTTTACTACTTCTGTTGGCAGTGGCAACCATGCTTTACCTAATATAGGATGATACCTTGACTGCTTTAGTTGTAGTTCATGTACATGTCCTTCGCGCCAGCCAGACCCCTTCATTCTTGCACTGTCAATCGCCTGTAGAAAGTCAGGTAATAGTCTGTCTCTAAACACGTTCTCCAATTCTCTTCTTGTGTTAACTGTGTGTTGTCTTGTTGATATATACGATACAATCACTTCACCGTCCACCCTAGTGAATTCGATTTTTGCAACAATCTGAATCTTAACACTGCCTGTGATAAGATTTTGCGTATGACAGAAAAAGAGTTTTCTATTCATTCGTAAACATTATTAGTATTGGATATGGGTAAGTTTGTTGTGTGAAACACGTTTCTTAAACTAGATGAGCCAGGGTTTTGAACATTGTCCGTCATTTTTATTTGTCCGACAAAATAATAAATGAAAAAAATATTACCGCTGGCTCACCTTGTGTAATACCACTTTATTAACTGTAACACTGTCAATATAAACATTTAGTTTGCGTAGTTGTTTAAATATGCTATAACAAATTTCCCCTAACCAACCATAGTCGGTATCATTAACTTTAAAAGTAGGTGTCTTTAAATCAACTGTCATGCACTCCACATTTGGATGCTCATCGACATAATCCAAAGTCACACTATATGTAGCATATATTTCTGATGGTGCTGAAAGGCTTATGTAAGTCTGTTTGGGTGTTATTAAGTCAGTAAAGTGCATAACATCTTTGAAAAGGTGTGTGAGATCAAGCACCTGTATGATTTGTCCGTCTGTCATTTTTATTGGACAAACAAATGTATAAATTAATTTACATCAATTTACTAACCCATACCCTGTGGGCTGATCTGTCTTTAAAATGAGCTTTAGATGCTTAGTTGATTTCAGTTTATTTTTTACATCATCCCGTTCATGCTTATTTTGTATGATGTCATTTTCTATGAGACAGTCTTCAAAGCTGTCATGATCCTTGCAGTAAAACAAACAGATAAACTTTAACTGTTCTCGAAAATCTTTCAGTACAGCATTATATTTCTGAGTGAGAATCCATACACTTACATTTGCATGTCTGCCACTGAAAGCAAGTTCTGCTAGAGTGTTTCTCTTCTTGACAATGTCTTTCTCTGCAGAACAGTCATCAACAATAAACAACGTTGGCTGTCCTTCAAATTGCTTGTAAAAATATTGTAGGTAGTCATTCAGTTTCTTCTCAGGGTCGACTAAGTATATGTTGTTGTCAGTCCAAATGAATAAACGGTTGTGATAAGCTTTGTTGTGTTTGATTGTAGGACAAAATATGACAATGTTTTCAAAGTGGTGTATGTATCTTGTTTGTAATAGATCAAGAACAAATTCAGTTTTCCCACACCCTGTGGCACCAACAAATAAGCCACAGTGTGGATCGAGTGTCATTAAGCCCCGGTTCATTTTAATACACAATATAATTTTAATATATGTGTCCACTTAGTCTGCTTTCTGCAATATTGAGTTGTGCGTCATATATCAGGTACAAATATATGTTTATGGCTGCAGCAGTTTCAACCTTCTTTTGTATCTGGATTGTTATTCCGTCACTACCGTTCTCGACAGTTCGACCTGACCCATGAAGGTAATCATCATCTGTACTACGAAGGTCTAACCAAAGTGCATACTTGTTTGTAAGGTATTGTCCGATCCTAACATCAAACAGATGTAGATCTTTGCACGCAATGTTTGCAGGTTTATCTCTAATCCTTCCACCCGCAAAATACTTTGTGATCTCATCGTAGTGTTGATAAGGTAACATTCCTGAAGCGTACACTTGATTAGGACGGCCTTCAATTGTGCAGGACAAATGTGTAATCTTAGGATTGTCGAATTTTTCTGAATCCCGTTTATATGGATCTGCTGGTTCAACAAACAACATAAGAATACCTTTCAGTGACCTAGCTGGTGTGTTCAAGTTTATGTTCCACATCGGGTCACTCTTGTCTTTTGGCATTAAACTATGTCTAATCACCCTGTCATAATAAATTGGAAGTCTTGACTGGTATTGATTTTGTATGAGTCTGGCTAGTTCAGTATGTGTGACAATTTCGTATTCCAAAGAAATGTTAGAGATCTTATATGTTGCATCTGAGATCAGATGATTTTATAACTTTGGAGTAGTCATTGAAAGTTAGTTCAAAGCTCAGACGGTCATTCAGTGCCCCTTGATAATAAGGCAGATGAGCTGTTAGGATTTCAAACTCAAGTGGAATGTAAAATCTGGTTCCATATGTTTCAGCTATAATAACTTCCTTTGGTACCCCAGTAGTTGTTTTGTCTCCGGCATTAATTCGAAGTTTACCAACATTATCTGGCTGTATGCCTTGATAAATACGATCTTCTCGTTCTTCTCTTGTAAGCCACAGATCTTTGTAACAGTAAAATACATCTGAGTCATCAAGACTAAACACTTCCTGTCCTTCAAGTTTTACTTTAATAGTTCTAACAATTGCTCTACCAAGATTGTTAACTAGTGTTCTGTTTACGTCTGCGTCTGATGATAGTTCGATATTAAATGCTAGGCGTGCAGTGCCAGGAACAATAACGTCACTGGGACCTAGGTTTGGAAACTTGACTGTAAGTGTTTGATTCTGGTCTATAGTACTTGGATTGTTCGTGATGACTATCGATTGTCGAATGGCCTTAACACCCAGAGGCTCATGTAGTTTTCTGTATGGGTCTAACTTTGATCCGTAAGACTGTGTCATTTTTATTATGCAGAATAAAAAATAATAAATTAATAAAACAATGCCTAAATGTTCACCGAAAATTTGCTTTACTTTTCTCAAAGAATGAACCGCTTGTAATAAGCGATGTTACTACAGGGGCACTCAAATCCCTTCATGAGCACGTAAAATCTACGTAATAACGCGTAGAAGAAAATCTGAACAAAAACAATAGCAAAAAAGGCATACCAGCTGGTGAAAGACCTGAACAGTGTAAAACAAGAACGCTCCTCGATCATTCAAGATAGTGAAGGGAACTGTCTTACGGAAGACCAAGACATACTGAGGAGATGGACAGAGTACTGCTCAGATTTGTACAACCACCGAGCTGCAGGGGACCCAGGCATACTTGTCAACTCACACGTGACCAACAATGGCAACTATCTCATCCTCCGAGAAGAAGTAGAGGCTGCAGTGAAGTCGCTGAAAAAAGGGAAGGCAGCAGGAGCAGACAACATCCCTGCAGAGCTAGTCCAAGAAGGGGGAGAAGACACGATAAGCGCCTTACTAACAATCTGCAATAAGATCTGGCAGTCAGGGGATTGGCCCACACCATGGACCCAATCACTTATAATAACTCTCCCAAAAAAGGCAACTTACATCAATGCCAGAACTATCGCACGATCAGTCTTATATCCCACCCAAGCAAAGTCATGTTAAAGATCCTACTGAACAGGCTGAAGCCACAGGCAGAGGAAATCATAGCTGAGGAACAGGCAGGCTTCAGACCAGGGCGCAGCACAATTGAGCAGATCTTCAACCTGAGAGTTCTATGTGAGAGATACCTCCAGCACCAGCAGGACCTCTATCATGTCTTTGTGGATTTCAAGAAAGCGTTTGACAGGGTGCGGCATGCAGCTCTTTGGTCCACCATGAAGCTATACAACATCAATGCCAACCT
>BTPG01000006.1:7664271-7829271 GCA_036245525.1 Semisulcospira habei
GGCAAATGAGCTGTGATGATTTCAAACTCAAGTGGAATGTAAAATCTAGTTCCATATGTTTCAGCTATAATAACTTCCTTTGGTACCCCAGTAGTTGTTTTGTCTCCGGCATTAATTCGAAGTTTACCAACATTATCTGGCTGTATGCCTTGATAAATACGATCTTCTCGTTCTTCTCTTGTAAGCCACAGATCTTTGTAACAGTAAAATACATCTGAGTCATCAAGACTAAACACTTCCTGTCCTTCAAGTTTTACTTTAATAGTTCTAACAATTGCTCTACCAAGATTGTTAACTAGTGTTCTGTTTACGTCTGCGTCTGATGATAGTTCGATATTAAATGCTAGGCGTGCAGTGCCAGGAACAATAACGTCACTGGGACCTAGGTTTGGAAACTTGACTGTAAGTGTTTGATTCTGGTCTATAGTACTTGGATTGTTCGTGATGACTATCGATTGTCGAATGGCCTTAACACCCAGAGGCTCATGTAGTTTTCTGTATGGGTCTAACTTTGATCCGTAAGACTGTGTCATTTTTATTATGCAGAATAAAAAATAATAAATTAATAAAACAATGCCTAAATGTTCACCGAAAATTTGCTTTACTTTTCTCAAAGAATGAACCGCTTGTAATAAGCGATGTTACTACAGGGGCACTCAAATCCCTTCATGAGCACGTAAAATCTACGTAATAACGCGTAGAAGAAAATCTGAACAAAAACAATAGCAAAAAAGGCATACCAGCTGGTGAAAGACCTGAACAGTGTAAAACAAGAACGCTCCTCGATCATTCAAGATAGTGAAGGGAACTGTCTTACGGAAGACCAAGACATACTGAGGAGATGGACAGAGTACTGCTCAGATTTGTACAACCACCGAGCTGCAGGGGACCCAGGCATACTTGTCAACTCACACGTGACCAACAATGGCAACTATCTCATCCTCCGAGAAGAAGTAGAGGCTGCAGTGAAGTCGCTGAAAAAAGGGAAGGCAGCAGGAGCAGACAACATCCCTGCAGAGCTAGTCCAAGAAGGGGGAGAAGACACGATAAGCGCCTTACTAACAATCTGCAATAAGATCTGGCAGTCAGGGGATTGGCCCACACCATGGACCCAATCACTTATAATAACTCTCCCAAAAAAGGCAACTTACATCAATGCCAGAACTATCGCACGATCAGTCTTATATCCCACCCAAGCAAAGTCATGTTAAAGATCCTACTGAACAGGCTGAAGCCACAGGCAGAGGAAATCATAGCTGAGGAACAGGCAGGCTTCAGACCAGGGCGCAGCACAATTGAGCAGATCTTCAACCTGAGAGTTCTATGTGAGAGATACCTCCAGCACCAGCAGGACCTCTATCATGTCTTTGTGGATTTCAAGAAAGCGTTTGACAGGGTGCGGCATGCAGCTCTTTGGTCCACCATGAAGCTATACAACATCAATGCCAACCTGATCAAAGTCATAGCAAACCTTTACAACAAGGCCACTAGCGCAGTCTGCTTCAACGGCAAAATAGGAAACTGGTTTAGGACTACAGTTGGAGTCAGACAAGGCTGCTTGCTCTCACCTACTCTTTTCAACATTTTCCTGGAAAGAATCATGACGGACGCTCTGAAAGATCATGAAGAAACTGTCAGTATTGGAGGCAAAACAATCACGAACTTGCGCTTAGCGGACGACATTGATGGCCTTGCAGGAACAGAAAAGGAGCTAGCTCAGCTGGTGGAAAAGCTGGTTAGTACAGCCATTGCATATGGGATGGAAATCAGTGCAGAGAAGACCAAACTGATGACCAATAACGCCAATGGCATTGGCACTAAAATCATGGTTGGAGGCCAAAATCTGGAAACAGTCAAGAAATTCAAATACTTAGGAGCCATTGTGACAGATGAGGGATCAAAACCAGAAATACTGTCCAGGATTGCGCAGACAACAACAGCATTGACAAGATTGAGGACCATATGGAAGGACAGAAACATCACACTCTGCTCCAAGATCAACTGATGCGCTCCTTAGTCATCTCAGTTTTTTTGTATGCCTGCGAGTCATGGACCCTCACAGCAGACCTTGAAAGCAGTTTACAAGCCATCGAAATGAGATGTTTTCGAAGGCTGCTTGGCATTTCGTACAAAGATCACATCACAAACGAGGAAGTGGGAAGCAGAATCAGGCAAGCCATCGGGCCCTATGAAGATTTATTAGCCATTGTGAGAAAACGCAAACTAAAGTGGTATGGGCATGTCACGCGTTCAGCAGGGCTTGCCAAAACAATCCTGCAAGGCACTGTGCAAGGAGGACGAAGGAGAAGAAGACAGAGGAAAAGATGGGAGAACAATATCTCAGAGTGGACAGGACTGAAGCTGGGCGATACGCTGAGAATGGCAGAGAACAGAGAGGAATGGAAGGAGCTGGTTGCCAAGTCATCAGTGGTGTCCCAACGGTCGGCAAGAGTACGGGATATAGATAGATAGATAGATAGAAAATCTACGTGCAGCAGTGATGCATGTTTCATTTCAAATATAATAAACAACTTTTTAACACACACGTATCAGTTTGAATTTATGATAAAATCTTCGGACCAGACGAAGAACTTGATGTGCCCTGAGGGATGTCATAAAGTTATTTGCCTTTTGTTTCCCTCTTGTTTGTATATTTTACAGTTATTCAGTAAACATTTCAGTCAGTATACATATTCTCTAAACATATAAACTCCCTATAATATTCGCATTGTTTGACGCCTGGTAGTCATGGCGTTGGTAATTATGTATAATTTACCTCCGCCGGCAGTTAAGCCTGGGACTCATGGACTCATAACTTTTCGCACTTTCATTTTAACGCGTTCAGTGCCGAGATCATGTGAACACCACCCAGCTGCAAGAGGTATAGATCCTCATGAGCCCCTGCAGTTGCGGGGGCTCATGAGAATCTATGTCTCTTCTTTACACAATTTGGAATCCATGTTACAGTAACAGAAAAGGATTTTTGGTGTTGAATTAACGAATATTACAGTAACACATTTCTGCTTCAACTGGCACTAAACAGGTTACATTTAGAGTGTGACTAGCTCCTCCGCTGTCCAAAATTCAGCCCCTTTGCTAAAGCAAACAAAACGGCTCGTATCGGCGGACAGTCTTTACTCGTCCCCCCCCCCTCCCACTCCCACCCCTCTTTATTACATTCGCGATATTTCGACCAGTTGAAGTAAGGTCTAGCGTTGGGGAGCTCTTTTGTGTCAGGTTGAAGGTCCCAAACAAAATGTTGGAACCCCTCCCCCCCTCCTCCCCCCCCCCCTCGTCGAGGTAATTGATCCGCCCCTGTGTTAGATTTAAAAATCCTATTTGCTTTAACCTTCCTCCGTAGTGCGCGTCTCCTGCAAAGATTTGAATCTAGATTGTCCCACCTTCTACAGTGTGAGCGACCTTATCAAACATACAAACTTTATAATCTACACAACACATCTAGCTCTTTCTCTCCTCAAAGTGTTCAACCCATTATACTCGATCATGTGTGCTTGTCTGTGGTCTTGGCCCTTACGGCTGGAAGGTTAAGGTCCAAAATCACAGAGCAGCACACTCATATCTCTGCACGTTTCTAGATTTTTTCTAAAGCCGCGTGCCACTCTCTCTCAGTACAAACTGGAAAAAACCGCTTTTCGAAAGTGCAAGAAACTCGTCGCGTGTTGGACAGGAACAGGATTTACACGATTTGATTTAACGTCTTTTCACACATTGGTGATATTAGACCAAAACAAAATTAACAACAAAACACACAACTTGTTAATATCAAAGAATAGCAATAATTAACATTCAAACCCACACACAAATTACTTATTATAATAGTTTACCCACTTAGCTATAAATTATGATATTAACTATTTGAAATGCAATATTACTATATAAGAATGATGTCACAACGAAGCTGTTTTTTTCTTGAACAAGGTGGAACATGATAAGTATATTTTATATCATCTTTGTGAAAAAAAAACTGTTTAGTACATTTCACGTAGAGATAATTGCATATTATTACAAACAGCTGTGTTTTCTCTATTTATAACTCCCTTAACCGAACTATAGTAGCTAGCTAGCTAAGTAACTAACTAACTGATTAGCTAACTAACTAACTAACCAATAAAGTAACTAACTAACAACAAAACAAACAAACAAAAAAACAGCCAAGACAAAAATGTCAAAAAATGCTCATAGCAAAGCCAACGCAGAGCAAGAGAGGCCCACTACGTTGGTTTTTCCGACACGTAAATGAAACTACAGGAATTTTATTTTTGAGAAACGATCTGAATAAATCTCCGGCCAGCGGGTTCGCGCGCATGCTTTACGTCCATCCGAGGATGCAAGTAGATCAAAACTGTGTCAGCAAGAGGCGCAGATTCTCATGAGCCCCTGCAGCCTGTAGGGCTCATATGATGGACGTGAATCTCTGCCTCTTGCCGGTGGGGTTGACATGATCAGGCAGACTGTCAGCAAGCACACCCAGAAAGAAACCCAAAACAAGCAAGTGAGTCAGATTCTAACCCTTTCTATTCCGGCGGGAGACGAACCGATCTTGCTTGTTTGGTAGGCCAACGCTCACCACCGCCACACAATCTCTTTTTCTCACCCATCTAAAGAATCAAACACACATGCACACACACCGACACCCACCCACCCATCCGCACGTACGCAAGCACACCGCAGACACACCAGTGGAGTTATAGGATTTTTCAGGGGAGGTATGTTGGTAGGAAACTTGGGGGTCAGGGCCGGATCCAGGGGGGGTGCTTTGGTACTACAGCACCTCCCCCCCCCCCCTTCGGCTCAAAACAAAACCAAGAAATCATTTACTACCATGCTACAATATGGTCCGAGAAGGAGGGAGGGGGTGGGTGGTGGTGGTTTAATGTTTTTGCAGTATCCCCCCCCTCGCGCCCTTGCCCCGCCTTTAGATATCTTCGAACCCTCCCCCCCCCACACCCCCCCGCTGTTCGATAGTTTCGGATCCTGAAAGCACGCGCCATCTCTCTCTCACCATTCCCCCCCCTCTCCCCTCCCCCCCCCCCTCCCCCCCCCCCCCCCCTCCCCCCCCCTCCCCCCCCCCCCCGCTGTTTGATATTTACGGACCCCATGAACAGTATACCTTTTTTATTGTCGTTCAGCCCCCCCCCCCCCTGTTTAAAAACTGATTGATCCGGCGCTGGGATGACTCTGAAAAATAAAACAAGGACGGCGGGTGCGGGGCTGAGGGGTGGCGGTGTGTGGGATTGAGGGGGGGGGGGGGGCTTAGTGAGTTAGAGAACTATGCTACAAACAGAAGACAAGAGCCTATTAAAGGGGCTAAAAGCTATTTGAGCTTGGAGGGGCATGACTCACACATACATGAGTGTAGTTAGAACAAGGAAGCTTGGCATTATGTCAAAAGAGAGAAAAAAAGGGGGGGGGGAGGGTGAGAGGGTCAGATATTGTCAAAGGATTTTTTTTTTTCGAAAAATCCAGGTAGAGACACAATGCGCACAAGGTCATCGGCCGACGTTGGCCCGTGCACATCCGTGCGCGGGCCAACGGCGGCCCGATGACCTTGTTCGCATTGGGGAGGAGGTATTGCTGAGCTGAGCGTTGTGTGATCCCGCGGGTTTCTAAGGGAGTGAATACACACACGTACATAGCATCCTACCACCACCGCCTCCTGCTTGACGTATCCACCTCCATCATGGCACCGCCACTACCGCCCCCACCTCCATTCCGACCACCACCTTCCGGTTACTCTTGCTTGTTTCTCAGCCATGCATGCCCATGCGTTTCTGTTTTTCAAAACACAGACATTCTCCTTGGAAACGTCCTGATTCAGAGCGGCCCGTCTCCTTGATATGCAGATCATATCAGAGCTCTTCCATTGGCTAGATATAGTGGCACACCATTTTTTTTTTTTGGAGGGGGTGGGGTGGGGGGTTGGTGGGGGGGGGGGGGACATTGTTGACGTAAAACCGGAAGCCTTCTCCGAATTGATGACGTAAATGGATCGATCCCTGCAAGTACGAACCAAGTCACGTAGTTTCTTGTTAGCCCCTACAGCTGCAGTGATGATAGGAATCTGTGGGCGTCCTGCAGACGGACAGGCTTGGCTGGTGTCCTGAAAACTCTAAAGAAGTACCCAACGGAGAAAGAAACACGCTTAGAAAAGACGGGTACAACACAATTTATTAATATTTCGGGTAAATACCCTTTGTCAAAATAGACAAACAAACAAACATAGAGATTAGCCGCTACTTATCTTCAATGGCAGAAGGAATGTGCCACATTCCTTCTGCCATTGAAGATAAGTAGCGGCTAATCTCTATGTTTGTTTGTTTGTCTATTTTGACAAAGGGTATTTACCCGAAATATTAATAAATTGTGTTGTACCCGTCTTTTCTAAGCGTGTTTCTTTCTCCGTTGGGTACTTCTTTGCATATTACACGCTTGGCAGTCACCTTTTTGGTCTGGACTGAAAACTCTAAGCACATTTACTTAGCGGGTTACACGTTTATACTGATAAAAAGGCCTATTACCCTCTTACCCACAGCCAATAGGGGTCCACGAGACACGAGTTCATTTGAATATGGTAACTGAGATTGTGAAATAATTCAAGCCACAGCAGGAACGGAACGGACATTCGTGGGAAAACACTGCATGGAGGCCTTTGTGTACACAAGCTACCATGGGCTGGTCACACTCACACCAAATTTAACTCGTTTAGTGCCGAGGAATGTTGAACACCACTCAGCCGCAAGAGGTATAGATCCTCATGAGCCCCTGCAGTTGTGGGGGCTCATAAGGATATATGCCTCTTGCTGAAACGACTTTGAATACGTATTGCCGGGACAGCTATGGTCTTTAGGTGTTGAATTAAGAAAGGTTGCAGAAACACGGTCTGCCTCATCTGGCACTGGACAGGTTAACTCATTCAGCCCGACGCACGTATTTCCCAAATTTTGGAGGTGTCTTCTAACGACTATGCACCTGTTGCAGGAGATGGATCGACCATGATAATTCAAGGGTAGTGCCAGATTAGCTTGGCGCCGACAGGCACTACCCTTGAATTATCATGGTCGACCCATCTCCTGCTGTAGGCCATCAGGGCTGAATGGGGTAATAATGTTGCCCTGTGTTTCACGGTTGCTAAGGAACAGGAGAACACGTTTGATCGTAGTGACTGAATTCACATGAGTTAGCAACAGTTACATAATTATGGAAGCTTTTCGAGAATGATAGGAACAGATACTCATGGACCTCTGTAAGTGCCGCAGTTCATGAGAAACAGGTGTACTCAGCTCCAGGTATATCCGTTATCTTAACCCTTATTATTTGAAATACACCAGTGTGTGAAATAAGTTTGATTAAAATAGTTCAAGGGTAGTGCCAGAATAGTTTGGTGCCTCTTTTCGCAAAGCTATTGTGGCACCACCATTGAACTAAAGCCATTGGTCTATCTCCTTATCTGTCGGTACTATAATGTAGCTTGCATATGGCAGTGTACAAATTTAAAGCTTTTAGCCCCAGTATGATATGGGTTAAAAGGGGGATTTGCCATTGGGTTTTCGGTCTAAACCTTGCAAGAGACACGTCAGTGATCAGCAGCCTGTACAAGAGACACGTCAGTGATCAGCAGCCTGTACAAGAGACACGTCAGTGATCAGCAGCCTGTACAAGAGACACGTCAGTGATCAGCAGTCTGTACAAGAGACACGTCAGTGATCAGCAGCCTATACAAGACACAGATGTTGATGAGACCATGCAAGCTTCTAGTGGTCATGAACATCATAGTCTCTGACTTGCAGGTCACGTGGTTATTTTTGATTTTTAGATTTTCCCCTTCGCCCTCTGTAAATTTCAAACCTTTAGTCTTGAGCCAGCAGGCCACATATAATTTAGGCGTGCAGTATGCAGACATCTCACGAACAGCCGGGTGGGCGAAAGGCGGCATGGTTTGAAAGACAGACATCTCCGCCAGTGACAACCCAACACCCGACTGTGAAGCTGGTGGCGCTTGTGTTCCTGCAGTTCTCCTTTCTGGCAGGTGAGAAAACATCGCTTTTTCCAGCATGTGCTGAAAACACAATATATAAAGACGAGCAAAAACAATGCGGCATTTTGGAATCATTGAAAACTCTGCAGTGTTTCCGACGTTTCCAAATATGTCGCATTTCTTTTGCTCGTCGGTATATTACAGAACACTATTGTTTTAACAATGTTGTAACCCAAACAGCCAGTGAGATCCTTGGCAAACACCGACAAGCAAAGAAACCCTGGGTTACAGCTGACATCTTTGTTCTATGTGAAAAGCGCCGAGAATTAAAGAAAAAGAAATCAGAGGTAGAAGGAGCTAAACAATACAGGGAAATTAACCAGGATATCAAGAAAAGCATGAAAAAGGCAAAGAATAAGTGGATTGAAGATCAGTGTAAACACGTAGAAGAAAATCTAAACAAAAATATTAGCAAAAAAGCATACCAGCTGGTGAAAGACCTGACCAGTGTAAAACAAGGACACTCCTAGATCATTCAAGATAGTGAAGGGAACTGTCTTACGGAAGACCAAGACATACTGAAGAGATGGACAGAGTACTGCTCAGATTTGTACAACCACCGAGCTACAGGGGACCCATACTTGTCAACCCACCCGTGACCAACAATGGCAACTATCCCATCCTCCGAGAAGAAGTAGAGGCTGCAGTGAATTCGCTGAAAAAAGGGAAGGCAGCAGGAGCAGATAACATCCCTGCAGAGCTAGTCCAACAAGGAGGAGAAGACATGATAAGCGCCTTACTAACAATCTGCATAAGATCTGGCAGTCAGGGGACTGGCCCACACCATGGACCCAATCACTTATAATAACTCTCCCAAAAAAAGTCAACTTACATCCGTGCCAGAATTATCGCACGATCAGTCTTATATGCCACCCAAGCAAAGTCATGTTAAAGATCCTACTGAACAGGCTGACGCCACAGGCAGAGGAAATCATAGCTGAGGAACAGGCAGGCTTCAGACCATGGCGCAGCACAACTGAGCAGATCTTCAACCTGAGAGTTCTATGTGAGAGGTACCTCCAGCACCAGCAAGACCTCTATCACGTCTTTGTGGATTTTAAGAAAGCGTTTGACAGGGTGTGGCATGCAGCCCTTTGGTCCACCATGAAGCTAATCAACATCAATGCCACGTTAATTACTTTGATAAGTTTTGCTGGGGATAACCTGGCGAAATCAAACCCGCGATGAGCGGCCGGAAAGCCTGGAGTTGTACCATGGTGTAACGCATCACAGGTTGGCACCAGGAAGGATCCACCCCACGCCGCCATGTCCCTGTGACATTGGTTTCGGTCTAATGAGCTGAAAGCGGCTAACCGAGTAAAATCCACGCAACCACCGTTCAATTCAAGTCAAAAATCTGTATTTATCCCTTAAAAAGGGCAATTACAATTTCGTGGTCGGGGGGACAATAAAAATAAAATCATTCAATAAACATTAGTTAATATCAAGACATTCTAATATCACATTTGTACATGCTATTAATATCTGCAGGCCTTAAAATACTAAAATTAACACATATTAAAACTCTAACCTAAAGGTCGAACATAGGTGTGAAGAAGTGTTTTCTGTCACTGAATAATAATTAAGAATTAATTTTGTACACTGCAAACCCGATGCGCAAAAGGCCGTCATGCCGACGTCGGCCGCCGTAGGCCCACGCACGACCGTGTGCGGGTCAACGGAGGCCGACGGCGGCACGATGGTCTTTTGCGCATCGGGCTATTGGATTGCGTGAAGTCGTGATTGCCACTTTCTACTTTCCTTGACTCTTAATTATTATTATTATTATTATTATTATTTTAGTCGTTACTGCCATCATTAGGTTTTTGTGAATTTTGTTTGCCATCTTTCGGCTGTCGTGACTCGCAAGTGCCATCTTACAGTTTTCGTGACCAGCGTCTTTCGTCTTGTTATTTTCGCGAAGCTTTCCTACTCCAAGTTTTCCCCAAATGTTGGAGTTGTCTTCTGAAGACTGCATTACAATCCTGGAGACAGTTCGGTCTTGATAGTTCAAGGCTGATGCCAGAATAGCTTGGCGTCAATAGGCGCTAAACTATTCTGGCATCACCCTTGAACTATCATGGTCGATCCATATGTAGTTATATCGTGTCAGGGGTAAATTAGTTAACTGTGATTGCTGTCGTTTGGTCTGTAATATTAAGCATCCGTGAGTCTCGAAAGATCATTGAGTGGCGTCACTTTGGTCTTGTATTGCTGAACAACGCCTGCTGTGACTGCATGTACAGGCCCACGCGGTGATAATAGACCCCGTTAGTGTTACAGCGGCGGCATTTGATGGCACACTCCTGTGTCGTTTGCGTTTTGTCATAAAAAATGTTTTGATGCGTGCGTATGTTGTTGAAAATTCGTAACAGGCTAAATTATATCTTTCACTATTCATCATTGACGAAATGAAACCATGGCGAACTGGTGAATATGGCCACGATTTTGCCGTCTAAGGCGCCCCAGGTGCAGCTTTGACATTAGTTTTACAGTGGAATGGAGATCGTTTCCATTTTGACGTATTTTGTGTCCGTTGTTAACTTGTATTTGCATGCACTAGCTTTAGCCCAGCAGGACCTTATCAAAAGAACATGTAATATGTTATACATAACACAACACACAATTATATTATAATAGTGTGTTCAGGAGACGTAGGCTGTCTTAGCATTCTGTTTTTGTCAGGAAGGTTTGGGTCGGGATGAGACCTTGGCGACGGGCTTCACCCGTTCTGAGTCACGGCCATTGTGTAGTGATGTTATTGTAAATTGTGGAATGAGATTGTGAGTGAATGTGAGCAGTACCTACGGTAGCAAGACAATTGTTGCTATGTATGAATAATTTCTGCTACAGCAACAATAAAGTTATCTTGAATCTTGAATTCTCGCTTAACGTATTATGTCCCCACACGCAAGACGGATCAAGCCACAGTCGTTACCTCCTACAATGCACTATGTATGGAAAGGAGGGAGGTAACCTGTGTGGCATCAAACATAACAGCAAGTTCAAGGGGTTTACTCTATTAGCTTTGCGCCTTTATGGCGCCAAGCTAATCCGATACTACACGTGAACAATCCTGGACAATTTATCCTCCACGACTGCTAGTTCATGATATTTGTCCTATTTACCCTCGCAATTATGACACCGTCGACTTTTCATTCCGATTACGACGATTAAATATCGCTTTTCACCTGGCCTTACTATGCACATTTAATAATGTCAGTGAAGACTGATAACAAACTTATTCTTTGTACACCTAGCGCCTGACGCCTTCTACGTCCAGTGCATGTTGCCACCCTTATTGCAAACAGTTACATGCCGATGGCTAAACGTACAAGGGTGTGAATTACAGTCGTATCCGTCATTCCGGTTGGTGATGTACTCGTGTGGTTAACTGTCACACAACTGAGTGCAGATTTACACACCAAATCGCTAGCGTGTTTATGGCAGTTTGTGTGAGAGACTAGCTGTAATGGAAACGGCTTCAAATGATATAGTAGGCTACTTCCTGTATTTTAGATTTGTTGTTGTTGTATTTGTAACGTCTTTTTTGATCTGCTGTAAATGTCATGCACATTATATTTAACCATACATGTCTCGCTTCATGACCTATTGACGGTCCTTAATTATAAAGTAGCCTGCATGGTCAATCGATCCACAAACAATCCAACCAACCTGTCCATCAGTGAATCGTCGCTAATCAAATGTTATTTAGTCAGTCAGTCAGTGAGTCAGTACGTCAGTCAGTCAGTCAACCAATTAATCAGTCAGTCGGTGCATCAATCTGTCCATCGATAGTGAGGTTACGTTTATTCGGAGCGACTCCCAGCAACTAAATAGAGCGAAGACACACGAGATAACCAGCTTCGGCCACAAACATAGACAATGCTCCAAACATCCCCAAGAGGCATAGATCCTCATCAGCCTGGAGGGCTGATGAGGATCTATGCCTCTTGGAGATGTTTGGAGTGTTGTTCCGATAACGGTGCAAACTAGTTCTCGCCCAAGACTTCGCTCTCGTTCCTTGTTAGGAGTCGTTCAGCGCAAACATAACCTCAGTAATGAAGATTTCTCAACCAAACCCTGTCTATTACATTCTTTGTACAGGCACCCTGGCAGCGACAGGTGATGTTGGCGAGGCATGCACAAGGGGAACGGGCGGGACTTGCACCAACACCCACGCGTACTGCAACTCGAACGGCATCTGCTGCTGCAAGTCCAGCTATGTGCAGAAAGGCACTAGCTGTGGTGAGTTCATGTTAGATCCAGCTTTGTCTTTTTTTCCAGACTCCTTACTGTTTTTCTCATAGTTATTCGTTTTTTTCCCCTGGTCGCTCATTCTCCAGGCAATGTGAGGCTACTTTTCACCCGTTATAATGACAACGTGTGATAAGAGGACTCAACTTATCACACGTTTCTCAGTACACATTTTAGGAGGCTACACAACAAAAACCACTCTACTGAGCGGTAGTCGAAATGGCGTAGAATCAATGTGCCAAATATGGGGGGGGGGGGGGGGGGGAGGGAGAGGTGGGGAGGGAGGGGGGCGGGGGGGGGGGGGGTTGACGCAACGATAAAAGCATGATGCACGCGATCTAAAACTCTAAAATGTAAGCCCTTTTCACCAGGATTCCTGGTAAAGGGAGGTAATAGGGTAGTAATCTGACATTGAAACCTCCGTCCCTCGAATGTTAGACCTCCAAGTACTCGGCTAGATTTGTGCGTGTGTGTGTGGTTTTTGCTGTTGTCTGTAATGAAGAGGATATTTCGTGTTTATATATAGGCCTACTAACGAGCAAAAGAAATGCGACAAGTGTGGAATCATCGGAAGACTTTAGTTTTTGCGATGATTCCAAGAATGTCTCATTTCTTTCGCTCGTCAGTATATTTTATTATTGGATAAAAAAAATCAATCAGTTGCGGTGGGCTTTGGTTGGGGGGGGGGGGCTGCGGAGGGGGGGGGGTGCCGTCAAATGATCTCGACTTTTATCTTCAGATTAACTCCCTAATCGGATTCTCGAGGCGACAAGAACCACTGCCAAAGCCTACCCCGTAATACGTATAATATTATTAAAATATAACAACAGCCCAAGCTAGTGGACACACCCAAAAAATATCAGCTAGCTTTATGACAGCTGTTAAATTTCCACAAAGCTCGTTACAAAAATTGTATTACTTTTTATTTTACTTTATTTCGAACACCACCTATCCATTGGGGCCTGGCTAGCGATTGCCGCGCGCAGACATCATGTCTGAAACGACCATTGGCCTAACTCCGGACGGGACCTCATTTAATTTTTTTAAAAAAATTATTATTATTATTATTATTATTATTATTATTATTATTATTATTATTATTATTATTTTTATTTTTTATTATTTAATTATTTATTTATTTATTTTATTATTTATTTATTTATTTATTTTATTATTATTATTATTATTATTATTATTATTATTATTATATTTTATTTTTTTTAATTTAATTTTTTTTTATTTTATTTTATTTATTTATTTATTTATTTATTTATTTATTTATTTATTTATTTTTATTTTATTTATTTATTTATTTATTTATTTATTTATTTATTTTATTTTTTTTTTTGGGGGGGGAAGGGTTCTAGAATTGAGCCTCCGAATCCAAACATAAAATCGGTGACGCATAAACTCTTCTGCTGAGAGGGTGGTGACGCATAAGATATTTTGGATCCTGACATCTCGGAACGGTTAATTCCACTGTCTCTCGTGGGCAAAAAGAGGGAGCTGTGAAATCTGTCACATCGCAGCAGCTGTCAGTGGCTTGAGCATTGAGAAGAGCATTCTACATCAGTTTATGGTGGCTTAGAAACACCAGGAAGGCGTATACATATTATGTAGGAGGCGGAGGAAAAGAGTGAGAGTGAACGTGAGATAGCGAGATAGAACGCTTAACCCTTTTAGCCCCGGATCCCGACAGCAGGAGACGGCTTGACCATGACAATTGAAGGGTACTGTCAGACTAGCTTGGTGGTAATACCTCCATCTTGAACCGCTGGTCGGAATACTTTCAGGACCTCTTCAGCGCTGAGCGCACTGTTCAGAAACAGTCATCCTCCAAATCCCACACCTCCCACTAAAGGTTGAATTGGACGAACCGCCCACTGCCGAAGAGACCCTCATAGCCATCCACCAGCTCAAGTGTGGCAAAGCAGCAGGCATTGACGGAATCCCGCTAGAGATCTGGAAACACGGAGGCCCAGCACTGCACAACAAGCTCCACGACCTCTTTCTCTGCTGCTGGGAGAAAGGAACACTAGCAAAGGATCTCCGTGTTGCAGTCATCATGACCCTGTACAAGAACAAAGGAGAGAAGTCTTCCTGGTCTAATTATCGTGGAATTACCCTGCTGTCCATTGCCGGGAAAATTCTCGCAAGGCTGCTCCTGAATCTCCTGGCACCTGCCATCGCTGAAGACCACCTCCCAGAGGGCCAGGGTGGCTTCAGCCCCTGCTCAAACTACTTCACTGGCTCCCCATTCCCCAACGCATCCAATACAAAATTCTGTCTCTCTGCTACAAATCCCTGAACAACTGCGCCCCTGCCTATCTCTCCAACTTACTTCACCCTTACACACCTTCCCGCTCCCTCCGCTCTGCCTCCGACCCTCTCCGCCTCCACATCCCTCGCACCAAATTCAACACTTTCGGCCCCCGCTCCTTCTCCGTCTACGGTCCATCCACCTGGAACACTCTCCCACTCTCTCTTCGTCAGAAACACTCTCTCTCCTCCTTCCAGTCCGCCCTCAAAACTCACCTCTTTCAACACTTCTAGCACTATATCACCAGACTCCCCACCGCGAGTTGTGAGTGCGCGCTTAGAGTTATAATTATTATAAGATAAGCGCATTACAAATACCGTAATTATTAATTATTATTATTATTACCACTGACATGGTCTTTGTGCTGAGACAGTAATAGGAGAAGTGCCGCGAGCAGAACAAAGGGCTGTACGTAACGTTTGTCGACCTAACAAAAGCGTTCGACTCTGTGAGCAGGCAAGGCATGTGGCAGATCCTGGAGCAACTGGGCTGTCCCCCAAAGTTCATTAGCATGATCGTCCAGCTCCACGAGGACCAGCAAGGCCTGGTCAGACTCAGCAGTAACCTCTCAGAACCATTTCCCATTCTCAACAGCGTGAAGCCGAGCTGCGTGCTGGCACCGACCCTCTTCACCATCTTTTTTATCATGATGTTGATGCAGGCCACAGTGGACCTCGACGATGACAATGCAGTGTACATCAGGTATCGTCTCGATGGCACCCTGTTCAACATCAGACGACTGCAGGCCCACACCAAAACCCTAGACCGACTGATTCGTGAGCTGCTCTTTGCTGATGACGCTGCCCTCGTTGCACACACAGAGAGAGCCTTGCAGCGCATCACGTCCTGCTTCGCAGATGCTGCCCAGCTCTTTGGACTCGAGGTCAGTCTGAAAAAGACAGTCCTTCATCAGCCGGCACCCATGGAAGAGCATCGCCCTCCCCACATCACCATCGGCGAGGTCGAACTGAAGTCTGTACACCAGTTTACATACCTTGGCTGCATCATCACGTCAGACGCCAAGCTGGACAAGGAGCTGGACAACAGGCTGGCAAAAGCGAACAGTGCTTTCGGGCAACTATTCAAGCGGGTGTGGCACAATCAACAGCTGAAAAAAGGCACCAAGATCAGCGTGTACAGAGCTGTCGTCCTCACGACCCTGCTGAATGGTTCCGAGTCATGGGCCCTCTACCGCAGCCGACTCCTCGAACGCTTCCACCAGCGCTGCCTGCGTACCATCCTCGGCATTCACTGGAGTGACTATGTCACCAACGTCGAGGTCCTTGAACAGGCAGAAACTGTGAGCATCGAGGCTTTGCCGCTGCGGACACAGCTCCGCTTTGCGGGGCATGTCTCCAGGATGGAGGATCATCGCCTACCCAAGATCACCCTGTTCGGCGAGCTTGCCACTGGACACCAAGACAGAGGGGCACCAAAGAAGAGATACAAAGACTGTATCAAGAAGTCACTTAGTGCCTGCCAAATCGACCACCGCCAGTGGTCTTCGCTTGCTGCGGACCGCGACACCTGGCGCGCCACCATGTACAAGGCTCCTTTGAGGACCCTCGTCTTGGCTTGACTTCGCGAACGAAGATTCTATAGGGCTTGCCCACGTCGTCTGCAGGCATTTTCGTGGCTGCGGAGGCCAATCCGGGACAGGCAGGTTCGACCGCAGTGGCTGCAGGGGAAGGTCTGGTCAGGGTTCTGAGTTACGACAGCTCTGTTTTTTCTTCTGAGCCGCTTGTCCTTAAGGTTAGCTCTGCGAGAGTCCTCAAAGGAGACGGCTGCCTTGTGAATGGTGGAGCGCCAGGTGTCACGGTCCGCGGCAAGCGAAGACCACTGGTGGTGGTCGATTTGGCAGGACCCTCGTAGAGCTAGCCTTAAGGACAAGCGGCTCAGGAGAAGAAAAAAAAAAACCAGAGATGCCGCAACTCAGAACCCTGGCCAGATCCCCCCCCCCCCCCCCCCCCTGCAGCCACTGCGGTCGAACCTGCCTGTCCCGGATTGGCCTCCGCAGCCACGAGCAAGCCTGCAGACGTCGTGGGCAACCCCTGTAGAATCTTCGTTCGCGAAGTCAAGCCAAGAGAAGAGAGTGACAACACCGTAGAAAACCGATAGCCAGAATCTGTTTTTGTTTTTTCCAAAGCGGAAGAAACATGAAGAAAAACGTGTTGAAACACTACTTCGCTACTATCTGAAGTCTATCGCCAGGCTAGCGTGTCATCTCAAGATGGCGGCGCGGCAGCCGACGCTGCTAGGCAACGCGGGGAACTTCCCGAGCTCCATACTAGCTCATTCAGCTGATTTCAGTTTGTGCAGTGCGCAATGGCCATCGGACCTCGTCGGCCGCCGTTGCCCTGTGCACAGGCGTGCGAGGGATAACGTCGGCCGAGGAGGCCCGATGGCCATTGCACTGGGTATGCTTTGCTGTGTTGTGTCATGAGATTGCTGTAAATGGATAGCAGACGGCGCCCCTGGGGCGTAAGTTGTAAACTCCGAAGTGTGCGAGCATGTGCACTTCAGTACCTGCATATGGCGAAGACAAACAGTCGGACGAGAGATGTTAACTTCTGAATGACTGACTAGCACGAGCAAGTCCGAATGGTGTACTTCTATGGACTGAAAGCAACAGAACCATTACATGTTGGAAAGCTCGCTCATTCAGCTTCAGATTGAATAGTGTGAGTTAAAGTTGTTTGCAGGTTGCATGACGTATTTGCCATGATTATAATTATGCTGGCTTATAGGTTTCTGGACTGAAGTTCCCCGCGTTGCCTAGGAGCGTCGGCTGCCGCGCCGCCATCTTGTGAGGACACGTTAGCCTGGCGATAGACGACAGATAGTAGCGAAGTAGTTTTTTTTTCAACACGTTCATGTTTCTTCCTCTTTGGAAACAAACAAAAACAGATTCTAATTAGTGGTTTTCTACGATGCCGTCCAGACTTGCTGTTATTACCTATAGCACGTCAGGACTTTCCTGACATTGTCCTCACATTTCCCGATGAGCGCATGAGTCGCTTATCCTCTCAAGATGGTGGCCATGACTAGCGTGACGACGTCAGCTTCCCGAGGCCTATAATTATGCTGGCTTATTCAGCGGCGGTGACACGGACCAAACGTTGCAGCTTTTTTCGTCCAGTGTAACCCCTTCACTTCCGATGTCCGCAAACTATGCATCTCTAATCGTTGTAAATGTTGATAATAATAATAATAATAATAATAATACATCGTTCTTGTATAGCGCTGTTCTCCAGGAAAACACTGGGCTCACTGCGCATGCACAACAGCACACCCTCTCTCTCAAACACACGCACGATTATACACTACTTTAAACCACCCCATCTCTTCCCCACACCTTACATTCACTAGCGAAAGAGCTAGCCCATATCCGTCCAGAGAACATGGTTACAAAATGACGCCAGCAAGAGGCATAGATTCTCATGAGCCCCCGCAGTTGCGGGGGCTCATGAAGATCTATGTCTCTTGCATTTGGGTTGTGTTCATACTTCGGCAGTGACAGGGTTAACATGAGAGACAAATGTTGGATTTGTCAGCTGCCTCGTGGCAAAGCTGGTTACTTTGGAACCGACTTACACAAGGACCAGACCAGCTGAGCTGTGTGTTATCTGTGATTATGAACCTTACGTCGTCGAGCCGTACGGTCCAAAGTCACAGTACAGCTCACATGCCGGAGACCTGGACGATGCTGTGAATACTTAACCAACCTACTACTACTACTACTACTACTACTGCTGCTGCTACTGCTACTACTACTACTACTACTACTACTACTACTGCTGCTACTGCTACTACTACTACTACTACTACTACTACTACTACTACTACTATAATAATAATAATTAAAATAAGGTATTTTTTTTTAAGGCTTCCATACTTTCACCGAGATGTGGGGGGGTGAGGGGTGGGTCACATTTTTGTTTGGGACCTTCAAAGGCCTTCTCGACACTTCACCTTACTTTCAGTGGCCGAAAATTCAAACAGGGGGGGGGGGGGGGGGAGGGGGGGGGGGGAGGCAGCGCGTGTGTGTGTGAAAACTTGCCAAAAATATCAATGGGGATTTGTGTGTGTGTGTGTGTGTGTGTGTTAAACACTCCAGAAAGGGACAATGTTATAGGATTTTAAAGAATGTTCTTTCCGAAGCGGGGGGGGGGGGGGGGGGGGGGGGGGCAGGGTGTCCGGAACCCTTAGAACCACCCCCCCCCCGCCTCCGCTCCCCTCCCCCCCCCCCACCCCCCCCGATAACATACATGCACCTGAGATCGTACAACACATTTATACTCCCCAACATACACACACACGTAACAAAATGCACAAGAAAAATAAAATAACCAAATGGACACACCAACAAAAACAAAACAAAAAAATGCTCACACAAAATAGACATACGTAATCTAATACAGGATAGACTTTTCTACTCAAATTTCAGAAAGGAACCAAAAGTGCATATTGAAAAGATATATTTTTGAAAGAAAACTATTGAGTTATTTTTATCTAGAAAGCGGCCAATACACGCAGGGCAATAAAAAAAAATGCGAACAGGTTTTCGGCACAGGTTTAACCCCACGAAAGCCACTGACGATACCGTTTGGCAAAAAACGAGAGTACTTCACGCATCTTTCCCGCCAAAGGGTTAAAACGGCGATTCACCCATCTAACCTCAGGCCCGCATGTTGCAAAAGATGTAAGCGTCGTCCCTAAAGATATAATATACACCAGTTGCAGGAGATGGACCGACCATGACAATTGAAGGGAAGTGCCAGATTAGCTTGTCGCCATCAGGCGCCAAGCTAATCTGGCACTACCCTTCAATTATCATGGTCGATCCATCTCCTGTTGTAGTGCGTCGGGTCTAAATTAATGAGCTAAGCAAAACAGTACGCGACCCAGCTAACTGCGTGCCTGACTGTGACCTTAACCCCTAAGTGCTGTGTCAAGGCGAACGCTACTCAGCTGCAAGAGACATAAACCCTCATGAGCCCCCGCATTCGCGGGGGCTCATGAGGATCTATGTCTCTTGCTAGTCTTGCGTTTGTGCGCGTATGCGTGTGTTTGTGTTTAGTGGACTATATATTTTGTATCACTGTGCTTTGATGTCCCTGTTTTATGTATATTTTGTACTTAGTCGTAGTTGTAGCAACGGCAGGTACGAGAAGTGATATAGTCACTGACTGTGCTAATATCTTCACCGTTGTAAAATAAAGATTCATTGATTCATGATTCATTGATTCTTTAAGCCAGTTTTGGTTTACAAGTTTACATCTGTGTTATTTTCACGCGAATGTCGATCAGCGTGTGGTGATTTCAGGCGCGAAATTCATGATCGAGTCACTGGCAGCGAAAGGGTTAAACCTCACGGCCTAGAGTACTTAGGTCCAAAAATGTATGACAGCTCCTACACACAAGTATTCCGAGGCGATACGTTTAACTGTTACAGATGTACACCCAGTGGAAGTACCAGCTTGAGATGTTAACCATTTGCCTCCATAGAACTAAAGCACTTCTATTCCGTAGAATAAAAGTCATTTAGTTCTGAGAGAATCACAAGGTTAAGACTGATTCTAGCACTTCACCGCCGACATTGTTGTTGTCGCAGACCTCAAGAGAGCATAAATGGGTTACACGTTCGAGGGGACAGAATTTAATCATACAAGTAGATTGATTCGTAAGCCACATTTATTTCCCTTTGTATTAACGAGCCACCGCCCCTACAGGCCAAACCACACAGTGGGCCTCCCCTGCAGTCCCATCTGTTAAAATGCCCTTGCCTTAGTCTGTCCCAGTCATTCCCTAAGTTTTCAATCCCCTAAACAACACTAACGCCCACTTGCGGCACATTTGCCATGCACAAAAAAAAAAAAAAAAAAAAAAAGACATCACCAGTCTCATTTCCTGGCTATCAACATGATTCTGTACCAACCCTACACACAAGCGCAGCCAAAACTGGTACACACCTCAAATTACCATCCGCTTGGCAACTCAAACTAGGACAAAAAGAGTCCCCTGGTTAAGCCAAGACAGGTATGAATCAAAGCAACAAACATGTCTCTACTCATCTATCAAGAGATTTTAAGCAAATTCCAGCATGCTACCTCTGTACAAAATGCCCAAAAAGGCAGAAGATTTTTATTTTTATTTTTTTAAAAACACCGGTCCTCTTACTGCCTGACCTACCTCATTTGAATATAATTATTACGTGACCTATAAGAGATTGCCTGTCATGAAAGACCATCATGTAGGTGGCTCTAGCCAAATGAATGATGATCATCAGTGACAGCTGGCACTTCATTGGGCCTCCAAGACTTCTGCTGAAAGGCCATCGCTGTCTTTTAACGAGGGCAGACTGAGGAAGGCTCTTTAGCGCCTCCCGGCAGATCGTCATTCCAGGTTAAACGGCAAGTTTGAAAACTGGTCCTGTTACCAATAACTTCTACCGTTGGAAAATAAAGGTTCATTGTTCATTGTTCAATGTTTACTTCCCGTTCCGGTCGCATCATTTTATTTTCATCACTCCTGACATTTGTGTCCGTGACAAAGGTATCCAAGCCTGCAGTGCGCTGAAGGTGGTCGACTTGCTGTTCATCTCCCAATGCGCAAAAGGCCATCGGGCCCACGTCGGCCGATGTTGGCCCGCGCACGGCCGTCCGCGGGCCAACGTCGGCTGATGTGGGCCCGATGTTTTGTCCCGGCATCAACAGTGTGTACTCCGGTACAGGGGGCAGTCGCACGGGTGAGTTTAGTCCTGCGCCAGCCACTCATGCAGCTGGCTCCATGTTTCTAACAGATGAAAGGGATCAGGAGAATCCAGAGGGATTACAGGTGGGGGCCTCATGTTCAGCCAGAGCGCTGAAGAGCTAGGTGTCACGAGAGGCGCTGCAAGGAAGGTTGCCGCTGGGCGGAGGAAGGGGATATTTTTTCGCCTGCTGGGCAGTCTCTGACTGGATTATGCGGTACTTCAAAGGTACCGTGACGCTGGGGATAGACCCCATTCCTCTGAACTCCAGTGTGTCGCGGTGCAGGAACGCTGTGGCGTATACATCTTTGTCAGGCGGTGTCTCGATCACTCAGATCGTCTTTGCTGCCTGCTCGTCGTTAAACCGGCCCCAACAACTAACTAACTGTTGTTCCGTGCCCATCCCCAAACAGCAACAAGCAGATAGAGCTTAAAATGACCAGGCCCGAGGACCTTTGCTTACTTTGGTCCCGATCTGTCGGCAAGAGGTATAGAATTTTAGTCAGCCCCTAGCGCCGCATCCACGGGGGCTCACGGGATTTCTAAGCTTATTCAGACACTCAGCCCACACCGCACAACAACAACAACAACCACCAAAAAGACACCAAGACACTGACGCGATCTATCGGTACCAAAGTGGAGACACATTCTCAATGAATTATAGAATGTCCACTTAATTTCTCCAGACTTCAGAAAGTGATGATAGCCCAGCACTCTGTGTGCTGCTTCGGGATTTCGCACCTTACCTTCTGACGGCGAATCAAACACGTTACATAGAGGATTCATGGAAAATGTATCATGCAGGTGTTCATATTCGTGTAAAATATTCTCATCTAAATATAATGTGAAGCCATATGTAATACTCATAATAGTATTTCGCAAGTGGCCAGTGACACCCCTTACCAGTACCCTCACCCCCCCCCCTCCCTCCCCCCACCATTGCTCCCCAACCCCAATGTACAACCACTTTCTTGAATTGTTGCCTGACAAAGGCTGTTTAACTCATTCAGCCCGACGCACGTATTTCCCAAATTTTGAAGGCGTCATCTAACGACTATGCACCTGTTGCAGGAGATGGATCGACCATGATAAATCAAGGGTAGTGCCAGATTAGCATGGCGCCGACAGGCGCCAAGCTAATCTGGCACTACTCTTGAATTATCATGGTCGACCCATCTCCTGCTGTAGTGCGTCAGAGCTGAATGGGTTAACGCACATTTATCGGGTCATTTCGATATTCCTGGTGTTTTGCATACAAAATCAAGTAAAGCTGCGCAACAGCCCACCATTGCCGAGTGTCTGTCCGTGCACAAGTATCAGACAGAGTTATTCAGATTACTTTACTTCTGAACTGACCTGCGCTGCAGACTTACCACAAATCAAGACATTCTGCTCCCTCTCCTCTGCGTCTGAGAGCTGTGAATCCAACCAGGAACGTTGCTGATCTCCAAGGCCATCGTTGTAGGACAGAAATCGCTTCGTCTCTCCACGCACACACACACACACACAAACACACACACACACACACACACACACACAAACACACACACACACACACACAAACACACACACACACAAACACACACACATGAACGTACACACGAATACAACACACACGCACATCAGGTACACATACTAATACATACAATAAGAAAGTTAAACTGGACGAACAAGAAAATTAACCTCACACACACTCGGACGCAATCAACACGCAAGACAAGCAGAATGCAGCTTGAGTGTATTTATAAATCTTACGGAACATGACGCATCGAAAAACCCGTGCGGGGGGGGGGGGGGGGGGCGGGGGGGGGGGGGAGGAGAGATGTAGAGGGGGAGGGGGGTGAATGGGGTGGAGAGGGGTGGAGGGGGAGACAAACGCGGATCTAAATTCGGCAGTGTTTACGAACGGATAAAGAAATGGTCCTAGCAAGAGAGTGCCGGTATTGAGTTCTGATGTCAAGAACCTCTTCCTTGTGAAGTTGTACAGTTCGTGGTTGCCAATCATGTGGTACACAGGACAGGTCTCCTAACGGCTGTAGGATCGCCTGAAGAACTGTAATGGACTCCTTCATCCCTCCACGAGGGGAGGGGGTGAATGGGGTGGAGGGGGAGACAAACGCGGATCTAAATTCGGCAGTTTACGAACGGATAAAGAAATGGTCCTAGCAAGAGATATAGATCTCATGAGCCTCCGATATTTCTTGCAGATGTTTGGGTCCCGTAAAAAAAACAAACAAACAAAAAAAAAAAAACACAACTGCTTTAATACAACGCAAAATACTCTCAGACCTCTGTTGTCAAAAGGTGTGTCAATACGCCATGACATTTTGCAATTCTTGTATGCCATAGCGCATTTTGAAAACCGTTCATACAAAATGCCTTTCAGTTTCTCATAATAGCCCACCTCCATTAACCCATTCAGCCCTGACGCACTGCAGCGCCAAGCCAATCTGGCACTGACCTTGAATTATCATGGTCGATCCATCTCCTGCAACTTGTGCATAGTCGTTAGACGACGCCTCTAAAAATTTGGGAAATACGGCCGTCGGGCTGAATGACTTAACATAACAACAGATTGACGTCAGCACCGCAGTCTCAACGGGCCACGATAATCTATTCCTGTTGTTGAACAAGCTTGGCTGCGGTTGTGTCTACAAATGTAGTGTTATGCGGTCTTAAGTGTTTCTCCCCGTTTGTTACACACCCACTGTGGCGTGCACTATCCTTGAACTATACGAGACGACGGGCAAGCTGTAATTGACCACCACCCTTAAACTGCCATGGTCGAGCCCTCACGTGTTGTAGGTGCAATAAGGGCTGAATGCCTTGAACTGTCTGACAATGCCAAGTTGTACAGTCATGAAAGATCAACAGTCGTAAAATGTCAGCACAGTGCAGAGGCGAGGGCAGTTGCGGGGGCTCATGAGGATCTATGCCTCTTGCTAACATCACTTTGTATCCATGTTCCTTGGACGGGCGGGGATCTTTGATGTTGAATTAACCCTTTTAGCCCCAAGGTCCCGTTTCTCAAATTTTGGAGGTGTTGCATAGGATGACTAGGTACCAGTTGCAGGAGAAAGATTGACCAAGGTGCCAAGCTAATCTGGCACTACCCTTGAAATATCAAGGCCAATCCATCTCCTGCCTATAAGCGCCAAGCTATTCTGGCATCACCCTTGAACTATCATGGTCGATCCGTCTCCTGAATTGTAATGCAGTCCTCAGAGGATAACTCGAAATATGGGTATTTCGTACCTCGGGCACAATGAGTTAAGAACATTCTATTGTTTATATTCATGACTGTGTTGTGCGCTCTTTCCGTTTGCTCGCCATGCTGCTTGTGTAGTGTCTGCTAACTGTACATGTACAGAAGGTGGTTCACTGTTGCTCAGGAAGGTGGTTCACTGTTGCGGGGGCTCCACAGAATCTATGTCTATTGCAGATGCTTGGCGTTCGCCAAAAAAAAAAAGTGCCTACAAACAGACTGAAACACTATAATACAACGCACAATGCTCTCATCAGAAACGACACTCAGTCACTATAATGAAACTGTTCAGATATCTGGACAAAATGTGTTGGTGCTCTAATGTCGAATCAATCGGTTCGGATAGCCGGACTGTTCCTGGTGTGGATGCCCGTCGTCTTTACACAGCACTGTTGTAGAGATGCTTCACAGAGAGAGCCAGAACCGTGATGTACATGGGCCAAGACATAAGGAACTGTGCAGCTGAAAAAAAAACCAATAAAACAAACCAACATTATTTTATATCTGTTAATCCCTTACGAGGCTCGCAGTCACATAACCTTCGTTGTCAACCAACCAACCGACCGATCAACTAAATAACCAATATTGTAAACAAACTTTAATAAGATAGAAATTAAGAACTATGAACACTTTAACTTAAAGTGATATGATGTCCCAAAAGTGTTTGTTGAGGCTTTTAATCCACTGTATTCGTCGAAACACGTGCAATTTTGAGCTACTTCTGATTTACGGAAAATCTGAACACATCCAGCTGCAAGAGGTATAGATCCTTATGACCCCCCGCAGTTGCACCAACTTACCGCAGATGCGGGGTCTCATGAGGATCTATGTCTCTTGCTGACACCAGTTTGAATCCATGTTCCTGGGACAGCCAGGGCTTGTTGATGTTGAACTGACAAATGCTGCAGAAACACAGTTTCCGTCGTCGGGTTCTGAACGGGTTATGTAACGTAAGCGATCTTGAAGTGATTACTGGCGGTATATGTGATTGATGGTGGTCTTAAAATGATTGACGGTGGTCTCAAAGCTACAGTGACCCGTATGACCAGCCGCTTACCTCCACATGCCGCGTCGTACCTAAGTTTGTAACCTTGATGGAGTGCCACGATGTCCGAACGCTCCACGCCGCAGTCAGCAATGCCGGCTTTGTCCGCGCAATCGAAGTACGCTCTGAGCGCTCTAGACAGGTAGACCACTACTGAATTAGTTCATTTCTACAACACTAAAGATAAAAAGTCAGAAAGGATGCCATTGTCCACACCTGCTTTTACCACACTGACGAGCAACACAAATGCGACATTTTTAGAATAATCGGAAACACTAAGTGTCGCATTTCTTTTGTTTCTCAGTATACATCTACAAACACAATTACACTATAAAACTATTTTGTTTTATTTCGTACGTCATACGACAAACCCCTTTAGCACAAAAGTTACCACACGATCTCGCTAAAAAACAAAACAAAGAAACAACAAACAAAAACAAAAAAAAAAACAAAACAAAACAACAACACAACAACAAAGAAGGAAAGAAACTAACAAAGAAAAACGTGTAGCTACTAGTGGCGAACTATCACGCAGCTACTTTGTGACGCGCCTTGAATACCACTCTCCCCCCCCCCCCCCCCCCAAAAAAAAAAAAAAAAAAAAGCGCATTAAAACGTTGTAAAATACAAATTTACTAAGTGTTATTCGAAACAAGAGGCACAATACAGGAGCAGTTTGCAGCACGCATTAGCAACTATTTGAAAACAATAACGAAAGAATCCTGGCGGTATCGAAAACACATCGGCGGCCAAAGTGACTATTGTATGAAAGAATGTTAGTCTTTTGAGGCAAACAGTCACTTACCTCTTCCATTGCATGAAACTGACAATTTGTAGATAATGCAGCTAGTCGTGAACTGAACTTTGTTGAAAGTAAAACATGACTTTGATTGTATATGTAACTCAGAAAAAGCAAAATATCTAGATTTTAACGTCTGAGGACCCGCCATTTTGTTTGTTGTTTTTGAAATTGCGCAACTATTGACTTTTGGTCTTGTCCCTGCCTCTACTATTGTTAAGCATGTGAAACTCGATCAAATTCGGTGCCTGTAACACGAAAATGAACAATTCGCAACATAACCGTTCCACTATAATTATAGCTTTGCTTTGATCCATCTATACATATCGATTTTTACATCGGTGTTTAGGTGATACCGAGATTCTCACTCGAGTGGTTTTAAAACCTTCTCCTACGAGCGAAAGCGAGTAGGATAAGGCTTTAAGACCACGAGAGTAAGATTTTCAGTATCACCTAAACACCGATGTAAGATATATATATATATATATATATGTATATATATATATTATATATATATATATATATATATATTATATATATATATATATATATATATTATATATATTTATATATATATATATATATATATATTATATATATATATATATATATATATATATATATCTTACATCGGTGTAATTTTTTATTCAATTTTGAGAATGTTCTTGCTGTGCTAATGCCATTGAATTCCAGACTGGTAAGCTTGCATTGTGTCGTCAGGACATCAGGTGCCCTTTTTGTGACTGTATCGCTCACTAGATCTAGAAAGAGAGGGTTAATGGGAGAGAAGGAATGACAGACCTATCATTTTAAGTCTTCCACTGAACACCTACTGCATAGAGCAATAGGGACTACCCCCAGGCGCCCCGCAATCCGCTGAAGAATATCCAGTCCTCCCCCCGAAAAGGAGAGGGGGGGGGGGGGAGGGGGCTAGTACATGAATATTCCCAAACAGATATTAGACCTGCTGGATAGATTCAGGTTTTTGCCGCCTACGACCGGTTTCGCCTCAAGAAGCTCATCTTCAGGTAGGCATACGGCGTAACCCGAAAATTGCAAACACAACGCATGTACTAGAAGCCGCCTCCATAATTTACTGGTAGTACCACTAGCACAGCGCGGATTGCATCCCTAAAGCTTTATGAGGTGTTGCAGTGGAAGAAGACAGACTAATTTTGAAAAGGCAACTCCTAGGCAAATTTGTGGTGCAATTATTCTTCACTTTTAACAAAGGCGTCGCCCAAAGTGCGTGCAGTTTTGGCTTTGGGCGACGCCTTTGTTAAAAGTATATATATATATATATATATATATATATATATATATATTATATATATATATATATATATATATATATATATATATATATATATATATATATATATATATATATATATATATATATATATATATATCGGGTGAGCTGTAAGTTGGTCAAGTTTCAATATCGCGCAAGCCCGTACCGTTTTGCTGACCACACTCCATACAAGACAATTTTTTATGCACTTGGCCGTTCACGCAGCAGGGCAATATCACACACGTGTATGATACAGCTTTTCCGCCCAAAGGCAGCAAAGAGGGAGGTGTGCAAAAAACATAATACATGTTTTTAGTTTGACTAGAGTGCACACATTATGACGTCAATATTTCATTCATGGCTAGGTCATCTTTAAACAAGTGACATCAACTCAGAAGATATTTTCGTAGTGCTGATTATTGGATCAAATTGGATCAAATTTAAGCTGATATTCATTCTTTTTGTTTCGTGTCACACGTGTTTTTAAGTCCCTTCTATTTTCAAAAGCGATTTTTACGATGGTTCGCGGTGGAGCTAATTCAATAACATGCCCATGACGTCATAGGCGGGCATGCCTAATTCTCTGGCGACTAAAGTAGCAAGATACAAATTACGCCATGTCTAGTTACGCTAACCTCGCTGCAGAACGTACGTGAGGCAGGTGAACTGTTGCGGGACAACACCCTACTGACTGGGGGTGACCAGCTTGGGGCGGACGGTACCCAGGAAGCAAAAACCCTCGGACCAACTATGGCCGCCGTGGGCCCGAAGACGTTTTGCTACTGGGGTAGTTGTCCATTGAGACCCCTAGGATTTCATAGGGGCCTGACGATTTTGCTTTGATTAAATGCAAATTCGCTGCACCACCGAGTGCGCGCTACCTCATCTAACTCAATTAAAAATGAATACTGCTTTTTGAGCGGATTTGCATTTAGTCAAAACACCATCGTCATGCCTATATGAAGGATTTCTACCACTGTCAGAAGCGATTCCTTTCCAATGCACAAAAGGCCATAGGGGCCGACGTCAGCCGCCGTTGACCTGCGCATGACCTTTGTGAAAAATAGGTCTTAATAGGGATCGAATGACTGGTGTACGCGTTGTCCTTGGGTTGACAGCCGATCGAAGAAATGCTTCTTCAGCGATTTGAAAATGTATTGAGTGCACTGAGAAGGTAGGTTTTGTGTGTGTGTGTGTGTGTGTGTGTGTGTGTGTGTGTGTGTGTGTGTGTGTGTGTGTGTGTGTGTGTGTGTGTGTGTGTGTGTGTGCGCGTGTGCGTGTGTGTAAGAGGTGTGTTTGTGAATCAAAAATCTGGGATTATATACATCAATGCTGGGTTAATTGAGAGGCTGGCGTTCTACTGTTATTTCATATATCTCTTTGTAATCTTGACCTTTCAAGGAGGTCAGTGCAAGTGACAGTCAAAGCTACTATCAAAAAGGATCATAGTTCCAAATTTGAAGTCTGTGGTTTTGAGGGTCTCTCAGAAATTAAAATGATAAAATCTGTCACATTCGAATATCTCTTATTTAACTCACTTTCAATGATGAATAAGCTTATAATGTGTGCTAACCACCTCTCATATCTTAATTTTCCAACAAAATATAACTGAAAATTGTTAAATGGACTTATTCACACTGTTTCATAATAGGAGACCTGTTGTTTCATATTAAGCAAATGGTGCCTAATATAAAACAATGTGTCAATTTTTTTTCAAAGTGGAACTGCTTCTGCGTCGATTCGAGTTTTAAAATTTGGCTTTGTCCTAAGATGCATCAATATAATCTCTATCAAACCAGGTTTCGGATAGATTGTACTTTATTTTTTGGACGGGTGCGCGAGACGTTTTTGCTTAAGTGTTTCAAACATTGGTCTC
Organism: Semisulcospira habei; assembly: GCA_036245525.1. Taxonomy (NCBI): domain Eukaryota; kingdom Metazoa; phylum Mollusca; class Gastropoda; family Semisulcospiridae; genus Semisulcospira; species Semisulcospira habei. Next base: position 7,693,935 of record BTPG01000006.1, read on the forward strand.
CTCACCTACACAGGCACTAATCCCGTAGCAGACGATACTGACATATAACCAGCCCGAATATTAAGAAGCCACACACCCTGTATTCCGTAACAGCAGTTGTCACAGCCCTATTCCACTGGCGCTAACGGAGTGCGACTATCATATCGTCCAGTTACTTGTCACTATCATCTGCTACAAAATAAGTTCGTGTGTAGGCCTACATAAAGCTAATAGGGGTTCACTCGTGACCGCAGTGCATCTCACGTTCTGTGTGCATTGGCCAGATTCGGTTTGGTTAGCTCAGGGTTTAACGTCCACGGCACCAAAGTGATAATGGACGGCCCTGACGCGCGGGTATGGAGGACAGGGAAATCTATTGGCTATGGAGTACGACTTGAACACAGATTAATTGAGGCGCACTGCAACTGTGCCACTTTGATTTACCAGGACCTTTCAACGGACATGCTGTACAACAAGCCAGTCTTTTCCCCCTGGATTGCGAGTCCAGCTACCGGGGGCGGGACGGGGGAATCGGACTGGCCGATGGTTAGTTCGGGTTTAACGTCCACAGCACCGAGGTGATCATGGACGGCCCTGACGGGCGGGTTATGGGGGACAGGGAAATCTATTGCCTATGGAGTACGACCTGAACACTGATCAACTCAGGCGCACTCCAACTGTGCCACTTTTGATTTACCAGGACCTTTCAACGGACATGCTATTGAACAAATCCGTTTTCCCCCCTGGATTGTGAGTCCAGCTACCGGGGCCAGGACTGGATTCGAACCCACGACCCGGCGATTCCCTTCGCTCTCCTGCTCCGACGTTTAACCGCCTGAGCTATTTCGGACTCTGACTGGCCGATATGACTGCGTGCCTTATATAGGCCGAAAACTGACAGAGTTCAAGCTGCGCCAACTCAGTGAGCGGCTTGACCGACTTAGCGGCAATGTATAATAGCCCTAGCTGGGTCCGAGAAAGTTTTATAAAAACAGATGCGGGACGGAACGACAAGACTCGGCTTTAATGGTGAAGAAAAGCGTGTTCAAAATAAAGAGAAACAAACAAGTAATGTTATAAATGAAAAGAAAAGGGGAGACTGCCAGTGCTAATATTTTAGGAAGGTTACAAAGTAAAGTAGATAATAGCACTGTCAGGGGAGAGACATGTGCATGATCGACCAGTGATCATAGATCTACTGTGGCCAAAGCACAAAAAAAGAAGAGATAGGAAAGAGAGGGGGCGCTGAAAAAAGTGACTGAAAGCAATGCATATGGAAGCCCCCCCCCCCCCCCCCGAACGGGGGCGTATCACATATCCCACTGTTCCAGCCACTCAGTGCATGGAAATTTAAATGGGGACCTAGCTTTAAATTTCCATGCACTGAGTGGCTGGAACAGTGGGATATGTGATACGCCCCCCTTCGGGGGGGGGGGGGGGGGCTTTCATATGCATTGCTTTCAGTCACTTTTTTATAGCGCCCCCTCTCTTTACTATCTCTGTTTTTTGTGCTTTGGCGACAGTAGATCTATGATCACTGGTCGAAGTAATGTTATGTTAGTGGTGGCAAAAAGTCATCAACAACAAGAAGTAAACGGTGTGTGTGTGTGTGTGTGTGTGTGTGTGTGTGTGTGTGTGTGTGTGTGTGTGTGTGTGTGTGCTTGCGTGCGTGCGACCGAGCGAGTGTTCGGTTGTGATTTACTTGCAAATTAGATCCACACTGTTGGAAGCTGCGCCGAACAGAAGGCTCTTTGTAGCTGTGTTTCTGCATGTTTCCAGGCCAATCGCGTCACAGGTACTCTCCACCCGGGCCACGAGTATCGCTACAGCAAACACAACCAAAGGCACATGTCAAGTCAGTAACGCCTTGAGACAAATGGAACCCCATTCAAATGCAAGAGGTATAGATCTTTATGAAGGGCGCATTTGCGGGGGCTGATGAGGATCCATACTTCTTGCTGATACTACTTTTATCCATGTTTCGTGGACGGCTGGATCTTTGACGTTGAGTTAACCAGGATTTCAAAAACACAGTCTACGTCCGCTCGTTGTTAAAGGAGGTAGTTAGGCATTGAACCGCCAAACCTACGCGCTCAAGGCGCGGAGGTCGGACAATCAGCTTCTAAGGACTACACTCCTCGATGTAACCCAAGAAGTAACCCAACACAGATGGTTGAATGGCAGTGTCGCGATGTCTACATAACGCACTATTTGTAGCTTTGAATTTGTATCTGACGTCAGGTGTAAAACGCCAAATATTGTTAACATCATACTGAATTATTTCTGGGAAATACACACAGAACGCGTCTCTTTTATGCATAGGCTATGTCACGACACGGGTTTGTTTTTCCTATTTTTGTAGGGGAGTTAAACTTAGAGAGGTGACAGGGATTAGTTAGTCTCCGGACGTAAGGGTAGCATAGGCGAGTTATTTGGCCTCTATACGGGGAATTGCTGCGGTACGGGAGTCGAAGGACGGTGTGATGCACGTGATCGCTCAGTCTGCGCGATCGGGTGGTGCCCGTTTCACGTGAAGTTACATCTCACGATTTACTGAGCTCATTTTGGCTAAACCGTACGATGTCCAAATTGTTAGTCAGTTGTTTTCAAGCAGTGGAACGAGGCGGTCGCTCCCAAACAGTCTCTGAGAGGGGTCTGTGCAGGCGTGATTTACCATTAGCTGCCAACCTCAAGTAGCTGTGTCGTCCATCTGTGACGGCCCTATGATACAGCCCTGGTCGCTCCGGAGACGGTGTTCGAGGAAGAGAGAAATGAAATGAAATGAAACTTTGAAATGAAATGAAACTTTATTTCTGAACGGAAGAAGCAGTTAGCACATGTGCCATTTTTCACGCTTGCCGTTGCTAAACTACAAAGGTACAAATCTGCTAAAGGTACAAAGCTACTAAGATACAAAAGTACAAAGCTACTAACATGAAAGTGCACATAATATAACAAGTCGTTCAAAAAGAGATGGATAAGGCAAAATGGAGGGCACCAATTATGATTACTAACAATGTGAACGGGGGGGGGGGGGGGGGGGGGGGAAGAAAATAAAAAAAGATAGTCTTTAAAATTCCTTCTTTCAATGAAATCAAACACGCGCGCACGCTCGCGCCGCATGCTCACACACACACACACACACACACACACACACACACACACACACACACACACACACACACACACACACACACACACACACACACACAGGCGCGCGCGCGCGCACACACCCATATACACGCACGTGCGCGCGGAGGTTAATATCAAGGCTTTAGGCGATGGAGATACCCGAACCAGTGAATGAGCTGTTAGATAGCAAGTACTTGAAGAGGCTTTCCTTGAAAGAGGGGAGTGAACCAGTGTGTGTTATGTGCGCTGGCAGTTTATTCCAAAACGAGGCGCCCGAGAAAGCAAGGGTGGTTTTAAATAAATCTATCCTCGGGCGTGGTGTGATGAAGTTTCGCCTTGCCTTGATGTTGAATAGCCTGAAGCTACCTTGGTGAAGAGATTACACAAGTATTCTGGGTGGATTTCATTCCAGATTTTATACATGACTACCCCTTTGTTAAAGAGATGGTGCTTGTCAAGAGGAAGCATTTTTAGTTTTTCAAATTTTTGGTCAGTAGAAAGAGCTGGATCAGGCAGGATCTGCTTCACTGCCCTGCGATGCAAGGAGTTAAGGTTGTAGGACACACCTCTTTCGCGCATCTTTTCTGCGCATTTAGATACCGCTATCTTGCGTCTGCCGTGACCTGAGACTAGAGGTCACCGAAAAAAACCGCCGTACGGCAAGTCGTATTGCAAACAAGCTCAATTTATCGATAATTGACAAAAGATATATACTGTCTGAAATAGGTGTGTAAGCTGACTGTTTCTATGCATACAATGTTTTGTTTCCTCAGAAATAAGATACTTTTGCATAAGTTGCGACAAGTCATCGAGCGTCAGTGGTAACGCATAACCATTTCTCAGAAGAAGAAAAAAAAAAAATGATCGGGCCAACCGAACGGGAGCCAGGAAAACAACAAAATCTCTTCACAGCAGCAAGAAAAAGGTAAACTAAAGTAGAAAAAGTGGTTGGTGGTGTATCTGAATGGTTTTCCAACTCTTTAAGAAAAAAAAGTTTTATGCACCGCCGTGAGATGTCACCTGCACGGCGTAAAACCCCAATAGCTAACTGTCCTTTTATGCATGGAAATTTACAGCCTACCTGCAATGAAGAAGACTACATTTTATTGTGGGTTGACAGGGGCATTCATTCCATGTATGTCAGTCACCACCTGGAAGTAGAACATTTCCATACATTCTCAGAGAGCCTATACTAATACGGTGGAAGGAATGTAGTCCACATTGTAGTGATATTAAACCAGTGCCAGTGCTTATTATTGCTAAGGGAGAATTTTGCATTACTAACTCGGTAACTGCTTTCAGTACTTAGTAACTTAGTTTTCTCATCCATTCTCTGTCATATGAAGGCTATATTACAGATTAGGAGATAGGTCCAGCATTTTTTTAGTTCAAGGATGGTGCCAGAATAGCTTGGCGGATAATACGCCAATCTATTCTGGCACCACCCTTGAACTATCATAGTCACATTTATTTCAAGCAGTGGGTGTATCAGGATTAAAAGGGTTACCTAGTAAAACGCTACTATGACTGAAACCCTAATATTTGTTGACTACCATTTTGGATGACCGTAGAATGTGTGAAAAATACAAATTTGACTAGTACAAAAGCAAGCCTTTATGTTGAGACTCGTGACACTTATTTCAGCTACCTTTTGGAAAGGTCACACAGGTTGTGAATCAGTTATGTGCATGAGGCGTACAGACGTGACTTTGCCATTGTTGTTTGTTCTTTGCCGTTCATACAGTTTTTGTCGCATTTATTTTGAAAGTAATAATCTGCCCCTGCATTTAGTTCACGCAAAGTGAAATTGTCATGCTGCCGAACAACACAGTAATAATCATGTATTTCATTTCAGGCTAATACTGCTGTTGACCTCTCGCTGTGGAGTCTCAGTACTTTCACCCAGAGTACATACTTGCAAACAAGCGCAGAAGTATGACGTCTACACCAACTGACCAAGGTCACACTCACAGCTCAAGTGAAGTGAGGGAAGGTGACACGTATTCTCCTGGACTCAAGGTAAATCATACCAGTAATCTGTGATGAGAATCAGGTGCAGAACACAACACAACTATGGTGTGAATGAACACATCATACTGTAATGCCTTCTTTCATTGGCTCATGTGCGAAGCAAGTGTAAGGCTATGTTCTGGGCCATTGGTCATCCATGGTAAACTTTAATGTTGGCATTTTCTCGGAGACTATTCAAACCACAGTCTTCAAACGTAGCCGAAGGATACTTTGTGGCAAGACCTTTCTTACTCTTAGCCTACCAGTTTGAGTTCAGGCCAAGGGTCATGAGAAATCAAGAAATAGGTAAAAAAAAAATAGCCATATTTTGACAAAAGATATTTGTTCTCAAATACTATTCACAACTGTACATAAGCCAGCCCTTTACTTATGCTTAGACTCATGGCACTTAAATTTCAGTCACCTGTTGGAAAGGTCACACAGTTCAGATTAAGAAAATGATCAGTTTTAAATGCACACGAGCGATCCAGGCTTCACCATTGTTGTTTGTGGTGTTCACAGTTTATTTCACATTAGTTTGAAGGTAGTAATGTGTAAACTAAATGTAGGGACGAATTGGGCGGGTGGGGAGGGGGGGACTTCCCCCACCGGCCCCGAATTGTTTATAATGCTATAACAAAGTCCCTGTTTGTGGAGTTTTGAACCGACCCACCCTGAAATAAGATCAGAAGTGAAATTGCCATGCTGCCGAATAACACGATAATAAACATGTATTTCATTTCAGGTCAGTGCTGCTGTTGACGTCTCACTGCAGAGTCACGCCCAGAGGGTATACTTGCAAACAAGCACAGAAGTATGACGCCTACACCAAGAAGAGGCAAGAGCTAGTCAGGTCATGTTGCTCAAAGGAGAAGGCCACAGCTAAAAGCAGGCAATTCCAGTTCCAGCGGATCAACTAAAGTGAGAGAAGGCGAAACTTATTGTCCTGGACTCGAGGTAAAGCATACCGATTGATTTGTGAATAGAATCAGGTTCATAACAAAACACAACTGGTTGGAATAAACACATCACACTGTAATGCTTTCTTTCATTTTGAAGATGGTGTAGTAGTAGTACCAGCATTCTCAACAACACCGAATGCTAAAATCACTTGCTGTCAACAAGTGGCACCATATTGCATTTGATTTGAAAACTAGAGGGTTGGGCAAGTCTGCAAATACTGTCGTTTTCTTTAATAAGCACTTAGTGCATACAAAAGGACTAGAAAACTCTGAATACTACCCATTTGGTCCAATGTGTGCTGTTGCTAAACAGCAATGCGTTGTGTCCTGTTTGAAACAATTTCTGCAAGTTACACTTTGAATATTGATGCTGATTCTAGATATATGTATACACCCTTTGTGGTCATTTCAAGCTCAATGGCGTCTAATTTTTGGCGCACGTGTGATAGCAAAAGTAAGTGTTTGTAATGGGTTGTCCGTCAACTGTCTGTTATCTGTGGGAAACTTTAACATTGGCATTTCCTCGAAGACTATGCAAGCCTCAGACTTCAAACTTGGCACAAGGGTACTTTGTGGTAAAATAATTCTAAACATACCAATTTCTGTGACCTTTCAAAGGTCATCTCAAGTAGTATTTTCAACTTCAAACTCAAACTTGCCATGGAGATACCACATGATAAGGGTGACAAAAGTTAGTTTCGGGTAGAGTTGTAGTTTTTATCAATGTTTTTGCAAACTTTTCAATAACATTTGGCATGATGATAACACTTTTCTGTGCATACTAATGTAATCAGCCCCTCACAGAGGTCAAGGGTCACAGAGGGTTGACAAATGTGTGAAAAATGAAGGGATTTGGAAAAAAAAACTCAGGTTTCACTGGTACAAAATCCAGCCCTATACTTATGTTTAGACATTTTCAGAGACCTGTTGGAGAAGTCAAGCCAAGGTCAAAAAGGTCAGACGTATTATGTGGATTGGTCATACACGTGAACCATAAGGACATTGCCTTTCTTGTTCATGTTCTGTCTACTGTCATATTATGCATGTATGTACTTTGTATAAATACTTGCAAACATATATGCAAGCAATATGTGCATGTCAAAACATTTTTTGATACAAAATTATCTTTTGCAGGTTGCGAAAGATAAGGGAAGAAGAGTTCAGCGGGTACATCTCTCCGCGATGGCCAACTGACGAGAAGGCAAAGGAAGTGAACTGATTGTCCTGTGTAGGAGGGCAGACGTCCTGTTATTTTGATGTCCATCCACCAGGCTGGCCACAATGTCAAGGTTTTGGACAGTCACATCATTCGCAATGCAGCAAAAGCCTGTGCCTTACTGCCTGAGATGATGCATAGCCATATATTAGGAGAAGGGCAAGCAGGCTTTAGGCCTGGCTATTCAACTGCAGACACAACAGCAGTGGGGCAGTGACAACAAAGTGACAATGACAAAACTCGAGAACATAGAAATAAAGAGGGAGTGTTTCCATAAGCCTGACATAGAAGCAGCAGGGCGACAAAATTGTAACGTGCAGTCGAGCAGTTCAGGGGCTATTGTACAGTGATGGGGGTGTGCTTTGTGTGTTTTCATATAACAACGTGACAAAGCGATTTGACACCCATGTTGTAATTTGTAGTGCAGTAAAAAGGTGAAAAATATCTGTATTTTGACCAAACAGATGTTTTCTCAAGTATACACAACTTCAAACCCAGACTTGGTACAAGGTGGTAAGAACTTTTCATGCATACTAATTTTGTATGCATGAAAGGTCAGAAAGGTCAAGGGTCACAAGAAATCGGGAAATAGGTACAAGATAGCCATATATTGCCCAAAGATGTTTTTTTTCCCAAGTATTCCTAACTGTAACCCTAAACTTGGTAAAGAGATACCTGATGGTAAGACCTTCCTATGCATATTTATTTGGATGACCCCCTCAGAAAAGTTACTTTTTGTCACTCTCCTGTCATGTCGCGATTTGGAAACGCAGCTTAATATGTATTAGTTTTTGATTATCCAAGGAAAACCCCTTTACTGACAATGTGTTCATTTTTCAAAGACATTTCATCATATGAACAGGTCTTTTTTGTGACAAGTTCCTAAATACTGGCATACATCAGTCATTCAAAATATGTACTCCACAGCTGACACTTATGGGGTAGGAAACAGTGGTACAGATAGATTTTGTGCAGCATCGGTGTAAGACAAGGAGAAAACTTATCACTGCTCCGCTTTGCATGATTCAAAATGATATACAGGGTTCATTCTGAAAATGGTCATTGGCCTCAGAGTATAAAACCCATGGGTCCTTTCTGAAGAGGGGATGTGCGGAAATATAGAAACGTGGGGATGTATATTTATGTCATTAAACCCTCAGCTTAAAATGTTGTGCAAATGTGGACTTGCTCAATGAAAAACGCAATACTGCTCAAGAGTGAGTTGACCATGCAGTTCTTGCATTACCCTCCAGCTGTCACAGCAGATTTAAGTGGTTGGGTGATAACTGATCATAGGCATATGATATGTACTGTACTTTGTGTTTGTTTTGTTTTTTTTCTTTCACTGTCAATCATTGACTTTCAGCTGTGTGGCTTTACTTATCGTATCAGAATTGCTAACCACATGGTTCATTTCACAAGTTTTACAGATGTACTGTACATGACACACGCCAGCAAACAGAATGACCTGACTATGATCCGTGTCCATACAAGTCTCCGTAGGCATGCACACAACTAAAAATGACATCAGCTCCACTTTTCTCCCAAATAGCTTGTATAAAGTCAGCACTTTGTCAATGTAAATGTGAATAATGTTACATGTAGTTGAAATATGTTCTGCAGTAAAGCTGTATTTTGAGGGGGAGCTGGGTGGCTCGGTGGTAGTGTGTTTTTGTTTCCTTATAATTTGTAACCAAAAACTGCTGGGAAACTGAGATTCAGCTAGAGAGATAGGTACATCCACTACCAATCTGTTTACAAACATCTTTCAACCAGAGATGTTCATCGACCTGCTTTCACGGAGACACCAAAGGAACATGTAGCATTTCTTGCAGCAGGTATATTAAAACAAATTCACATCAATTAATGTTTGTAGATGATGCCAGTAAAAATAAAAATTAAAAACTGTCTGTGACAACACTCTTTGGTGTGCTTTTTCATCAGTGAAGCTGTGAATGATTGAATGAATGTAAACATGTAATGTAAACATTCTCACACAATGCCTGGCTGAAAAAATTAATGAACAAATGTACTGAGGTAACCAGTGTGCATTTTTATCCAAGACTGAATCCGGTTGGTTGGTTTATGGTTTAACATTCACATTCCCACAGTGATGATAATCGCATATTTAAAAAATAAAAAAATACAACGCATTAAATTTTTTTTTTTGCTGTGGGTTTAAAGTGTGTTTGTTTCATTTAGCGAAGTAGAAAATGTATGGGTTTCAAATGTGAGCAGGAAAAAAAAGTCGCCATGTACGGGACTCGAACCCTGGTCACCTGCGTGGCAAAAACAATACCTTACCACTGCACTAACTAAATTACTAAGAACCAGCACGTGCATTTAATTACTTATAGATAAACGTTTTCATCCCGTATCTGCCGTTGTTGTTTGTTCCAGTTTACTGTCACAAATAGTGATCGAGGACTAGCAGTTTGGGCGTAGTTTGCAACAGTTTGGGCGTAGGTTTTCCCTTGTAGGTTTAAAATAGTCGTTTTCCCTTCTTTCTCATGCGTGCTTGTGACCGGCTATGGCGGAGATATGATCTGCCGGAAGTCAGACATCGCTTGTATCCCTTATTGAATACGCACTCGAAAACGACCCAAAGTGCCAAATTTTGTGCGGGACCCCATATTTTCTTCATAATCAATGTGATAGTTATAACATAAAGTACGACTTTATCGAATAAAAAGGGCCTGAGCAATTGCCCAACATTGCAAACACTTGTAATGTTATTGATAACATCCGGGCAATTTGCGAATTTACAACATAAACTTTTCTCGATTGCACTTAGAATTCCAATTATCAGAACACACTCTTTTTACGAGAAAATACTAACATACTTTATGAAGTGACCGAAATGTTTCTTTATCATTTTAACACACTATTCGATAAATTTTTATTGTGTTCTGAAATCAGCTATTTTGCGTGTTTTCGCTCATGGGGTAGGTCACGCAAAAGGCTAAAACTTACAAATATGTCCGGGACCATGGGTCTTTCAGGGTGGCAATAGCCTCCAGACTCAATAAGGCTCTCAAAAAACCCTATAAGCGGCAGTTTTCAATTAAAAAATGTAGGTATAGTATACAACCTTAAGCCTCTTCATGTGTATGTCACCACTGCCGTCCCATGTCGTGGAGGCATAATCGATGTGGGATTTGACATGGGCATTGTAAAATAGTTTGCAAGTGTCGACATCAATAAGATATTTTAGCTTAGATAGCATAAACACATTTCTGGACACAGCTTTACAGACAACATTGATGTGAGATTGCCATTTCATCTGGTTATCAACAATAACTCCAAGTAGGCGATGTTCAGTTACTTGTGTAATGGTGTGGTCTTGGATTTCCAGGCTAAGCGAAAGTGGCTTGAGCTGATGCTTCTGACGGGTTGCTATCGTCATACATTCGGTTTTGGTGGGATTAAGGATCATTGCATTATTTTCACACCATTTGGAAATTTCACTCAGTCCCTGTTGCAAACGATCATTTAAAGACTCGAGACACTTATCGGGGTGTGGATTGTTGCGTCATCGGCAAACAAGTCACATTCAATTCTGTCATTCGTGAAATGTAGTGGCAGGTCATTGATAAATATGCAAAAGAGAAGAGGTCCCAGGACAGAGCCCTGGGGCACTCCTCTTGTTACTAAACCACTTGAAGAGTAAGATCCATTGGCTATCACGCGCTGCTATCTGTCTGTAAGATAGGAAGCGAAAAACGAGGTTGTTTTAAAGGAATGAATAGATGCCTGAAAACTGCCGTCTGATGTATGAAAACAGTTACTTGAAAATGAACCATCCAGATATATACTTAGCTTGGAAAGCAGAATTTCATGATCTACCATGTCAAAAGCTTTCCGAAGGTCTATGAAAACAGCACCTGTGAATTCGCCTTTGTTCATTTAACTTAGCCACGTGTCAGTAAGTCGCGATAAGGCTGTATGACAACTATGCTTCGGGCGAAAACCTGACTGGAAGGGGTGGATTAATTTGCGTTTTCCCAGGTATTCTAACAGATGCTTATGAATGTGTCGTTCAAGGGGTTTACTTAAGACAGACAAAAGTGAAATGGGGCGATAATTGTTAACATCGGACAGATCTTTTGTTTTAGGTAGGGGAATAACTTTAGCTTTTTTTAGTTCTTTTGGGAAAACATTTTTCTGTATGCATAAATTGTAGACATAAGTTATTGTTTCTACAACATAGGGAAGTGATAGTTTCAGTATTTTGGGGCTTATTTCATCTGGCCCGGAAGATTTTTTATTCTTCATGGAACTTATTGTCTTACCAACCTCGTGAACTGCCAGAGGTGGAATAGCAAAAGGATGAAATCTCGCAGTTCGCGTTCTACAGAAATCAATCAGGGTGTCAGGACAGGTATAAGGCCGAGAATTTGTTTTAGAGGGGACCATCATCATCATCATCAGTCCCTTGCCCGAACTGGGCGTTGGGGGGACTGAAAGGCAGCAGCAACAGACAGTGCTCTCCACTGAGTTCTATTTTGGGCTGTGGCAAGCAAGTCTGGCATCTCGAGTTCGGTCCATTCTTTTATGTTTGCGACCCAACTCTTTCTCTGACGACCTCGCCGACGACTTCCTTCGAGAGTGCCTTGGAGGATAGTCTTGGACAAGGTGTTGTGTCGGGTCACGTGGCCAAACCAAGCAAGCTTGCGCCGTTTCACGGTTGCCAGAAGGGGTTCATGTGGGCCCACCAGGGAAGTGACGATGCTCCGTACATATTCGTTGGTCTTGTGCTCGCGGTACGAGATGCGGAGCAACTTCCTCAGGCACTTGTTCTCAAAGGCCTGGATTTTCTTTTCTGAGTCTGCAAGCAGTGTCCAAGTCTCACAGCCGTAGAGCAGAATAGACACTACGAGGGACTTGTAAAGCCTGTACTTCATGGTGAAGCTGATGGAGTTACTTCGCCATATCCTGTCCAGCCTGGCCATTGCGGATGTTGCTGTACCTATCCTGATACGGATCTCTGCTATGCAACTACCGTCTTTGGACAGGGTGGCTCCCAAGTACTTGAAGTTATTGACCTCTTCTAGCTTCTGGCCGTTCATGTGAATGTTGCTGCTGCTGTCGCTTGTGGTGTTGATCATCACTTTGCTTTTATCCGTACTGATCTCCATGCCATAAGACCCTGCGCTACTTGAAAGTTTGTCTGTCAGGTTTTGGAGCTCACTATTGCTGCCTGCCATGAGGTCAATGTCGTCTGCGAATCGAAGATTGCACAGGGATCTGCCACCAATAGAGATTGAAGTATGGTGGTCGTGGAGGGTTTCCTGCATGATCTTCTCCAGGAATATGTTGAAAAGGACAGGAGAGAGCAGGCATCCTTGACGGACACCGATCGTCGTCCTGAAGAACTCGCCTGACTGATTGTTAAGAGGGGACCAAGGACTCGGCAATTGAAAGGAAATGATCGTTAAAATTATCGGCAGTCAGAGTAGTCGGGATTACAGGGGATTTCCTCTCTTGCCTCCAGTCACTACGGCCATAGCGCGCCAGAGCGTGGACATATCTTTGTCTTGTTTAATCAAACGATCAATAAAAGATTTTTTAGCCTGCCGCACTAAACATTTGACACGATTGCGCTCACGTTTAAATTCAGCAAAACACTTCTGTTTTCTCAGATCATCTCTCACCCTCATGGCCTGAATGATGTCTTGAGTCAGCCACGGCGGGAGTGAAGCGTGTTTGACTCGCCTCCGCCGCACAGGCGCGTGTTTATTTAAAATAGTAAGAAAAATGCTATACCAGACATCTCGACTCTGCGACTCATTCAGACTTGCAGTTGTTTTCTGGGGTCTTGGTCACAGCCACGCTATACAATGCTACAAGCCTTCTGACCTCCACTACTCGCCAATGCCAGCTTGCCTCGGCGCCACCAACTACTACGCTTCAGCTACCTGGGCCTCAGCCATCCTCGCTTCCCACGCTTCGCCACACTACGCTCGTCACTGCATACCACCATTCCAGTGCCAGCAACACCATTGCCACTGCCAAAGCCACTAACAACGCCAGCGCCTACGTCAGCCGCCTGAGGGTCTCACTTCGGTCGGCCTCTAAATTAAAAAAAAATAAGCGAAATTAGAGAAGGTATAACCTGCTTGAGTCTGGCTCACTTCTAGCATAGAGTATAGTTTAAAGTTAAACAATTTTTATAACCAGATAATCTGAAATATTTTTACCGCGCCACCTGGTTAGTCGCGAAACTGCATAGCCACTAGCGTCATAACTGGGTCAGCATCGCTCACCCAGTCGGCGCAGAAAAAGGTCAAACGCGCGGCCTAGCATACTAGACCGCAGCGACAGTCTCTCAGTTAGTAGCACTGTTTTTTGGCCTAGCCAACTACAGAGTATTATCCGGCGGCGTGCCCAACTTGCGGTCGCGCTGCCCGGACTTAGATTATAAGCAAAATGGAAGACCTCTTCGGGTCAATGTCCTCCTCTGATGGAGAAAAAAACCCTAAAAGAAAAAGGCCTAAAGTTAAACCTAGAAATAGGAAGAAGAACTCTGATCTTCCAAATTCACCCCGCCAACTACGGCGTGGGGAGCTTAGGGTTATTTCTCCCCTCCCCGCCCCTACGGCACTGCTCAACCAGGATAAAGCTAATTCTGATGGTGTTAGCTCGCAGGCAGACACGTTGTCCTGCGAGCACACCGCATCAACAAAAACTAAACCTAGTAGTGATACTGCTAGTGAGGATAAATCTAATGCTGAAGGTGTTAGCCCACGGGCAGACTTGCTGTCCTGTGAACTCACCTTAGCAATTGGACCTAAACCTGATAACAATACTGATAGGCAGACAGTCTCTCAAAATCTTAGTCAAAAGGACTCCCCCACCAAATCCCATACCGGCACACCTGACCAGGAGATGGACAGTGTTGGGCCGGGGGAGGAGGAGGGGAGAGGCCTTCACTTTCAAACAGTAACTAGAGGCCGTCGTCATAAAAACACTAAAAGTCAAAACAGGGAGCGGACTGACGGGATCCTGGTCGAACCAGTTGCGGAGGAGTGATGCAGGTTCCCGGTCCGTCTTCGGGACTTGGGGACTGGCACCAGTCTCATCCGCAATCATGGAACGCAGCAGCCACACATCTGTGAGGTTGCTGGGACATCTCTATCAGAAATCTCCCTACGACCTATAGGGCATAATCTTTGGATAATTTCCTGTCCGAATGCTCGGGCACAACAGAAACTCAGTGCTAAAACCAACATAGGGGGGGGGGGGGGGCACACGTTGAGTGTGTTGTCCCCACCCCTAGAGTAGTGGGCGTTGTCCACGGTGTCCCCCATGCTGAGGACCTCGTGGAGATTGCCCACTCACTCAAACAGCAAGGCTTTAGTGCCACCATTACCCGCCTTAAAAACCGAGATGGCACGGCCTCTAGGGCCATAAAAATAGACTTTCTTGGCATGACCAGCCTACCATCAAAAATCAAAATTGGAGCTCTTCTCTGCCCGCTGGAGCCGTATGCACCCACGGCGGCACATTGTGCCAACTGTTGTCGATTGGGTCACACGGCAAAAGTGTGCAGAGTAAAACAAGCGACCTGTGTTCGCTGCGGGAGCACAAAACACCGTCGTGCGGACTGTCCCGACACGGCGGTGCCAAAGTGTGTCAGCTGTGGCAGCCCACACAGTGCCGCCTATCAAAAATGTCCAAAGATAATTCTTTTCCGTGAGGCAAATAAAATAAGGAACCAAAGCTATATACCATATAAAGCAGCACTTTACAGAGCTCAGTCAAATATTAACCAAAGGGCAGCTGCCAAGGAAAGCAATCTCCACAGGCCTGCCTCTCCTAGTTTAGACAAGTCCGCCTGGACCAAGCCTTTGATGCTGTCCAGCCGGACCCAAAATCCTTCGATTCCGAGTAACCTTTCTAACAGCCTCAGTCAAAATTCAAAATCTAGGACAACTGCAGCTGCTTCTGAAACAGAATCAATCCAGGTCAAGGGAACTGTCCCTGGACAGTCAGAACTGCAGACTAAAACCTACAAAGAAGCTGGTCAACAGACTGATAATTCTCAAACTGAAAAGAGCCCCCCTCCGGTTGCCAACCAGACTGAACACTGCCCCCCGTCGGGACTCTGTACCCAGGGGGGGAGATGTGTCCAAATCCGGCACGGAGGTTGAAACTAGTAGCCGATGCAGTACCCATCAGTGGAGAGATGAACTACTGAGAGATACGCAGAAAAAGATGAGCGAGCTAACTCTGATAGCCAAAACTGAAGATTGGCGCAAAGTTATAAAGGCTCTGAGTGACCTACTACAGCAAGCAGATCTATGGCATAATCACCTTCTTTCTAAAGAATCTGACCTAGACCGGCTTGAGAGAAAATTAGTGAGCTAAACAGTCAATATTTTAATCTATTTTTAAACTGATCTTTATATTTTTAACCCTAGTTGGAATAAAGATTTTTAGTTTTTGTCCGTTGAGAAAAGGACCGTTGTTGTTCTGGTGAAAATAGAGTCGGATTGGCCTCTGGCCACCGACAACAGACCATAGTCATACTTATTGAATGTGGATATAGAGTACGAGATATGTTTTTACTGGCTGTGTGGCTTTGTCCACCGACCCTCTTAGCTATTTTTAACCCTGGTCCCTTCCCCCATAATTCCCCCCAAATAAATCAAACTAGCTAGTCCCTGATACTAGTAATAGTCAATAGGGACAGTAAGCCAGATTCAATCATCTATACAAGACAGACAGAGCGCTGTCAGGGTCAGTTTCACTAAGCACTTCCTCAAAAGGTGCGTTATTAAGGTCAGATAAAAAGTCGCTCTCACTACATTTTTTAAAAGAACGATAGGTGATATACGTATGACATCCTTTCTTTGCTTTTGGGAACTTAGTGGACCACGTACAGCTGATGGGAAAGTGATCATTGATGCCAAGGTTACCGACAGACGCACTATGAACAGACTCCGGCTTTGTGGCATAGATGTGGTCTATGAGTGTAGATGTTGTTGGTGTTATTCGTGTCGGCGAAGTGACTAACTGTTTAAGACCCAGCAACGTCATCGTAGAGTCCCATGCATGATGAGACCTTAACATGTCTATATTAAAATCTCCCATAAGCATGACATTAGAATTAGGTTTACAGGCGTTATCAAACATACTAAGAAAATTATCGTACCACTCAAAGTTTGCAGCAGGGTTGCGGTACTGAAAACCGATAAGAAATGATGGTGATTGGGGAGCTTTCAGCTCAAGCCACATACACTCAACTTGCTCAGTTTCTAAGTCATGTCGTCTACGTGTAAGAGCTTGAACAGACGTGTGAATATAAGCAGCTAATCCTGTTTGTCCATGGGCCGTTGGATCACGTCTCAGGACAGAAAAGCCAGGAACCTGAATTGATTCATCAGATACATTAGAACCAAGACGTGTCTCAGAAAATCCAAAAATATGAAATGGGTTTGAGTCATTCAGGTAAACGGAAATATCAGCAAGTTTGGCATATAGATGGTATACATTTAAATGCAAATTGCGGAGATTTTTTACTTTCACGTCTGCTTGATTCATCGTGACAGATGAAAAAGAAACGAAGGTGGCGAAAATGAGAGTAACAATAAGTACACTTAACGTAATACAGCTATTGATAATATAGTAATCAGTATACAAACACAAATAATAATAAAACCAAACAATGAAAGCGACAATAATATTGAATCAAAGCAAACAAGGATTAGGCTTAGAAGTACTGAAGAAGAACTATAATTTTAAGAAGAGCAAAAATTATGATGTTGCAGTAGCAGAAGAAGTAGAACCAGTATTCAGTCGGCGAAAACGTTTTCAAAATGAGAGTAAACACCTTTTATGCGCAGAAAGAGAATATTGCGTGTGGTTGCTGAGGCTGTCCGTATAGTACTTTTATAGCTTAGTACAAGTCCCTCCCACAGTTTACACGATCGCGGTCCACACAGCGTGCGGCTTAATTATGAAGCATCAATGTGAAAGTACAACTGTCCAGGTTTCACTAAAGTGCTGGTCAGAGAAAACATTGCGCAACACACTCAGGCACAGTTATCCGGCGTTGGATTGTCACTGAGATGATGCAGAAATCCACAAAACTATAATAATAAGACACAAACTTCATAATAAGGAAGAGTACAGTCCGTTGTCTGCAAACAAAATAACGTAAAGCACAAGCACATGTGTAGCAACTACCACATCAAGAATATTATCTCACCACAAAATCAGGAATAGTATTTCACCACGTTGATTGACTCATTGCTAAAATACCCAAGAACAGTAGTTATGATCTACGGACCATATCACATTAAAGGAAACATATAAACCGTGACAGCTTAAGAATAGCCTGGCACTTTAGGCACCACGCTATTGGGCGCCGCCCCCGCACTATCAGGAGTCAAAGGGTCCGTCAAAAATAGGTAAAATAAAGCTGGACGAAAATGCGATAAAGGGTCACATAATGACGGGTGACGGTGACAAAAGTTGAAATGATTGAAGACGGTCCGCGAACTAATTATGTCCCATAATCCATTTCCAACAAGAGACATACTTCATCCGCAGGGACTCATGATAATGTATTCCTCCTGCTAACTGAACAGGCTGGCTGACGGAGGCTACTTCTCCTTTGTGAGCTCGATAACACCGGTTACTGTTAACAGTAAAATTGCGCAATCGCTTGTGCAATGCTGACACTCAGAGCTTGAATGTTGTCGAAAGGAGAGGCCGGGGCGGCTAAGCCGCTTTTCTCCCACCCTCTGTTTCTTGGTGCCAACATGGTCGGAGAGCTGATCGGCTGCAGTGGAGGAAATTGCGAGTCGTTACGGGTGTTAGGTGGTGGCCTGATGGCGTGACCGCGCGCGGCTGAGTGGCGAGGGTGATTCTCTTCGCCTCCTCCTGCTGACGGTGACTCGGAGCGACGACGACGATTTACGGCCCGGTGATCGTAACGCCTCGTATCCTGAGATTCCTCACCTGAGGACAAGTGCGATCTGACGAAACGGTTCATATTGCACTCCAGCGCATGCACGCCATGCTCGCTAGGGTGCAGTTTGTCAAAGTACATAGCCTGCTTTGGAGCGCCTCTAGTGGACAGGAAAGATGACGTGTGGTCGATGAGCGTGATCTTTTCCTGTTTGCAGACTGCCTGCATGGCTTTATTTGACTCGTAGGCAGGTTTGTGGAGAGGGTGGTAGCGGCCGCGAGTTGGGAGGAGGGTGGACATCTGCAGTCTGGCTTTGGGGAAACACACCACTAGCATGCGGCACATCTTCAACCAGGTCTGCTGGCTAATAGGCCCATGCCAGCAGCTGTTGATGCCGATGTGAACGGTGACGGTACGGATGGTGGGGTTGTGGGGCTGTGTGTTTAGCCACTGCGTCAGATGATCCACCCTGAGATCAGACACCGACAAGTTTTGCATGATTGACTCATGAGTAGACATTCTCTTCTCATCGATGTATTTAGTGACTGAGTCCCCGATGAGAAGAGTGTTGACCTCAGGGCGAATTTTCATGGCGCGGAGTCTCTCCAGCGGTGTCAGGTTTTCATTGTCGCGTCGACTGGCAGGTCTTCCGTCATTGTTCTTGGGGATGGGTGAACAACCAGGAGAGTCAAGTTCTTGCTCCGGGTTTAATGCTTGGTACCTGTTAGTAACAGGAATAGTTGGCCCTACGCTGCTATTGTTAGAGTGGAACCCATGTGGGTGAGGCGTAGTACCGGATGCTGGCGGAGAAGGGGATTTATTTTGCGAAGAAAGATTGGTGGGTGAATGTTCTGTCGTACTGACTCTCACACTCTTTTTTTGTGATGGGGTCCACGTATCTAGTCGCTTGCAGATTTCCTCTAATTTCCCAGTGTGAGAGTCTCTAGAGGAAACAAGTTTGCTGATTTTCTCACTGAGCGTTGTTTGACTCTTTCGCAGCGCCTCTGCAGTTTTATCGATGTTTTCCCTCACACTCGTTTCAACAGCCTTGATCTCATTCTTGGCCTTTACCTCGCTGTCCAGGACAAGTGAGATCAAGGTGTCGTAACCCTGTTTGAGGTCAGCAAACTCATTCTTGACTCCCTGCAGCTCAGCACGGTACTGGTGAAGCTCTGAGTGGAGAGTGGTGATGGTGGCTGAAGACTCAGCTAGTTGGTGCTGCAGCGGAGCGATGATCAGTCTCATGGCCGTGCTGTCAGATACAGGAACGAGTGAGGTTGATGACGGTGAAGTAGTATTCTGTGTGTTGGGTATGTCCACTACTTTGAGGACTCTCGCAGAGCTAACCTTAAGGACAAGCGGCTTAGAAGAAAAAACAGAGTTGTCGTAACTCAGAACCCTGACCAGACCTTCCCCTGCAGCCACTGCGGTCGAACCTGCCTGTCCCGGATTGGCCTCCGCAGCCACGAAAATGCCTGCAGACGACGTGGGCAAGCCCTATAGAATCTTCGTTCGCGAAGTCAAGCCAAGAGAGGGGGTATGTCCACTACAACTGTGTTAACCTCAGCTGAGGGCACGCCCTGGGCGAGTTCGCTAGCTTGGCAGGGGAGAGAAATCAGGGCGCTGACGCCTTCATGGTTGGCTGGTTCGATGCTAGTTGCAGATATGATAGTCACAGGCACGGGTGTTTGAGACGGAGGGTAGGGCGTTGGGGGATTAGGCCCAAAGGCAGCTGTGGTGTGGTTGCAGCGCGGGGCACAGGAGGTAGCAGTGTCCGGGGGGCTGGGGTGTGCTTCACTGCACATCGTCACGCCCCTCTCATCTGTTGAATTGATGGCCAAGAAATGATGATTGACACATGCCGTCATCGTGTCAATGAGGGGTTCCGATTTCGATATGTGCCGGGGACCAGAAGAATCAGCAGAAAGGGGAGGGGTGAAGAAGGAGGGAGTGCTAGTGGCGATTACAGCGTTTAAGATTGGATGGCCGAGCTGAGATGCGAGTGGAAACTGGGAGGGTGAAATTGAGGAGTCAGATGAGGGGGGTTCAATGGCAGGTATTGACGGGGTACTCAGTGGGTGTTCGGATGAGGAATTAGATATCGGGAGTTCAATGGCAGGCGTAGTTGTTTCGTCAGACATTGTGCTCACTCAGCACTATTGTTTTCATCTTGTCAAACTCCTCATCCACCCACTGTCGGCATGCGGTCCCCTGCACAAGCACAGTGCCTGTAGTATGGTAGAGGGTGATAGTGATGAGCTTGCTCGATTCGAGGTAGAGTTGGAGAAATGTCTTGTAGAGATTAGGAGGGGAAGGGTTGCACAGTGGAGTGGGGAGGGTGATGATGCTGGGCTGATTGCTGGTTTGCTCGTAGTCGAACCAGTCGGCGGTAATGGCGGCTGGACACCCTGCGACGTACCGTGTGTGGAGTATGCATCTCCATAGCGGGAGTTTATCGCTAGTGAAAGTCTTTTGAATAGGATCCATTGTATGGCGAATTTTCTCAATGGAAGTGTCCATGGCGTGCTTGGCATTTGCCGCAGATCGGGTGATAGGGCCCATGGTGGTGGTGGAGGGGTAGAGGAGGGGGGCAGTGGTGGTGGAGGGAAGGGGTGGTGGTATGCTACACATGAAGTGCCAGCATAGAGCTAGCAGCCCATGGTGAAGGGAAGGTGGACTGAGGGGAGGGTGTGGTGGTGGAGGGAAGGGGTGGTGGTATGCTACACATGAAGTGTCAGCATACAGCTAGCAGCCCATGGTAAAAGGAAGGTGGACTGAGGGGAGGGGGTGGTGGTGGGGGGGTGGGGGGTGGGCGGGGGGAGGATGGTAGGATAGTCAATTATTTGACGTGGTTGGCGCGGGTGGAGGGGCCCATGGAGGAGGGTGGGTGTGGTTGGCGGATTACATAGCTGATGCCAGCCTCGCGGTCATGCCGATTGCCATGATAGCTCACTGCTGCGCTCAAGAGTGACGGCGGCAGCGACTGTCAAGAAGTACCCAACGGAGAAAGAAACACGCTTAGAAAAGACGGGTACAACACAATTTATTAATATTTCGGGTAAATACCCTTTGTCAAAATAGACAGACAAACAAACAAACAGAGAGATTAGCCGCTACTTATCTTCATTGGCAGAAAGAATGTGGCAACTGAAGGAGGTGACGTAAAAGAAAGAAAAGGAAGAACAAAAGTGCGGAAAAAGTAAAAATGACGTCAACGAAAAATCGTAAGAGAGAGACTCGGAAAGAACCTGAACACGAGAGACAAGAGTGTGTGCAAGCACGTGCAGGAGCGAGCGAAAGAAAAGGCGTGTAGATGAGGCCAGAGAAAGAGAGAGAGAGAGAGAGAGAGAGAGAGGAGAGAGAGAGAGAGAGAGAGAGAGAGAGAGAGAGAGAGAGAGAGAGAGAGAGAGAGAGAGAGAGACGGAGAGAGAGAAAGAGAAGGAAAACGAACGGGGAGTGCCCTTGGGCACGAAGTAGGCGGAGTGTCTAATACACAAAGCCTGCTAAACACCAACCCGAAGGCAAACTTTATATCACCTTCAAGTTGAGGACTACCTCGGGGAAAAACGGGAGGACCCCGGGAAAAAAAAACCCCCAGCATTTAGCACGGTACACAACAAGTAATAAGTCATGAAAACAAAGCAAATAATCAAATTCAGTAAGAGAATATTGGTATAAGTGGAGATTAGGTAGTTGTGAAACCGTCTTCAAGGGTAACTCAAAAAATAGGGGGGAGAGAGAGAGAGAGAGAGAGAGAGAGAGAGAGAGAGAGAGAGAGAGAGAGAGAGAGAGAGAGAGAGAGAGAGAGAGAGAGAGAGAGAGAGAGAGAGAGAGAGGGAGCGGGAGAGAGAGAGAGAGAGAGAGAGAGAGAGAGAGAGAGAGAGAGAGAGAGAGAGAGAGAGAGAGAGAAGGGGGCGGGGGCGGGGGAAAAAGGAAGGAGGAAGGGGAAATAAGAGAAAAGGAAAAAGTGTAAAGAGAGAAAGAGGGCTAGAGAGAAGTTGTAAAGGGGGTAGGGGGAGGAGGGGGGGGGGGGAGAAAGAGGGAGAGAGGTAGAAGGAAAGAGGAAAAAAAAAAAAAAAAAGCCAGAGCCACCAACCCCACCCAACAGGCACCCACCAGCACACAGAAAAACACACAGGCACGCAACAAGACGACCACGTACATCCCCAAGGGATGCACACGATCGCCCCGCCCCAAAACCGCGTATCAAACAGTGAGCCGGAGACCCGGCGCCCGATATAAAGTGATATAAAGTTTGCCTTCGGGTTGGTGTTTAGCAGGCTTTGTATATTAGACACTCCGCCTACTTCGTGCCCAAGGGTACTCCCCGTTCGTTTTCCTTCTCTTTCTCTCTCTCTCTCTCTCTCTCTCTCTCTCTCTCTCTCTCTCTCTCTCTCTCTCTCTCTCTCTCTCTTTCTCTGGCCTCATCTGCACGCCTTTTCTTTCGCTCGCTCCTGCACGTGCTTGCACACACTCTTGTCTCTCGTGTTCAGGTTCTTTCGGAGTCTCTCACTTACGATTTTTCGTTGACGTCATTTTTACTTTTTCCGCACTTTTGTTCTTCCTTTTCTTTCTTTTACGTCACCTCCTTCAGTTGCCACATTCTTTCTGCCAATGAAGATAAGTAGCGGCTAATCTCTCTGTTTGTTTGTTTGTCTGTCTATTTTGACAAAGGGTATTTACCCGAAATATTAATAAATTGTGTTGTACCCGTCTTTTCTAAGCGTTTTTCTTTCTCCGTTGGGTACTTCTTTGCATATTACACGCTTGGCAGTCACCTTTTTGGTCTGGAGCGACTGTCAAGCACTGGGGCCCGGCTAGCGTCGGTTTACTTTACCACACATCTGGAATGATACGCTGAAATGTGAGCTCGCACTATCAGAGCGGTCTGTTTATACCTGCTGTCAACACGTCTAATCAGTACCCGATGGAAGCAGTTACTGCATCTACTCGCGCAGCCAGGATTCTCATGTGCTTTCGCATCTGCGGGAACCATAACAATCTATGTCTAGGTTCACGGCAGACTCGGGATTACTTAATATGACTGTACTAGGCACGCCGGGCTGGCGCCAAGCGACCCAGAAATGGAAGAGTCCATGTTGCACCGCTCGAAGTATTCAACAGAACAGTGATGAAGAAAAAGAAACGTTCATAACTTTGGAAAAATGAATGTTACACAAATGGAAAAATCACATTCCAGTAGAAGTCACTATCACAAGTCACTGAGGCTAAAAATTACACATCACAACCAATAACTGCCAACACAATTGTCACTGGAGACGGAGCGATGTAACTGTGTGACTTACTCGCACTCGTGCAGTTCTGCGAGAGAGAGAGAGAGAGAGAGAGAGAGAGAGAGAGAGAGAGAGAGAGAGAGAGAGAGAGAGAGAGAGAGAGAGAAGGAATCTGTGACGACTGAACCCCTGGTTTGTCTTGTCTATGTGTGTCTTCGTCCCAGCCGGGGCGTCTTCACGGATGACATGCATCCAACGGTCTAAACATCCCAAAACCTAACGATCTAAAGAACTAACTGGCTAAGTCCGCTGCCGTGCTGTGCGGAAGGCCTTGGTGGTTCGTTAGAGTGGAGGCTGGCTGTGTCACTCCGCCTTGTGGGTCTACGACGCCGTACCTGAGCGCTGTTGCAAGTGTCGCGGCACGCCCCGTGTTTAGCCAGGTCGGGTCGCCCCATTTAGTAGTTTCTAACTTATTTAAGTAAAGTCTTGTTTATTTGTAAACTTGCAAAGGACTTTGTGATGTTGATTATATTTCTTCGTAGTGACAATGTTGTGAGAGGAGCTTTGTCGCAGTGACAGAAAGATTTTGAAATATTGTATAATTTAAAAGCAGCCATGTGTTACGAAAGACCTGATCGCGGAAGCAAGAGCGTTAAGCTGAGCTGAACTTGACAGTTGTGCTTCCGTCGAGAAGGTCCAGTGACGTCAACTTGATTAAGGTTGCTCAGCTTGCATTGGTGGTTGATTAAGGATATTTGTTCCATTATATATTTGATATTGTGTATTCTGAAATATTGTGTTATTTAAGTGAGCCATGTGCTGTGAAGGTCTTTATTGAGGAAGCGAAAGCATTAATTTAATTTGAACTTGTCGTTTGTGCTCCCGCTGAGGAGATTCAGTAGCTTGAAATATATTCGTGTTTTTTAAAAATAGTTTTTCATTTGTATTTTATTAAGGATATTTGTTTTGTTATATATTTGCTATTTGTATTATTGTATATCATGGATATTCGGGTTGGGAAGTTTGGACGTGTGTGTGTGTGTGTGTGTGTGTGTGTGAATGTGATGTGTGAGTGCGTGGTTAGGATTGAGTGAGGATATTTTGGATTGTTAGTTTTATATGTAATAAATGTTGTCGTAATTGTTCCTCTGGTGTTAGTGTGGGTTGGTTGTTCTCCAGTGGTAGCGCACATGGTTCGTGCCCCGGAAGCGGGGGTCGTGACTGGCTACCATGCCATAATTCATGGACGTGCAAATGTGCTTGATATTAGCCGCTAGAATTTTAAACGTTTACCAGCAGTGCCGTAGCCAGGGAAAATTTCAGAATCTTTTGCAAGTAAGTGCGGACCTTTCTCATTGGATTCAAGCGATAAAACTTCAAATTGGTAGATTTGGGCGCGTTGCAAGCACGTTTTCTAAGAGTGTTTCTTTCTCCGTGGGAGTTTTCCCCGCATTTTACACGCTTGGCAGTCACCTTTTCGGTCTGAATTGCGTTGCAAGCGACTGGATACAGTAGGTCTGATTTCGCACACGAAACATTTTTGTTGTTGTTGGCATCATTTACCAAACACTACAGAGCTCAGAGGTGCATTCAACGATGAATCGAACTTTTCAACAAACTGAAGTGCCATGGTCTGACATACTTTCTTAATTTAGTTGTCGTTCTCTCTTGCTTAGCTTTCTAGACAGCATACATGTTGACACGCGCAGTGGGTATTTCAGAGCTGACTCAGTTCAGAGTTTGAACTACGAGCTATACGTGTAGCACGTGTAGTGTGCTGCCCGCTTGAATCACGTAGAAATAATGTACATTTCTTTCATTTCCGTATCGTGTACCACCATTTGATCTTTGTGGTTTCCCTTTATGATGTATGGCGCTGGACAGCCCTGATCTAAGACGAACGACCTAAGTGAGATTCGTGCGCGTTAACGGTATTGCGGATTGGCCAGCTGAGTAAAAAATACAGGTACGCCAATGGTACTAGGAGGTAGGCAATGGGGCATTGAACCCCCTGCAATTTTTATTCGCTGACCAATCACAGCGTCGGAAAAGTGTCGAAACTGGACTGACTGCATAATGTTATTCTACAGATTCTTTGCACGAATCCTCGCGCACCCGAAGGCGGGCAGTGCCAGATTAGCTTTGCACCTAATCGATAACCTACTCTAGTGCATCGAAATTGAATGGGTTAGTTGTTTCTCTGGATTGCTGAACGTGGTTCTCGTGCTCGGCAAGTGCAGGGCACATGTCCTATCCTTAGCCCTTTTAGCTCAGGGACCCTGCAGCAGGAGATGGATCGACCATGATAATTCAAGGGTAGTGCCAGATGAGCTTAACGCCTGAAAGCGCCAATTCATTTGGCACTGCCCTTGAATTATCATGATCAATCCATCTCCTACAACTGGTACATAGTCGTTAGGCAGCACCTCCCAAATTTGAGAAACGGGACCTTGGGGCTAAAGGGTTAACTCCGTCATTTGAGTTTTTAAATTGGGCTAAAGGCTACGCCCACTCACACACACACACACACATAATATACCCACGCCCACCCCCACAATCCCCGCCTCTGGAAATGTTCTGACGCCAATGCATGAGATTATTTGAAACGCTATGTAGGTGGTGGGCAGTGGAGGGGTTAACACATTTGATGTGTTTCTGTACTGGTGTGGGGGTGGAGAGGAAGTGCCCTACTGTAATGGGATGGGGAGGGGGGGGGAGGAAGGGCCTTCTGTCATACACCAACAGATGTGTCCACTGTGAGGTTTATCTCAATTCTAAACAAATCGAAACACCGCGGCCTTTACCAGCTGCTGCAGACTGTGTTTCTGCCGTCTTTGTTAATTCAACACATAAAACCTCTTGATGGTCCGGAAACACGGAGTTAAAGTGGCGTCAGCAAGAGGCATAGATCCTCATGAACCCCCACAACTGCGAGGGCTCATGAGGATCTGTGCTCCTTGCAAATGGGTGGTGTTCAATAATTATCGGCACTGAACGGGTTAAAAATGAGTAAACCTATTAGCATATCGAATTAAAACGAAAACGAAAAGAAGCACAAAAAAAAAAAAAAAAAAAAAAAAAAAAAAACCTGCGATGTATTTGAACCCTGTGGGTGTCGGTAGCGGTTGACAGGAATCGCCGCGACTAAAACCGACACCGACACCTAGAGGGTTACGTTCTCCTCTACGCCTGCGGTGCTCATGTCAGTAGTGTGCCAGTCGAAATATCTGTTTCCACTGATTTTATCGTGAACATGGGAAACAGTCAAAACAACAACCTGCAATTTCTCTTCCTCTCAGTAGCGTTAAAAGGAAACAAAAGTAAAAAAGAAAAAAAAGAAAAGAAAACAGCAACATAAAATTAAATAAGTAACATGAAACAAAAACTTTAAAAAAATCTAAAATAAACTAAAACAAACATATTAAAATAAAATAAAGTAAAAAAGAAATTAAAGTAGAAAAAATAATAATAGACAAAATAAATAAGTCATAGAAAAAATAAAACAAATACAATCAATTAACACAACAAAATAAAGTAAAACTATTAACTGCAATAAATCAAACCATAATAGGAATGACAAAATCAAATAAACCAACGATACAAGAAAATAAAACGGAAACGAAACTGTTGAAACAAAAACAAAACATGATATTCTAACCCAAAGACACTGACGAACCATTTATGATGGTTAATGTGAGTTAAGCCATCAGCTCCGAAGCACTACAGAAGGAGATGCATTGACCATCATAATTCAAGGGTAGTGCCAGACTAGCTTGGCGCATTCAGGCGCCAAGCTAATCTGGCACTACCCTTGAATTATTATGGTCGATTCATCTGCTGCAACTGGTACATACAGACGCTAGGAGACACCCCTGACCTTGGGGTTAAATGGGTTAGGTGTCTTTTGGAAAATTAATTCATGACCTACCGGCAACAGCACACAGCGTGACGATGAACTGGAAGCTGGCCATTCTGTGCTGACGGTCTTGCTGGTAGGCTCAACGATGTGCTCTTCCTGAGGTTTGGGGCGATGGCTGCCGACTTCGGAACGATGAAATGGCGATACTGCCGACCGGCGAGAATGTACATGGTCGGGGTGTGTGTGTGTGTTATATATACAGGGCGTCGGTTGCTATGACACGATGTCAATACAACATAATATTGCCCGCTTGGCAACCAGACCGGTGCCGTCGTAGACACCACGTCCGGAAAATGGCTGAAAAACGTCAGAAGGATACCGACACCAGATCGAACTGGTTTCTTTCGCGAACTCAGCCAGTTTGACACGCAAACGTGGCCCCTGGTCCATCTGGCGTATCAGTTCGACACACCAAAATAGCCCCACGTTGATCTGGCGCCACGCCAAACCCAGGAGGCAAATATCCTCGGACCGACGACGGTGACCTGTGCACATATATCCCAGTAAGCAAAAGTCCCCGCGCACGACTGTGCGTGGGCCCGAAGACGTTTGCTAGTGGGGACACACACACACATACACACAGCCGTTACTCACTTACTGTGCCCGCCGTTTGCCCGCATACCTTTTGCTATCGAGGCCTGGCATGGTGATCATTCGGGCGTGTTACGCCGGGCGAGCAGAATTCACTTTCAGATGAACACGAGGAAGGCAAGCGGCACAGACAATCATGACCTTTGCATTAGGATGGCCTCGTCAGAATCTATGACTCTTGCAGCTTGGGTGTTTGATGATCGGATGTGTTTTTTTTTTAAATATGAAAGTCGACAAACGATTGGATATTGAAATGCGTCAAGAAAGGGGTGGCCGGGGTGGGATGGAGGGGAAATGAGTTGGTGTGTCTTGACAAGTTGACGCTTGTACTGCCTGTATACCTGCAAACATGTGATCCCTCCCTCCCTCTCTCTCTCTCTCTCTCTCTCTCTCTCTCTCTCTCTCTCTCTCTCTCTCTCTCTCTCTCTCTCTCTCTCCCCACCCACCCTCCTACTCTGCCGCTCTGACATGTTCTGCTCAAACGCCGATGGGCCTCACTACTATGTCTTTAGTGTGTGTTTGCAGAATATGACAGAAATTCATGTCCCTGTTGGCTAGCTGAGACTGCACCTCAACGTTTTTCTTCATTATAATAAGGTATCTGACCTGTCGGCGTTCCTTAACAGTCCCACACCGTTTGATATTTTCGGCCTTACCGAGTCACGCCTAAATTCAAATATCAGTGATGATGCCGTGAAAATTCCTAATTTTAGTATCATGAGAAGGGACTCCTCCCGTCACGGTCAAACAGGCATTGCTGTATACGTTCATCACTCTATTGAACACTTAGTCCGTATGCGTAAAGTCTTAGAAACGGCTGAAGTAGAGTGTGTGTGGATTGAGGTTAAGAGCCCGTACTGCTCACCGTCATTTGTCGGGTTTCTTTACCGCAATCCGGCGTCTACCTTCGAGTGGTATGACAATTTTACCACTAACCTAGACAAAGTATGTAAAGGACACAATGACGTCATTCTTCTAGGTGACTTTAATATAGACATGATTAAACCCCATCCCGCATGGGAAACTACATCTTCTTTATTTGGCCTAGTACAGCTAGTTAAATCCCCCACCAGAATTACCGCCACGAGCTCTACGCTCATTGACCACGTCTATACAAACAAGCCGCAGGCGGTGACCGATGTTAGTGTCTCAGATCTTAGTGTTAGTGACCACTGCCCCGTGATTTGTTGCTGGTCTATAAAACTCCCAAAATTAAAGAAACATCGTCATACCACAACAACCTAAAGGGCATTCAAGCATTTCAATCGTAATGAGTTTCTACACGATCTTAGTAACACTCCTTTTGACGAGGTTCTTCTCACAGATGATCCAGATATTGCGCTCTGCACTTGGTACAGACTATTCCTTGGAGTATTAGACAGATATGCGCCGATTAGAACAAAAAAAAAGTAAAGAGTGAGATACTTCCCCCTTGGTTGATAAAAGAAATAATGCATGCCATGTCGGTGCGAAATGACCTAAAAAGAAAAAAGGACTTTGATGAATTTAAAAAGCAGCGAAACCGTGTTAGGTTAATGGTGCACGCCGCGAGGAGAGACTTTATCCGCAACACTGTCAAGGATAACAAAGATGTGTCAGCAGTGTGGCGGGTACTGAACTTGATCACCCGAGGCAATAGCAGTAGGTCTATAACCATCCCAAGTAATCTCTCCGCCAACACATTTAACGAACATTTTCTGTCTGTAGCGGATTAGATAACTACTCCTAGTCGTGACACAGAGGCAGACACATGCCCCGATTACATAATTAATTACTACAACAGAGAAAGCAACTGGCACTCCACCATTTAGTATCCCCATACTTGTGGTGCACGAAGTGGGCAAACTAATTAGTGACCTAGCTAATAAAAAGTCTTCCGGCCATGATGATATCAACCCACAAATATTAAAGCTGTCTGTACCACACATCATTGAGACCCTTACTTATATTTACAACTTATGTATTACAAACAATGTATTCCCTACAGACCTTAAAGTCGCAAAAGTCGTTCCACTGCCAAAATCAAAAGATAGTACTGACCCTAACAATTATAGACCCATTTCTCTGCTGTCAGTATTATCTAAGCCCCTCGAAGGCATATTCATAAACATCTGTCTGACTATAAAGAATCACGAAAGTTGCTCCATTCGTCTCAGTCAGGATTTCGCCCTCGGCACTCATGTCATACGGCTCTGAGCAGATTAACAGACACATGGCTTTCAAATAAATTATGAATAATTCGCAGTTGACAGGTGTAATTTATCTTCACTTTAAAAAGGCTTTCGACTTAGTCAACCATACAATATTGATTTCCAAACTTAAGCATTATTTTCGAAATGACATGGCTGTTTCGTTGTTTACGTCATACCTCGAAAACAGGAAACAGAAAGTAATTGTAAATGGAGCCTACTTTTCTACTAAACATGTTAAACTCGGAGTTCCACAGGGGTCAATTTTAGGTCCTCTTTTATTTTGTATTTATTTAAATGACCTACTTCTGAGTCTCACCTACGAAACAACACAGTGTGATATGTTCGCCGATGATACCTCGATCCACACAGCTAATAAAGACATAAGTGTAGTTGAAAACGGCCTTCAACAAAGTCTCGATGATATAGCAGCATGGTGTAAAGTCAACGCTATGATTCTGCATCCTACTAAAACAACATCTATGATTATTGCAACACGCCAAAAGCATCAGTTGAAACCATTAAAGCTTAATTTATCACTCGGCAACGAAATCATAGAGCAGGTAGCCGAACATCGTCTTTTGGGGGTCACAATTGATAATCAGCTGAGGTGGCAGATGCACATTGCCAATGTCTGTAAAACGGTCTCTAGAAATGTCTTGATGTTATCGAAATTAAAGTATTTCACACATAGTAAAACCAGAAAATTGTTCAGTAATGTACACATCATGTCACATATAAACTACGCATCGACGGTGTGGGATTGTTGCAGTGATGTACATTTAAAAAGACTAAATTCTTTACATAGGAGAATGGCTAAATTAATTCTTCCCGACCCGCACTTGACGACCGAGGAAAAACTCAGTATAGCTGGATTTCTACACCTTCAAAATCACTTTAAATTTAACAAAGGGGTACTGATGTTTAAAGTGTGGAACCATAGCGCTCCAGAATATCTAACAGAGCTGTTTAATAAATCAGACTCCTGCTATGGGAATATGAGGGGTCTTTATATTGTTCCAAAACCCCGAATAGATATATTTTAATCTACTTTGTCATTTGCGGGTTCCACACTGTGGAACTCACTCCCACATCACGTTAAAGCCACTCCGACATTATCTCGTTTCAAAACAAGTCTTTATAGATACCTGATATCAATCAAATAACAATATCTAGTTATACGTAGACACACGAATGAATGTGAATATTCTAACAGTCATGTGTATGTGCGTGTGTGTGCGTGTATGTGTGTGTGTGTGTGTGTGTGTGTGTGTGTGTATGGACGCGCGCGAGTGCGTTTGTGCGTGTATGCGTGTGTTTGTGTTTAGCGGACTATAATTATATCTTGTATCACTGTGCTTTGATGTCCCTGTTTTATGTATATTTTGTACTGAGTTAGTCGTAGTTGTAGCAACGGCAGGTACGAAAAATGACATAGTCACTGACTGTGTTAATATCTTCACCGATGTAAAATAAAGATTCATTGATTCTTTCATTCATTGCATGGAGGGCGTTGCTCACGGCCTACCAAAGTCAGGTTGAGACTCTCATTAGCTAATGTAATATAACAACAACCTTGAACTGCACACTGGCAAAACAACAGAAATGATTGTGCTCCTGAGAAAGAAACAGTCCCCTCCCCCTCCGCCTCTTGTGATCAATAGTGAAATTATTGAAACTGTCCAGAACTTTAAGTTTCTTGGCACTACCCTGTCATGTGACCTTAACGCTTAGGTGGGAGGAAAACACTCGCCTCATCGTCCAAAATGCATAGCAGGGCTTGTTCTTCTTGCGACGTCTGAAAAGTTTCGGTCTCAGTGCCCACATGTTGATGAAATTCTACCGAGCTGTGATCGAGAGCGTGCTCACCTTTCCGATCACGGTTTGGTATGGTTCCATTACGGCCAAAGAGAAAATCAGACAGAACAGGGTGGTCAAGACCGCTTCAAAAATCATAGGCAGAGATCTTCCTAGCCTGGACTCGCTGTACCAGCAGCGTCTCTTACGTAGAGCAAGTCTTATCTCCAGTGATTCCACCCAAACTGGCAATGAACTTTTCCAACTTTTACCATCAGGGCGTAGGTACAGGTCCATCAGTACCAGGACCAGCAGATTCCGCAACAGGTTTTTCCCTCTGGTTGTTCGCGCTTTCCCTGATCAACCGGACTGATTGGAGAGAGCGCGAGCGGCGAGTGAGAACTTGTCGGAATGTGTACAGTCAGCTTATAACTGAATCAGTGAGGCCGCGGCGTGCCCGTTCGCCGTGTTTAATACCAGTATTTCCTTAGTATTTAGCATGAAAATAATATTTGAGTTCACTGTGTGTGTGTGCGTGTGTGTGTGTGTGTGTGTGTGTGTATGTGTGTGTGTGTGTGTGTGTGTGTGTGTGTGTGTGTGTGTGTGTGTGTGTGTGTGTGTGTGTGTGTGTGTATTATTTTAGTCTTAGTAACTGAGATCAACACATTTCTATGTTTTTTTTTTTGTTGTTTTGTTTTGTTTTTTACAAGGAAACATATGGCAATAAACTATGTTATCTTATCTATCGTTGGGACATAAGATCGAGAACCTTTTAGTCATAAATCCCAAAAACTAACTTGCATGTACCCTCTAATGACTGCGCCAGATTTTCACCTTACAATGGACCCTAGGGCCAACGTATGCCTCAGTGGGTACTCGCACTCGCACAGTCGTGCTCGGACCCACTGCGGCCAACATAGGCCAACGGCCATTTAATTACTGTATATCTACAGCGTCATATTTCAATGTCAGAGAAGAGCGAAAAGCTCAGGGCCGTTGGATGCCAAGCTAATCTGCCACGTAGACAACTGCTTGGAAAAAGAAAAATAAGATCGAGTCGTGCCATCTAAAAATGCGTCGAATAACACAGTATGCCCCAGGACCGAAATCCCCACATTTTGAAGTTGCCCTCTGAATGATTGTTTTGCAATTCTAGAGACAGATCGAGCATGATAGTTTACGGGTGGTGCCAGAATAGTTTGGGGCGTATGGGCGCCCAGCTATTCTGGCACCACCCGTTAACGATCATGTTCGATCCATGTCTTGTTGTGGTGCGTCAGGGCTGAATGAGTTAGCAATCCGGACCCAAAAGGTGACTGCCAACTGTGTAAAATGCAGAGAAGGACCCAACGGAGAAAGAAACACGCTTAGAAAATACAGTTTTAACACCGTTTATTAATAAATAT
This sequence comes from Semisulcospira habei, assembly GCA_036245525.1. Taxonomy (NCBI): domain Eukaryota; kingdom Metazoa; phylum Mollusca; class Gastropoda; family Semisulcospiridae; genus Semisulcospira; species Semisulcospira habei. The sequence continues at coordinate 7,727,288 of BTPG01000006.1, forward strand.
AGTCAAACAAACAAGTATAGAGCTCAGTCGCTCTTTCTCTGTCGCAGAAGAAGTGTGGCAACTGAAGATAATAAGGTAAGTGGCTTACGACTGATCTCTGTACTTGTTTGTCTATGCTGAAGCAGGATATTTACCTAAAATAGTAATAGATTGTGTTGTAACTGGATTTTCTAAGCGTGTTTCTTTCTCCGTTGGGTTCTTCTCTGAATGAGATAAGCTATGCCTTTTTCGTGGCTCACATAAAAATGCCAAAGCAGATGCTTTTAGTCACTGAGCCCAAATTGTCCGTATTTCTTCTTTGTTTGCCTCAGATCATGGGCACACACAGTATTACATGCATGCCAAAATATAAAAGTGCTTAACCCATTCAGCCCTGACGCACTACAGCAGGAGATGGATCAACCATGATAATTCAATGGTAGTGTCAGATTAGCTTGACGCCTAATCTGGCACTACCCTTGAATTATCATGGTCGAGCCATCTCCTGCAACTGGTGCACAGTCATTAGATGACGCCTCCAAAATTTAGAAAATACGGCTGTCGGGCTGAATGAGTTTCTCATTCTACCCGATATACAGCAAGATAAGGATGGACCATGATAGTTATTTATTATTATTATATGGTATTTATATGGCGCATTTCTTATATTTATAATATAACTCAATGCGCAGAATGTAGCCGCGAACTGAACCCAACAAGCAGGCTCACGTGAATCACGCGCATTCACTCACACACTGTACGTAAACACTGAACATTCACGTGGTGCTAAGGGCAAGCTCAAGCAAGCTACTGACGGTATTTGGAAATCGTTTTGTATTTGAAATTTTTTATTAAGTTGGCTGAAACTGATACCAAAGTAAAGGGGGAGGAAAGAGCCGGAGTACCCGGAGAAAGAACCCCCGACGGTCCGCCCGAATTAACGGTTACACTTACTAGAGGAGAAAAATCCGACGCCGGAACACAGAATCGAACCTCGCACCTTTAGGTGATGCCTGAATAGCTTGGTGCTTATTTGCGCCAAGCTATTCTGGCATCACCCTTGAACTATTATGGTCGATCTGTGTCCTGCACTGCAAAGCAGTCTTCAGAGGACAACGGCAACATTTTCGGGATTTCAGTCTTGGGTCACTACCCTCGCTTCCGAGGCGCGAACTATGAGCTCTACAACTCGAGACACACCATGACCCACACTAACACAAACCTAACATAAACACCAGAGGAACAATGACGACGACATTTATTACATATAACCCTAACAATAATCAACTATTCTCACGCAATCCTAACCACGCATTCACACACATTCACACGCACACACGTCCAAACTCTCCAAACCGAATATCCGTTATACACAATACTAAACAACAACACATACATAACAAACAATTATCCCTGACAAAATACGAAAGACTAAGAAAACTAATATATAATAAACAAATATCCTAAATAAAATACAAAAGGAAACTGAGGCTGAAAAGCTTAAATCATAAGCCACTGGACCCAGACGGAATCACAAGCGTCAAGCGCTAACGCCATTTAGACCAACGCCTTTGCTTTTGCGAAGAGTCCCTCACAGCACGTGGCTTCTTAAGTAATACAGTATTTCAAATAGCACAATATAAAAAAATACGATGAACCAAATATGCTTACTAAAACACAAATGAAGCTCGAGAAAAATGAATATAGTTCGTAAGCTACTGTATCTCCCCAGCGGGAGCACGAACGACAAGTTCGAATTAAATTAATGCCTTCGCAAACTAGACATTCACAGCACAAGGCTCCTTTGGCTAACACAATGTTTCAGAATATACAATATCACGTGAACAAATGGAGCAAATATCCTTAATCTAACATGACTGAATATATTTCACGTTACTGGACCTTCCCGCCGGAAGCACAACCGTTAAGCTCAGCTCCGCTCGACACTCTTGCTTCCGCGATAAGGCCGTCCGTACACAGGCTGCTTTGAAATAATACAATCTCTCAAAAACTTTCCGTCACTGTGACAAAGCTCCTCTCACAAGCCTGTCACTACGAGAAGATGAAATAAATCTCACAACGTTCTTTACGAGATTATGAACAAACAAAACTTTACTTAAAAAGGTTAGAAATAATTAAACGGGACTACCCGACATGACTAAACACGGGACGTGCCGTGACACTCGCAACAGCACCCAGGTACGTCGTCGCAGCCCCACAAGGCGCGTGACACAGTCAGCCTCCACTCTCAGTAATACAGCACGGTGGCAAACTTAGCCGGTTAGTTCTTTAAGCTTTAGGCCGTTGAATTCGGACCATTGGATTAGGATGCACTAAACACAAGTGCAAAAATACACCTATAAATAATTAACAAAGAAACAAAATAATCACATCACCCTTCCCGAAACTTTATTTGCCGTCTTTTATATTCCCTTCACCTCTCTCCCGCAACAATAAATTGAACCCCAACAAAGTACATATTTATACGTCACCACATGACTCACCTCCGAATTCACCCTCCGACGCTAAATACAGATGACATTCACTTTTTCATTCTATACTTACACTTGCCAATACACACTAACCAAAATAATAACATAGCAAGCAAACACAAACAAACCCCCGAGCAAATGGCCACTAAAGACTTTTTGCGCTTACTTATGGTCATCCGTGAAGACGCCCCGGCTAGGACGAAGACAAACAAGGACAAGACAAGCCAGGGGTTAAGTCGTCGCAGCTCTCGTATCACAGGGCCGATACAAACGAACGAAACAGCTGCTTGAGGCCTCCAGCAAATGGCGAACCACGCCTGAAAGACCACCCTAGGAGACTGCTGGAAAAACGACTGACTAGTTTGCAGTTGGAAAAACGACTGTCTAACGATTTAGATAAGGTTAGGTTAGCGAAGAAACGCTTAGTAACTCATGTGATTGAAATTCACGTGAAACAATAACCACCCGATCACGCAGACCGGGCGATCACGTGCGCCACGCCATCCACCAAATTCTCTCGCACGGCAGCAAATACTCGTGTACAGGCCAGATACCCCACCTAAACTACCCGTACGTCCGGTGACTATCTAAATCCTGTCACCCCTCTAAACTTACTCCCCTACAAATTAGACGAAAAAACCCGTGTCGTGACAGGGTACAATGAGTTAGTAAGTTCTTTCCCTGTATCATCTTTACAAAACAAATGTAACTGTTAGCAAGTAATCTGAAGAATTAATCTGTATAGCTATTTAGCTGTAATTACAAACAAAAACAGAATTTCAGATACTGAAATTTGTACTGTGACCTTGAAACTACTTTGTTCACCTTCTTTGGTTGCCTACATAGAGGCTTCGCTTCGGCTACTGAGTTCTACATTGTATTATTTTCTTTGGTGTGTCCCAGGTACCTTTATACTTCTGAAAACTCAATTTTATTGTCTACCGTATTACAAATACGGTAGACTTTGTAATGGGGCTGGTCGGAGCGCAATCCGGAGCATGCACATAACGTTTTTGGCGTGCGAGCAGAAATTCTGTCAAGTAAATTATAAAAATGACCTCACGTCTAACTACGCAAACCTTGCTAGAGAATGTCGTTTTGGCGCAAAAGCGTATGTGTGTATACGTATCTATAGGTGTGTGTGTGTGTGTGTGTGTGTGTGTGTGTGTGTGTGTGTGTGTGTGTGTGTGTGTGTGTGTGTGTGTGTGTGTGTGTGACAGCGACTAGAGTCCGCGTTTGATGACGGACAAGATTGAAATTTTAGGAAATGAAGAAAATGTCCGTTTCACAAAAACCGGTTGATCCAAACTGGAGTCCGTAATTTTTGGTTTTTTTTATTAGATATTTTGCGTATAGCTAGGTAAAAGAGACATATTGAATGAGTTTGTTAATCAGCATTGTACCTCTAGAACGTTTTGATTGATATTTAAATATTTGTTGAAATTTTTTTTTTCACGTTTTTGGAATTAATTTCACAAATTATATGGGTTAATCTTAAAACAATTGAAGTTTTTTATGAAAACAACAATCTTGTCATTAATAATCTCATGATTTTTCGTATACGGTATTTAAATAAGCTTAAGGTTTGTCTCGGCTATCGAGTAGGATTAGTTCAATTGTGACCTTTGACCTAGGTGTGAAAATCAGTTTTCTGCACCACTTTTTCGGAATCATTTGTAAAATAACCAACATAACTTTAATTTATTTTTTTACGAAAAAAACTATCTTCTCATTAATACCCGCAAGATTTTTCATAAACGGTGTTTCCTTAAGCCTGCTATTTGTCCCGGCCTTGGGGCAGGATTAAGTCAAATTGTGACATGTAAGCCCTAGGCGTGAAAATCAGCAAAAAAATTGCAAAGTTGATTCTCTGATACGTCAAATATTAGTACTGCGATGAGTGACGTATAACATCGAGTCGTCACTATGATCACGGCGTCGTGGGACTTATGATGCCATGACGTGAAGCTTGGAGTGTCGTCATTTCGCTGCTCGTGCTATTATTCTTCTTCAGAATGACTATGCTACGCCAGACCACAGAGCTTACGAATGGCGGGAATCGCCGTGTGTCCGTCTTTATTTTTGTGTGCCAGTGTGTGTGAATCAGAGGGTGGGTTAGAGTTGAAGGAGATGGGTTCCGGTCGCTACACGAGCCCACAAAACGTACTAATGGCGAGAAGCGCCGTGTGTCCGTCTTTATTTGTGTGCGCCGACGAGTGTGTTGATCTGAGGTTGGCTTCTCTCTTGGCTTGACTTCGCGAACGAAGATTTTATAGGAGTTGCCCACGACGTCTGCAGGCTTGTTCGTGGCTGCGGAGGCCAATCCGAGACAGGCAGGTTCGACCGCAGTGGCTGCAGGGGAAGGTATGGCCGGGGTTCTGAGCTGCGGCATCTCTGTTTTTTCTCCTGAGCCGCTTGTCATTAAGGCTAGCTCTGTGAGAGTCCTCAAAGGAGACAGCTGCCTTGTAAATGGTGGAGCGCCAGGTGTCACGGTCCGCAGCAAGCGAAGACCACTGGTGGTGGTCGATTTGGCAGGCACTAAGTGACTTCTTGAGACAGTCTTTGTATCTCTTCTTTGGTGCCCCTCTGTCACGGTGTCCAGTAGCAAGCTCGCCGAACAGGGTGATCTTTGGTAGGCGATGATCCTCCATCCTGGAGACATGCCCCGCCCAGCGGAGCTGTGTCCGCAACAGCAAAGCCTCGATGCTCACAGTTTCAGCCTGTTCAAGGACCTCGACGTTGGTGACATAGTCACTCCAGTGAGTGCCCAGGATGGTACGCAGGCAGCGCTGGTGGAAGCGTTCGAGGAGTCGTAGTTGGCTGCGGTAGAGGGCCCAGGACTCGGAACCATACAGCAGGGTGGTGAGGACCACAGCTCTGTACACGCTGATCTTGGTGCCTGTTTTCAGCTGTTGATTGTGCCACACCCGCTTGAAAAGTCGCCCGAAAGCGCTGTTCGCTTTTGCCAGCTTGCTGTCAAGCTCCTTGTCCAGCTTGGCGTCCGACGTGATAATAAGCGTTGGCTTAGAGAGGAGGGAAATGGATCAGCATTATAAGCCTACAAATATGAACAACTCTAAATGTTCTTAAAAGATAAACGCATCTGAGCTTTAAACAAGACGGTAAACTTTGGGATGCAATCCTCATCTTGTTTCTAAGCACACACATATTCTGTGCCACGTTAGGACTAATCGCGCATCAAGCAAATTCTGAGCAAACTACACACTATATTTTTTTTTGGTACGAATGTAGTTCTCTTGTAACCCGGGGTTACATTTTGTTTCCGTGATCATGCATACAAACCAATTCGGCTTATTCCTCCCTGCGGGACTTAATGACTGGAAGTAATAAAAAACGAAAACCGTCTTGTACAGCTCACAAAACATCCACGATACTCACAAAACATCATTCGAATGTATGCCTACAGTCTTGTGATAATACATATTTGCATAACGTTGCATGTTTTCAGGTGCGTCAAAAAAGAATCATTGGACCAAGACTGGATGAACAAACATTGTGTCGGTTTTGACTGGCTGTAAGTTTGCGCATACTGAATTTTAGGAAATAGAATTATCTTTTTGTTGTTTTTTTACTTTTTTATTTTTTTTATAGAATCTTCTTTCTTTTTGTTCAAGTGTAGAGTTATTCTCAAAACTCAATGCGTAGCTCTTTCTGTCCGCTTTAAAATGTCACCTAAACACTAAGAGCAAGATTTATCCAACATTTCTCGCACAGTTGACATATGACGGATCGACCATTATAGCTGTTTACCCGTTCAGGCACACTACTGCAGGAGACGGATGGACCATGATGATTCAAGGGTAGTGCCAGATTAGCTTGGCGCCTTTTAGGCGCCAAGCTAATCTGGCACTACCCTTGAATTATCATGGTCGACCTACCTTCTGCAGCTGGTACATAGACGTTAAGTGACACTTCTAAACGTTAGGAAATGCGGCCGTGGCTATAAACGGGTTAAATGTTGTGTGTAATCAGCTAATCAGACACGATCCTTGAGCTGTCTTAGGCGGTCTATGTTCTGCATATGAGGCTGGAAACGAAACAGGCAATACATTAACATAATAACAACTTTAGGCTTCGTGGTGTAAAACGTCCGTTGAACACACGCCCAGAAACACAAAGGCAGGACAGAAACGCATTCTCAGAAAAAGGGCCATAACTCAGGCAGGACAAAAAGATTTCTACGTTATGAGTCAAAGGAACTGACCTGCTGCGTGTCACATCGTAAATTTAAATAATTTATTGTTTGATCGCCATTCAACAGAGGCTCGGTGTCAGTAAGAAGCAAGTTTCAGTTTCATTTATCTTTCAATCTCGGACCCACTGGGGGCATGAGAGAAATGACAAAAACACAAACATAAACTGTGCTCAAGAAATAAATATAACATTAACATTAGACTAAGGGTACGCGTTAGATTGTTATATATCAAAAATACAACTCATGGACTTTCAACAGCACAAACAATTGACATACATATTATAGATCATACTCCGATAAGATCATTTTGTGTGTGTTTGTGTGTGTGCATGCATGAGTGTGTGTGTGTGTGTGTGTGTGTGTATGTGTGTGTGTGTATAACAGACAGGAAATGAAAGTATACGCCTCACGCAGAGTACATTCTGAAAGTTCGAGGCGTTAGCCATGGCTAACCTCCCAAGAAAAACCAAGATGCACTCCACGTGACGCACACACTTTCACCTCCTGTTTGTTGTATAACAATACTGACTTAATGATAAATAAGCCACACAACCTGGTTGACAGTGAGCGCGAGGAAAAAATAAAAAATAATCCAAAGTCAGTGTAAAAAGGACTAGTGTAGATGCGAGCTTCAGCCGGTGTAAAAAGGACTAGTGTAGATGCGAGCTTCAGTCAGTGTAAAAAGGACTAGTGTAGATGCGAGCTTCAGTCAGTGTAAAAAGGACTAGTGTAGATGCGAGCTTCAGTCAGTGTAAAAAGGACTAGTGTAGATGCGAACTTCAGCCAGTGTAAAAAGGACTAGTGTAGATGCGAGCTTCAGCCAGTGTAAAAAGGACTAGTGTAGATGCGAGCTTCAGTCAGTGTAAAAAGGACTAGTGTAGATGCGAGCTTCAGCCAGTGTAAAAAGGACTAGTGTAGATGCGAGCTTCAGCCAGTGTAAAAAGGACTAGTGTAGATGCGAGCTTCAGCCAGTGTAAAAAGGACTAGTGTAGATGCGAGCTTCAGCCAGTGTAAAAAGGACTAGTGTAGATGCGAGCTTCAGCTAGTGTAAAAAGGACTAGTGTAGATGCGAGCTTCAGCCAGTGTAAAAAGGACTAGTGTAGATGCGAGCTTCAGCCAGTGTAAAAAGGACTAGTGTAGATGCGAGCTTCAGCCAGTGTAAAAAGGACTAGTGTAGATGCGAGCTTCAGCTAGTGTAAAAAGGACTAGTGTAGATGCGAGCTTCAGCCAGTGTAAAAAGGACTAGTGTAGATGCGAGCTTCAGTCAGTGTAAAAAGGACTAGTGTAGATGCGAGCTTCAGCCAGTGTAAAAAGGACTAGTGTAGATGCGAGCTTCAGCCAGTGTAAAAAGGACTAGTGTAGATGCGAGCTTCAGCCAGTGTAAAAAGGACTAGTGTAGATGCGAGCTTCAGCCAGTGTAAAAAGGACTAGTGTAGATGCGAGCTTCAGCCAGTGTAAAAAGGACTAGTGTAGATGCGAGCTTCAGCCAGTTTTAACTCATCCTGCCCACGACACACACAGCAAGATATGGCTCGACCACGATAGTTCAAAGGTGGTAGAAAAAAGTTTGGTGCCTATACAACCCGTACATACATATGGTATAATCTGACGAGCCATCAAAACTAGTGTGTGAGTATGAGGAGAGGAACATGAAATAGCTACCCAATTTGGACGTTAAAATTCCTTCAGTATTAACTTTATAAAATGAGCTAATTTCAATAGGACAGTTTTGCTGCCGCAAGTAAGTAGCTGTTCAAATCTGACTGCATTTGGTCTGCTGTAATAGTATTATTTTAAACACAGTTTACGCTTTTCAGCAAAGTAAGGGCAGCAAAGTAAATAATAAAATTCATCCCCAATGTTTCCACTGTTACATTTATCACATACTTTATTTTTTTCTACTAATCCCTCTGTGTCTGAGTGACTGTACAGGTAGAGAGTGATTAAGTGTAACATTGATTTTTCTAGGTGTTCGGGTAATTTAAAAATGTAGTCATCCATACCAAACTTTGTCTTGAACATTCTATAATTATAACAACATTCGGATGACTCCACATCAACATACCACTGTTGAATATACGGGTCCTGGAGGCAACGCTTAATCTTTTCTTTTTACCATGTGTAACCATAATCTAAATTATTCTGATTAATCCAAAATCCACTGAGGCCGAGTTCTTCCAAGTTAATCTTGACAGACTTTATGAAAGCAGACTCAAAGTTTCCCTCCTCAAACAGATCAGCAAAAATCTGTACTTGACAACATAAAATTTGCACTTATTACTATTCGTGACAATCCTATACCAAAAACACAGCATCCTTGCTTTGGCATGTAATTCCATAGGAAATTTTCCAAGTTCTCCATAGATAAATAAGGTGGGTGTAGATTTCCTTATGCCAAGCACTATCTTATAATACCTTAGTTGCAATTTTGAGGCTAGCTCTGACATAGATGGGCACCATATTTCACTGCCATACAACAGTATTGGCGACACTAGCCGGTCAAAAAGATCAATTTGTATTTCTAGAGGAAGCAAAAGCAAGCACCAAATCCAACACGCAAAGTGGTCGAGTGTATTTATGAAATAATTATGACCGAACGACCGAACGTCACAACCGTCCAAGGAACATTGACACACGTTGGCCTTAGCAAGAGTCATGGACCCTCATGAGCCCCCGCGACTGCGGGGGCTCATAAGGATCTATGTCTCTTGCATTTGGTTTGTGTTCTTTAGTTCTCGGGAGTGAAATTGAATTGAATTGTATAAACTTTATTGTCCATTAAACGACAAAAATAAAATGGAAAATTTTCTTTGGCTCACAGATACATAAAACAGACAAGCAAGACATAACGACTTAAACTAAGGTAATACTAAAGGTAATACTACAACATATTAAAACATATTAAAGCATAAAACATATTGTTGATTTGGCAGCTACAAAAGCGTTACAAATGTGCAATAAAGAGTGTTGTGTGCGGCTGTTAAATTAAAGACGTAAACGCGTTTCACACCGAAGTGACTGACGGCCATGACGGGCGGGTTTCAAAGGACGGGGGAGTACGACCTGAACACTGATCAATTCAGGGGCACTGCAGCTGTGCAACTTTTGATTTACCAGGACCTTTGAACAAGCCTGTCTTTTTATCCCTGGATTGCGAGTCCAGCTACTTGGGTCGAGACGGGATTAGAACCTACTACCCGGGGGACTCCTTTCGCGCTTTGTCGCTCCGACGCTTAACCGCCTGAGCTATTTCGGTCCACCTGACGGACTTGAAGCCGATTCAACCACCACGATAGTTCAAGGGTGGTGTCAGAATAGCCTCTAGGCGAAAATTATTTGAGCCACTCTGGCTTCACCTACGAAGTATCATAGTCGACAGTCGAGCTATTCAGACATCACCCCTGATCTTTTATGATCAAGCTATCACTTTGTGTTGCTTCAATGGTTTAATCCGCTGGCTGCTACTGGCGATACCATTCGACGCAAAATTAAAAAAAAAAAAAGGGTGGTGAGATTAATCCATTGAGCCCCGAGTCCCTACAACAGAAAATGGATGCACCATGATAATTCAAGGGTAGTGCCAGATTACCGTGGCGCCTTCAGGTGGAAAAACAAAAAAAATATATGACACCATATCGAACTCTGGGAAGGCTTTTCATGGGTGGTTGGAGCGCAGAAGTCCTATTTTAACCGAAATGAACTGTGAACCTAGCCCCATGCAGTGACAACACCTCTTTGGGCCGACGACAGCCGCAGTGAGCCCGCGCACAGCTGTACACACACACACACACACGGCCATACACACACACACACACACACACACACACACACACACAGCCGATGCCTGTACTGACTGCGATATGTTTAAATCCACCGAGCAACGGTACAAGGCAAGACCAGCGGAGTGCAGTTTGAGTATATTTATAAATCTTACTGAACACGACGCATACAAAAAACAAAAAAAACAAAAAACTGGGGGCGGAGGAGGGGGGGGGGGGGGACGCGGATTCGGCAGTTTAGAAAGGGATAAAGACATGTTCTTAGCAAGAGATATAGATTCTCATGAGCCCCCGCTTTTTGCGGGGGCTCATGAGGATCTTATTTCTTGCAGATGTTTGGGTCCCGTAAAAAAAGCAAATAAACAAATTGCTTTAATACAACGCAAAATACTCTCAGACCTCTGTTGTCAATAGCTGTGTCAATACACCATAACTTTGGCAGCGTGGAATTGTTGTATGCCACAGCGCAGTATGAAAACTGTTCAGGCAAAATGGCTTTCGGTTCCTCATATAGCCCAAATGCATTAACCCATTCAACCCTGACGCACTACATCAGGAGATGGGTTGATCATGATAATTCAAGGGTAGTGCCAGATTAGCAGCCTCTGGATCACTGAATGGGACACCCCAAGACGTCTCATAACTTCTCGTCCGGAAATTCCATCCTGCAACCATTCCGGCTAGCGCCCGTCCTTGATCTACTGGCGTTAGGCTTCTTTGTGGTGGCATGGTTAGGAAAGTGACAATTATGCCCCTACTGTACCGGTATTTGTAGCGAAACAGAAGTGCTCAGTGTTCACGACTGACCCCTTTAGCACGTGCATCACGACTTTACCGAGTTTTTCCACCTGCCTGCCTTTGGTACCCTTGCCAATATCGCACAGCTTTTCACAAAAACTGACGATGTTTCACGTGCATTTGACACGTTCGTGGAAATTGAGTTGTTGTCTATTGTTCCCTGTACAGTGGACTGTGTAAGGTCAACTTTTAACCCATTTGGATCGAAAGAACATTGTATTTTATTAGCGTACTTGCGACGATAAGCAATGACACAAAAAATGGGGTGGCCCTTAAGTTTTGACCAAAAGTATATGATGTCAAGCCCAGCCCGGCGCTGCATCAAGACTGGTGTTTCTTTTTGATGACGTTTGGCAAGTTGTGCTGTGACTGTTAACTCCTTTAGCCTGACGGCCGTATTTCCCAAATTTTTAAGGGGTCATCTAATTACTATGCACCAGCTGCAGGAGATCGATTGACTATGATCACTTTCATGGGCAGTGCCAGATCGGCTTGGCGCCGACAGGCGCCAAGCTAATCTGGCACTGCCCTTGAATTATCATGGTCGACCCAACTCCTGCTGTAGTGATTCAGGGCTGAATGGGTTAATTGGATTTTATATATTTTTCTCCGTGCGATGCTGGGAGTTGATACCCGCTGATTCTTGTTAGTACCATTCACGTCTGATCTCGGAAGAACAGCGCGCATTATGCTGTGGCAATACAACCAACGTGCTTTTCTCCCCTTTCAATCATGATCTCAGGACTGGCACTTCTCAGGCCACGCTCAACATCACTGCCTACGGAGCGCGAGTGAATACAGCGAAGCGTGTACCAGCTAGCTTCAGTCCCCCCACATCAGTTCCAGCCGAATGATGTGATGACAGACACCTCCCCGACACAGTGACTGTGTTTCATACAACAGCCTGCGCACGTGTGTACTCTGTAGAATCCATTTTTGACTGCTTTCACGTCAATGCTGTAGTTCTACTACTTTTGCTTTTAAAAAATGACTATGAAGTTATATACTAGTTAACTCATTCTACCCCAACAGCGAAATCCCAAACTTTTGCCGTTGTCCTCTGAAGACTGCATTGCAGTGCAGAACACAGATCGACCATGATAGATCAAGGGTGATGCCAGAATACCTTGGCGCCCATAGGTGCCAAGCTATTCTGGCATCACCCTTGAACTATCATGGTCGATCCATATCTTGCTGTGGGGTGTCTGGGGCGGGGTAGAATGACTTCAGTAACAGTGTAGTGCCGGAGCGACTCTCACTACCAGGATTCCAGGCAGCAACTTTGAAAGTATAATTCGTCTGTTTTGATGTTGTTTATGCGTATTTATAATAATAATAATAATACCGGTTATTATATAGGCGCTTTATCCCAAATCGGCGAATGGACTCAAAGCACCATGAACAGAACCCAACACGCGCGCTCACGTGACACACACACATGCACTCTGAAGACAAACACAGTACAAGACAAACATAGGTGAGAACTGTCAGATCAGCTACTGAGGTTTCGGAAATTTTGATCGCTTGTATTTGAAATTTATAAAGTGGCCTGAAACCAGTACCAAAGTGGAGGGGGGGGGGGTTAGGGGTGGAAGAACCGGAGTGCCCGGAGAAAGAACCCCTGACGGTCCGCCCGAATTAACGGTGACACTTACTAGAGGAGAAAAAAACCGACGCCGAAACCCGGTATCGAACCTCGCACTTTTAGCATTGGTGGCAGGTGCCTTAACCACTGCGCCACTTTGAAAGTATAATAATTCGTCTGTTTTGATGTTGTTTATGGGTATTTCTCATTTGTGTAAATAGTCTCAGCCAAGCAGAAAGTTTAAAAGCATTATATTACGTTTTTAAGAGATACTAATATAGGAATGTCTTTAGTTTGCTTTGTTTAAGGGAAGTTCAGGTCGGGTTGGGGCCGTTGGCGCCGGCCACCTATGAGACTCTTTGGCGACGAGCTTTACCCGTCCCGAGCTACTGTCCATTTGTTGTTTGTAAACTGTTGTGTGAGTGTGGGTGATTGCGAGTTGCACCTGAATGGCGAGACAAATTTTCCTGTACGTGGCAACATGTATTTGGAACATTAAAGTATATTGATTGATTGATTGATTGATTAGTCAAGCAAATTTTCTCGCAAGACTCATCGTGAGAGAACTGCACACCAAACCTCTTGATCAAAGGTCAGTCCGGTACGTTGGAATTTGCGTGTGTTAGTCAGTGGTTGCGTTTCTTTTGGAAGACATTGCACGCTTCATTGAGTTGCGCGGATTAACAATGGTAATGCTGCGAACAAGTGGAGCATATCACCGTCGATACTGGGAAATAGAGTATCATAAACAAATTGTCCAAGATCTGGCTCACGCTATGGTTAGTATGAACATTTCTGCATGCTCCTTGCGTTTTAGAATCTGGGGCCAGTTGCATGAGCGAGCTTAGTCCCGCATTTAGTCAGCCGTTAAGCGACGCACCTTAGTGAGTGGCGCAGGACTAAGCTTGCACATGGTTTCTAAAGAATTAACTCCTTTGCTACCACTCGACGCATATTCAGCGGTTTTTCGTGCACTCGTTAACTCAACCCGTCCCATAAACATGGATTCAAACTGGAGTGTGGGCACGAGGTATAGATCCTCATGAGCCCCCGCAAACTGCGGGGGCTCATGAGGATCTATACCTCTTGCAGTTGGATGACGTTCACGTTTTACCCCGGCGGTGAAAGGGTTAGAGTGTAACCTACTTTGTTTTCCAAAGCTTTCACGCACTAGTAAAAGTTAGTATGTGGCTCTGCAACTCATTGCTAGCGGGCCGCCCGCTCATTTGTCCCGTGTGTGATTTACTTCCTACTGGCTTTCTCACAATTTTACGTTAACACTTTCAGCCCCGGCGCACTACAGCAGGAGACGGATCGACCCTGATAATTGAAGGGTAGTGCCTGACGGCGCCAAGCTAACCCGGCACTACTCTTGACTTATCAGGGTCATCCTTCTCCTGCAACTGATACACAGCTGTTAGGTGACACATCTAATGTATTTGTGACAGGCGGCCTGGGGTTTAAAGGGTTAATGGCCGCTTCGGATGGCTGAACACAAAATTCAAGCTGTACCGAAATAAAATGAAAAGAGGCTGTCAATGCGTGCAGCCCGAAAGGCCAAAAGAACTCCCCCCCCCCCTCCACCCCTCACAACCCCCTCTGTGTAAATGACATTCTAAAAAGGAAAAGATTGCGCCCTCTTGTACCTCACCCCCCCCCCCCCTCCCCCTCCTCACCAACTCTCTCTCTCTCTCTCTCTCTCTCTCTCTCTGCCTAATATCTTTTTAACTGCACGGAACATGCAAGAGCCTGTTTCTCATTCTGCGCGAGTCGTAATGTAAACAGGGGAGCCGGATCGCTGAACGCAGCCGGATCGCTGAACGCAGCCGGATCGCTGAAGGCAGAGCGCAATTGAAACAGTTGACAGCTGTGGTGATGGCAAGATTTGCTGTTATTGCCAATAGCACGTCAGGACTTTCCTGACATTGTCCTGACAGCAATTTCCCGATTAGCGCAAGAGTCGGCGTATCCTCTCAAGATGGCCGCCACGACTATCGTGATGACGTCAGCTTCCCGAGCCCTATTTAGTGGCGGTGACACGGATCAAACGTTGACGCTTTTTCGTCCAGTGTTAACCCCTTGTCCCCTTCACTTCCGATATCCGCACACTAAGCATCTTAAATCGTTAAAAGTTCACAGTGAAAGAGCTAGCCCATATCCGTCCAGAGAACATGGTTACAAAGTGATGCCAGCAAGAGGCATAGATCCTTATGAGCCCCCGCAGCTGCGGGGGCTCATGAGGATCTATGTCTCTTGCATATGGGTTGTGTTGATGATTTCCCAGCAGTAACGGGGTTAATATGAAAGGCAAATGTTGGACTGATGTGTCAGCTGCCTCGTGGCAAAACTGGTTCCTTTGGAAGAGACTTACACAAGGACCAGACCAGCTGAGCTCTGTGTTATCTGTGATTATTCACCTTACGTCTTCCAACCGTAAGGTCCAAAGTCACAGTACAGCTCACATGCAGGAGACCTGGACGATGTCATGAATACTTAACCAACCTCTTTAAGCTTTAGAATAAAAGAACTGTCACGCAATTGTGTTGTGTTGTCGTTCTTTTTTCCCCCACAAAATAAGAGACCAGTTTATTTCTTTAATTTTAAATACTTTACTACTACTACTACTACTACTACTACTACTACTACTACTACTACTACTACTACTACTACTACCACTACTACTGATATTACTACTAATGATAATAATGATAATAATGATAATAATAATGATGATATTACTACTACTACTACTATTACTACTACTACTACTACTACTACTAAAATAATAATAATAATAATAATAATAATAATAATGATAATAATAATGATATTACTACTACTACTACTATTACTACTACTACTACTACTACTACTACTAAAATAATAATAATAATAATAATAATAATAAGGTATATTTTTAAGGCTTCTATACTTTCAATATAAATGTGCTCGGCGCCGTACAAATGATATATTACAGGGTCGGATCAGTTACCTCGAGAGAGTGTGTGTGTGTGTGTGTGTGTCTATCTAATTTTTGTTTGGGACCTTTAAAGGCGTCCCCGACGCTTGGCCTTTTTCTCAGTGGCCGAAAAATCAAACAAGTGGGGCGGGGGTGGGGGGCAGCGTGTTTGTGTGTGTGAAAACTCGCCAAAATATAAAACCGGGATTAGGAGGGGGGAGGGGGTGGAGGATGGGGGGGGGGGATGGAGGGGGTGGGGGAACACCCTAGAAAGGGACTATGTCATAGGATTTTTAAGATTATTCGGTCCAAGGCGGATGGGGGGCGAGGGGGAGGCGGTGGAAGAGGGGCGTGGATGGAGGTGGGGGGGGGGGAACACCCTAGAAAGGGACTACGTCATAGGATTTTAAAGAATATACGGTCCGAGGCGAATGGGCGGGGGGGGGGGGGGGGTGAGGGGCGGAACCCCTGGAACCCCCCCCCCCCTCCCCTTGCACCTTTCATCCTACAACACATGTATACTCCCCAACATGCACACACACGTAACAAAATGCACAAGAAATCTGAATCAAATAACAAAATGTACACACCAACAAATTAAAACGCTCACACACAAAAAGACATACCGTAATCTAATACAGGATAGACTTTTCTACACGAATTTCAGAAAGGAACCAAACGTGCAACCAGGAGCAACCAGTGCCAAAGTGCAACCAGTCGCGATGGCTCAAGAGGATATATATCAAATAAAAGTTGGAAAAATTCGGGCCTGTGGTTTCAGAGATATTGCCTGCACAACGGCTCACACAAATATGGCCCCTGCGACCTTCAGCTTACAGGTCGTGAATTCATTCTGTTAAAAACATCACTTATGAGGGTGAGGCATCTTTTCCTAAAATTTCAGAGCAAATCAGTACAGCGGTTTCAGAGTTATTCTCTGCTCAATAATCTGCAAGAAAGATATGGCAACTATAGCCTTGACCTTAAGGTATAGGCACAGATAAGATTGATGGCAATATGTAATATGGTAAAATACTATAATCTAAAATTTGGATTAAATAGGCCCAATGGTTATTGAGATATTGCCTAGCACACAATTCTGCACAAAACAAATATGGCCGTTGTGACCTTGGCCTTTACGACAGTGAATAGATTCTGGTGTGCAACCCTCTGTGTCGTCACAAAATATCACAATTTGCCATTCGGATCACACCGTTTCGGTGTTTACAGAAACATTGCCTGGACAATTTGGTTAGTTAGTTATTTGGGTTTAACGCCAAGCAGGCGACTAAGGCCATCTCACTGTGGTGCCTGAACAATGACATACATAATAAATGTAGCCGTTGTGACCTTGACCTTAACCAATGTGACATGATCCTGGTGTGGGATATAGTCTAGCAGCTGCCCTTCATAGACGATCAGCCGTTTACGAGATAGTGATTTTCTAGAGAGTAACAAAGGTTTGGGTATATCAAAATGAAGTCTAGTATGAATAAAAGCAGTGCGCACTCGTTTTAAACCGCCGGAGGATGGAGACATTTTTCTGTAGCACATTTTGTTTCCAGTATGGCTGCAGACAAAACCAGGACCGTCGCGGCCATGTTTACAGGGGATCAGTAGTTTACACGGGTCTCATTGTTCCTGTATTCAGTGGTAGTATGCACTATATGTCACTTAAAAGGATTTCATTTTTTAAAGTAATATTTTCACACTTAGATATATTAAGAGAAGAAACAATTACGAAAACGCTTGCCTTGAACTCAAAATTAATATCGTTACTCAACAATAAGGTATTCCAAAATCACGTGATCAACACATCACGTGATGCCACGACCTCCGCGGACGTGAATTTCGGTGTGCCGACGGGTTCTTTTTGATTTATTCTACATAAGCTTGTTTGTTTAAAAAAAAAAAAGCAAACGTGTAAAGTTGCTGTGTGCATTTTTACGGCTTGATAAAGGTTTGTCACGTTTATTTCCATTCACTTTACCATCGTTTTGCCCGTTTCATTTCGACAACACAGCACCAAAACAAAACGCAACCCACAACACAAACAAACGCTATCTTCAAAACCTATGTTGCATTCTGTAAAATAAAAAGAGTGCCACACCACTTGGTTTTAACTGTCATGGCTGAGCAAAGTTTCGGAACTTGATTAATTATTTTATGCAGCAGTAACATTTATTTTAATCAGTTGCACTGACAAGCTATGTTGTGATGTGCGATCACTGCCAGTGCCAATTATGCAGTCTCAGTGATCACTGATGGTACAGTACACTTCACACTGAAAAAAAAAAATACACAGCACAATGTGAACACGCTTGGAAGTTCATGCAATGCTTTGTTTAAAATTGAACCCTATCTTGCTAGCAGTAGCCTACTGCACTAAAGAGGAACTTATTTTGCTGCTGTGTTATTTGCAGTTTGTCTGCATATAGACATTTGCAGTTTGCTGCAAGGATTCTTAGCAGCTGACATTAGCACTGACATATATATTGGGATTAAAACGAGAAAGAAAACGGAGAAAGGTGACACAGAGATGATTTAATAAATCAGTCAAGTGATCAAATGAATGAGATATCTATGTTTTATGATAAACAGCTAGTTATGGGAGGAGGGGGGTGGGGGGGGGGGGAGGCACATACTTTATAATATACACGTACTATTTCTTTCAGTGTTTCCATCACCCACTCATAACACCATTAGACTCGATGAGTTGTCATGTTTTGAGTGGTTTACAAAATACATGTACTTGTTGCTTTTACATTATCTTCTTACTGGTTTGACATTTCGCTGTAAGATTTACAGTCCCATACTTTAAGCGTGTTCCCCCTAACGCACACAGAAGTTGACTGTATCATTGATATGTGTGTGTAGGTAGCGTTTGGTTTTGTTTGAGGTGGCAGTTTTGGCCTCACCTTTAAGTTTGGTGCCGCTGTGCATGTGGCCACCAGTACTATTTACAGAACGGATGACTGCATATGCAGGCTAGTTCACGGTATCAAAATTTGAACTGGGCAGCCTATTGTTTGAAGTGATCAGTGGTAGCAACATCCATGATGTATGTATCCATTTGGCCACTGGTACTGTTTACAAAGGTGCTGTTTACAGAACTAGTGGCTGAGTATGCATATTATTATTAGTACTGTTATTGTTATCAGGTGTGGCCTTATCTCTAAGTTTTGATGCCCCTGTGCATGAGGCCAACAGTACTTTTCACAGAACTGATGGCTGCATGTGCAGTGTGGTTAACTGTGCACATGAAATTTGTAGGTGGGCAGCTAAAATACAGGCAGTCAATACAAGCCACTTGCTTAACCTGAAGTCTCTAGGAGATTTCACAGTCCACTAATGCCCATCAGTATACAACTGTGCATGTCTTTTGTGGGTGTTCTGTGATTTTGTATGTGGGCTGGGGTTGAAAGTGGGGCGGTATGGCACCTATTACCATGTATGTACAAAACTTACAGTACAAACAAACATAAATTAATAATTTTAATAAATAGTTATTTGGGTTTAACGCCGCGCGGTAGACTACGGCCATCTCACGGCAGTTAAATAAATAAGATAAAGTAAGTCAAAGATACCTGGGACATACGAATGCTACGTAAAGTATAGATTATGATCACGCACAGATGTACATTGGTGGATGTTCTGCGGTTTTGTGTGTGTAACTGGATTGGGGTTGGGAGCGAGCGATACTGCACCTATTACCGTGTACGTGTATAAGACATAAGACATTTATTCACCAAGTAAAACGTTACAAGGATTTTTGTGTGGCATGGCGACAGTAAAATATGTCCTCACTTGTAGGGCATTCATCATGTCATACACTTAGTTGGCGATCATCCTATATACAGCACTAAAAGATAGATAAACACAATATTAAACACAAATCAGTCATATGTCACAAATCATGGAATCACGTTGTTCCCTGCATGGTGATGTATTGAGGACAGCTTCTGGAAAAAAAAATTGCATCTAAATCGAGAGGTTCTTGCTTTAAAAGCACGAAACCGCCGGCCAGAGGGCAGAAGCTCGAAGAGATGATTGGCTGGGTGTGACAGATCTGACAGAATAGTACTGGTGGCCACATGCACAGGGGCACCATGGTGTATGTTCTTGAGCTGTATGCTGATGTGTATGTACAAAACCTACATTACAAACAAACAAAATAAATAAATAATTTAAATAAATAAGATAAAGTAAGTCTAAGGTACCTGGGACATATGCATGCTAGGTAAAGGATAGATTAAAAATTATGAACATACACAGATGTGCATGTCCTTCCTTTGGTAGGTGTTCTGCGGTTTTATGTGTGTATTTAGGTAAGGGTTGGGAGCAGGCAGTATGGCACCTATTACCATCTATATATGTGTATATTTTCTTGTTTGCTGATGTGTATGTACAAAACCTTCATTACAAGCAAACAAAATAAATAAATAATTTAAATATATAGTTATTTGGGTTTAATGTCGAGCAGACGACCAATGCCATCTCATGGCGGTTAAATAAAAAAGATAAAGTAAATCAAGATACCTGGGACATATGAATGCTCAGTAAAAGATAGATTATGAACATGCACAGATATAAGTGTCGTTTGGTGGGTGTTCTCTGGTTGTGGAGTGGGGTTGGGAGTGGGCAGTATTACCATATATGTGTATGTGAACATCAGCATATGTACAAAACCTACTTTCAAACAAATAAAAATAAATAATAAATTTAAATAACTAGGACATATGAATACCAAGTAAATGATATATTATTATGAACATACACAGATGTGCATGTCCTTTAATGGGTGTTCTGTGGTTTTGTATGTGAGGTGGGGAGCGGGTGGTATGCACCTATTACCATATATGTGTACATGTTATGTTCACATCATATTATGTGTATATGTATGTTCTCATCTTGTATGCTGATGTCCCCCACCCAGGTCTACCCTGGGGGACTTGGGTGGAGTTAACTACTTTTTAGTTCCCAGGTTGACCCTGGTCAGCCCCACAGGGTGGGTTTCCCCTCTATTCTGGGGCCTGTGTTTCTGTCTACCCTTGGTACATTCACCTGTATTTACCTTTTTTAAACTCTTCCTACTGTCTGCACTTCTTGTAGCTCTTGATATTGCATGTGTGTTGCTAAAGGGTCTAGTTAGGTTTATTTAGTGTATTAGACCAGCTGGCGACATACATTCAATATTCGGTTTAGTTTGGGTTTTTTCACAAGCAGTGCAGGCACGTCCTGAGAAAGTCTTGTTGCTGTCGGGACGTTAAACAATGTACAATCAATCATTTTATGCTGATGTGTATGTGCAAACATACATCACAAACAAACAAACAAACAAACAAACAAAATAATCAATTAATAAAATAAGTTGGGGATACCTGGGACCTATGAATATGAATAATAATAATAATAATTACGGTATTTATAATGCGCTTATCTTATAATAATTATAACTCTAAGCGCACACTCACAACTCGCGCACGCATGCGCACGCTTTAGACAATGACTCATGTACCACAAACAGTGAAATACATTACGACGGTCAGCTTGGGGTGGGCAGTGTGGTGATATAGTGCTAAAACTGTTGAAAGAGGTGAGTTTTGAGGGCGGACTGGAAGGAGGAGAGAGAGTGTTTCTGACGGAGAGAGAGTGGGAGAGTGTTCCAGATGGATGGACCGTAGACGGAGAAGGATCGGGGACCGAAAGTGTTAAGTTTGGTGCGAGGGATGTGGAGGCGGAGAGGGTCGGAGGCAGAGCGGAGGGAGCGGGAAGGTGTGTAGGGGTGAAGTAAGTTGGAGAGATAGGCAGGAGCGCAGTTCAGGGATTTGTAGCAGAGAGACAGAACTTTGTATTGGATGCGTTGGGGGATGGGGAGCCAGTGAAGGAGTTTGAGCAGGGGTGTGATGTGGTCGGATTTTTTCTTTCTGAGGACGAGGCGGGCAGCATTGTTCTGGACGCGTTGGAGAGTGAAGATGGTGGAGTGAGGGAGACCGGAAAGGAGAGAGTTGCAATAGTCGATGCGAGATAAGATGAGAGAGACAGCAAGTTTGGTGGCAGCTTCGGTAGTGAGGTATTTTCTGATCTGACTGATGCGGCGAAGGTGGAAATAGCATGCCTGGGTCGTGGCGGAGATGAAGTTGGTCATTGACAGAGAGGAATCGAGGATGACGCCGAGGTTCTTGGCCGAGTCAGAGAGGGAGATGGGGGTGCTATCGAGTTGAAGGTGGAGAGAGGGAGGGAGCTGGGAGAGTTTTTGGCGAGTGCCTACCAGCATGGCTTCCGTTTTGTCGTCGTTCAGTTTCAGCTTGTTTGCTGTCATCCAGTTTTTCACGTCTTTGTAGCAGTCAGCCGTGCGAGTCAGTAGTGACTGAGTGTTGTCGAGTTTGTCTTTGTCTTGCAGTTGTGAGTCGTCAGCGTAGAGGTGGTGGTGTATGCGGTGAGACTGGATGATGTTGGACAGAGGAGAGGTGTAGAGTGTGAAAAGGACCGGGCCCAGGACGGATCCCTGTGGAACTCCGCAGGAGAGCGTTACCGGGTTGGAAGAGACGCCGTTGATGGTGACGGACTGCTGTCTGTCAGAGAGGTAGGAGAGAAACCAGGAGTGAGCAGAGTCAGTGATGCCGAAGGAGTGGTGGAGTCGGTGGAGGAGGATAGAGTGGTCTATAGTGTCAAAGGCGGCAGAGAGATCGAGTAGTGTAAGAAGGGAGATGTTGCCAGAGTCAGTGGAGAGAAGCAGCTCGTTTAAGATATGTAGAAGGGCTGTTTCAGTGCTGTGATGTTTGCGATAGGCAGACTGGAATGGACTGAGGAGGTTGTTGTCGGTGAGATGGAGGTTGAGCTGGTTGAGAACAACCTTCTCAAGAAGCTTGGACAGGAACGAGAGATTGGAGACTGGGCGATAGTTCTTGAGTTCGTGTGGGTCTAGGTTGTGTTTTTTGAGGAGAGGACGGACGATGGCGGACTTGAAGATATCGGGGACGGAGCCGTTTTCTAGAGATGCGTTGATGATGTTGGTAATGAAGGGTAGAAGTTTTGGAAGGCCGTCACGGTAGAGAGAAGCTGGGAGGGGGTCAAGTTCGCAGGTTTTGAAGGGCATGGACTTTATGGTCTTGAGGACTTCATCCTGAGAGACGGTGCGGAAGGACGAGAGGGGAGTGCCGGAAAAGGTGGGGTCGGGAGGGCAAGGCGGAGGAGGCAGGGTGTCGAGTGTGTCGCGCAGATTTTGGATTTTGTCCGAAAAATAGGTAGAGAAAGCAGACGGGAGTTCTTCTTTGCTGTGTGTGTTGGGGAGAGGAGAGTCTTTAGAAGTGCCTAGGAGTGTGTTCATGGTGGCGTAGAGGGTTTTGGAAGAGGTGGATTCCAGGATTTGGTTTTGAAGGTGTTTGCGTTTAGATTCGGAGATCATTTTGCAGACTTTGGATCTGGTTGTTTGGAAGATCTGTCTGTGAACGGTGAGGTCAGATGAGCGCCAGAGGCGTTCAGCTTGTCGGCGCTCGCGCTTGGCCTCAGCTATGTCATCAGTGAGCCAGGGGGAGGGGAGTCGGTTGGGTATGGAGCAGGTGGTGACAGGGGCATGGGTGTCTAGAAGTTTTCGAAGGGAGGAATCGAAATGGGATGCAAGATCGGGAGAGGGGGTGGGGTCCGAGAGAAGGTCGACAGCTTCGTCGAAGAAGCTCTCGCGGTTGACAGATTTTAGTTTGCGGCGAGAGACAACGAGCTTGGTTTTTTTCGGGGGAGGTAGATTGAGGGAGACGAGAATAGCGAAGTGGTCAGAGGGAAGCACAGAGGAGGTGTCAGAGTCGAGAAAGAGTTGATCGGAGGTGCGGGTGATGATCCAGTCGAGGGTGTGGCCAAGTCGGTGGGTGGGTTTAGTGATGTGTTGTGTAAGATTGTGGTTTAAAAGTGACGTGCAGAGGCGTTTTGTGTCAGGGTGGTCGGGTTTGTCAAAGTGGAAGTTAAAGTCGCCTAGAAGGATGTGTTTTCCGGGTCGTGTGCTGTAGTGTTCGAGGAGGAGGTCGAACTCGGTGAGGAACATGGAGTTGTGAGTTTGTTTTGCAGGCGGGAGCACTGGTCTTCACATGGCACTCAACTCTCACAGCTGGCTCCAGGTCCTTTACCTAGCCACACCCCGGTAACCGCTTCTGCTGGCGGGCGAAACGTTGTGAGGGGCTGACGCGTCTCTCAGTCAGTTGAAATACTTGGAGAGGAGACGGGCGCCGCCAAGTTCGCCTAAGCCCATTGAAAGGACTGATGGACAAGCAACAGAATAAGAATAACATGCCGGATCGGTCGGGGCCCGGATCACCAACGACCGCGCACCCCATTGGAGGTCTCCAGGGTGGGGGCGACAAGTGTGTTACTGGAACCAAACCCACCATCAAGCTGCCCACGCAAGGAATAACTATCGGAACTTGGAACGTTCGCACACTCTACCAGTGCGGCAAAGTGAAGGAACTCACCCACGAGTTAAAGCGCTATCGCTGGGACATTGTAGGACTTGCAGAAGTTCGATGGACAGGCTTCGGAGAAACAACAACAGATGAAGGCCATAAAATCTGGTTCAGCGGAAAAGAAACCAAGCACGAACATGGCGTAGCTTTTATCGTAAGGAAAGAGATGGCTGGAACTGTCATCAGCTGCACCCCCGTGTCAAGCAGACTAATCTCCATCCGCATCTCCGCCCGACCGCACAACATCACTATAATACAAGTATACGCTCCAACAGCAGATCACGATGATGAGGAATTAGAAGAATTTTACGAACAACTGGACAACATCATCAAGAAAACACATAAGAAAGACATTCTGACTGTCCTCGGTGTCTGGAATGCAAAGATCGGCCCTGACGCTTACCAACAATGGGCAGGAACAGCTGGCAAGTTTGGCCTTGGAGAAACAAACGACAGAGGCTTGCGACTTTTAGAGTTCGCACAGAGTCACCGTCTTACCGTTGCTAATACCCTCCATCCACACAAGAAGTCAAGAACAGTGACATGGCAATCGCCAGGAGGCCTGGTCCATAAGCAGATTGACTTCATCTTGCTGCCTCGACGATTCAAATCCAGCGTTAACAAAGCACAAACGAGGTCCTTTCCTGGCGCTGATATTGGCAGCGACCACAACCTCGTCCTTACTAGCCTCAAGTTGAAGCTGGCATTGAAACGAGACAGCAAGAGTCCTCGCATCCGATTCGACCTCGAGAAGCTAAAAGACCCGGAAGTAGAAGAGGTCTTCCAAGCCCAGGTGGGAGGCAGATTTGCAGCCTTGGCTACTTTGGACTGGGACGTAGACACCCTTGCTGGAAATATAAACGAGGTGTTACTTTCTACAGCAGAAGAAGTGCTGGGGAAGCAGAGGAAGCGCAAACAGCCCTGGGTCACCGATGACATCCTTGATCTCTGTGATGAGAGGAGAGCCTGGAAGAAAAAGAGAGGCCAAGATCTCACATCAGCAAACAAGTACAGACTTGTCAACAAGAAGATCAGGAAGAGGATGAAAGAAGCCAAAGAAGATTGGATTGAAGACCAGTGTCGTAGCGTGGAAGAGGGCATGGCAAACGGCAACAGCAAGAAGGCTTATGAAACGCTAAGGACCCTCACCAAGACTCAACAGCGAACAGCCACAGTCATCGAAGACAGCAGCGGCCAACTCCTTACGGAAAACACTGCTGTACTAAACAGATGGACTGAGTACTGCCGAGACTTGTATAACTACAAGGCTGAGCCAGACACCAGCATCCTCCAAAACAACCAGGCTGGGGCCAGGAAGGCCGAAGACCTGCCAGTGTTAGCTGAAGAGGTGGAAACAGCTGTACGCGGCCTGAAGGGAGGAAAGTCTCCAGGTGTAGACAACGTACCTGCTGAACTGTTGAAACATGGAGGAGAAGTAACAACGAAGGTACTCACTACACTCTGTCAAAAGATCTGGGAGCAAAAGAAATGGCCAGTAGAATGGACACAGTCTCTAGTGATCCCGCTCCCCAAGAAAGGAAACCTGAAACAGTGCCAGAACTACAGAACTATCAGTCTGATAAGTCACCCTAGCAAAGTAATGCTTAGAATCATTCTCAACCGCCTCAAAACTTTCGCCGAGGAACTGCTGGCAGAAGAACAGGCTGGCTTCAGAGTTGGAAGAAGCACTGTAGAGCAGATTTTCAACTGCCGCGTCCTGATCGAGAAACATCTGCAGCATCAGCGCGAACTCTACCACAACTTCATTGATTTCAGGAAAGCATTTGATCGCGTCTGGCACGACGGACTCTGGCAAGTCATGAGATCGTTCAACATAGAGGAGGGGCTGATCCAAATGATAGAAGCGCTTTACAAGAACGCATGCAGCGCGGTTCTACTTAACAATCAGTCAGGCGAGTTCTTCAGGACGACAATCGGTGTCCCTCAAGGATGCCTGCTCTCTCCTGTCCTTTTCAACATATTCCTGGAGAAGATCATGCAGGAAACCCTCCACGACCACCATACTTCAATCTCTATTGGTGGCAGATCCCTGTGCAATCTTCGATTCGCAGACGACATTGACCTCATGGCAGGCAGCAATAGTGAGCTGCAAAACCTGACAGACAAACTTTCAAGTAGCGCAGGGTCTTATGGCATGGAGATCAGTACGGATAAAAGCAAAGTGATGATCAACTCCACAAGCAACAGCAGCAGCAACATTCACATGAACGGCCAGAAGCTAGAAGAGGTCAATAGCTTCAAGTACTTGGGAGCCACCCTGTCCAAAGACGGTAGTTGCATATCAGAGATCCGTATCAGGATAGGTACAGCAACATCCGCAATGGCCAGGCTGGACAGGATATGGCGAAGTAACTCCATCAGCTTCACCATCAAGTACAGGCTTTACAAGTCCCTCGTAGTGTCTATTCTACTCTACAGCTGTGAGACTTGGACGATGCTTGCAGACTCAGAAAAGAAAATCCAGGCCTTTGAGAACAAGTGCCTGAGGAAGTTGCTCCACATCTCGTACCGCGAGCACAAGACCAACGAATATGTACGGAGCATCGTCACTTCCCTGGTGGGCCCACATGAACCCCTTCTGGCAACCGTGAAACGGCGCAAGCTTGCTTGGTTTGGCCACGTGACCCGACACAACACCTTGTCCAAGACTATCCTCCAAGGCACTCTCGAAGGAAGTCGTCGGCGAGGTCGTCAGAGAAAGAGTTGGGTCGCAAACATAAAAGAATGGACCGAACTCGAGATGCTTGACTTGCTTGCCACCGCCCAAAATAGAACTCAGTGGAGAGCACTGTCTGTTGCTGCTGCCTTTCAGTCCCCCCAACGCCCAGTTCGGGCAAGGGACTGATGATGATGATGATTTGAGAGCTTGGAGGGGGGCGATAGATACATGAGAAGATGAGGGACTGGACAGGGAGTGTTGCTACGGCCTCGACAGATTCAAAGGAGGGATGAGCAAAAGGTAGAGACTGAGAGAAGGAGAGGTGAGCGGAAAGACAGTCCCTGTAGATGATGGCGATGCCACCCCCTCTGAAAGCGCGCGGGAAGGAGGCCAGGCGGTAGCCACTCGGAGTGACGCTGGCGATGATGGGTTCGTCGCCAGCCGAGCGGAGCCACGTTTCGGTGATCACGACAATATCTAGGTCATTGTCTAGAATGAAGTCGGAAATCACGTCAGCTTTGCCATCTTTGCAGACAGACTGGGCATTAAATAGACACAGTTTTAGGTTGGAAGAGACAGCAGAGGGAGAAGAAACGGACGAAGAAGAGGACAGAGGAGAGGGAGGGTAGGAAGGGGGGGGAGAGAGGATGGAGGGGGAAAGAGGAGTGAGGGGTGGAGTGGGGAGGAGGAACAGTCGGGGAAGGATAACCGGGTAAGAAAGAGGATGCGAGAGGGGGGTGGGGAGGGGGAGAGGGGAGAGGGGGAGGAAGGGGAGTAGAAAAAGATGAGGAAGAGGGATGGGGAGGGTGACGGGGAGGAAAAAGGGGGAGGAGGGGAGGAGGATGAGAAAGCAGGCGAAGGAGGAGGGGGTGAGGAGAGGAAGGGGGATGAGGGTGGGGGAGTGGGCAGCCGAGGAGGGCATGGAGCAGTGAATGAGGGAGGGAGGAGAAGAAATGAGAGAAGAAGGAAGGAAGGGGGAGGAGGCGGAAGGGGTGGAAGGGCATTGGAAGAGATGAAGAAGTGTGTGGTAGTGTGTGTGTTTGTGCGTCCTGCCTTCTGCTAATTCCGCCCCTGCGGCCTCTCTTGCGCAATCGGATGCCGCGTAAGGCGACTGCAACACTGTCGGCGGCACCAGATGCGGAGTGGGTGGCATGGCGACGTAGAGATAGCAGTTGTTGGCGTGTGTATCTGATGAGCATGATTATTTGTGAGGACAAGAAAGCGAAAGACGGGAAGAGGGTGCAGCAGGGTGTATGAGTAAGTGTGTGTGTGCCGAAGTGTGTGAGCAGTGCGGTAGGGAAGAGACGCAAGGGAGAAAACTGATGTACAGTAGGTGTGTGTGTGTGCGGTGTGTGTGTGTGCGTCGGTCGGTGTGTGTGTGTGTGAGTGTGGTAGGGGAGCGAGGGACACGGACAACAATCAAGCAACAGATGTGGCCGCGAAAGGCAGACAGCCTCGCACAGTAAACACTTTACCCACTAGCGCGCAGCACTGACATAGAACAAGGCAGCGAAAAGGCCCGCGGATCAATGCGGACCCACGCTGCGGAAGAGGCAGAGATGGCGGCGTAAACAAATTCAAACGAAAGACTATTTAATACGATACCACTCGAACAGCATCCTCATCCGACGAAAAACAAGCATACAATCCTCATCAGCACACTCTTATACAATACTCAGCAGCTTTCAGCAGACAAAAACACAGTACATCCAAAGAAAAGGCACTAAACACTGAGAGCACAAAAACGTGGCGGTCGACCAAACAAAATGGCGCCCATATGCATGTTAAGTAAAGGATAGATTATGAACATGCACAGATGTATGCATATTGAAAACAAATTTCCTCTCCTTGGTGACCACTACCATACCACTATAGTGATCATGTGCATCAAGGAATTCCTTCCATCCATAATTAAAAGGATAAATAATAAATAAATATATAAGTGATTACATACATGAATCAATAATAAATAAATAAATAAAACATGTAATATAATAGAGAGGGCTACTATCTGTATTGTGTCTCATGCAGTCCTGATAAAGCTTAATCATAAGAGTCCTTGTGAGTACTTGAGTGCGGATTGGTTGCAAAAACTAAAATTTTATATTTAGGTGTTTAGCTGTACATGGTGATTTTGATGGAAACGGTTCGGAGATGGATTTCACTCTGCCTGGCTTGTGCTTAAGACCAGTCGGATACGAGTGTGCTTGACCAGTTAAAAATCCCATCTCCACTAATAAAATAAAAAAGAGCAGGCCTGCTGACTTAGAGCCGTTAGGCTGAAAAACAGACGAACAACATGCATGTTGTATCCGGCCAAAAAGTCTTCAGAATGTTGAAGATGGTCGGCAGACACATTGCACAACATGCACAAAGGGAGTTTACTTTCGATATGCTTTCCTCCCACAAAAGACCGAGTTCTATGGAAAAGGCTGTTTTCAAGACCAGGAAAAATAACGTATTTGACGTTGATAAGATGTTCAAATCGAAAATAATCTCTGTTTCAATTCAGGAGCGAAGCAAAGCTTCATCAACCGTGTGCGTCTGATTGACTTCTTTAGAAGGCTTCTCGCTGACCGCCATTTTGAAACTAGCGACGCGACCATGCTTACCGCATTAAAAATAATACGTTTAAACTTATTTTATCGTATATATGTATGAATGTTTACTTGCTGATGATTTTAATTTACTCACTGGAATAAACCTGTAACTTGTATGCTTGAAATTTTCAATGTTATGCACAAAAAATGTCTTGCACCTTATCCGGGCCGTGTACGAAGACTGGTTCCCTCACATCGAAAAATAGCTTTCGAAAAACACTTCTACAAAAATGTCTCCATCCTAAGGACAAATATTGTTGCCATGCATAAACTATATGGCATTAGTACTTTCGTTTCGTACCTGCAAACCATTGTTACTCTTTTGACGAACTACTTACCTCTGCAGAAATTGCGAAAAGCTGCTAGACCAATACTCTGTATTGAGAACAAGTATCAACATCTGAAATTTGGATCAAACTGGCTGGATGGTTTCCAATATATACGCTAGACAAACACTGCTCCTTATATGAAACACTGTTCTAAATATGAAACACGTTTCATTTTAGGTGCTCTTTGTGTTTCATAATAGGAACAAGATACCTCTCCAGGAAAATGCGTGCCTCCAAAACAACAAAAAGAGAACCAAAACGATTGCCGCTGGTTATCTGATGTGCGAAGATTGCTCTTCATGACAAGAGTGGCTATTTTGTTTTTTAATCACAAAACTGAATGCTGATATAGGCGTTTAAAAATAGCGAAAACTTAGATACAGAAGGATCAAAAATCACATTTTCTCGGCGTGTTTTCGTTTTCATCACTAATGACATTTTTGTACCGGAAATAAGGCTCACTGAAGTGGCTCTATATTAATGTACAGGCGGAATTTGGAAAGGTTATTCCGTTTCGCCGGGAGCTAGGTGTTTCATAATAGGCACTGTTTCATAACAGGGGCTCCCCCTACAACTGGCGGCGAATCTGGGGTCGCGGGCACAAGCTTCCTGTCTTCTCTCCACCTCCCTCCCGAGTCCCCCCCCCCTCCCCACCCTCGTCCTCCCCCGACACCGACACAAACACTGACACACACACACACACACACACGCACACACACACGCACGCACGCACTTACACACACACACACACACACACACACACACGCACACACACGCACACACACACACACACACACACGCACACACACACGCACACACACACACGCACACACACATTGTTTGATTTTACGGCAATCATAAGGTTCATTACCCCATCATCCACCCACTCCCCCCCCCCCCCCCCCCACACACACACACCCGGTCATTAAAAGCAAGAAACACACACGATTATGTGCCCATAAATAAGAAACAGTCCGTAGTCCTACTTGGGCAGAGGGAGTTGTCCTCCCAAGGACTTCGTTTTTTATTCCGATAATTTCTGTCATCAACACCATGATATCTACATAGCCACCGGTTTACTGACAAACAAACACCTCATACATTATGACTTCATCATGCCACGAGTCCCTCCTCCAGCCCCTCAATACCGCTGGCACGACATTTCAACTGTCTCGACATAACACGTATTTTTTCGTGCTTGAATTTACTCTGACCTAGTTCTGAATGTCACCTATTCATATTTGCATCTGGAAGACTATTCAAAAAGAGTTTTTCAAACTCCTTGATCAAGTTAGTTCAGCCAAACGTACCACGCTGTATGTGTCTTCATTTAACCCGAAGACTAAAACAAGTAACACATTTCATATTTCATTCAAACGCCAAATGACACACTGCTCAATTAGTCTGAGCCTCGCTGTCTATTTCAGTGTTATGAGCAAGCGGGTGTGACTTACCTGCAAAATTCAGCCAGATTGCTTGAGGCTGTGGTAGTCCCAATGTTAGTTCTAAGTGTGGTGCTGCATGTTGCCAGGGCATTGGTGTTACAGGTACTCTCCACCCGGGCCAGGAGTATCGCTACAGAAAACACAACCAAAGGCACATGTCAAGCCAGTAACGCCTGGAGACAAATGGAACCCCAGTCAAATGCAAGAGGTATAGATCCTATGAGCCTCCGCAGTTGCACGGGCTCATGAAACTATTTTTATTCCTATTTCTTGAGCGGCTGGATCGCTACGTTGAATTAACAAGGATTTCAAAAACGCAATCTATGTCCACTAGCAGTGAAGTGGTTAGTTAGGCATTGACCCGTCTGTGTTGGGTTACTTCGAGGGTTACATCGTGGTATTGTAGTCCGATGTAGATGATTATCAGACCCACGCCCCGAAGGCTCGTAGGTCTGATAATCAGCACCAGAGGACTACAAACCACGATGTAACCCGAGACATAACCCAACAAAGACGGTTCAATGCCATTGTCGTCCAGTCTACATTGTTCACTCTTTGAAGCGTCGAATTTGTGTCTGACGTCAGGAGTAAAACGCCAAATGTTTCTGACGTCACAGGGGATGCGACTCTTTTATGCTCGTTCGTGCATAAGTGCTTGATTTTTGCCGCGAAAGTTTCATACGTTTACCAGGGGTGCTGCTCCTAAGCAGCCAGGGAAAAGTTCAGAATCTTTAGCAAGGAAATGCGGACCTTTCTCACTGGATTCAAGCGATAGAACTTCAAAATTGTGAGCTTGGGGCTGCGTTGCAAGCGTATTTTCAAAACGTGTTTCTTTTTCCGTTGGGTTATCCTCTGCATTTTACACGCTTGGCAGTCATCATTTTGGTCTGAATTGCGTTGTAGGCGACTGGACACAGGAGGTCTGATTTCGTAGACGAAGCATTTTTTTGTTTGTTTTTGTTTGTCATCATTTACCAAACACTACTGAGCAAAGGCGCATTCAACGATGAATCGAACTTTTCAACAAACTAACGTGAAATCGATCTGACATTTTCTTCATTTATTTCTCGTTCTCTCTTGCTTAGCTTTCTCAACAGCATACGTGTTGACACGCACAATAATATTTAACATTTCGAGCTGTCTCGGTAGAGATTTTGAATTGCGACGTATTTTTATAGCACATGTTTAGTGTGGTCACCGCTTGAGTTATGTCAAAATAATGTAATTTCTTTAACCCATTCAGCCCTGACGTACTACAGCAGGAGATGGATTGACCATGATAATTCAAGGGTAGTGCCAGATTAGCTTGGCGCCGACAGGCGCCAAGCTAATCTGGCACTGCCCTTGAATTATCATGGTCGATCCATCTCCTGCAAATGGTGCATAGTCATTAGATGACGCCTCCAAAATTTGAAAAATACGGCCGTCGGGTTGAATGAGTTAATTTCGATATCGTGTACGACCATTTGACCTTTGTGTTTTCCGTTTATGATGTAAGGTGCCGGACAGCCCTGATCTAAGCGTTCAGACGAAAGACCTAGGACAGATTCGTGCGCGATACTAGAATTACGGATTGGCCATCGGACTAAAAATTACAGATACGGCAATGGTTCTAGGAGGTAGGCATTGGGGAAATTGAACCCATGAGCTTTTTTTTCTCTGACCAAACTCAGCGTCGGAAAAGTGTCGAAAATAGACTGACACAATGTTATTCTATGCTAAAGATTGACTGACTGCACAGTGTTATTCTATACTCAAGATTGACTGAGTGCCCAATATTGACTGACTGCACAATGTTATTCTAAACTACGGATGGACTGACAGCACGATGCTATTCTATACTACAGATGGACTGGCTGCACAATGTTATTCTAAAATACAGATGGACTGGCTGCACAATGTTATTCTAAACTACGGATGGACTGACTGCACAATGCTATTCTATACTACAGATGGACTGGTTGCACAATGTTATTCTAAACTACAGATGGACAAAATAATAATAATAATAATAATAATAATAATAATAATAATAATAATAATAATAACGGTATTTATAATGCGCTTATCATATAATAATTATAACTCTAAGCGCGCACTCACAGCTCGCGCACGCAATCGCACGCTTTAGACAACGACTCATGAACCACAAATAGTGAAATACATTACGACAGTCTGCTTAGGGTGGGGAGTTTGTTGGTATAGTGCTAGAACTGTTGAAAGAGGTGAGTTTTGAGGGCGGACTGGAAGGAGGAGAGAGAGTGTTTCTGACGGAGAGAGAGTGGGAGAGTGTTCCAGATGGATGGACCGTATACTGAGAAGGAGCGGGGGCCGAAAGTGCTGAGTTTGGTGCGGGGGATGTGGAGGCGGAGAGGGTCGGAGGCGGAGCGGAGGGAGCGGGGAGGAGTGTAGGGGTGAAGTAAGTTGAGAGATAGGTGATTTGTAGCAGAGAGACAGAATCTTGTATTGGATGCGATGGGGGATGGGAAGCCAGTGAAGGAGTTTGAGCAGGGGAGTGATGTGGTCGGATTTTTTTCTTTCTGAGGACGAGGCGGGCAGCATTGTTCTGGACGCGCTGGAGAGTGAAAGTGGTGGAGTGAGGGAGGCCAGAAAGGAGAGAGTTGCAGTAGTCGATGCGAGACAGGATGGGAGAGACAGCAAGTTTGGTGGCAGCTTCGGTAGTGAGGTATTTTCTGATCTGACCGATGCGGCGGAGGTGGAAGTAGCATGCCTGGGCCGTGGCGGAAACAAAGCTGGTCATGGAAAGAGAGGAATCGTGGATAACGCCGAGCTTTTTGGCCGAGTCAGAGAGGGAGATGGGGGTGCTGTCGAGTTGAAGGTGGAGGGAGAGAGGGAGCTGGGAAAGTTTCTGGCAGGTGCCTACCAGCAAGGCTTCCGTTTTGTCCTCGTTCAGTTTAAGCTTGTTTGCTGTCATCCAGTTTTTCACGTCTTCGTAGCAGTCAGCCGTGCAAGTCAGTAGTGACTGAGTGTTGTCGAGTTTGTCTTTGTCTAGTAGTTGTGAGTCGTCAGCGTAGAGGTGGTGGTGCATGTGGTGAGACTGGATTATGTTGGGCAGGGGAGAGGTGTAGAGTGTGAAAAGGACCGTGCCCAGGACGGACCCCTGTGGAACTCCGCAGGAGAGCGTGACTGGGTTGGAGGAGACGTCGTCGATGGTGACGGACTGCTGTCTGTCGGAGAGGTAGGAGAGAAACCAGGAGTGAGCAGAGTCAGTGATGCCAAATGAATGGCGAAGGCAGTGGAGGAGGATAAAGTAGTCTATAGTG
This sequence comes from Semisulcospira habei, assembly GCA_036245525.1. NCBI lineage: Eukaryota > Metazoa > Mollusca > Gastropoda > Semisulcospiridae > Semisulcospira > Semisulcospira habei. The sequence continues at coordinate 7,761,887 of BTPG01000006.1, forward strand.
TCGAAGGCGGCAGAGAGGTCGAGTAGCGTAAGAAGGGAGATGTTGCCCGAGTCAGTGGAGAGAAGAAAGTCGTTTAAGATATGTAGAAGAGCTGTTTCAGTGTGGTGATGTTTGCGATAGGCAGACTGGAAGGGACTGAGGAGGTTGTTGTCGGCGAGGTGGAGGTTGAGCTGGTTGAGAACAACCTTCTCAAGAAGCTTGGACAGGAAATATAGATTGGAGACTGGGCGATAGTGTTTGAGTTCGTTTGGGTCGAGGTTGTGTTTTTTTGAGGAGAGGACGGACGATGGCGGACTTGAAGATATCAGGGACGGAGCCGTTCTCTAGAGATGTGTTGATGATGTCGGTAATGAATGGCAGAAGTTTTGGAAGGCCGTACCGGTAGAGAGAATCTGGGATAGGGTCTAGTTCGCAGGTTTTGAGAGGCATGGACTTTATGGTCTTGAGGACTTCATCCTGAGAGACGGGCTGGAAGGACGAGAGGGGGGTGCCGGAAAAGGGGGTGTCGGGATGGCAAGGCGGAGAAGGCAGAGAGTCGAGTGTGTTGCGCAGAGTTTGGATTTTGTCGGAAACATAGGTGGAAAAAGCGGACGGGAGTTCTTCTTTGCTGTGTGTGTTGGGGAGAGGAGAGTCTTAAGAATGCCTAGGAGTGAGTTCATGGTAGCGTAGAGGGTTTTGGAAGATGTGGATTCCAGGATTTTGTTTTGAAGGTGTTTTCGTTTGGAGTCGGAGATCATTCTGCAGACTTTGGATCTAGTTGTTTGGAAGATCTGTCTGTGAACTGACTGATCTGACTGACTTTACAATGCTATTCTAAACTGCAGATTGACTGACTGCACAATGTTATTCTAAACTACAGATTCAATGACTGCACAATGTTATTCTATACTACAGATGGACTGGCTGCACAATGCTATTCTATACTACAGACAGACTGGCTGCACAATGTTATTCTAAACTACAGATTGAATCACTGCCCACTGTTATTCTAAATTACAGATGGACTGGCTGCCCAATGTTATTCTATACTACAGATGGACTGACTGTTATTCTAAACTACAGATGGACTGACTGCACTATGCTATTCTATACTACAGATGGACTGGCTGCACAATGCTATTCTAAACTACAGATGGACTGGCTGCACAATGTTATTTTAAACTACAGATGGACTGACTGCACTATGCTATTCTATACTACAGATGGACTGGCTGCACAATGCTATTCTAAACTACAGATGGACTGGCTGCACAATGTTATTTTAAACTACAGATGGACTGACTGCACTATGCTATTCTATACTACAGATGGACTGGCTGCACAATGCTATTCTAATCTACAGATAGACTAACTGCACAATGCTATTCTGTATTACAGATGGACTGGTGCACAATGTTATTCTAAACTACAAATTGACTGACTGCACAATGCTATTCTAATCTACAGATAGACTAACTGCACAATGCTATTCTATATTACAGATGGACTGGCTGCACAATGTTATTCTAAACTACAAATTGACTGACTGCACAATGCTATTCTAAACTACAGATTGACTGGCTGCACAATGTTATTCTAAACTACAGATTGACTGGCTGCACAATGCTATTCTATACAACTGATGGACTGGCTGCACAATGCTATTCTATGCACAATGTTATTCTATACTACAGCTGGAGTGGCTGCACAATGCTGTTCTACACAAGAGATTCTCTGTATGAATCCTCAAGCACTAAAAGGTGGGCAGTGCTGGATTAGCTTGTCGCCTAATCGATAACCTGTAGTGTGTCAGGGTTGAATGGGTTAATTATTGTCTCTGGAGTATTGAACTTGGTTTTCGTGCTCGGCAAGTACAGGGCACATGTCCTACCCTTAACCCTTTTAGCTCCGGGACCCTGCAGCAGGAGATTGATCGAAGATGATCAATCAAGGGTAGTGATCTGGCACTAACCTTGTCATATCATGATCAATCCATCTCGTACAACTGGTAATAGTCGTTAGGCAACACCTGCAAATTTTGAGAAATGGGACTTTGGGGATAAAAGGGTTACCTCCGTCATTTGTGTTTTAAATTGGGCTAAAGGCTACCCCCCCCCTCCCCCCCCCCTCACACACACACCCACAATTCCCGCCTCTGGAAATGTTCTGACGCCAATGCATGAGATTGTTTGAAACGCTGTGTTGGGTGGTTTTGGCATCTGGTTGACTGTGGCGGATTTAACACATTTGATGTGGTTATGTACTGGGGTGGGGGTGGGGATGGAGTGGCCTACTGTACTGGGGGAGAGGTGGGGGGGGGGGGGGGGGACGGGGAGGGAGGTAATACACCAACAGATATGTCTACTGTGAGGTTTATCTCAATTCAACACCAGTGGAAATACCACGGCCTTTACTTGTTCAGCGACAGCTGCTGCAGACTGTGTTTCTGCCGTCTTTGTTAATTCGACACCAAAAGACTCTTGATGGCCCGGAAACGTGGATTCAAAATGGCGTCAGCAAGAGGCATAGATCCTTATGAACCCCCGCAACTGCGAGGGCGCATGAGGATCTGTGCCCTTTGCAGATGGGTGGTGTTCAGTAATTATTGACACTGAACAGGTTAAAAATGAGGTAAACGTATTAGCATGTCGAATTAAAACTAAAACGAAAACAAGCAAAAGCAACAAAAAAACAAAAAAAAAAAAAAAAAAAAAAAAAAAAAAAAAAAAAAAAACTGCGATGTATTTTAACCTTATGTGTGTCGGTAGCGGTTGACGAATCGCCGCGACTAAAACCGACACCGACACCTAAAGGGTTAAGTTCTCCTGTACGCCTGCGGTGCTCATGTCAGTAATATGCCAGTTAAAATGTCTATTTCCTCTGATGTGATCGTGAAAATAAATAAAAACAGTGAAACACAACCTTCAATTTCCCTTCCTCTCAGTTGCGTTATAAGGAAACAAAGAAAGGAAAACAGGAAAGTCATTAAAACTAAATAAGTAACATAAAAAAACTGAAATAAACACAAATAAACTAAAATAAACACACTAAAATAAAATAAAGAAAATAATAACAAATAAAAATTAAGAAAAGTAAAAAGATAATGAGACAAAATAAAATAAGTGAAATAAAGAATAAAATAAATAAATAAAATAAACACATCAAAATAAAGAAAAACTATTAACTGCAATAAATCAAACCATAATAAGAATGTTTAAATTTAATTATCACTAAAAACATTCTAGGGGTTCAATGCTGGTTAATGAACTCATTCAATATATTCCTTTTTATCTAGCTATATGCAAAATGTCTAGTAAAAATAAGAAAAATTACGGACTCCAGTCTGGATCCACCGGTATTTGTGTAAAGGCCACTTACTCGCCAGTGAGCATCTTAATCAAAACAAGATGAGGATTTCATCCCAAAGTCAATCGTGTTGTTTGTGAACAAGAGATGGGACGCGGTGGGGCGATTTCAAAAGAACAAACACGACATCATAGGCGAGCTAGACTAAAACTCTGACAGTGAAGTAACAAGATAAAAATTACGTCATGTCTAGTTACGCAAACCTCTCTCTCTCTCTCTCTCTCTCTCTCTCTCTCTCTCTCTCTCTCTCTCTCTCTCTCGGTGTGTGTGTGTGTGTGTGTGTGTGTGTGTGTGTGTGTGTGTGTGTGTGTGTGTGTGTGTGTGTGTGTGTGTTTTAACAAAATCTTCGAAAGTTGCGTACGTACAAGCTTGAAATTAGGGTAGGTGCTTTATAAAAGACAATACATTATGTATTATAATGTATGTATTGTCTTTGGCTTTATTCAGGGGGTGCCTAGGAGCCCCTCCGAGGATGTCTCATTGAAGAGTTAAATGACCGTTTATAGGAAGTCGGTTGACTTACATTAGAGCCCACTATTTTAATTATATTCACTTGCGGTTTTGGATATAGCCGGATTGGAGAAAGACCATGGATGAGATCGTTAGCCAGCTTGTATCTTTTGAACATTTTCAGAACAAAAATAATTCTATGCAGAAAAAAAGAAGAAGTAAAAAACCTCGACTTCTAGAGAAAATCAGACAGTGACGGTGACGCAAAAACAGAAATTTAGACACGACGCAGACATCGACGCACTCTCTCTCTCTCTCTCTCCAAATATTTCTGACGTCAGACTAATTTTTCTGTGAAATACACAGGGGACGCGACTCTTTATACCTAGGCTGCCATGCTAGGTCGCGTAAATGTGCTTGATGTTTGCCGCTGGAATTTCAAACGTTTACCAGCGGTGCTGCTTCTAAGCATCCAGTGACAATTTCAGAATCTGTAGCAAGAAAGTGCGGACGTTTTCACTGGATTCAAGAGACAACACTTCTAAATTTTAAGTGCAGGACTGCGTGGCAAGCGACTCGATACGGTAGGTCTGATTGCACACATGAAGCATGTATTGGCATCTTTTGCCAACCAGTACTGAGCTCATACCCTCATTCAACAAGTACTCGGTCTTTAAAAAAAAGCAACCTGAAATGTCATAAATCTGTCACATTTTCTTTATTTATTTCTCTTTCTCTCTTACTGCACGAGTGGCAACAGACTTTGCTTTCTAAGCATCATACGTGTTGACACGCACAATAGAAAGTTTCGAGCTCTCAGTTCAGTTTGAATTGCAACAATTTTGTGTAGCACTTGTGTAGTGTGCTCACCGCTTGGGTCATCTCGAAATATAATGCACATTTCTTTTTATTTCCCTGTAGTCTGCCACCATTTGATCTTTTCTTTTTCCGTTTATTTATGATGTAAGATGCCGGACAGCCCTTATGTTTAAAGTGTGGAAGCGCAACACACCTGAGTACATCTCCACTTTGTTCCGTAAGTCTGAGTCCAAGCTTGGAAACCTCAGAAAGCTTTTCATAGTCCCAAAATCAAGGATCGATCTATATAAAACCAGCTTATCCTTCTGAGGGACACATATCTGGAATGCGCTTCCCGACCATGTAAAATCCGCCTCCTCGCTAGCCTGTTTTAAACAGGGTCTCTGCAAGTATTTCGTAGATCACTCGTAGGGCCCAGGGATGCCTTAACTACATGTATTATATGTCTCTTTCTATGCTGGGTCCAATTATTCGCAATTAAGCCTGTTATCTTTTTTATTTATCATTTGAAATACTGCCTATGTGAACAGTGTTGTCAATTGTTTGCAAGTATTATGTTCTAATTATATGTATGTGTATGTGTAGATAGTCTTGTAGTTTTAGCAATGGCAGGTTTGTAAAATGGCTGTCAATGACGATGTCAATGCCTTAGCCGTTGTAAAGAAAGTTTAATTGATTCATTGATCTAATTGTAAGCGCTCAGACAAAATACCTAGGGCATAATTTTATTCGTGCGCAATACTACAATTGCGGATTGGCCAGCTGATTAAAAATTACAGGTACGGCAATGGTTCAAGCAGGTAGGTAATGGGGCACCCGCTGCGATTTTTAGGTGCTGACCAATCACCGTGTCGAAACATGGAGTGACTGCACGACAAAAAGAGATATTTCAACATCAGAATCAGGTCAAAGACACCAGTTAGAGACCCTTGCCAGCGAGGACAGCTCGCATATAAAAGGGACATTGTGGGTTATGGCTCTCTCATAGAAGAGACTTAGTGAGATACGGTTTATCCCATCTTTTTCATATTTTTAACTCATTCAAAATGTGCCGCCTCCGGATACACCGCATAAGCCGCGCATCCGGAGGCGGCACGTCTCGAATGAGTTAAGCTTATCCTTTTGATCCATTTCCCTCCTCTCTAAGCCAATCTCTGATCAACACACATGCCGGCGCACACAAATAAAGACGGACACACGGCGCTTCCCGCCATTAGTACGCTCTGCGGGCTGGTGTTGCGACAGGAATTCTGAAGAATAATAGCACGAGCAGCAAAATGACGTCACTATAAGCTTGACGTCATGGCTTTCCTAGTCTTACGACGCTGTGTACACAGTGACGCATTTGATGTTTCACGTCAATCATCCGAAAGGCACGTAGCCTCTTCCAGGGCTGACTGTTTTGATGGGAGTATATTCTGGATCAAAACTTGCATGAATGAATTAATTATTATTTTTAAAAAATTGAAAAGGTACTGACAACGCTGGATTACGAACTCATCCAATGTCTATTTCAAAGCTAGCTATCCAAAATTCAAAGTGAATAGAACGCAAATTACGGACTCAAATGTGGGTCAACCGACTTTCTATAAGCGGTCTTCCTAAATCATACTCTGTGTGTGTGTGTGTGTGTGTGTGAGAGAGAGAGAGAGAGAGAGAGAGAGAGAGAGAGAGAGAGAGAGAGAGAGAGAGAGAGAGAGAGAGAGAGAGAGAGAGATTTTCTTTGTGTCAATTCATCAACAAACCAATTGAGTATCTCAATTCATGTATAACAATGACGTGTCTGGTGCTTTGCGTCAGTTCAGCAACAATGAATAAAAACAGCAACAATGTATAATGTGTCTAGAGCTTTTACGTCACCGTCACTGTCTGAAGTCGATAATTCTTCGTGTTGACATTTTTTTCTGCGATGAATTTTTTTTTTAACAAAAAACATTAAATAGATACAAAGCTGTTTAAAGAACTCATCCAAAATCTTTATCAAAGCTAGCTGTATTTTAAATTTCAAATGAATATACCACAAATTACGGACTCAAATGCGGGTCAACAGACTTTGTATAAACGGCAAGGTTTCTTTTTAATGAGTAATCCAATCTAAAAATGCTGAAAAGTACTCCGAGATACATCTTGAAGGAAGTGTTTCCTAAATTTTCAGATCTGTACGTGCACAGCCACAGGAGAAACTCGTGTCCACAAACAGACACACACACACACACACACACACACACACACACACACACACACACACACACATTCACACACACACACACACACACACACACACACACACACACACACACACACACACACACACACACACACTCACTCACACAGAGGGCGCTTGGCGCCGAAAAGCCTACGTTCTCTAGCAAAGTTGGAGTTGTTAGACGTGACATCATTTTTAGCTTGTTACTTCTTTGCCAGAATTCGCCGGCCCAACACATCGTGTGCATTCACCAGAACGCGCTCCATCAACCCCATTTCAAAGGTTACCGTATTTTCAATACGGTAAATAAAAGCTGGCTAATGAACTCATCCAATGTCTTTCTCCAAATAAGCTATATTAAAAAAAATTAGTAAATATTACTACAATTAAGGACTCTAATGTGGGACAACCGACTTTCTATAAACGGTCATTTAACTCTTCAATGAGACATCGAATTTCAATATGCTCGGAGAGTTAGTTAGTTAGTTATTTGGGTTTAACGCCGAGCAGAATATGCTCGGAGACTCTCTTAGACACCGCTTAAATGAAGCATATCCTATATTTTCAAACTTGTACGTATGCAAACTTCTTAGATTTTCGTGTTTACACACATATTATTATTACATGGTATTTATATGGCGCATTTCTCATATTTATAATATAACTCAATGCGCAGAATGTAGCCGCGAACTGAACCCAACAAGCACGCTCACGTGAATCACGCGCATTCACTGACTCACACTCTGTACGTAAACACAGAACATTCACGTGGTGCTAAGGGCAAGCTCAAGCGAGCTACTGAAGTTGTTTTTGGAAATTCAAATAGATTGTATTTGAAATTTGATTAAGTGGGCTGAAACTGATACCAAAGTGGAGGGGGAGGAAGAGCCGGAGTACCCGGAGAAAGAACCCCCGACGGTCCGCCCGAATTAATGGTGACACTTACTAGAGGAGAAAAGTCCGACGCCGGAACCCGTAATCGAACCTCGCACCTTTAGCATTGGTGGCAGACGCCTTAACCACTGCGCCACGGACATATGCGCGCACGCACGCACACACACACACACACACACACACACACACACACACACACACACACACACACACACACACACACACACACACACACACACACGCGCGCGCGCGCGCAATTTGATTTGACGTCATTTTTATTTTGTTACTTCTTTGCCAGAATATCAGGTCCGCCCGCCTATAGCGTCCTATTGCATACTACTGAAGGAGCTCCAGCCAGCCCCATCTCAAAGTCTACTGTACTTTCAATATGGTAGACAAAAACCACAGCGGAGAATTTGAGCACGTTGATCATATATACTTTACTCTCTTGGCTTGACTTCGCGAACGAATATTCTATAGGGGTTGCCCACGGCGTCTGCAGGCATGCTCGTGACTGCGGAGTCCAATCTGGGACAGGCAGGTTCGACCGCAGTGGCTGCACAGGGAGGTCTGGTCAGGGTTCTGAGTTGTGGCATCTCTGTTTTTTTCTCCTGAGCCGCTTGTCTTTAAGGCTAGCTCTGCGAGAGTCCTCAAAGGAGACGGCTGCCTTGTAGATAGTGGAGCGCCAGGTGTCGCGGTCCGCAGCAAGTGAAGACCACTGGCGGTGGTCGATTTGGCAGGCACTAAGTGACTTCTTGAGACAGTCTTTGTATCTCTTCTTTGGTGCCCCTCTGTCTCTGTGTCCAGTGGTGAGCTCGCCGAACAGGATGATCTTGGGTAGGCGATGATCCTCCATCCTGGAGACGTGCCCCGCCCATCGAAGCTGTGGTCCGCAGCAGCAAAGCCTCGATGCTCACAGTTTCTGCCTGTTCAAGGCCTCAACGTTTGTGACACAGTCACTCCAGTGAATGCCAAGGATGGTACGCAAGCAGCGTTGGTGGAAGCGTTCGAGGTGTCGTAGTTGGCTGCGGTAGAGAGCCCAGGACTCGGAACCATACAGCAGGGTGGTGAGGACGACAGCTCTGTACACGCTGATCTTGGTGCCTGTTTTCAGCTGTTGATTGTGCCACACCCGCTTGTATAGACGCCCGAAAGCGCTGTTCGCTTTTGCCAGCCTGCTTTCCAGCTCCTTGTCCAGCTTGGCGTCTGACGTGATGATGCAACCAAGGTAGGTAAACTGGTGCACTGATTTCAGTTCAGACTCGCCGATGGAGATGTGGGGAGGGCGATGTTCTACCCTGGGTGCCGGCTGATGGAGGACCTCTGTCTTTTTCAGACTGACCTCGAGTCCAAAGAGCTGGGCAGCATCTGCGAAGCAGGATGTGATGCGCTGCAGGGTTCTCTCTGTGTGTGCAACGAGGGCAGCGTCGTCAGCAAAGAGCAGCTCACGAATCAGTTGGTCTAGGGTTCTGGTGTGGGCCTGCAGTCGTCTGAGGTTCAACTACGTGTAGACTAAGTTACATGTACCTGTTTGTGTTTTATATAGCCTGAAAAAAAAAGCATCATGCAAGAAAAATGAACTGATCTCAATCAGTCGGTGTAACAAAACAGCAAAAATACCTGTGTGTCTACGTCTGTGTGTGCGTGTTTTTTTCTTTTCTTTTTTCGTAACATTTGTTGAATTGCAACACACATAGTGCAGACTGGCACATGCCATGCCGTGTACAGGCTCCTGGGCCATGACTTCAGTGTGTGTGTGTGTGTGTGTGTGTGTGTGTGTGTGTGTGTGTGTATGTGTGTGTAAGACCACCTAAAAAGACAGTAACAACTAGCAGACAACATTTATGACGTCAGACGATACCGTTAGGACAAACTCGAGATTCTGAGAATTTTGTTTGGAATACAGGTACAAACCAGTACTACGCAATATATTTTTTTGTACGAATGTTTTTTTCTTGTACCCCGGGGTTAAATCTTGTTTACCGGATCATGCTTACAAACCAGTTCGGCTTATTCCTCCGTGCGTGACTTAATCACTCGAAATAATAAAGAACCGAAACCGACTTGCACAGCTCACAAAACATCCACGATACTCACAAAACATCATTCGAGTGTATGCCTACAGTCTTGTGATAATATATATTTGCATAAAGTTGCATGTTTCCAGGTGCGTTAAAAAAGATTTATTGGACCAAGACTGGTTGAACAAACATTGTGTTGGTTTTGATTGATTCTAAGTTCGCGCATACTGAATTTTAGAAAATAGAATTATCTTCTTTTTAAAAAAAACTTCATTCTATTTGTTCAAGTGTAGAGTTTTTCTCAAGACTCATGGCTTAGCTCTTTCTGTCCGCTTTAAAATGTCATCTAAACACCTAAACACGTGGGGCACGATTTATAAAACATGTCTCGCACAGTTGACATGTGACGGATCGACCATTACAGCTGTATACCCGTTCAGGCACACTACAGCAGGAGACGGATCGACCATGATGATTCAAGGGTAGTGCCAGATTAGCTTGGCGCCTGACGGGGCCAAGCTAATCTGGCACTACCCTTCAATTATCATGGTCGATCCATCTCCTGCAACTGGTACATAGTCGTTAAGTGACGCCTCCAAACTTTAGGAAATGCGACCGTGGCTTTAAATGGGTTAAATGTTGTGTCTAATCAGCTAATCAGACACGACCCTTGAGCTGTCACGGACGGTCCATCTTCTGCAGGTGAGGCTGGAAACGGAACAGGCAATACATTAACATAATAACAACTTTATGCTTCGTGGTGTGAAACATCCGCTGCACACACGTCGAGAAAAAGAAAGGCATGTCCTTAACGCAGGACCGCAAAGCCATTCTCAGTAAAAGGGCCATAACTCAGGCCGGACAAAAGATTTCTACGTATTGAGTTCTAAAGGAATTCACCTGCCGCGTGTCACATCGTAAATTTAAATAAATTATTGTTTGATCGCCATTCAACACAGGTTCGAGGTCAGTAAGAAGCGCCAAATCCAACACGCAAAGTGGTCAAGTGTATTTATAAAATAATTATGACCAAACGACCGAACCGTCTAAGGAAATCGGACACAAATTGGCCTTAGCAAGAGACATAGATCCTCATGAGCCCCCGCAGTCGCAGTCGCGGGGGCTCATGAGGATCTATGTCTCTTGCAGTTGGTTTGTGTTCGTTAGTTCTCGGCAGTGAAATTGAATAGAATTAAATCAACTTCATTGTCCAAAAAACGACAAGTATAAAATGGATTTTTTGGGGCCTTACAAATGTGTAGTAAAGAGTGTTGCGTGCACAGATACATAAAAGACACAAGCAAGACATAACGATTTAAACTAAGGTAATACTAAAGGTAATAGTAAAACATATAAAAAGATATTTTAAAAACCTAAACATATTGTTGATTTGGCAGCTGCAAAAGCCTTACAAATGTGTAGTAAAGAGTGTTGCGTGCGGCTGCTAAATAAAGACGTAAACGGGGACGGGGGGAGTACGACCTGAACACTCAAGCTCACTGCAACTGTGCAACTTTGATTTTCCAGGACCTTTGAACAAGCCCGTCTTTTTATCCCTGGATTGCGAGTCTAGCCGGCTACTGGGGCCGGGACGGGGACTCGAACCCGCTACTACCCGGGGACTCCCTTCGCGCTTTTTCCCCCAGACGCTTAACCGCCTGAGCTATTTCGGTCCACCTGACGGACTGGAAGCCGATTCAACCACCACGATAGTTCAAGGGTGGTGTCAGAATAGGCTCTAGGCGCCAAATATTTAAGCCGCACTCTGGCGTCGTCCTCGAAGTATCATAGTCGACAGTCGAGGATCTATCTGTTGCTTCACGGCTGAATGGTTTAACCCGTTGGCTGCTACTGACGGTATCGGCGGAAAATTAAAAAAAAAGTGTGGAGAGGTTAACCCATTTAGCCCCAACGTCGTACAGCAGGAGATGGATAGACCATGATAATTTAAAGGAAGTGCCAGATTAGCTTGGCGCCTTCAGGCGCCAAGCTAATCTGGCACTACCCTTGAATTATCATGGTCCATCCATCTCCTGCAGCTGGTACATAAGGCGCCAAGCTAATCTGGCACTACCCTTCAATTATCATGGTCCATCCATCTCCTGCAGCTGGTACATAATGGTTAAGTGACATCCCCAAACATGTTGGAAACATGGCCTTGGGGTTAGTGGGTTAGAGTCCAATGGGGCTGAACTGTGCGAGTGTAGTACCGCGAGTCCTTTGTGTGGCTGGGCAGGCGGAGAGTAAACACGCGCTAACGTTTCATTCAGTTGTGATGTGGATATGATAGGCCGCACCCCTCCCCAGCACTCTCCCCCCCCCCCCCCCCACCGCAAGGCCCAAGTCCCGCCCACCTGTATAATATTTGATTGGCTGACTTGAGGTAAAAACTCACGCTGGCAGACTGACGTACTTGCGCTTAGAGCTACTGCGCTTTGAGCTATATACTTTTAGAATAAGCACTTAACAAATCGCCTTTCTTCTTCTTCTTCTTATTGTTATTATTATTATGCAAACAACGCGCTTGTAAAAAAAGAAAAGAAAAAGCCTTTGGGCCGATGTCGGCCGTCGTTAGCCCGCGCACAACCGTGCGCGGGGCAAACGGCGGCCGACTTCAGCTCGATGGGAACACGCGTGCACACACACACAACACATGCAGGCACCTATATAATGGCGGACACACACACACACACACACACACACACACACACACACACACACACACACACACGCACGCACACGCATGCACGCACACGCACGCACGCACTCACTCTTCTTTGCTTGACTTCGCGTGGTAACAGCACATGTTTCCGGTCTCCACTCTGGATCTGGATCGTCTGCGTTTCTGGCACCATCAGTGTTTCCGATGATAAGATCGTAGACAGGGGTCTTCACGCACAACGCCTTCACCTCTCCTGTCAGGTACGGAGTGTCGACACTGACATTGGCAAGGAGGATAATCCTTACAGTTCCGTCGGCCAAAATGAGGGTGGTCCACTCCTGTAGCTTCTGGTCTTCAGTTACTAGGTCCTCTCTCACGATGATGCAGCTACAACCAGTGTCTCTCAACACTCTCACTGATACTTTGTCGACGAATCCTGACACCTCTGGCATATTCGGCACTTCATTCTCAGGCAGCGCGATGTTTGAGACTGGTAAGAATGTAGCCCCATCTCCTACTGCAATGCGTCCATTTTTTTTGAAAGATTCAATCAACTCTGGTGTCACTCGCGTTTCTTTAGACTCAAAGTCACTGAATGACGTCACATCATTGGCTAATACAACAGCGGCTCTGTGTTGAGACGTGGTACTGCCTCTGCCTGCTATCCAGCGATCTTGGTTGGATCTTCTGAAGTTGTCGCCTCGGGGAACATCTTTAGAAGGACACTGTATTGACTTGTGACCTTTCTTTCCACAAAGAAAACATGTCAGGTTCTCCACCGGCTTGTATTTCGGGGTGTCTCTGACATTGTGGATTTCTTCTGCTGGTGCAGACACACGCTGCGGCTTACTGGACCCGAACTTCATGTTGTGGGCGTCAAGGTATCTTTGAGCGAAGTCTGCCAGGGCCTTCAGGGACTGGTCCTTTTGTTCCCTGAGATGGGCGGCCAGGTCCTTTAGAACATGCGTTGAGGACTTGCTCTTTGATGATGAGGTCAGACAGGTCCTTGTACTCTTTGTTTAAATCAGCCAGCTCTATCCATTTCTCCAGGTAGCTTCTGATTCTCTCAATGAATAGGCCGGGTGTGTCTCCTTCTTCAGGCTTGCAGTTCCGAAATCGTCGCCTTAGCCCTCTTCAGTGAAGTCGTACTGTCTCAGCAGGGCGGCTCTCAACTGCGTATAATCTTCGGCTTCTTCTCTGGTGTAAAATTCAAGCGCTTTGCCAGTTAGAAGTGCACTCAGCTTGCTAGCCCAAGTCTCTTGTTTCCAGTTATTGCTGCTTGCGAAGCGTTCGAATCGCTCTAGGTAAGCGTCCATCTTATCTGAATTTTCTGCGAAAGGTGGTAGCTTTGGCGCACGGGCTGTTTGCTCTCTGCTGGCTAGGGCTGTTGCTTCAGTAGCCTTCTGGCTCTGTGCCTCTATCTCCATCTGCTTTAATTGAATTTCGTGTTGTCGCTGCCTCTCCGCCTCTTCTCGCTCCTCTTCTCGTTGTTTCTCTGCCTCTCTTCGCTGTTTCTCTGCTTCTTCTGCTTGGATTTCGAGTTTCCTAATTTCACGCTCTTTAGATCTTTCTTCTCTCTCCAATCTCTTTTCTTCTTCCAGTCTCTTTTCTCTTTCTCTCTCCAGTCTCTCATTTTCTCTCTCTCGTTTCTTTTCTTCTCTCTCCAGTCTCTCCTTTTCTTCTCTCTCTCTCTCTCTCTCTCTCTCTCTCTCTCTCTCTCTCTCTCTCTCTCTCTCTCTCTCTCTCTCTCTCTCTCTCTCTCTCTCTCTCTCTCTCTCTTTCCTTTCTAATTTTCAGGAATGTCTCCATCTCCGATGTCGCCATCTCTGCGTTTCACTGCTGGCAGTTTTCTCCTGCTACCCTTTCCACTGAGCCAACTGAAGAAGTCCCGTCGGAGGTGCCCAAATGTTACGTGGTTGAGTCGTAGTCGTAGTATGATAAACACACCAGATGCACGCACGTAAGGTTCTTTTAAATAAACTTCATTCAGCTGCAACCCGTCACACGTGGCTTAAGGATGTAGACAATACTGGAGTAACAGTTCCAACAATCTTTTATAGTACCACCAATTTCTAGAATAATCCAAGAAGACCATACAACGCAACCAATCAAAACGAAACATGTAACTGAAACTCATAAATAGTAATAAAGAAAGATTTTTTTTCTAGAAAAACAAGAATAGGCTACAAAAATTTGGCTACTAATTTCAGCCCCAAATCCTAGTGTGTAATGATGTCACACAAAAGTATGGAAGGCAGTTCACGACCTAGCCGGAATCTTTCCAGAAGTTTCACAAACTTTCAGAAAAACACACCGACTGGCTGCCAATTTCACGCGCACAGTAAACAACTATAACTATACAAAGTAGCGAAATGTTTCTTACTCTACTGACGACACACGTACGCGGTCACAAGACAGCGCGACCTGCTCGAAGGTTCTAATCTATACTCTGCGAATCATCGCAAAACAAAGATCGACCGCTATTCTCCGTGCGACCTTACTAGAAGCTTCCGGACTAAACTAAGCGTATCATAACAAAGCCAAAACCGCTATCTGCGCGAATCGATAGAGAATCTTACTGAAAAGGTACATGAATCATAACCACGACAGCTCAGATAAACATCGGATCGTTTCCTACGATCAACACATGCATGCTCTCACAGGACAACACAACCACAATCGTAACAGTCACTGTCTGAAGTATAGAGACTTGCCTCCAGAGATTTCACTGTCCGAAGTATAAAGACTTGCGTCCGGATTTTTCACTGTCCGAAGTATAGAGATTTGCCTCCAGATTTTTCACTGTCCGAAGTATAGAGACTTGCGTTCGGATTTTTCGCTGTCAGAAGTATAGAGACTTTCGTCCGGATTTTTCACTGTCCGAAGTACAGAGACTTGCGTCCGGATTTCCACTGTCCGAAGTATAAAGACTTGCGTCCGGATTTTCACTGACCGAAGTATAAAGACTTGCGTCCGATTTTCACTGTTTGAGACTTGCGTCCGGACTTTTCACTGTCCGAAGTATAGAGACTTGCGTCCGGATTTTTCACTGTCAGAAGTATAGAGACTTTCGTCTGGATTTTTCACTGTCCGAAGTACAGAGACTTGCGTCCGGATTTTCCACTGTCCGAAGTATAAAGACTCGCATCCAGTTTTTTCACTGTCCGAAGTATAAAGACTGGCGTCCGATTTTTCACTGTTCGAGACTTGCGTCCGGAATTTTCACTGTCCGAAGTATAGATACTTGCCTCCGGATTTTTCACTGTCAGAAGTATAGAGACTTTCGTCTGGATTTTTCACTGTCCGAAGTACAGAGACTTGCGTCCGGATTTTTCACTTTCCGAAGTATAAAGACTTTCGTCCGGATTTTTCACTGTCCGAAGTACAGAGACTTGCGTCCGGATTTTTCACTGTCCGAAGTATAGAGACTTGCGTCCGGATTTTTTTTTTTGCAACTGTAGATAACAACCGTGAAATTGTCTTGCTAAGAACCCCGAAATAACAGCTTACTCATGACTCCGACCTCAATTCTACGTGAAGTAGCCTTCGGTGATTAGTCCTGCAGTCATTCGAAAATATTTCGTCTGTTTGTTCAACGCCACCGTGAGATGGCCTTTGTTGCCTGCTCGTCGTTAAACCCTGATAACTAACTAACTTTTTGTTCCGCGACCATGCTCAAACAGCTACAAGCAGACAGAGCCTAAAATGGCAAGTCTTGCCAGTAGTGGCGGGTCCAGGAAGGCAGTCTGTCTATCTATGGTTGTCATACGTACTGAAAGGTAAATTTATGAAGAGTACATGACCTGTGTGATACTGATGCATTAGCAGTAACTCATTCAGCCCGACGGCCGTATTTCCCAAATTTTGGAAGCGTCATCTAATGACTATGCACCAATTGCAGGAGATCGATCGACCATGATAATTCAAGGGCAGTGCCAGATTAGCTTGGCGCTGACAGGCGTCAAGCTAATCTGGCACTGCCCTTGAATTACATTGGTCGATCCATCTCCTGCTGTAGTGCGTCAGAGCTGAATGGGTTGATGGGGATAACCTATTTTGGATGTCGTGCTGTCGACACGTAGAGATGCTGATGCGTCCGTATTTGTAATAATAAGTAAAACAAACAACATTGCTTACTGTGAGATGGCTTTAGTCGCCAGCTCGGCGTTAAACCCCAATAACTAACTAACTAAAGAACATTGCAGTACGCATCCCCCCCCCCACCCCCCTACAAACACACACACACAGCCGTGCGTGGGCCGACTGCGACCGTCGTCTGCTCGAGGAATTTTGCGCACTAGGAAATACCTGTACTGTGATATGTTTAAATCCACCGAGCTTGCGTGCATTTATAATCTTACTGAACATGACGCATCGAAAAAAAACCGGAGAGGGGTGGGGCGGGAAGTGGGGTGGGGCCGGAGGGGGTGGGGCGGAGAGGGGGGAGCGCGGGAGGGGGGAGGGGAGGGGGGGGGGGGCGGAGGGACAAACGTGAATCTAAATTCAGCATGGTCCTAGTAAGAGATATATATTCTCATGAGCCCCAGATATTTCTTGCAGATGTTTGGCGCCCGTAAAAGCAAGCAAATAAACAAACTGCTTTAATACAACTCAAAATACTCTCAGACCTATGTTGTCAATAGCTGTGTCAATACGCCATTACCATTTTGCAGTCGTGGAATTTGTGTATGCCACAGCGCATTATGAAAACCGTTCAGGCAAAATGGCTTTCAGTTCCTCATAAAAAATATAGCCCTAATCCATTAACCCATTCAGCCCTGACGCACTAGAGCAAGAGATGGGTCGACCATGATAATTCAAGGGTAGTGCCAGATTAGCTTGGCGCCTATCGGCGCCAAGCTAATCTGGCATTGCCCTTGAATTATCATGGTCGATCCATCTCCTGCAACTGGTGTATAGTCGTTAGACCACGCCTCCAAAATTTGGGAAATACGTGCGTCGAGTTAACATAAAAACAGATTGACGTCAGCACCGCAGTCTCAACGGGCCACGATGATCTTGTTGTTGAACAAGCTTGGCTGCGGTTGTGTCTATAAATGTGATGTTATGCCGTGTTCAGCGTTCCTCCCCGTTTGCTACACACCCACTGTGGCGTGCACTAGTCTTGAACCATACGAGACGACGGGCAAGCTGTAATTGGGCACCACCCTTGAACTTTCATGGTCGAGCCCCCACGTGTTGTAGGTGTAATAAGGGCTGAATGCGTCGAACTGTCTGGATATGACAATGAATCAATGAATCAATGAAACTTTTTTTTTACAAGGTTAAGGCATTGACATCGTCATTGACACAGGCATTTTACAAACCTGCCGTTGCTAACAATTACAAGTCGATCTACACATGCACATACATTTAAGTATAACATAATACTTACAAACAATTGACAACACTGTTCACATAGGTAGATATACTCATAGACTCTCAGACACACCAACCCCTCCTCCCCCCCCCTCCCCGCCCCCCTCCTCCACACACACACACACACACACAGAGAGAGAGAGAGAGAGAGAGAGAGAGAGAGAGAGAGAGAGAGAGAGAGAGAGAGAGAGAGAGAGAGAGAGAGAGAGAGAGAGAGAGAGAGATAAGAAGTTCAAATGATAAATGTAAAGGATAGCAGGCTTAATTGGGAATAAATTGGACCCAGCATAGAAAGAGACATCATACATGTAGTTAGGTAGCAGATTCAGTGGGCACAGGGTCAAAATTGATGTTTTGGAATTAGTGTTTAATACATAATTTTTTTAATAGAAAAATCATTTCTGCGTCATTCTCTAACAGGTTTTTGTTCAAAATTTGATATTTTTTTTGTTATGAATTTTTTTGTAGGGTAGGGTGTCGACAGTTTTGGTCTGAAATACATGTGTATTATTTTTCCTTCGCCTAAGTTTGCGAAAATTGCCAGGTATTGTTCATTTTTTCCTACACTGCACCCACAAATATTAACACATTGCCATAATATTTGGTGTGCATCTTCTTCATACCAATACCTAGCTATTCACATACCAAAATTAGTATAGCTGCTTTTGTTTCTTTTATATTAATTTTTTTTAATTAACAAAACTACAAACTTGAAGTGTCCAATTTCATGTGCCTGTACGAAACAAACAAATACTGATATAAAAAATCTGGTATGACAAAAGCTTCATTTTATGCTGCAGTTTAAAACTAAAAAAGAATTAAGGGGAAAAAACCAACTGTATAGAATTGGCACTGGCAAAGAAAATGTTTTTTTTTTTTTGCCATTGAAAATTTATAATAAATTAGCATAATTAATTAACATTAATATTAAAACTTTAAACTGTATCAAACAAACATTTTTTCCTAGTTGCAGACATGTCTCCTGCAATACCATGCCAAATTTTAAGCATGTAGCTTAAATATATCTTGTTATATAAATAAGTAAAAATGAACTGTGCTGCCACTATATCTGCTACAAATATTATCACCCACAAATATTAACACATTGCCATAATATTTGGTGTGCAACTTCTTCATACCAATACCTAGCTATTCACATACCAAAATTGGTATAGCTGTTTTTGTTTAAGGCATCCCTAGGCCCTACGAGTGAGAATCAAGGAATCATGACATGGTTGTATAGCCATGAAAAGATTAGCGCAAGCCTTTCAACAGCCGAGAAAATGTCAGCACAATGCACAATGCGGGGGCTCATGAGGATCTATGCCCTGCGGGGGCTAATGAGGATCTATGCCCTTGCTAACAACACTGATTCTGTGTTCCTGGGACGGGCGGGGCTCCATGACTTTGAGTTAACCCTTTTACCCCAAGGTCCCATTTGTCAAATTTGGGAGGTGTTGCATAATTATAATGACTATGTACCAGTTGCAGGAGATTTATCGACCATGATAATTCAAGGGTAGTGCCAGACTAGCTTGGCGCCTGTCGGCGATAAATCTCCTGCTGTAGGGACTCGGGGTTAAATGGCTTAACAAAGATTTCACAATACAAACTGCCACCAGTCAAGGGGTTAAGGTCAATGGTGCTGATATATATTCAATAACATGAACACACGATTTTCTTCGGATTAAACTGTTTTTATGTTGACTCGTGACCGACAGTGAGTCTTTGCAATGAGCCATCAGTCATCTATTACCTAGTCGGCTGCAGTCGCTGACCTGTTAGTCTGTTGAAAAATTTAACTTTGGCATTTTCTCAGAGTTCATATTTCATGTATGTGTGTCTCTGTGTGTGTGTGTGTATGTGTTTGTGTGTGTGTGTCTGTGTGTGTGTGCGTGTGTGTGTGCGTGTGTGTGTAAGGGGGGAGGGAGGGATGGGGGTGGGAGGAAATGGGTGGGTTGGACGGAGGGAGGTGCAAGAGGGGGGTGGGGGTTGGGTGGTGGCTGGAGTAGGGGCGGGGGATTTGTAAAATAAAATAAAAAAAGCTTCAGCTAATTTGTTTACCTTACAACACTCAATTTTGTTTTTCAGTCCTTTGTGATACAACGTGCTGTTTTCAATTAAACCCAGTCAGCCCTGACGCACTACAGCAGGAGATGGGTCGACCATGATAATTCAAGGGTAGTGCCAGATTAGTTTTGCCCCTGTAGGCGCCAAGCTAATCTAGCACTGCCCTTGAATTATCATGGTCGATCCATCTCCTGCAACTGGTGCATAGTCATTAGATGACGCCTCCTAAACATGGGAAATACGGCCGTCAGGCTGAACGAGTTAAGACCATTTATTTGGCTTTGCTATTTGATGTGTTGTGTACTTCGTTTTGATCGTACTCTGTCTTTTTCAGAACATGTTGTTGTTTATTGTCATGACTGTGTTGCCGTGCGCTCTTTCCGTTTGCTCGCCCCGCTGACTGTATAGTGTCTGCTGATTGTATAGTGTCTGCTGACTGTATAGTGTCTGCTGACTGTATAGTGTCTGCTGACTGTACATGTACAGATGACGACACAGCTCAGGTGGCTGGTGCGGTGGATGTGGGGAGAATGTGCACTGTATTACATCACATGTTGTAGCGCTATAATAATAATAATAATAATAATAATAATAATAATAATAATATTATTATTATTATTATTATTATTTTATTATTATTATTATTAATACATTCGAGTCGTGTTTCACCCGGATACGTGGCTGAAAGCCGCGTATCCGGATGCGGCACGTCTCGAATGAGTTAACCAATGATTGCTTTTTTGATATGCTCTATTATTTTCCACTATGGTCATACGTGCACAGCAAGCAATGCTGACTGGTTGGTTAGTTCGGGGTTTAACGTCCACAGTACCGAAGTGATAATGGACGGCCCTGACGGGCGGGTTTATGGGGGACATAAAAATCTATTCCCTATGGAGTACGACCTGAACACTGATCAATTTAGGCGCACTGCAACTGTGGCACTTTGATTTACCAGGACCTTTCCACGGACATGCTGTGGAACAGGCCCGTCCTTTCCCCCCCTGGATGCCATGCTGAGTGGAAGCTGGCCGCCTTTACATCTTACTCAGCCTGATGCACTGGACGCCCGCAAAGGACTCCACTCCTCCGGCGGAGGTAAAGGCACGCATCTAGATTCAGTTGTTAAGGTTGTAGGACACACCTCTTTCGCGCATCTTTTCTACGCATTTAGATACCGCTACCTTGCGTCTGCCGTGACCTGAGACTAGAGGTCACCGAAAAAAAAACCGCCGTACGGCAAGTCGTATTGCAAACAAGCTCAATTTATCGATAATTGACACTAAAGATATATACTGTCTGAAATAGGTGTGTAAGTTGACTGTTTCTATGCATAAAATGTTGTGTTTCCTCAGAAATAAGATACTTTTGCATAAGTTGCAACAAGTCATCGAGCGTCAGTAGTAACGCATAACCATTTCTCAGAAGAAGAAAAAAAAAAAAATGAACGGGCCAACCGAACGAGAAGCAATATACGTGGCAGCCAGGAAAACAACAAAATCTCTTCAGACATCAGCAAGGAAAAGGTAAACTAAAGTAGAAAAAGAGGTTGGTGGTGTTTGCCAAGTGACTAGAACACGAGTTACTAGTAATGACAGAAAAATGTCGTACGTAAGTGGCCTATCTGACTGGTTTTCCAACTCTTTAAAAAAAAAAGTTTTATGCACCGCCGTGAGATGTCACCTGCACGGCGTAAAACCCCAATAGCTAACTGTCCTTTTATGCATGGAAATTTACAGCCTACCTGCAATGAAGAAGACTACATTTTATTGTGGGTTGACAGGGGCATGCATTCCATGTATGTCAGTCACCACCTAGAAGTAGAACATTTCCATACATTCTCAGAGAGCCTTTACTAATATGGTGGAAGGAATGTAGTCCACATTGTAGTGATATTAAACCAGTGCCAGTGCTTATTGTTTAGGAAAACGTACTGTGTGTAGTAAAAAGTCCTGCTAAGGGAGAATTTTGCATTACTAACTCAGTAACTGCTTTCAGTACTTAGTAACTTAGTTTTCTCATCCATTCTCTGTCTTATGAAGGCTATATTACAGATTAGGAGATAGGTCCAGCATTTTTTTAGTTCAAGGATGGTGCCAGAATAGCTTGGCGGATGAGACGCCAATCTATTCTGGCACCACCCTTGAACTGTCATAGTCACATTTATTTCAAGCAGTGGGTGTATCAGGATTAAAAGGGTTACCTAGTAAAACGCTACTTTGACTGAAACCCTAATATTTGTTGACTACCATTTTGGGCAGACGGTAGAATGTGTGAAAAATACAAATTTGACTAGTACAAAAGCAAGCCTTTATGTTGAGACTCGTGACACTTATTTCAGCTACCTTTTGGAAAGGTCACACAGGTTGTGAATCAGTTATGCGCATGAGGCGTACAGACGTGACTTTGCCATTGTTGTTTGTTCTTTGCGGTTTACACAGTTTTTGTCACATTTATTTTGAAAGTAATAATCTGCCCCTGCATTTAGCTCACGCAAAGTGAAATTGTCATGCTGCCAAACAACACAGTAATAATCATGTATTTCATTTCAGGCTAATACTGCTGTTGACCTCTCGCTGTGGAGTCTCAGTACTTTCACCCAGAGTACATACTTGCAAACAAGCGCAGAAGTATGACGTCTACACCAACTGAACAAGGTCACACTCACAGCTCAAGTGAAGTGAGGGAAGGTGACACGTATTCTCCTGGACTCAAGGTAAGTCATACCAGTAGATCTGTGATGAGAATCAGGTGCAGAACACAACACAACTATGGTGTGAATGAACACATCATACTGTAATGCCTTCTTTCATTGGCTCATGTGCGAAGCAAGTGTAAGGCTATGTTCTGGGCCATTGGTCGTCCATGGTAAACTTTAATGTTGGCATTTTCTCGGAGACTATTCAAACCACAGTCTTCAAACGTAGCCGAAGGATACTTTGTGGCAAGACCTTTCTTACTCTTAGCCTACCAGTTTGAGTTCAGGCCAAGGGTCATGAGAAATCAAGAAATAGGTAAAAAAAAAATAGCCATATTTTGACAAAAGATATTTTTTCTCCAATACTATTCACAACTGTACATAAGCCAGCCCTTTACTTATGCTTAGACTCATGGCACTTAAATTTCAGTCACCTTTTGGAAAGGTCACACAGTTAAGATTAAGAAAATGATCAGTTTTAAATGCACAAGAGCGATCCAGGCTTCACCATTCTTGTTTGTGGTGTTCACAGTTTATTTCACATTAGTTTGAAGGTAGTAATGTGTAAACTAAATGTAGGGACGAATTGGGTGGGTGGGGGGGGGGGGACTCCCCCCACCGGCCCCGAATTGTTTATAATGCTATAACAAAGTCCCTGTTTGTGGAGTTTGGAACCGACCCACCCTGAAATAAGATCAGAAGTGAAATTGCCATGCTGCCGAATAACACGATAATAAACATGTATTTCATTTCAGGTCAGTGCTGCTGTTGACGTCTCACTGCAGAGTCACGCCCAGAGGGTATACTTGCAAACAAGCACAGAAGTATGACGCCTACACCAAGAAGAGGCAAGAGCTAGTCAGGTCATGTTTGCTCAAAGGAGAAGGCCACAGCTAAAAGCAGGCAATTCCAGTTCCAGCGGATCAACTAAAGTGAGCGAAGGCGACACTTATTGTCCTGGACTCGAGGTAAAGCATACCGATTGATTTGTGAATAGAATCAGGTTCATAACAAAACACAACTGGTTGGGATAAACACATCACACTGTAATGCTTTCTTTCATTTTGAAGATGGTGTAGTAGTAGTACCAGCATTCTCAACAACACCGAATGCTAAAATCACTTGCTGTCAACAAGTGGCACCATATTGCATTTGATTTGAAAACTAGAGGGTTGGGCAAGTCTCCAAATACTGTCGTTTTCTTTAATAAGCACTTAGTGCATACAAAAGGACTAGAAAAATCTGAATACTACCCATTTGGTCCAGTGTGTGCTGTTGCTAAACAGCAATGCGTTGTGTCCTGTTTGAAACAATTTCTGCAAGTTACACTTTGAATATTGATGCTGATTCTAGATATATGTATACACTCTTTGTGGTCATTTCAAGCTCAATGGCGTCTAATTTTTGGCGCACGTGTGATAGCAAAAGTAAGTGTTTGTAATGGGTCGTCCGTCAACTGTCTGTTACCTGTGGGCAACTTTAACATTGGCATTTCCTCGAAGACTATGCAAGCCTCAGACTTCAAACTTGGCACAAGGGTACTTTGTGGTAAAATAATTCTAAACATACCAATTTCTGTGACCTTTCAAAGGTCATCTCAAGTAGTATTTTCAACTTCAAACTCAAACTTGCTATGGAGATACCACATGATAAGGGTGACAAAAGTTAGTTTCGGGTAGAGTTGTAGTTTTTATCAACGTTTTTGCAAACTTTTCAATACAATTTGGCATGATGATAACACTTTTCTGTGCTACTAATGTAATCAGCCCCTCACAGAGGTCAAGGGTCACAGAGGGTTGACAAATGTGTGAAAAATGAAGGGATTTGGAAAAATACTCAGGTTTCACTGGTACAAAATCCAGCCCTATACTTATGTTTAGACATTTTCAGAAACCTGTTGGAGAAGTCAAGCCAAGGTCAAAAAGGACAGACATATTATGTGGATTGGTCATACACGTGAACCATAAGGACATTGCCTTTCTTGTTCATGTTCTGACTACTGTCATATTATGCATGTATGTACTTTGTATAAATACTTGCAAACATATATGCACGCAATATGTGCATGTCAGAACTTTTTTTGATACAAAATTATCTTTTGCAGGTTGAGAAAGATGAGGGAAGAAGAGTTCAGCGGGTACATCTCTCCACGATGGCCAACCGACGAGAAGGCAAAGGAAGTGAACTGATTGTCCTGTGTAGGAGGGCAGACGTCCTGTTATTTTGATGTCAATCCACCAGGCTGGCCACAATGTCAAGGTTTTGGACAGTCACATCATTCGCAATGCAGCAAAAGCCTGTGCCTTACTGCCTGAGCTGATGCATAGCCATATATTAGGAGAAGGGAAAGCAGGCTTTAGGCCTGGCTATTCAGCTGCAGACACAACAGCAGTGGGGCAGTGACAACAAAGTGACAATGACAAAACTCGAGAAAATAGAAATAAAGAGGGAGTGTTTCCATAAGCCTGACATAGAAGCAGTGGGGCGACAAAATTGTAACGTGCAGTCGAGCAGTTCAGGGGCTATTGTACAGTGATGGGGGTGTGCTTTGTGTGTTTTCATATAACAATGTGACAAAGCGATTTGACACCCATGTTGTAATTTGTAGTGCAGTAAAAAGGTGAAAAATATCTGTATTTTGACCAAAAAGATGTTTTCTCAAGTATACACAACTTCAAACCCAGACTTGGTACAAGGTGGTAAGAACTTTTCATGCATACTAATTTCGTATGCATGAAAGGTCAGAAAGGCCAAGGGTCACAAGAAATCGGGAAATAGGTACAAGATAGCCATATATTGCCCAAAGATGTTTTTTTCTCAAGTATTCCTAACTGTAACCCTAAACTTGGTAAAGAGATACCTGATGGTAAGACCTTCCTATGCATATTTATTTGGATGACCCCCTCAGAAAAGTTACTTTTTGTCACTCTCCTGTCATGTCGCGATTTGGAAATGCAGCTTAATATGTATTAGTTTTTGATTATCCAAGGAAAACCCCTTTACTGCCAATGTATTCATTTTTCGAAGACATTTCAGCATATAAACAGGTCTTTTTTGTGACAAGTTCCGAAATACTGGCATACATCAGTCATTCAAAATATGTACTCCACAGCTGACTCTTATGGGTTAGGAAACAGTGGTACAGATAGATTTTTTGCAGCGTCGGTGTGAAACAAGGAGAAAACTTATCACTGCTCCGCTTTGCATGATTATAAATGATATACATTCTGACAATGGTCATTGGCCTCAGAGTATAACACCCATGGGTCCTTTCTGAAGAGGGGGTGTGCCAAAATACAGAAATGCAGCCAGGGGGGGGGGGGGGGGTGGGGGGGGGGAAAGGTATGTAGTATATATATATACATATATGTCATTAAACCCTCTGCTCAAAATATACCAAATGTGGACTTGCGCAATGAAAATCGCAATACTTCTAAAGAGTGAGTTGACCATGTAGTTCTTGCATTACCCTCCATCTGTCACAGCAGATTTCAGTGGTTGGGTGATAACTGATCATAGGCATATCAGGGGGAGCTGGGTGGCTCGGTGGTAGTGTGTTTGACTCTCATCCCAAAGGTCCTGGGTTCGAATACAGCTTGGGTCAAAATTTGTTCAGACCCTATTTCTGTGACCCATCTTTAAAATCACCTTTTATGGACAAAAGATGTTGAGCCCTAAACATTTAACATTTTGTATTTGAGGTAGTTACTTTTGTATGGGTGCCTATGTGCATTGTAGCCTAATATGCTTTCAACATACTTGACTGTACATGTATACTTTAAATGAATGTCTGCAAATACAGCATTTCTTGTGAAAATAAACAGATATTATTCTTTACTCACAATGATCATGTGTAAACATAACGGGGCATATTGAAACATGTGACGTTTGTTTTGTTTCCTTATAATTTGTAACCAAAAACTGCTGGGAAACTGAGATTCAGCTGGAGAGATAGGTACATCCACTACCAATCTGTTCACAAACATCTTTCAACCAGAGATGTTCACCGACCTGCTTTCACGGATACACCAAAGGAGCATGTAGCATTGCTTGCGGCAGGTATATTAAAACAAATTCACATTATTCATTAATTAATGTTTATAGATGATGCCAGGAAAAATAAAAAAAAAAACACACTCTGTGACGACACTCTTTGGTGTGCTTTTTCATCAGTGAATCTGTGAATGATTGAATGAATGTAAACATGTAATGTAAACATGCTCGCAATGCCTGGGCTGGCTGAAAAAAAATGAATGAACAAATGTACCGAGGTAACCAGTATGCATTTTTATCCAAGACTGAAAGTGGTTTGTTGGTTGATTCATGGTTTAACATTCACATTACAACGGTGATGATAATCGCATATTTTAAATTAAAAAACAAAACAAAATTACCACGTGTTTCTTTTGTTTGTGTGTGTGTGTGTGCGTTTGTTTCATTTAGCGAAGTAGAAACTGTATGGGTTTCATATTTTTGAGCAGGGAAAAAAATATCCATCTACGTGGATTGAACCCTGGTTACCTGCGTGGCAAAAAGAGTATTTTACCACGGCACTAACTCAACTACTAAGGGATAATGGGTGCATTTATTTACTTATAGATAAACCTTCTCATCCCGTATCTGCCGTTGTTATTTGTTCCAGTTTACTTTCCCACTGTCACCAATAGTGATCGAAGACTAGTAGTTTGCAACAGTTTGGGCGTAGGTTATACTTGTTGGTTTGGCGTCGTTGATTTCCTCCTTTCTCATGCGGGCTGGGACTGGCTACGGCGGAGATATGATCTGCCGGAAGTCAGACATCGCTTGTATCCCTTTTTGAAAACGCACTCGCAAACGACCCAAAGTGCCAATTTTTGCGCGGGACCCCCTCATTTTTTCATAAATAATGTGTGTGATATGATCTAAAGTACGACTTTATCGAATAAAAAGGGCCTGAGCAATTGCCCAACATTGCAAACACTTGTAATGTTATTGATAACATCCGGGCACTTTGCGAATTTACAACATACACTTTTCTCGATTGCACTTAGAATTCCAATTATCAGAGCACACTTTTTTTTTACGAGAAAATACTAACATACTTTATGAAGTGACCGAAATGTTTCTTTATCATTTTAACACACTATTCGATAAATTTTTATTGTGTTCTGAAATCAGCTATTTTGCGTGTTTTCGCTCATGGGGTAGGTCACGCAAAAGGCTCAAACTTACAAATATGCCCTGGACCATGGGTCTTTCAGGGTGGCAATAGCCTCCAGACTGAATAAGGCTCTCAAAAAACCCTATAAGCGGCAGTTTTCAATAAAAAAAAATGTAGGTATAGTATACAACCTTAAGCGAGAGACAATGACATGGCCCGAGCAAGGCGCATAGATCCTCAGGGGGTCACTGCTGTTGCGGGGGATCATGAGCATCTCTGTCTCTTGCAGATGCTTGGCGTTCTCCCCCGCCCCCCCCCCACCCCCCAAAAAAACAACAAATAAATAAAATAAATAAATAAATAAATAAAAATAAAAAATAAAATAAATAAATAAAATAAAAAATGCCAACAAACAAACTGAAGTACTATAATACAACGCAAAATAGTCTCATCAGGAACGGCATTCAGTCACTATTATGAAAATTGCTCAGATATTTGTACAAAAAAGTTGTAGTGTAAAAGTCTGAGTCGATTCAGTCGTTTCGGATAGCCGGACTGGTCCTGGTGTGTACGCCTGTCCTCTTTACATAGCACTGTTGTAGAGACGTTTGAAGGACAGAGCCAGAACCGTGATGTACATGGGCCAAGACATCAGGAACTGCGCAGCTGAAAAAAAAAAAAAACCAAAACAACAACGTTGTTTTACATCGATTAATCCCTCATGAAGCTCGCCGTTGACAACCAACCAAGCGACCAATCAACCAAATAACCCAATATTGTAAACAAACATTAATAAAGGCGATATTAAACATCATGAACCCTTTAACCCATTCAGCCCGGACGCACTACAGCAGGAGATGGGTCGACCATGATAATTCAAGGGTAGTGCCATATTAGCTTGGCGCCTGTCGGCGCCAAGCTAATATGGCACTACCCTTGAATTCTAATATGGCACTACCCTTGAATTCTAGATGGCTTAGTGNTTCTAGATGGCTTAGTGGTTTTGGCTAAAACGCTATCGCGTTTTGTGAGCAGTTGCGGAGGCTCATGAGGATCTACGCCTCTTGCTGACACCACTTTGAATCCACTTTTCTAGGACAGCCAGGACTTGTTGATGTTAAAGTGACGAAGACTGCAGAACACACAGTTTCCCTCAAAGGGCAGTGAACGGGTCAACCCTTTTCATTCTAACACACCCATTGCTTGAAATAAATTTGACTGCGATAGTTCAATGGTGGTGCCAGAATAGTTTGGCGCCTGAGGCGCAAACTATTCTGGCACCACCCTGGAACTAACACGGTTGATATATCCCTAATCTGTAATGTAGCCTTCGTAGGATAATCAGACATGAAAAAAAAAAGAATTACGCCTCAGGATGTAATGGGTTAAGTAATCTATGATTACTAACGGTCTTTGTGATTGCGGGGGGTCTTAAAGTGATTGATGGTGGTCTTAAAGTGATTGATGGTGGTCTTAAAGTGATTGACGGTGCTCTTAAAGTGATTGATGGTGGTCTCAAAGCTACTTACCTCCGCATGTCTGGGTGTACAACGATTTGCTACTGTCATATTCTGCCTTGACTGTCGCACCACCCCCGGCGCAGTCAACAATGCCGCCGGCGTCCGCACAATCGAGGTACGCTTTGTACAGTCTAGACAGGGAGACAACTGCTGATTTATTTCATTTTCTACAACTCTAAAGACACAAAGTCAGAAAGAAATGCGACATTTTTGGAATCATCAAAAACACGAAAGTGTTCTAAACACGAAGCATTTCTTTTGGTCATGAACATACACACACACACAAAGGGCATGTATAAGGCTCGGGAAGCTGACGTCATCACGCCAGTCGTGGCGGCCATCTTGTGAGGATACGGGACTAAGCGCTCATAGGGAAATCGCCGTTTTTGTAATGTCAGAAAAGTCCTGACGTACTATAAACAATAACAGCAAGTCTTGCCATCACTGTAGGAAACCGCGCACCAGAATCTGTTTTTGTTTGTTTCCAGAGAGGAAGAAAAATGAAGAAAAACGTGTTGAAACACTATTTCGCTACTATACAATGACTATCATATCAGATGGCGGCAGACGCCGCACGGACGCTGCTAGGCAACGCGGGGAACTTCCCGAGCCCTGTACTATTAGACTATGAGGCCCTTCACACGGTAAACCCGGGATAGGCCGTGCGGCCCAATGTAACTCGATTCAAGTGATCACACGACCTAAAAATCCGGGGAAAAAATGACAAACAGAACAAACTTTAAACCGGACCAAGTTTCGGGTGATCACACGACTAAGTTATCTCGGACAAAGTATCGAGTTATGTTGATCATACGACCCACAAACATAAACCAGAGTTAAATTGTTGCGAGCCAACTAACCCACCAACGGAGGTGGGTTAGCGACGTGTCCCGATACAGTAATCACGGAGATGACACAGGGCCACATATTAGGTCACAGGTCAAACGATTTCCACGCATTTCGCATTGTAACTGTAGGGTTGTTTTGCGTTGTCCAACTCGTGATTTTTACACTGTTCAGGCGGGACGTGAACTCTACTGAAGTAGGAGAGAGTGGCGTGTACAGCTGGAGGCGAATATGGGGGCACAAGCTTCCTGTCTTCTCTACACCTCCCTCCCCCCCCTTCCCCCCTCCCCCTCCCCCTCCCCCGACACAAACACACACACACACACACACACACACACACACACACACACACACACACACACACACGCACGCACGCACGCACGCACGCACACACACACACACACACGCACGCACCCACACACACAACGTCGTTTGATTTTACGGCAGTCATAAGGTTCATTACCCCGTCATCCTCTCTCCCCAAGGCCATTAAAAGCAAGAAATGTACACACACGATTATGTGCTCATGAAAAAATATTGTCCGTACATGGGCAGAGGGAGTTGTTCTCCCAGGGACTTCGTTTCTCATTCCGATAATTTCTGTCATCAACACCATGATATCTATATAATTGGTAGACCATCGAAAGCCGATGATATCGTCATTGTGCATGACTTCTATTTGTGGGTGTGGCTGGCCAAGCCAATCCTGGAGCCACACCTGCGAGGTAATGGGGGCACTGGAACGCAGATGTGGCAGTCGGCGCTATATAGCCACCGGTTTACTGACAAACAACTCATGCATTATGACTTCATCATGCCACGAGTCCTTCCTCCCTTCCCTCAATACTGCTTACAGGACATTTCAACGAACTCGAGATACCACGTATATTTCGTGCTGGAGTTTACTCTGACCTGGTTCTGAGTGTCACCTATTCATATTTGCATTTGGAAGACTATTCGAAAAGAGGTTTTCAAACTCTTTGATCAAGTATTTCAGCCAAACGCACGATGCCGTATGTGTCTTCAGTGAACTCGAAGACTAAAGCAAGAAGCACGACTTTCCATTTCACATTTCATTCAAACAGCAAATAACACACTGCTTAATTAGTCTGAGCCTCGCTGTAAATTTCAGTGTCATAAGCGAGCGGGTGTGACCTACCTGCAATATTCAGCCATATTGCTGGAAGCTGTGGTGGTCCCAAGGTCATATGTAAGTGTGGTGAGACATGTTCCCAGGACCAACAGGTTACAGGTACTGTCCACCCGGGCCACGAGTATCGCTACAGCAAACACAACCAAAGGCGCATGTCAAGTCAGTAACCCCTTGAGAAAATTTGAACCACATTCAAATGCAAGAGGTATAGATCCTATTAGCCTCCCCAGTTGCAGGGGCTCATGATGATCTATACCTCTCGCTGACACTACTTTGATTCATGTTTCTTCAACGGCTGGATCGTTGACGTTGAGTTAACAAGGATTTCAAAAACGCAATCTACGTCCGTTGGCAGTGAAGGGGTTAATTAGGCATTGAACCGTCTGTGTTGGATTACTTCGAGGGTTGTATCGTGGTATTGTAGTCCGATGAAGATGATTATCAGACCGACGCGCCGAAGGCTTCATCGGACTACAAACCACGATGTAACCCGAGACGTAACCCAACACAAACGGTTCAATGCCGTTGTCGTCCAGTCTACACTGAGCACTCTTTGAAACCTCCAATGTGTGTCTGACGTCAGGAGTAAAACGCCAAATATTTCTGACGTCATAGGGGACGCGACTCTTTTATGCTACCATGCTCGATCGTGCAATGTGCTTAATTTTTGCCTCAAAAATTTCAAACGTTTACCAGTGGTGCTGTTTCTAAGTAGCCAGGGAAAGGTTCAGAATCTTTAGCAAGGAAATGCGGGCCTTTCTGACTGAATTCAAGCGACAGAACTTCTAAATTGTTAGATTGGGGCGTGTTGCAAGCGTATTTTCAAAGGGTGTTGTTTTCTTCGTTGGATTCTTCTCTGCATTGTACACGCTTGGCAGTCATCGTTTTGGTCTGAATTGCGTTGCAAGCGACTGGATACAGTAGGTCTGATTTCGTAGACAAAGCATTTTTGTTGTTGTTGGCATCATTTACCAAACAGTACTGAGCTCAAAGGCGCTTTTAACGATAAATCGAACTTTTCAACAAACTGAAGTGTCACAGATCTGTCTTAAAAAAAAATAAAAATTCTCGTTCTTTATTGCTTAGCTTTCTAAACAGCATACGTGTTGACACGCCCAATGGAACATTTCGGGCTGACTCAGTTCAGAGTTTGAATCACGACGTATTTATGCAGCACGTGTGTCATGTGCTCACCGCTTAATTCATGTCGAAATAAGGTACATGTTATTCGTTTCCTTATCGTGTACCACCATTTGAGCTTTACGTTTTCCGTTTTTGATGTAAGGTGAAGGACAGCCCTCATCTAAGCGCTCAGACGAAAGACCTAAATGAGATTCGTGCACGGTAACAGTATTACGGATTGTCCAGCTGATTAAAAATTACAGGTACGACAATAGTTTGAGGAGGCAGGCATTGGGGCATTGATCCCCCCTCCCCCCCCCCCCCCCCTCCCGGTGATTTGTTTTTTGCTGACCAATCACAGCGTCGGAAAAGTGTCGAAAATGGACTGACTGCTCAATGTTATTCTATACTACAGATTCTTTGCATGAATCCTCCCGCACCCGGAAGTGGGCAGTGCAGATTATCGTGGCGTTTAATCGCAAACCTACTGTAGTGTGTCGGGATTAAATGGGTTAATTATTGTCTGTGGAGTATTGAACTTGGTTCTCCTGCTCGGCAAGTACAGGGCACATGTTCTTCCCATAACCCTTTTAGCCCCAGGACCCTGCAGCAGGAGATGGATCGGCCATGATAATTCAAGGGTAGTGTCAGATGAGCTTGGCGCCTTCAGGCGCCAAGCTCATCTGGCACTGCCCTTGAATTATCATGATCAATCCATCTCCTACAACTGGTACATAGTCGTTAGACAACACCTCCAAAATTTGAGAAATGGGACCTTGGGGCCAAAAGGGTTAACTCCCTCATTTGAGTTTTTAAATTGGGCTAAAGGCTACCCCCACCCCCATAACACACACACACACATACACCCCACTTCCACAATCCCCTCCTCTAGAAATGTTCTGGCGCCATCGCATGAGATTATTTGAAACGCTGTGTTGGGTGGTATTGGCATCTGGTCGGCAGTGGCGGGGTTAACACATTTGATGTGCTTCTGTACTGGGGTGGGGGTGTGGAGGGAGGGGCGTTCTGTACTGTGGTGGGCGTGTAGAGGGAGGGGCGTTCTGTACTAGGGTGGGGGTGTGGAGGGAGGGGCGTTCTGTACTGGGGTGGGGGTGTGGAGGGAGGGGCGTTCTGTACTGGGGTGGGGGTGTGGAGGGAGGGGCGTTCTGTACTGGGGTGGGGGTGAGGAGGGAGGGGCGTTCTGTACTGGGGTGGGGGTGAGGAGGGAGGGGCGTTCTGTACTGGGGTGGGGTGAGGAGGGAGGGGCGTTCTGTACTGGGGTGGGGGTGAGGAGAGAGGGGCGTTCTGTACTGGGGTGGGGGTGTGGAGGGAGGGGCGTTCTGTACTGGGGTGGGAATGTGGAGGGAGGGGCGTTTTGTACTGGAGTGGGCGTGTGGAGGGAGGGGCGTTCTGTACTGAGGTGGGCGTGTGGAGGGAGGGCGTTCTGTACTGGGGTGGGGGAGTGGAGGGAGGGGCGTTCTGTACTGAGGTGGGGGTGTGGAGGGAGGGGCGTTCTATACTTGGGTGGGGGTGTGGAGGGAGCGGCGTTCTGTAGTGGGGTGGGGGTGAGGAGGGAGGGGCGTTCTGTACTGGGGTGGGGGTGAGGAGAGAGGGCCGATCTGTACTGGGGTGGGGCTGTGGAGGGAGGGGCGTTCTGTACTGGGGTGGGGATGTGGAGTGAGGGGCGTTTTGTACTGGGGTGGGGGTGTGGAGTGAGGGGCGTTCTGTACTAAGGTGGGCGTGTGGAGGGAAGGGCGTTCTGTACTAGGGTGGGGGTGTGGAGGGAGGGACGTTCTGTACTGAAGTGGGGGTGTGGAGGGAGGGGCGTTCTGTACTGGGGAGTGGGTGTGGAGGGAGGGGCGTTCTGTACTGGGGTGGGGGTGTGGAGGGAGGGGCGTTCTGTACTGGGGTGGGGGTGTGGAGTGAGGGTCGTTCTGTACTGCGGTGTGGGTGAGGAGGGATTGCGTTCTGTACTGGGGTGGGGGTGATGAGGGAGGGGCGTTCTGTACTGGGGTGGGGGTGTGGAGGGAGGGGCGTTCTGTACTGGGGTGGGGGTGTGGAGTGAGGGGCGTTCTGTACTGGGGTTGGGGGTGGAGAGAGTGGCGTTCTGTACTGGAATAGGGGTGGGGAGGGGAGGGGGCGTCTGTACTGGGGTGGGGGTGAGGAGGGAGGGGCGTTCTGTACTGGGGTGGGGGTGAGGAGAGAGGGGCGTTCTGTACTGGGGTGGGGCTGTGGAGGGAGGGGCGTTCTGTACTGGGGTGGGGATGTGGAGGGAGGGGCGTTTTGTACTGGGGTGGGGGTGTGGAGTGAGGGGCGTTCTCTACTAAGGTGGGCGTGTGGAGGGAAGGGCGTTCTGTACTGGGGTATGGGTGTGGAGGGAGGGGCGTTCTGTACTGAAGTGGGGGTGTGGAGGGAGGGCGTTCTGTACTGGGGTGGGGATGTGGAGGGAGGGGCGTTCTGTACTGGGGTGGGGGTGTGGAGGGAGAGGCGTTCTGTACTGGGGTGGGGGTGTGGAGGGAGGGGCGTTCTGTACTGCGGTGGGGGTGAGGAGGGAGGGCGTTCTGTACTGGGGTGGGGGTGAGGAGGGAGGAGCGTTTTGTACTGGGGTGGAGGTGTGGAGGGAGGGGCGTTCTGTACTGGGGTGGGGATGTGGAGGGAGGGGCGTTTTGTACTGGGGTGGGGATGTGGAGTGAGGGGCTTTTTGTACTGAGGTGGGCGTGTGGAGGGAGAGGCGTTCTGTACTGGGGTGGGGGTGTGGAGGGAGGGGCGTTTTGTACTGAGGTGGGGGTGTGGAGGGAGGGGCGTTCTGTACTGGGATATGGTTGGGGAGGGAGGGGCGTTTTTTCTTGGGTGGGGGTGTGGAGGGAGGGGCGTTCTGTACTGGGGTATTGGTGGGAAGGGAGGGGCGTGAAATTAAAAAGAAATAATAAAAAAAGATTAAAGAAGATAAGACAAAATAAAATAAGTGAAATGAAATAACAAATAAAATAAAATAAATAAAATAAATACAATAAAATAAAAATGAGCACAACAAATAAAGGCAAACTATTAACTAGAATAAATGCAACCATTAAAAAATGACAAAATAAAAAAAAATTAACTATACGAAATAATACAAATAAAACGAAACTGTTGAAATAAAAACAACACAACACGATATACTAACCGAAACTACACCGACCAACCATTTATAATGGTTAATGTCAGATAAGCCATCAGCTCCAAAGCTCTACATAAGGAGATGCATTGACCATCATAATTCAAGGGTAGAGCCAGATTAGCTGGACGCCATCAGGCGCCAAGCTAATCTGGCACTACCCTTGAATTATAACGATCGATTCATTTCCGGCAACTTGTACATAATATAGAAGTTAAGAGACACCTCTGACCTTGGGGTTAAATGAGTTAGGTGTCTTTTGAAAAATTAATTCATGACCTACCGGCAACAGCACAAAGCGTGACGAGGAACTGGAAGCTGGCCATTGTGAGCTGACGGTCTTGCTGGTAGATTCAACGATGTGCTTTTCCAGAGGTTTGGGGCGATGGCTGTCGACTTCTGAACGATTAAAAGGGCGATACTGCCGACCGAAGAGAATATATCTGCTCGGGGGTGTGTGGGTAACATATAATATAGTGCGTCTGTTGCTATGACGCGATGTCAATACAGCATAATATTGCCCAATTGATGCGTGTCACCACCCGTGTCAACCAATCAGGTGCCGTCATAGACAGTAAGTCCGCAAAATCGGTCACGGATGTCAGAATGATACCTACACCAGATCGCGCCGAGCTCTCTTCGGCAAACTTGGCAAAGTAGTCCAAATGGCGTATCAGTTTGTCACGCCAGACCCAGTAAGCCAATGTCCTCGGACCGACGACAGCCACAGTTGGCCCGTGCTCGTACATCCCAGTCAGCAACGGCCCTCGGGTCCAAGATTGCCGCAGGGGGCACGCGTACGACTGTGCGTGGGCCCACTGCGGCCGTCATGGACCCGAAGACGTGTTGCTGCTGGGGACACACACAAACACGCAGACTTGGGAGGGCATACTACGGCCGCTACTGGCCCGAATACCTTTTGCTATCGGACGCGTTACACTCGTCACAGAATTCACCTTCAGATGAAAAATGTTCATGAGCAAGGCAAAAGGTGTAGATCATTACAAGCCCTGTGGCTGGCCTGGCCTCACGAGGATCTATGGCTCTTGCAGCGTGTTGATCGGATCTGTATCATGATTTCCAGTATGAATGTCGGCACGTGATTTGACATGCATAGGACTGGATATGTCAAGATAGTGGTTGCCGGGGTGCAATGAAGGGGAGAAATATTATTATTATTATTATTATTATTATTATTATTATTATTATTATTATTATTATTACAAGTTGACGCTTATCATGCATACCCTGGGGGGGGGGGGGGAGGGAGGGGGGGAGGGGTGGGGAGGGGGGTTAGCCGCCTGCTTGGCGTTAACCCTTTCAGCCCCAAGGTCCCATTTATCAAATTTTGTAGGTGTTGCCTAACGAATATCTACCTGTTCCAGGAGATGGCTTGACCATGATAATTCAAGGGTAGTGCCAGATTAGCTTCTTTTTTACTGTTTTAATTTTGTTCAAAAATGAATTTTTTACTGAAAAGTTGAAAGGGTACACAGGTGGCGAACAAACTCATCTAATGTCTTTCTCCAATGTAGATACATCCACAATTTCAAGTATCTATGTGAAAAAATACGGACTCGAATCTAAGTCAACCGACTTTCTATAAACGGCCCGATACGCCCCTGCCATGGACGGATGGTGAGCTATACCCCTGCAATTTAATATTTGGTCAAATATTGAAATAAGTATTTAAAACCAGAATTTCCAAAGCGCAAAAGGCTATCGTGCCAATGTCGGCAGCCGTTGGCCCGCGCACGATGGCATTTTGCCGATTGGGTTAATGTACTAGAGCGCCAGTTTATGCGTAAGCCATCGATGACGCAAAAATAATGGAAGGGGACGTGACGTGCCCCCTTACTTTGCGGGAATATATGACGTGACGCAGTGACGCAATAACAGAAAGATAGTGAAAACGTCTCTAACAATGTTATGTTGCAAAATAGTATGAAAAATTGTGAAAGGAAGTCTGTCCCGTTGTATTTCTTAAAGGATTGTCCTTCGTTGGGAATAACACAATGACATCATGACGTGTTCAGTTTTTGAGTACTTTTACATATTCCTCGGGTGACTGTGGGGTAAGCGCAAATCAAACGTCCTTTCTATCTTCTTTCATACACTGTTTTCGATTCTGTCTTTTTTTGACGGCAGTTTGAATGAACGGAGACATATGCAATGAGGCTTTTGTTTATTTTAGTAAGCTTAGCTGACAGTAAGAACTAGTAGTCTAGAGCTCATAGACAGCTGCAATCTGGTGCATGTTGTCGCTAAGAGAGAAGCAAACATGATTTCGTAGGCTCTCGTTCAACAGTAGGCCTGCCCACTCAGAAAGCGCCCGCTTAGTTAGATACTGCAGAGTGATCAATCGTTGCTGACAGTCTGCTAAATAGCTTCAAACAAAACTTATTGTTTTCCTCCCTACATCACACGACCAGTCACTCTAGCACAAACCGTACCATGTGACCGTGATATAAAAACCCCTGTAGCGAAAAATGGCGGACGTTTTGTAGCCCTCTCGATGACGCATCTTGTATGCCAGTTTTGTTCTATAAAAGATCGCCAAACGTTCTAAAGTACAAAGTTACTTAGTGTTGTTCGAAACAACAAGCACATTCAGTACAGGAGACGGCAACGTCATGACATATTTTAAATTACGTCATATGTCTATTATGTATAAAGGTATATTCCTTTGACGTCAGTCATGTCTGGCGTGATCCAGGTCGCAAGATGTCTTTTTGATTTCTTTTACGAAAATAGTGGAGGAATGAAAACAAATACGTTATTGGTCGGAGGGGTTCGCTGCACGGACCCTTGTAGGCCTGAGGGAAGTCAAAGGAACCATTGTACCCCTCAGGCCTTCGGCCTTCGGGGTACAATGTTTCCTTTGATCTCCCTCAGACCTACAAGGGTCCGTGTAGCAAACCCCTCCGACCAATAACTTATATTATTTCAACGTTCACACCTTTATTTTTTTGCAGTGGCACCGGCCTCTGATAATACTCTTTATGTTCTTCAGAACCTCTCCTAAAATTTAGTTTGCCTGTAACTAAAAGTGAACAATTTATGAACAGCTCTGCAACTATATGTGCACAGTACGCATTATTCAGTGCAGCTTGACTGCATTGTTTATTTTACCTACGATAATTCACTGAAAGCCGGCCAAGGACACCAGACTGTCGGAGGTATAATCACGATCTAAATTCAGCTGTTTCGCGGGAGACGAAGACGTGGTACCAGCAAGAGTTAAAGATCCTCATGAAGCCTCCGCACCTTGCGCGGGCTCATGAAGATCTATGTATCTTGCAGATGTTTGGCGTTTACCAGAAAACAAACAAAGGAACTGCCGTAATATGATACAACAGAGAATTTTCTGTTGACAATACCTGTGTCAATACTTCTACGCGTGTTGCAATCGTCGTATGAATTTAAAATTGCATGACAGTGCCTCAACGTATTCTGCACGCGACACACCACAGCAAGATATGGCTCGACCATGAGAGTTCAAGAGTGGTGGCAGAATAGCTTGGCGCCAAGCTATTCTGCCACACCCTTGAACTATCATGGTCGATCTGTCTCCTGAATTGTAATGCATTATCAGAGGATAAATCCCAAATGTGGGTTTTTCGAAACTCGAGCACAATGAGTTAGGAAACCAGTGTACACGGGAACAAAAAATATTTTTCAGTTCCTCACCCAGCTTACCAACACCCACACCCCCCTCCCCCTCCCACCCCCCCCCCCCCTCAAAAAAAAAAAAAAAAAAAAAAAAAATGAGCCGCACGTAATCAATAGCTCAATAAATCATAATATTGTATATCTATTAAAGAGCAAGACTGTCTGCGGATCTTTCTGATACAAGAGTGTTATTCCGAGCTAGTGAAGACCGGCCTCCTTGTTAACCCCGTCCCTGCCATGCTGCGTATTTTGCATTTCTAAAATATTGGCTCATCATTCGACCAAAAGTCATAGCCGTCCAAGTAATACAAATTAGTCTTAGCATGAGACATTGATCCTCGTGAGGCCCCGCGACTGCGGGATCACATGAGGATCTATGACTCTTGCAGTTGGATCATGTTCGTTAGTTCTTGGCAGTGAAAGGCGCCAAGCTAATCTGGCACTACTCCTTGAAGTATCATGGTCCATCCATTTCCTGCAACTGGTACATAATCGCTTAAATGACACCTCTAAAAAAGTTGGACATAATTATGGCCCTTGGTTAATGGGTTACAGTCAAATGGGGCTGAACCGTGCGATTGTATTAACATGGCTCCTTTGTGTGGCTGAGCAGACGGAGAGTTAACAAGCGCTAACGTTTCAAATCGTGCCCATACCTCTTCTGGCCACGACAGAGACACCTAGCCTTGACGTTATTTGACGAAAGCCAGTTTGTCCGATTTTGAGAAATGCGATTTTCATTGTTGTCTAAGAATGTTAACAAATGGCTTCTGAGTAATTGCAGAGATATGCCCTTTTTTCACTTTTGGC
Organism: Semisulcospira habei; assembly: GCA_036245525.1. Lineage (NCBI taxonomy): Eukaryota > Metazoa > Mollusca > Gastropoda > Semisulcospiridae > Semisulcospira > Semisulcospira habei. The sequence goes on from BTPG01000006.1 coordinate 7,801,851, forward strand.
CCCACCTCCCCGTGGCCCTACCTGTATAAAGGTAACTATGGGGCATGCCTTCAAAGGGTTCATCAGCAGTGCTCTATGAAAAACAAGATGGCGCAGCATCGACGCGAGAACAGAGCTATTCTGAATTAATGATGAAACATTTTAACCATTTGTCTGTCGATAACGCTTTTTGCTGAATTTATTCCGACAGGATTCATCGCGACTAATGTCATAATCTGGGTTAAATGTTGTTTGGAGTGGCTTACGTGGCGCGCAAGCTCGAGAAATAGAGGTCATATGTCCTTCTGACCCCCGTCATTGCCTAGGTTCGACTATACCACCCCACTCCCCGCCAACACACACACACACACCCATTGTCTCTGGAAATCTTTCTACACCACTGCATGACTGCAATTTGAGCGGTGTCACTTAAAATAAATAAATGCGTACACTTCTACGATGGAAAACAGAAATAAAACAGTAATAAAAAAAATAAAAATCTGATACAACTTAAATAAATAAATAAATAAAATAAAATAAAATAAAATAAAATAACAAAATAACGTACCTGCGAATACCGGCCGAGTCGTGTAACTAAACTGAGGCAATAGCCTCTCGCACCTGCCTTTATCCAGCCGTTCGTATGGGGTCACCCAGCCACGCATAACCAAACTCTCTAGTTACAGGCACTCGGCGTTTCCAAATCCTGGTGTTTGTAAAGGAGAGAGAAAACGAGAGGCTGGAGAGAGAGAGAGAGAAAAAGAGATTGGAGAGGGGGGAAAAAAAGAGAGACAAAGAGCGTAAGAACAAAAAACGCGCCATCCTAAATGCAGTGAATGCAATGCATTTTAGGCGGGGTAGTAGTGTTTCATGTGACTCATTGGCGAGTCAGAGGCCGTTAACACTTGCAACCCGAATAGAGGTCAACCCGGGTTAAACCCGGTTGGTGCGTTTACACTTGCATTTGGGCCTGGGGGTTGACCGTCCCACGTGACTTTGACAAAGCATCCTAGGAATGCATCATGGCGCCACCTCCAGGAAACACCTTGCAACTGCAGTCATCATTTTTGTCTACCGTATTGAAAATACGGTACAATTTGAGCGCATTCCGTAGCATGCACATGGCGTTTTTGGCGTGCGGGGCGGTCATTCTGGGAAAGAAGTAACAAGATAAAATGACGTCACATCTAGCTACCCAAGCCTTGCTGGAGAACGTCTTTTGGGCGGCAAAAGCCGTATGTGTGTGTGTGTGTGTGTGTGTGTGTGTGTGTGTGTGTGTGTGTGTGCGCGCGTGCGTGTGCGTGTGTGTGTGTGTGTGTGTGTGTGTGTGTGTGTGTGTGTGTGTGTGTGTGTATGTGACAGCGAGTAGAGCCCGCGTTTGACGACGGGCAAGATTAAAATTTTGGGATATTGTCCCTAAAAGAATAATCTGGAGATATTTTTTTCGATTTTTGTATTAAGATGCTCATTGGCGAAAAAGATGGCCGTTTCACAAAAACCGGTTGCTCCACACTGAAGTCTGTAATTTTTCTTATTTTTACTAGTTATTTTGCCTATAGATAGATTAAAGAGACATATTAAATGAGTTTGTTAACCAGCATTGTACCTCTAGAATCTGTTGAATGATAATTAAATTTTAAAAATATATACTTCCACGTTTTTGGGATTAATTGTAAGCATTATATGAGTTAATCTTAAATCAAATTAACTTTGAAAAAACCCACAATCTTCTCAATAATAATCGCATGATTTTTCGTATACGGTATTTACATAAGCCTACAGTTTGTCTCAGCTGTCGGGTACGATTAGGTCAATTGTCACCTGTATGCCCTAGATGTAAAAATCAGACATTTTTCTGCACCACTTTTCAGAGTCATTTGTAAAACAGCTAACATAAATTTAATTTTTCTTTTACGAAAAAAAACCCTGTCTTCTCATTAATACCCGCATGATTTTTTCATAAACAGTGTTTGTATAAACCTGCTATTTGTCCCGGCCCTGGAATAGGATTAGGTCAAATTGTGACCTGTAAGCCCTAGACGTGAAAATCAGCAAGAAAATTTCAGAGTTGATTCTCTGATACGTCAAATGTTAGTACTGCTATGAGTGACGTATACCATCGAGTTGTCACTATGAACACGGCGTCGTGAGACTAATGATGCCATGACGTGAAGCATGAAGTGACGTCATTTCGCTGCTCGTACTATTATTCTTCTTCAAAATGGCCATGCTATGCCAAACCACACAGATTACGACACGCGGGAATCATCGTGTGTCCGTCTTCATTTGTGTGTGTCAGTGTGTGTAGATCAGAGGGTGGGTTAGAGTAGGAGATGGATTTCTGTCGCTACTAATGGCGGGAAGCGCCGTGTGACCGACTTTATTTGTGTGCGCCGACGTGTGTTGATCAGAAGTCGACTTAGAGAGGAGGGAAATGGATCAGCATAATAAACTTAAAAATATGAACAACTCTGAATATATTATATGTTCATAAAAGATAAACGCATCTGAGGTCTAAACAATAGGGTAGACTTTGGGATGAAATCCGCATCTTGTTGTAATAATAATAATAATAATAAAAAATTGAAAGACGTACAATTATTATGATGTTCTATTCCTTTTGGCACAAAAAGAGACGATCTCGAGATCTTTAAACACGAGATTAAAGCTCTTAGCAGGGTGAGAGCGTGTTCCTAACAACCTCCCCCCCCCCCTCCCCGCCCCGCCCCCGTTCCCCCTCCTGCCCAAAATTATCTTTGAACTGCTACACCCCACCCCCACCCCTTCCTTGTTTCCACTATTTCGGCACGTGGCCAGAAGGTGAAGGCAAGTTGTTGCGTCGGGATACTTTTTGTGTCAGATTGAAGGTCACAAAGCAAAAGTAGGACACCCCCGCCACTTTCTAGGTAACTAATCCGCCCTTACTTAGTACAAAAAAAGTTTGGAAACAAACTTATTGCAGATCATTGTTCATTAACAGCATTATTGCATTGTCAGTTCGGCAACCACATATTAATTATCAGAAGTGCTCGGTCTCTGTCACAGTCTCACGACTGATGGCGGAAAATTGTTCTGCAAACTTTCAATAAACAATTATAGCCCAATCCTGGACTTTGAGAAGCCGTAGAAATAGTTCATGTTTGACTGTGGATGTGAACAATGGACTCCAGTGCTTTGAAATCTGTTGTTTACTGAAATTCCCTTCAGTAACGTCACGTTGGATTTCTTTGCAACGTGCACAACGATGACGCGAAATTGAATGTGGTGTAGATCCAACAGTAAACGCACCAAGCCAGGTTGAACTCAAGATATGCAAGTGAAAACGGCTCTTAGTGTCGCTGTTCATTTTTTATACTAACCCATTGTATCCCAGGTACAAAATACCCACACTTTGGAGTTGTCCTCTGAGGTCTGCGGTACAATGCAGGAGACAGATCGACCGTGATAGTTCAGGGGTGGTGCCAGAATAGCTTGGCGCCTAATGGAGCCAAGCTATTTTGGCACTATCCTTGAACTATCATGGTCGATCCGTATCGGGACTGAATGAGGTAAACAACGACAACAACAACATTAACAGCAACAACAACAACAATGATACCCTTGAACTATCATGGTCGATTAGTATTGGGACTGAATCATTTAAACAACGACAACAACATTAACAGCAACAACAACAATGATACATATCATACTAATGTGAAACTTCCCACTTTAATGACAGGTAATGAAGAGAAAAACAGAAATTATAGATAAAATCGGCAACGCCTGGTTTGCAAAAGTCAACCGGTTTCTAGCGTTTCAAGTGAATTTGAGCCGCGTGGCACGTCACATTCTCAGGCATAGTATGAAGATGGTATCTTGATATTGCGTCGTACAGTCTGCGTGTCATAGATCAGCCGCCAAGAATGTCGTGCCTACGTTCAGAAAATCATAAATTCCTTTGCTAAACCCGCTCAGCCTCACGGTGCATACGACGCAATCATTGGACACAAACCTTACAACATAGAGACAACTCCTCCCAGCAGGTGTTATAGATTCTCATGAGGCCCCGCACCTTGCATATATGCCTCTAACAGATGTTAGGCCTTTGTGTTCTACAGGGGATCTTCACCGTCAACATATCATCTTGCAATTGCGCAGCCATATTGACATTCAGAAGCAGGTGTGGGGTGAACGGATTCCCCAAAGCCAAGGTCGTTTCTTGTCACGTGTCGAACCGCGATCCGTGACCTACATGTCCTGTCTTTGCCAAAGCAGCATGTTTTCAGAAATCGCAAATTCCTGCACCTCAGTAAATACAAAGAGCAGCTCCAGGAGACACAGAGTCACATCAGCCCCCGTAACGCCGTGGCACATGAGGTTCTATACTCCCAGCTGGTACTATTTTGTCGGTGTTGTTTTAGCGGCTGGCATTGGAGAGCGTTCAGCCTATTCAGTCTATGGCTTCAGTGGCCTTGATTTACGACGTATCTAGTGGTGAAGAAACTATGTACAGAAAGCGCAGTTAAAACAAGAGAAATATATCTTCATGAATTCCTGTAGAATAATAATATAATAATAATAATATAATAATAATAATAATAATAATAATAATAATAATAATAATAATAATAATAATAAATAGTATTTTGGAGCTGGGTGTCATCAGCATACTTGTGAAAATCACAGGCATGTCGGGTGGATGACGTCAGAGAGGATTAGGTGTACAGGCTGAAAAGTACGGGCCCAAGGACGGATCCTTGGGGGACACCGTATCTCAGCGTGAGGGGCTGCGACTCTGATTGACAACAACCTTCTGAGTACGCCCACGCAGATATGAGGAATACCAAATAAGTATTTTGCCAGAGATGCCATACGGGATGTGTTCTAGGAGTACAGTATGGTCAATCGTATCAAATGCCGCCGAGAGGTCAAGGAGGCAACGAATGGAAACCAGTTTGTTGTAAGCATTGCACAGAAGGCTGTTTGTAACATGCAGGAGAGAAGTTTCTGTACCGTGCTGTTTTCTGTAAGCCGACTGACAAGACAAGACACCACAAGACAAGACGGCGGCCATGCAACACCTCCCGGCCGCCCGCTCCGGCAGAAATAGTCGCCACCCGCAGTATTTTAGCAGTCATTGTGCCTTCGTTGATATATGATGTCTGGCCCTGCAATGCTGCATCATGACTGGTGTTTCTGTTTGATGACTTTTGTGAATTTGCTGTGCTGTGGCTGTTAAATGGATTCAGTAGTCTCAGTCAGCGGTAGTTTCCTCCGCCGTCAGTGCAATGCTGGTAGTTTATACACGCCGGCTGATAGTCACAGTTTGTTAGTCAGTACCATGGAAATCGGAATTCAGAAGAACAGCGCGCATTATGCTGTGGCAAAGAACCAACGTGCTTTTCTCCCCTTAGTAATCATCTCAGGAGTGGCTCTTCCCACGAGGAGTGGCGTGCGTGCAGTGAGGCGAGTGCCAGCAGGCTTCGGGCCCCCACATTCCAGCCGAGTGATGTGATGACGGACATTTCCCCGACACAGTGACTGTGTTTTTTACAACACTTAACAGCGTGTGCATGTGTGTACTGTGGATTAGGAACAACGTGCTTTTCACGTTAATGTTGTAGTTTTATTATTATTGCTTCAAAAATGAGTAGGTGTGTAGTTATATACTACTTAAGTTATACATATGATTAAGGTGTGGTGACTGTTTATGCCGGAGCGAATGTCTGTCTAATAGCCGGCGCTGATCTATAGCGACGGGCCCCCAGGTCGCAACTGTGGAAGTATAATTTGTCTTTTTGTTTTGTTTATTTGTTGTTTTTTTTTAAATTTTATTTGTGAAACTAGTTTCAGCCAAGCAGGAAGTGTAAAAACATTATATTACGTGTTTAAGAGATACTATGATAGGGCTGTCCTTAGTTTGCTTTGTGTCAGGGAGGTTCAGGTCGGGTTGGGGCCACTGGCGCCGGCCATGAGACGCCTTGGCGACGGGCTTCACCCGTCCATTGTCCATTTGTTGTAAATGTTGTGTGAGTTTGGGTGATTGCGAGTTGCACCTGAGGTGGCGAAACAAATTTTCCTGTACGTGGCAACATGTATTTGGAAGAATAAAGTTACTTGACTTGACTTGACTTGACTTGAAATGTTTCTAGGAGGTTGTTGGAAATGAGATGGTTTTGGAGCTGAGACAGATCAATGCGTTCAAATAGCTTTGATAAGAAAGGGGGATTATAGATGGGCCGACAGTTATTAAAACATTCTTTGTTGAGACCAGGTTTCTTCAGCAAAGGCGTCACAACTGCTTGTTTGAAATATTCAGGCACTACATCAGACTGTAGTGACACATTCATGATTCTGGTGATGACTTACATGATTTTAAAAGGCTGGCTGGAAGAGGATCCAGAGAGCAACAATTGACAGGAGCATGTGCAATAATGTCTTGAACAAAGTCCTCGGACACAGGCTGAAATTCTGCAAGTTGTGGACCGTGATAGCTCGTGATATCAGGAGTATCGTCAGAAGCATCCAGTTCACGCCAGATGTCCTCGATCTTTTTGTCAAAGAACTGACAGAAAGCGTCCGCGAGATCCGAGGCTGGTACGGCGGAGGGTAAGGAAATGTCCTTGCGTACCCCAAGGAGTTCATCAGACACACTAAACAAGGTTTTGGTGCTATAGCAGGCCTGCAGGCGGGAACAGAAGTGCTGACGCTTGGCGTTGCGCTGGAGGGATTTTAGGTAATTGCGCTTCTGCACAAACAGCTGGCGGTGAATGGTCAACTTGCTAGACCGCCAACACCGCTCAAACTGGCGGAGCTCTCTCTTAGTGTCCTTGACCTTGCCTGTCATCCAAGGAGCTGAGGGGCGGTCAGTGACACGTCTGGATGTTAGAGGAGCGTGTTTGTCCAGGATACGCTGCAGCGATCTGTTGTAATCCTCCAGGAAAACTGTGTCTGATGAGGAATCTAACTCTGCAGCGGCAGCACACACGGAGGTGTGGAATTGATTAAGATCCATTCCTTTACATTGCGAGAAATAACCACGCGCTTGCGGGATTTGGGCTGGAAACAAGAAAGATCAAAGAAGATGGCACTGTGATCGGAAAGAGCAAGATCACTGACATGGAATGACTGAAGCAGTTTGTCATCATCTCGGAAAATAAGTAGGTCAAGTGTATGTCCGCATTTGTGGGTCGGTTGACTTATAAGTTGTTTGAAGTTGAAATCAGTCAAGATCGTTTGAAGACGCCCGGCAGTGGTGTTAGACGGCACTTCAAAGTGTGTATTAAAGTTGCCAGTTATGACCAGGTTGTGTGATTGGTCATTGTATGAGAACAACAGGTCTGAGAAGTCATGCAAAAAAAGAAGCGTCACTAGAGTTGTTTTTCCTGCTGGGTGGAGGACGATAGAGACAGACACAAACAAATGAGTAGTTTCGTTTAGCAAACCTGACTTCACAAGCTTCAAAAGAACTGTAACTGAGCTTCTGGAAGATAATGCATTCATCAAGACGCTTGGCAAAGACCACTGCTAAGCCGCCGCCGCGGCGCCCAATGCGCGGAAAAGACACCGTCTTGTGTGTAGGTGGCGTCATATCAGCCAGCAGCGCCTCGTCGCCATGTTCTAACAACCAAGACTCCGTGATAAAGGCAATGTCAATTTCATCATCTGCAATGAGTTCTCTAAATTCATCGGTCTTGTTACGACAGGATTGTAAATTGAAGCAGACATACTTCAACGTACCCGATATAAAGTCTGAGCACTCAGGATTGGTGATGGGAACATGGATCAAATTGTGAAAATTGCGAAAATTGCACCCACCTCTATGAGCCGCGAGAATCTGATGGGGGAGGGGGGGGGGGGGTATCACAGGGAAGAGGCTCGCGTGCTTCCTGGTGGGACGTGCGGAATGGCCATTAGGTCCCGATTGAAAACCCCTGACCGATAACCACAGCATGGAAAGGGGTAGGATCTTCTGTAGAGAATGCACTAGGCGATGTGTTTGACCTGTCTGTAATGAGCACATTGATTTGCCTCTGTTTCCTCCTACCACCTCTCCGGGTCCGCTTACGGGGCAGATTACACCCAATCCCAAAGTTCGAAGGTGGGGGATGAGAGAGGGATCAAAACTTGAGTCCACAGATCTGACACATAGCAGATTAGACTTCATACCAATGTGGCCTCTGCGCAAGCTGTAGCTAGTGACAATACAGATAAATTTCTGATATTCTTCTGATACTCATGTAAGCGTTTAGAACACAGGCATGGGATGAGCGCTGCGTAATCAGCTGCCTCTATAACACGGGATGAAGGAAATAGCACGAACACAGTTTTTTTTTTTTTTTTTTTTTTTTTTACTGATCTTTTATATAACAAAACTCGCATCCAAGATGCGTCACAAAGAGGGCTGCTACAAGAAGTCCGCCATTTGTCGCTACAAGGGTTTTTGTATCTCGGTCATGTGGTACAGTTTGCGCTAAAGGGGTTGGTCGTGTGACGTAGGGATGAAAACGATACATATTGTTGCTGCGGTACCATAAACGTACAGTTGTGTGAGCGTCTGAGATTTTGCGCGTTATGGATTTGCGCTGTTACGTTCAAAATCACAGACCAGCACACATAAAACGCTGGATTGTCTCAAAAACGACTGTACAGCCATTTCAACTGAAGTCGTAACAAACTTGTGTCAGTAGTCAGATCTACCGTAATAGTTCAAGGGTGGTGCCAGGATAGCTTGAACAATCATGGTTGATCCGTCACACCTTGTCGTCGAGTGGCAGGGTGCCTGGCCTTTTTTCATGGTATTAGTGACGATATCTTAACCTCACCTCACCCCACCCCCCCCCCCCCCCACATCACATTGCAAGCCACCGGTCTTAACCATTTCATTGCCGTGAAAAAGTGAACAACACTCAACTGCAAGAGGCACTGATCCTCATGAGCCCCCGCAGGTGCGAGGGCTCATGAGGATCTATGCCTCTTGCTGACATTAAGGCGCTTTTAAAATGTACACGAAATAAATTATTTCATGCAGTCTGGCATTGCCCGTATCATAGCGCACTGAGCCTTGAAGCTGAAATCCCCAAATTTAGGCTTCCCTTGTTAAGTGTACAGTGCAATTCAGAAGACAGGCGCCAAGCTATTCTGACATCACCCTTGAACTATCCTGGTCGATCCGTTTGATGCTGTACTGTGTCGGGGCTTAATGGGTTAAAAGTATGATTAGAGTTCGAAAATAATCATAATACTGATAAAATATAAAATGCACAAATTATATTGTACACGATGATCAAAGGTTGTGATTGAGATCTCCGTTTTGAAAGACTTCCTCTGTATCTGTCTCTGTCTCTGTCTGTCTCTCTGTCTCTGTCTCTGTCTCTGTCTCTCTCTCTCTCTCTCTCTCTCTCTCTCTCTCTCTCTCTCTCTCTCTCTCTCTCTCTCTCTCTCTCTCTCACACACACACACACACACACACACACACACACACACACACACACACATACACGCACACTCGAACACGAACACGCACGCGCGCACACACACAAGCACACACACGCACTCTCACACACACACGCACCCTCACACACTCTCACATACACACACAGACACACACACACACACAAACGAACACACACACACATACGTATTATACGTACACATTAACCCCTTGCAGACACGCCACATCCGGATGTGCGGCATGATGCCGCTTATCCGAATGTTAATGAAAATGGCGTTTATTGTTATTTAGAACGCCTGCTCTAAAAAGCCAAGAGACCAACACAGACACGTTTGTAGAACACATCCCAAAATTGTCATCTGAGAAATGACGTATTCACTCCTTCACTGCCGAGAAAGCGTGAACTCGATACAACTGCAAGAGGTATAGATCCTCATGAGCCCCCGCAATTGCGGGGGCTCATGAGGATCTATGTCTCTTGCTGAAACCACTTCGCTTCTTTGATATTTATGGGTTTTTGACGTTGAATTTTTACAATGATTTCAAATCATCTCCTGTGTCCATTAGTAGTGAAGGGGTTACAAGTGACCAGCATACATGAAGAGAGAGAAGTACAAACAGCATCAGGCCCCCCCTCCCCCCCCCCCCGCCCCAACTGCAAGTTTTCTTGAGGATCTGTTCCTCGTCCAGATACAATGGAATTAATTGCAAGACTGGACACATACACATTTGCAACGTCTCGTGGGTCCTCGCAAAATGCGTAAAAGACGTTATGTCATATGTACAATAGTAAAACAATGAAACAATGCGTACACCGAAATTAAAATATTGATATGTTGATAAATCTCACTCACTCACTCACTCACTCACTCACTCACTCACTCACTCACTCACTCACTCACTCAGAGACATGCATGGGCTTCTCACGCCTTCAGCTCAATCAAACAATGAAACCCAACAAGGAGTACTGTCCAAAATCCGCCCCCTGCTACATTTCCCTATCACTATAATTATAATCTACTGATCCCTTAGATTTAAATTCCAACAATTTGGACTTGTCCTCTGAAATCTACACTCCAGGCGACAGATCGGCCATAATAGTTCAATAGTGGTGCCGGGATAGCTTGGCGCCTATTTCAACAGCCGAGAAAAGGTGAATACGAACCAACTGCACGAGACATAGATCCTCATGAGCCGCCACTGCTATCTCCTGCTGATGCCGGGCCATTTTGAATCCACGTTCTTGGACAGCTGAGACTTTTTGGGTTGTGAAATTACCAAGATAGATATACAGACTGCGTCAACTTGAACATGTTAACTGAGTCACAAACATGTCTATACATGTCTATACATGTCTATACGGACTGCGTCAACACTAGCAGTGAACATGTTAACTGAGTCACAAATATGTCTATACATGTCTATACAGACTGCGTCAACTAGCAGTGAACAGGTTAACTGAGTCACAAACATGTCTATACATGTCTAGACAGACTGCATCAACTAGCAGTGAACAGGTCAACTGAGTCACAAACATGTCTATACATGTCTATACAGACTGCGTCAACTAGCAGTGAACAGGTTAACTGAGTCACAAACATGTCTATACATGTCTATACAGACTGCGTCAACTAGCAGTGAACAGGTTAACTGAGTCACAAATATGTCTATACATGTCTATACAGACTGCGTCAACACTAGCAGTGAACAGGTTAACTGAGTCACAAATATGTCTATACATGTCTATACAGACTGCGTCAACACTAGCAGTGAACAGGTTAACTGAGTCACAAATATGTCTATACATGTCTAGACAGACTTCATCAACTAGCAGTGAACAGGTTAACTGAGTCACAAATATGTCTATACATGTCTATACAGACTGCGTCAACACTAGCAGTGAACAGGTTAACTGAGTCACAAATATGTCTATACATGTCTAGACAGACTTCATCAACTAGCAGTGAACAGGTTAACTGAGTCACAAATATGTCTATACATGTCTATACAGACTGCGTCAACACTAGCAGTGAACAGGTTAACTGAGTCACAAATATGTCTATACATGTCTATACAGACTGCGTCAACACTAGCAGTGAACAGGTTAACTGAGTCACAAATATGTCTATACATGTCTAGACAGACTTCATCAACTAGCAGTGAACAGGTTAACTGAGTCACAAATATGTCTATACATGTCTATACAGACTGCGTCAACACTAGCAGTGAACAGGTTAACTGAGTCACAAATATATCTATACATGTCTATACAGACTGCGTCAACACTAGCAGTGAACAGGTTAACTGAGTCACAAATATATCTATACATGTCTATACAGACTGCGTCAACTAGCAGTGAACAGGTTAACTGAGTCACAAACATGTCTATACATGTCTATACAGACTGCGTCAACTAGCAGTGAACAGGTTAACTGAGTCACAAACATGTCTATACATGTCTATACAGACTGCGTCAATTAGCAGTGAACAGGTTAACTGAGTCACAAACATGTCTATACATGTCTATACAGACTGCGTCAACTAGCAGTGAACAGGTTAACTGAGTCACAAACATGTCTATACATGTCTAGACAGACTGCATCAACTAGCAGTGAACAGGATAACTGAGTCACAAACATGTCTATACATGTCTATACAGACTGCGTCAACTAGCAGTGAACAGGTTAACTGAGTCACAAACATGTCTATACATGTCTATACAGACTGCGTCAACTAGCAGTGAACAGGTTAACTGAGTCACAAACATGTCTATACATGTCTATACAGACTGCGTCAACTAGCAGTGAACAGGTTAACTGAGTCACAAACATGTCTATACATGTCTATACAGACTGCGTCAACTAGCAGTGAACAGGTTAACTGAGTCACAAACATGTCTATACATGTCTATACAGACTGCCTCAACTAGCAGTGAACAGGTTAACTGAGTCACAAACATGTCTATACATGTCTATACAGACTGCGTCAACTAGCAGTAAACAGGTTAACTGAGTCACAAACATGTCTGTACATGTCTATACAGACTGCGTCAACTAGCAGTGAACAGGTTAACTGAGTCACAAACATGTCTGTACATGTCTATACAGACTGCGTCAACTAGCAGTGAACAGGTTAACTGAGTCACAAACATGTCTATACATGTCTATACATGTCTATACGGACTGCATCAACACTAGCGGTGAACAGGTTAACTGAGTCACAAACATGTCTATACATGTCTATCGCATTACAGACACAATCACAGAAAGCACAGCCGCAGCAAAAATAACCAGCAGCGAGGTGACAGCAGCAGTCTTGGGCTGAGAACTTGACAAATCATGGCTGCAGGTCTGGCAACATACACTCTGCGCTTTTGTACAATTCGAGGAGCCAGTGATGAGTGAAGTGCACTGAATGGGGTTGCGGTCGCCAAATTCGCAACCTGCAATAAATATTAAAAAAATTACGGTTTTAAAAATACAGGAGATATAATTCTTAAAAGACAGTATATTATTAATATGTATGAAAACTAAATAAATAATATTAGGAATAAACGAAACAACCATAACAACAATGGTGAAATTAGCACATAGGTTAGTTTGGTGGAGGTGCTGACAAGTTTGAGCAGGATGAAGGAGGTGTATTGCGTGCGCCTTGCCACAAGTTAGTTACTACTTAGTCCTTGCGAGTTTGTAACACTATTGGAGGCAAGTACCAAAAGCTTCACTGTCGCAGAACAAACAAACCAACAAAACGCAGCGCAACGCAACTCAACACATCGCAACGCAACTCAACACAAAACAGTAACATAACACAGCACAACACAACCTAACTTAATTCAGCTCAACTCAGCTCAGTTCAACGCAACGCAACGCAAACAACACAAACCAAACCAAACTTAATCCTTTTAGCCCTAAGATCCCAGTTCTCAAATTTTGCGATGTTGCCTACTGACTATGTACCAGTACTATGTACCAGTTGCAGGAGATTAGTGATTGACCATGATAATTCAAGGGTAGTGCCAGATTAGCTTAAGTCGCGTGTCCGGAGGCGGCACGTCTCGAATGAGTTAATTTTCCTGACATGCGAAAACGGAGAACAAGAAATATATTGTAAATAACAAATATATTGTAAAATTTAATATTGTATGTTTCTGGCAAGTTTAATTTATCTCATGCTGTAAATGCAAGCACCGAGGTTGTTAACTCAGCAATACAAAAATAAAAATGTATAAGCGAATGATTTGCTTTCAGGTTAACGTGTATGCATGCAAGCGGGGTTTTTTTTTTTTTAATATAAAAAGTATATAGTAATATAGAAAAGTACCCAACGGAGAAAGGAACACACTTAGAAAATACAGTTACAACGCAATTTATTAATTTTTCGGGTAAATACCCTTTTTCAAAATAGACAAACAAACAAAAACAGAGATCAGTCGCTACTTATCTTCATGACCGCAGAAGGAACATGGCAACTGAAGGATGTGACGTAAAATAGTAAACAAGCTAATACATGGTAATAGCCTTAAATACAGAACAGCGGCATGTTGGTTTACTTAACTCATTCAGCCCGACGGCCGTAGTTCCCAAATTTTGGAAGTGTCACCTAACGACTATGCACCAGTTGCAGGAGATGGATCGACCATGATCATTCAAGGGTAGTGCCAGATTAGCTTGGCGCCGACAGGCGCCAAGCTAATCTGGCGCTACCCTTGAATGATCATGGTCGATCCATCTCTTGCTGTGGTGCGTCAGGGCTGAATGAGTTAACTGCAATAAGCAGTGATTTGGTGTATAAAAAAGATTAGGTCTTATAGGTAATTCTGAAAAGGAATAACAGTTTATCTAACTTTTTATTACAAATTCATTATTATTATACATTACAATTTTAACAGATTAGAACTTACCACTGAAGCTTGATACATACTCGTAAATTGGCTCAAAGGCTTCGGCCGAGGAACGCGTTTTTCACGAAGAGAAAAACGCGTTTCTCGGCCGAGGCCTGCGCAGTTTACTGACAAATAATGATGACAAACAAAAGTATGCGACTGACCTGTGACCCCTGTGTAACGCGCGCGACAGGATGCGCAGCAGTTATTCTGGACCTGCGCGTCGTAGCACATTTCTGGAGTACCAGCGACAATGGCAGAACATCTCTGCTGGTTTATTAAAGTTGCTGGATCGTCCGCACAAGTACCTGTAAAACAACGAAGACAGTCCTGTTTAGTACATCGGGACATATGTCAAACAAGATGGAATGAACCATAACCCCCAAAGTCCCTTCTATATGAAAGCTGTCCTCGCTGTCATTGGTCTTTACCTTTTGTCTTTGACCTGCTTCTGATATTGAATTATCTCCTATTGAAAAAGTCTCGCAGATCTACCAATGCGTCAGTGAGTTCTATAAAGGGCGCAGGACATACGCGTCCTTGACTTGTCAAACGTCATTTGTCATGACATAAATTTTAGTTTTTACGTACTTTTATATTTTACGTGATATGAGTTTCACTTTCGATCCATAGGCTATTAAATTCGTCCCACCGCGACCCGTCCTAAAAAGTCATTTCTATAAATAGAAGGAACTTAATATCAGTCCTGGGACCCACTGCATGAGTGGGCTGAAATCCTGCGCAAGACGCTAAGCAAGATGCTCCTTTACAGCGGCTTGCGTAGGATTGAAGCTCACACACACACACAGCTGAGGGCTGCATCGCTGACGACCGTCACAGCACAATCCTGTTGGTTTAACACCTTACCTGCCGGGACAAGGTGAACTCTACCCAGCTGTAAGAGGCAGTCGCACTAACGTAACGCTGTCGTGGGAGCTCATGAGGATTTATGTCTCTTGCAAGAACTGTGCTCTTTATGCTTAATTTTGTCCAATTTACGCCTCCGTCTTTCACGAGAAACTCTGTCGTTTCTGACGCGAAATTCTGTGGACCGCCGTGAGATGGTCTTAGTCGCCTGCTCGGCGTTAAACCCAAATAACCTAACCATTAATGGCTGGCAATGTGTGGGTTTAAAATCACTTTTGTCAACACGCGCGCCTGTAAAAACGTTGAACATTTTAATGATGGTAACAGAGTTCTGAGTAAAAGGAAAGACTTTAGTAGTGGTGACTAGCTTCCCCCATTTAGTCCCGAGTCCCGACAGCAGGAGATGGATCGACCATGATAATTCAAGGGTAGTGCCAGATTAGCTTGGCGTCTGAAGGCGCCAAGCTAATCTGGCACTACCCTTGAATTATCATGGTCAAGCCATCTCCTGCAAGTGGTACATAGTCGTTAGGCAAAACCTCCAAAATTTGAAAAATGACCTTGGGGCGAAAAGGATTAAATTAGAGCTCTGTTGCTTTGTAAGTTGAAAACGTTGTAGAAGAAGAAGAAGATGCTACGCGAACAGCGTCCTCGTCAGCACACGAACCCGTCAAATGCATATACTGTAAAAACCTAAACAGGCAACGTTCAGATAATGATAGAACCCTCTTAGTGCTAAGAAATGGAAGCGTTTGACTTCCAACCCTTTGGCTGATAGTTGCACGATTGGTCGAGGTGATTCCTACAGTCAAACAGTCCAGCACGCAACCACGAGCCAAACGGTTAAGAAATTGAAGTAAACGTTTCCTATAAAAAAAATTCTCATATGAACATATATACTTCATAAAAACGTAAATGATTACTGTAATGTATTGCGTGTAATCATGTCTTGACTGAAATGTGTTTGCCTTGGTAAGCTTGAAAGTACGGGATGACCAAATGGTGTTAATCAGCTACAATTTGTTATTATTATTTCATTACTTAATCCCTTCAAGTTGTTATCCTGAATTCTTTGTTAATTCTGCGAGTAAAAGTTAAAGACGATGTCTTCCACGGAACATGGTCACCAAGAGATGTCAGGAAGAGGCATAGGTCCTCATGAGCCCCCGCAACTGCGGTAAGTTAGTGCAACTGCGGGGGCTCATGAGGACCTATGTCTATGCAGTTAAATCGCAATACTTCTTCTTGAAGTGGATATCTGTTATAGTAGTCAAAACATTTCATAATTTCTCTGACAAAACTAAGAACTGACCGTTGGCGGATGTGTCAGGGGAGGTAGTCGTAGACAAACCTACTCCAGGGGTCGCTGTAGTGGTTGTCAATGTGGGTCTTGCTGTCAAAATGGTGGTGGGTCTGGCAGTGGTGGTGGCGGTGATGATGGGGTCTCCGTAGTTGCAGGAACCACAACATTGCTGTAGATAACTGGTGTCGGCACTGTTACATTCCGACAAGGTGCACCCCAATACTGTATTTCCGTATTCGCAATCTGCAAGATGTAATAAAAACAAGATGGGATGAACCATAACCCACAAAATCTCTTCTATATGAAAGCCATAATCCACAAAGTACCTTCTATATGAGAGCTCTCCTCGCTGTCAAGGGTTTCTACCTTTGGCCTAATTCTGATGTTGAACTATCTCCTACTGAAAAAGCCTTAGTTTGGACGTAATTTAATATTTTACGTGATATGCGTTCAACTTTAACAGAAACTACCAAGAAAGTAGGGAAAAGCACTGTCAGGGGAGATAATTGTGCAGTATTGACCAATGATCATAGACCTAGTTTGGTCAAAGCATCAAAAAAAGATAGGAAAGAGTGGTCTGCTAAGTAAGTGACTGAAAGCAATGCAGATGAAAAGTCAGATCTATGTCCCCCAAGGGGGTCCAGATGTTTAGCCGGTGTGGACAGGTGTTTCGGTCTAGGCGACCTCTTCAGCACATCATCGACGTAACTACAGTAGTCAGGAACTTCTGACTACCTGCAAAGAAGACCACATTAAAAATTTTTACTGTGTTGTCTTCAGGGGCATACATTCCGTACCTCCACCTAGAGCCAAACTTCCATGTACCCTAAGCGAGAACCTACTAAAAAAGAGGGAAGAGGTTGCAGTCGAAATTGTAGTAATAAACGAGACCAAACGGGTTGATTGCCAGTGTTTGAAATTTAGAAGAAACTACCAAGTAAGTAGGACAAAGCACTGTCCTGTGGATAGAATTGTGCCTGACTTATGACCATAGATGCACATTAGTCAAAGCACGCAAAAAGGATTTTGTCGTCGTTTGTTTGTCTCTTTGTTTGTTTTTTGTTGTCTTCTTTTGCTACCTAATCCTTTTGCTGTCGGTAAGGGTTTAATCTGCCGGAATCATTGCGACATTAACCGCTACCAAGAGCTGAAGGCTTAACTCATTCCGCCCGGCGCACGTATTTCCCAAATTTTGGAGGCGTCATCTAACGAATATGCACCTGTTGCAGGAGAAGGATCGACCATGATAATTCAAGGGCAATGCCTGATTAGCTTGGCGCCGATAGGCGCCAAGCTAATCTGGCACTACCCTTGAATTATCATGGTCGACCCATCTCCTGCTGTAGTGCGTCTGGACCAAAGGGTTAACATAGAAGAAGATACTCACTCTGCACTGGCTTGTAATAGCCAGAACACGATCTACAGCATCGACCTCTGACCACATCCTGGTAGCAGGAGCCGGGAAAGTCCCTCACAAACGTTGCACAGTCCTTGCCGTCAAACGCCACGCCGGGCTGGTCGCCAAACACGCAGTTCTCTGTTTAAAACAAGAAAACGAGTCGTGAAATGATATCTATCAACAGCAACATCCGCAACAACATATAGAAAATAATGACTTTAACTCACCAGTTGCAGGAGATGGATCGACCATGATAATTGAAGGGTAGTGCCAGATTAGCTAGGTGCCGACAGGCGCCAAGCTAATCTGGCACTACCCTTCAATTATCATGGTCGATCCATCTTGTGCTGTAGTGTGTCAGGGCTGAATAGGTTAACTATTATTTTTTTTTTTTTATTTTTGTTTATTTCTTTGTTAATGATTTTTTATATTCATTTTTATTTCTTTTTATTTCTTTTTTATATTTCTTTTTGTATCCTTTTATTTGTTCCTTTTTTTGCGATTTCTTTTTTTTCTTTTTTATTTCTATTTTTTATTTTATTTCATTTTGTAATCAAGTAGCTGTATATCTCGACTCACCATCAAGAGCAGGCGCGGCACTGTTGTACACACACTCACCGTTGTCACACCACTGAAACAAATGTTTTTTTACTTTTGTGGGATTTTTGTTTAAAATCAGAAAATGACTAATAATACAGTTTAAAAATCAGCATCGTGTATTTATAATTATGCATTCTCACAAAAAAAGATAATATAAAAAAACCACGACATTCACGTGAGGACATATCATTGCGCTACCACCAAAATGGATTCTTATTTTTCGGTAAAAGTCAGACTCACAGTACCGCTGTACCCACCTCAGTAGCAAACCGCCTTCAGGCCCGCGACGACCGCAGTGAGTCCGCGCGCAGCCGTGCGCGGGTCCACTGCGGCCGTTGCGGGCCCGAGGACCTTTTGCGGGCTGGGCAGGAGGCCTTAAGTCAGACCTTGTTAGTCGCGATCCATCGAGTGACTGCCGCGATCAACTGACACAGACGTGTGAAGAAAAAAAAAAAAAAACACTTGGTGAGCAAAACGTCCGCGGGCTGACGTCAGCCTTAGCTGGCCCGCGCACTGTCGTGCGCGGGCCAGCTAAGGCTGACGTCGGCACCGAGGACCTTTTGCTTACAGAGCCGGAGACCGTTGCGCGTGGTATCGGATGCCGCGTTCACTACAGCGCGTGCTACAAAGAATAAATAACTTGGATAATTTTTATTTAATTACCTTCTTGTTTCCACACGATGTCCCTCTGGCCGCCACCAGAGTGTCGCAAAAAGACTCGGTGGTGGGATCGTAGCAGTACATGTTAGTACAGACGTCCGCAGCGGAACCAAACTCGGGACCCTGCGCAGTGTATAAAATACGATTGTCACATGGCAACTCTATTGGCAACCCCCCCCCCCCCCCTTCAAAAAGAAAAAAAAAAAAAAAAAAGAAAAAAAAAAAGGCAAGTGCAATCTATGATCCACATGCTATACGTCACTTCAAACCAGTTAGGTGAGGCCAGAGCTGGTGAGCTGTACACATACTAAGGGGAACTGCCCAACGCTGGACAAGGGGATGTATATGATCGTCTCGTTCTTTCCCAGTGGGCTGGTGATTGGGTGCCTGATAGGAGGGGGCAGGGGATCTAACAGTGTGTATGTCCAGCGCTGAGTAATTCCCCTTGGTGTGTCTCCGTCTCTTGACTCATTCAGCCTAGACGCACAGCAGCAAGACATGGATCGACCGTGACACTTCAAGGGTGGTGCCAGAATAGCTTGGCGCCGACCATGATAATTCAAGGGTAGTGCCAGATTAGCTTGGCGCCGACCATGATAATTCAAGGGTAGTGCCAGATTAGCTTGGCGCCTGTCGGCGCCAAGCTAATCTGGCACTACCCTTGAATTATCATGGTCGATCCATCTATTCCAACAGGTGCATAGTCGTTAGATGACGCCTCCAAAAGGTGGGAAATACGTCCGTCTGGCTGAATGGGTTAACCCTATCAGCGCCGGCTGACGCAGGCTGTGTTTCTGCAAACATTCGTTCATTCAATACCATTTAACCCCAGCTCTCCCATGACTACGGATTTAAAATGGAACGTGCATTCTAAAGACTGTATTCCGCCAGTTTCGGTCGACGCCAACTAGGTTTGTGAAAAGTTTGAGTAATGAATGAGCGTGGTATAACCATACACACGTACCAGGCACAGTCTGGAGTTAGGCCCATACATTTGGCGACACTGCGCTTGCGCGTCATACAGTTGTCCTGGCAACTGTGACGAAACGTCCGGTATGCTGGCGTTGGCCGGCAGCGTGTTGTACAAACAGGTCCTGCCGCGCCTGTAATGATGATGATGATGATGATGATGATGATGATGATGATGATGATGATGATGATGATGATGATGATGATGATAATGATGATGATGATGATGATATAATAATAATAATGATAATAATCACAGTCACCATCATCATAAAAATAATAACAATGATGATGATGATGATGATCATCATCATCATCATCATCATCATCATCATCATCATCAATACAAACTAAACAGAATAAAGCTGGAAGCAACACACCAGGTTATTGTCCAAAACTAATGTACGATCGCTACAATCTATACAAGATATTTATTATTTTTATTATTGTATTACAACGAAACCCGTTTTGTCTTTTGCCTTCACAGGGCTGACTGAACCCATTGAGCTCCGTCGCACTAAAGCAGGAGATAGATCGATCATGATAATTGAAGGATAGTGCCAGATTAGCTTGGCGCCAGCAGGCGCCAAGCTAATCTGGCACTACCCTTCAATTATCACGGTCGATCCTTTCTTTTGCATTTTTGGGTAGGCATTGGATGAGACGTCCAGAATTTTGGAAATGGCGGCTGTGGGGGCTAAGCCATTCAGCGCCATGTCGGCGCCAAGCTAATCTGGCACTGCCCTTGAATTATCATGGTCGATCCATCTCCTGCAACTGGTGCCTAGTCGTTAGATGACGCCTCGGGCTGCATGAGTTAAACGGGTTACTAAATTTTTAGTGGGCAGTTTTTCTGGTTTGCGCGGGCCCACAACGTCCAAACTCACAAAGTCAAGCCCACATCGGATACAGGCTTTCCTCGCACGATACCTGTGATACTAGCCAGTGAGATATCAGAGTGATGTGTGTGTGTGTGTGTGTGTGTGTGTGTGTGTGTGTGTGTGTGTGTGTGTGTGTGTTTGTGTGCCAGCGTGCGTGCGTGCGTGTGTGTGTATATGTGTGTGTGTGCGTATGTGTGTGAGTGTGTGTATGTGTGTGTGTGTGAGAGAGAGTGTGTGTGTGTGTGTGTGTGTGTGTGTGTGTGTGAGTGTGTGTGAGTGTGCGTGTGTTTGAGTGTGTGTGTGTGTGTGTGTGTGTGTGTGTGTGTGTGTGTGTGAGTGTGATTGCAGTTACCAAATCCACAATATGTATTAGCATTATCTTAGTTTAAGTCATCTTCTTCTTCTTCTCGAACGCCGTCACACTTGGAGTTTCGCTCTCAAAATGATATCTGTGGTCTTCTGTAGAACCCCCACAGGCCCGTACAGTTTCTCTTGTAGAGGGCGGGCTTCGGCCATATCTCCTCCCTCAGCAGCTGGCGGTTCCCACCAGTTTAAGTCATTATGTGTGTTTTATGTTTCTATGAGCCAAAGAAAATTCTCCATTTTATGCTCGTCGTTTAAAATGGACAACACAGTTTATTGAATTCAATTCATTAAATGACATCACTTACTCGACTGTGACTGCGTCCGCTAGAAAGGTGTCGAAATACTTGATACTGCATGAAGAGAAGACCCATGGATGGAGCTTGTTGGTCGGAGTCTCCGCGCTGGTGCCGACGGCCATGATGTAACGGTCCGAGGACAAGCAGGTGTTTTCCGTCCCGTCATGCTCAGCGGACAAGCTGCATAAGATTATTAATTATATCGATTTCACTTATAAAATGGTCGGACAATTATTACAATAGAGAGGAACCCAGCAAAAAGAGAAACACGCTTAGAAAAGACAGTTATAAAAATTGGGGTTAACCCATTTAGCTCTGAGTCACTACAGCAGGAGATTGGTTGACCATGATAATTGAAGGTTAGTGCCAGATTAGCTTGGCGCCTTCAGGCGCCAAGCTAATCTGGCACTACCCTTGAATTATCATGGTCTATCCATCTCCTGCATCTTGTACATAGTCGTTAGGCAACACCTCCAAAATTTGAGAAATGGGACCTTGAGGCTAAAAGGGTTAAACAGCGTTTTCAACACTGACGTAGAATCAAGTAAACAAATTTACAACTTATCTTTTCCTGAAGATGCAAAATCTCGAAAAGATATACCGAAGAGGAAAAGAAATGCGACGTTTTTGGAATTGTTTCCGATGATTCCCCAAAATATCGCATTTCTGGTATGAATGTTTATTTTGAAAAAAGTTTTTATCCCGAAATAATAATCATTTGTGTGGTTACTGTATCATCTAAGCTTGTTTGATTCTTCCTTTGTTTCTTCGCTGCATTTTACACGCTTGGCAGTCATGATTTTGGTCTGATTTTGTAATATTATTATTAAATATTACGATGATGGGACATAACAAAGTTTGTACACTTGTTCTTACATGTAACCACTCAAGTTACATGTCACAAAAACAACCTTAGCCTTAGTAGCCTGCTCGGCGTTAAACCCAACTAACTAACTAAGTAACTAACTAAAAACTAACTAACAACAAAAACAATGAAAACAAAAATCGGATTCCTATGAGTTTTGGTTCATAATGAAGCATAAGCCACAATACAAAATGATGATAAACTGCCGTCATTTTAAACAAGCACTGCTCGCTTATAACTCATTTGAGAAGAACTGCATCTCGATAGCCGGCGTAAAACCGCGTATCCGGATGCAGTTCGTCTCCAATGAGTTAACCGACTCTCACCTGTGTCCCAGTTCGTGTGCGGCGGTGGAGATGCACTGGAATCCCCCCAGGTCTTCCACGATGGAGCAGGCTTCGCCGTTCGTGTCGCACAACCTCGCCAAGTACGCCAGCCCTAAACATATCCATTTCGCTAATTACAGTTTTATTATTAACTCCTTGACCGCCGGGGCAAAGGGAACGCCACCCACCTGCAAGAGACATAAATCCTCATGAGCCCCCGCGGTGGCGGGGGCTCATGAGGGTTTATGTCTCTTGTCACTTCTATACGTTCTTTGTGCCCGTGTATCGTCTCATTGACATCCGTGTTCTTCGTGTCAAAATGTCGGTCAAGTGCAGTCGTTTCATTCGTGATCATTGGCAGCAAAGCGGTTAGGAAAGATACGTCATTTTCCTGATCACGATTTCAGATATAACAATCTGAATTCTGAATACCATCTGTTCATGCCGTTTGCTTCTTTTATAACGAACTTCCAATGTAATGGCAAACAAATGTCGGGTCTCACGCGTTTTGTTTGATCGGAAGTTTATACCCTGCCCCCGCCTATCAAACACCCAATCGCCAGCCCACAGAGAAATACGCAGGTATAGAACAAGACGATCATCTGCATCCTCTCTTTATGTACAGGATGTAGATGATCGTCTTGTTCTATACCTGCGTATTTCTCTGTGGGCTGGCGTTTGGGTGCATGATGGGCGGGGGCAGGGGATCTAACTGTTTGTCTGTTCAGCGCTGAGTAATTCCCCTTGGTATGTGTACAGTTCTGCCAGCGCTAGCCGCACCTATCTGGTTTGTGAAACTTATTTGGCCTTCACTGATCAAGAATAATAATAATAATAATAATGTATATTTTTAAGGCGCCTATACTTTTGAAAGAAAAGCTCTAGGCGCCGTACAAATGACATACTAACATACACAGACCTTGCATCCTACAGCACATATATATGCCCTAACATACACACTCACGCAACAAGATATACAGGGAAAATAAACTTAGCAGAATAAACACACCAACAAGAAATGCTCACACACACCAAAGATATACGTGTACCATAAAACTAATAACAGATACACTAGGCAGCTCTCACTGACAGCAGCACCAAAAACAAAAATAAAATAATTATAACGGTGAATGCACGTTTAAAGGAATAGATGTGTCTTTAAAGACTGCCGGAAACTATTCGCTGGTTCAACATATCTGAGGGACTGTGGGAGTTTGTTCCAGAGAAATGGTCCTTGGTATGAGACAGACCTCTCGCCAAAAGACTTAGTTCTCACAGTCGGAAAGCGTAATAGTTTAGTGTCTGCTGAGGAACGGAGCTGTCTTGAAGGTGTGTACACATGAAGAAGATCAGAAAGATAGACAGGGCCAGTAGAAGTAGACAGACAGGTATGACAGATGGACAGAACTTTGTATTGTACCCTGGATGTGATAGGCAACCAATGGAGTGAACGCAAGATGGGTGTGATGTGGTCTGACTTCTTTGCCTTGACAACAAGCCGTGCTGCTGAGTTCTGCACCCTCTGGAGCCGATCCAGAAGGTACTGAGGACAGCCACACAGGAGTGCGTTGCCGTAATCGAGTCGGGACAAGACAAAGGAGCAGACCAGCGTTTTAGTGGCTTCTGGTGTGAGAAGATGCCTGATGGAACTAATGCGACGCAGTTCAATGAATGCAGATCTACAGGCATTCAAAACGTGTTGTTTTAGTGAGAGGCAGCAATCGATAGTGACGCCAAGATTTCTCACCTGATCAGAAAAGCTAACTTCAGTGTCTAGTATTGTGATGGACTGCGGTAAGGAGGAAGATATTCTGGTAGAGGAAACTAGCATGGCTTCTGTTTTATCTTCATTCAGTTTTAATTTGTTGGCTATCATCCATGTTCTAACATCAGAAACTGACTGTTGCACACACTGGATGATGGCATCGACCTGCTCAACATGGCCTGATATATACAACTGCGTGTCATCAGAGTACGCGTGGTGAGAAATTGGGCGTGCAGCTATGACACCCGACAAGGGCTGCATATACATGATGAAGAGCACAGGCCCAAGGACTGACCCTTGGGGTACTCCGAAACACAGAGGGGCGGCAACTGAAAGATGACCACAGACAGAAACAGTCTGTGACCGGTTAGACAAATATGATTTGAACCAATCAAAAACCTGTCCCTGGATACCAAAGACACGTTCAAGGCGACAGAACAAGGTGCTATGGTCAATCGTATCAAATGCGCTAGACAGATCCAGCAAAGCTAAAACCGAAATCTGACCATCGTCCAGTGCAAGCAACAAGTCATTCATGATTTTCAGTAAAGCTGTTTCCGTGCTGTGACTCGAGCGGTAGGCTGATTGTAGGGGATTTAAGAGATTGTTGACGGTGAGATGCTTCAGGGTCTGAGAGAGCACAACTTTCTCAATGACCTTTGATATAAATGGAAGATTTGACACAGGTCTGTAATTTTTAAAGTCATTCTGATCTAAAGATGCTTTCTTCAAAAGTGGCTTGACAACTGCGTTTTTGTACAAGGTGGGAAAAGAACCAGTTTGAAGCGAATGATTGATGAACACTTCGCAACTTCAACCCAAAGGAAAGTGATGAACGTGCACACAGCCACTCGTCTATACACCAAGGTAAGCATACCAAATATGCAGATTTTAATGTATGCTTTCCAAGGCACTCAACATCACCACTTTGAGGGTTTATTTTAACTTATTCTGCACTCGACACACCACAGCAAGACAATAAGGGATCGAGCATGATAGTTCAAGGGTGGTGCCAGAATAGCTTGGCACCCATAGGCTCCAAGCTATTCTGGCACCACCGTTGAACTATCATGTTCGATCTGTCTCTAGAATTGTAATATATTCGTCAGAGAGCAACTTCAAAATCTGGCAATTTTGGTTCTGGCGTAGAATGTGTTGAAGTACCATTATGCATAAATTTGACGACACATGTCAGCACCATTTGTGTTTATTATGCCTTGTCGACACACCTAATCAACTGTAGCAGCAGTTTGGACACGCAGCAAGAACACACACGTAATCGCAATTATTTGTTCTGCGCTGCCGTTAGCGTGTCAATCTATTTTTAGCTGTTTTTAATAATTATAATAATACCGGTTATATTATAGGCGCCGGCTTTTCCCAATTCTGCGAATCGGCTCAAAGCGCCGCGAACTGCACCCAACACGCACGCTCACGTGACACACACGCATTCACTCTGAAGACAAACACAGTACAAGACAAACACAGGACATTCACGTGGTGCGAAGGGTCACTTCAGCTACTGAGGTTTCGGAAATTTTGATCGCTTTGTACCATAACGGAGGGGGAGGAAGAGCCGGAGTACCCGGAGAAAGAACCCGGATGGTCCGCCCGAATTAACGGCGACACTTACTAGAGGAGAAAAGTCCGACGCCGGAACCCGTAATCGAACCTCGCACCTTAAGCATCGGTGGCAAACCCCTTAACCACTGCGCCACGGACCGCCCGTACTGATAGCATTTTCGCACTGATAGCGGTGTATTTCTCGAACGGCGTGAAATCATTGTCAGATTACTTGATATAAAGACGACGTGTGCTTAACTGGATTCTCCTGTGTCTAAATGAACCATAACTAGACCTGCGTGTAGCGTTTTGTAACGTTGTGTTACAGAAGTGTACCTTTGACCAGGTACGGCGGTAGTGGGTCTTTAAACGATGACAAACATTGAGAACAGATGAAAAATAACAGAAGAAGATCTATAGCTCCACCTGCGATCTCACGGGACACTCCACCGCCCGTCTTCGCCATTGTTAGATCATACCTGTGGTAACACACACGAAAACAAATGTGAAAATAATCAAGTATTGATAGGAATGAACAAACACCAATGGACGCTACCCACAGCCAAAGACTTTAATTCCTTCCCTGTCATCCTCTGGAACTGATGTCATGAAACATTACTGGATCACTGCCGGTCAAACTTCCTGCTCGAATGAACAAATAGCAGGTCAACGAGAGGCATCAATCCTGATGAGCCCCCGCATATGCGGGGGCTCATGAGGATCTATGCCTCTTGAAATAGGATAGTATTGGGTGTGTAACGACAAGGGAGGGTTGATCTGACGTTGAATTGTCATGGAAGCAGGCAAAGTAACACAAGAATTGAATCTGCACACTGATGCTAATTGAATCTGCACACTGATGCTAATTGAATCTGCACACTGATGCTAATTGAATCTGCACACTGATGCTAATTAATGCATATAAATCAGTGTGGTCACCCATACCCTGAAAACATAAACAACAACAGGGGCAGATTTGGGGGTGGGGGGTCCAGGGGTTCCGGACCCCCTCCCCCCCCGACCCAATTTAAAAAAAAAATGCTGTAACAAAAATCCCCCCCCCCCCCTCTCCCATGCTGTTCGATTTTTCGGCCCCTGGAAGGAAAGTCTCGCGTCGGGGAGGCCTTTTGTATCAGGTTGAAGGTCCCAAACAAAAAGTTGGAAACCCTCCCCCCCCCCCCCACTCGAGGTAACCGATCCGCTCCTGAACAACCACAACAGCAACAACAACAACAACAACATCATCAACAACAACAAA
>BTPG01000006.1:7834271-7859271 GCA_036245525.1 Semisulcospira habei
TAGTTCAAGGGTCGTGCCATATTAGCTTGGCGCCTAAAGGCGCCAAGCTAATCTGGCACTACCCTTGAACTACACATGGTCGATGCATCTCTCGTGAATATATGTTGCATCTTAATTATGCCGCTGGATGGAGCCAAAGGACTGTGCCTTCGCATTAGATCGTTACCACCAGGTGGCGGGTGATTCGTGCTATTGTGTCCGCCGATCAGCTTTCAACACAAATTATTACTATAATGAGGAGCAAGAAAACCGCAACATCACCGAGATCTCGATGATCAATATGATCATGAAATATGAATGTTGTAATTTTTTTAAAAAAATGTTTTACTCACCCAACGTAAACGGCGTAGTCTGCAAGGGCGACTACATCCACGTACACGTCCTGAGTTACCGCCCTTTTGCGACGTGATGGCGGCACTCTAACGGGCGGCACGGCGGTGGGATGGTTGACGTTTCGGTAACTCGTCATCTCTTTCTTTTTCTGAATAAACAGCGCTGAAAAAAAGACACAACATTTTCGTACAGAACACTTGCTTTGTTAACAAAAATTGGGGGACTTCATGGTTTAGGTTTTGTTTCTTGCTTGTGCCGGCGTGTCTGTGTGCGAGCATTTTTTTTTTTTGCTTTTTTTTTTTTTTTTTTTTTTTTTTTGGGGGGGGGGGGGGGGTGGTCTTTGGTTGACTGTCTCAAACTGGCCTGTCCGGTTTGAACTCACAAAGCCCTGACAGGCTGTTACACGATGCGGGTCGACCATGATAGTTCGAGGGCGGTGTCGGAATAGCCTGGCGCCTGTAGGCGCCAAGCTATACCGACACTACATTATAATTATCTCTCTCTCTCTCTCTCTCTCTCTCTCTCTCTCTCTCTCTCTCTCTCTCTCTCTCTCTCTCTCTCTCTCTCTATCTATCTATCTATCTATCTATCTATCTATATATGTATATATATATATATATATATATATATATATATATATATATATATATATATATATATATATATATATATATATATATATATAGAGAGAGAGAGAGAGAGAGAGAGAGAGAGAGAGAGAGAGAGAGAGAGATAATTTTTCAATAAATTCTGAGAATGCTGTGCTAATGCCATGGAAATCCAGGCTGGTAAGCTTGCATTGTGTCATCAGGACATCAGCTGTCCTTTTGTGACTGCATCGCTTATTAGATCTTTTGAGCCTTCCACTGAACACCTACTACACAAAGTAATAGGGACTACCCCCAGGCGCCCCGCAACCCGCTGGAGAATATCCAGTCCTCCCCCCGAGAGGGGAGGCTAGTGCATGAATATTCCCAAACAGATCTTAGACCTGCTGGATAGATTTAAGATTTTGCCGCCTACGACCGGTTTCGACCCAAGGTGGGTCTCATCAGGTAGGCATACGGCGTAACCTGAAATTCATTCATTCATTTTCTTCATTTTTTTTTTTTTTTTTTTCAATTATCCCCCCCGGAGGGAAGGATCGGCCCTCGGCCCCTCTAAGATACAAAGCTCAATCTGGTCTTATACACCCTGACCTCAGCCATAGGGCCCAGACAAGGGATAAGAACAGATGCTACACTTTGATCTTAGCCAAAAGGCCGAGAAGAGATTTTCTTCATTTTTATGTCCCACTGGCACTAAAAGTGATCGGGGACTAACCCTGAAATTGCAAACACAACGCGTATACCAGAAGCCGCCTCCAGAATTTGACTGGTAGCAACCACTAGTCCAGCGTGGATTGCATCCCTAAAGCTTTATGGGGTGTTGCAGTGGAAGAAGACTGACTAATTTTGAAAAGGCAACACCTAGGCAATTTTGTGGTACAATTATTCATTACTTATAACAAAGGCGTCGCCCAAGCCAAAAAATGCACTCAATCAGAGTAGCTCCAAGGGACATAATATTTCAATAAATTCTGAGAATGCTGTGCTAATGCCATGGAAATCCAGGCTGGTAAGCTTGCATTGTGTCATCAGGACATCAGCTGTCCTTTTGTGACTGCATCGCTTATTAGATCTTTTGAGCCTTCCACTGAACACCTACTACATAAAGTAATAGGGACTACCCCCAGGCGCCCCTATATATATAATTCTCAGGATGCGAACAACTTGACTCGTCTTAATAGGGTTTGGTTTTGTCTTAAATTAATCTTGTCCTCTCTATAAATGTTTTGTCTTACACTGTATTGTCTTTTCTTAACCATTTGAGCGTCATGGGCGTATTTCCCGAATTTGGAAAGTGTTACTTTTTTGTATTTTTTATTTGTTTATTTGGTCGTTGAATGTCTGTTTCAAACTGGCCTGTCTTGTTTCAGTGCAACTCATAAAGCCCCGACACGCTATTACACGATGATGGTCGAAAATGATAGTTCGAGGGTGGTGTCGGAATAGCTTGGCGCCAAGCTATTCCGACTCCACCCTCGAACTGTCATGGTCGACTTGTTTCTACACAGTACTAAGAACTGTGACGCAAATCTTAAAAGATTAAATTTTTAAACTTATATATCATTCTCAAATTGTGGTGTCTGGTCACAACTTGTCTGGTCTTATGAGTGTTTGGTTTTGTCTTTAATTAATCTTGTCCTGTCTGTAAAATAAAAATCTCTCACGAAACCAGTCTTAACTCGCAGTGAGCCAGTCAGCACTACACGCAGTAATATGTGGTGGGGGTCAATCTGGGTCATTTTCACTTTTTTGCAGAAATGTATTCTACATACACCAAAGTATCGTATGGTTAAACTCTTTATCGTGAAAAATGACAATTAAATAGGTTAAAAATTCTGCACTTAACCCCAATTATGCTGCACACAGAAACTTTCCAGGCTGTTTTCTCAAAATGGCCGCCAGAGTCTTTAACAAATTTAAACACTAATAACTTCTACAAGTATTGCACTATAGCATACAAACATATGAAAAGAAGTACCCAACGGAGAAGAAACACGCTTAGAAAAGACGGGTATAACACAATTTATTAATATTTCGGGTAAATAACCTTTGTCAAAATAGACAAACAAACAAACAGAGATTAGCCGCTACTTATCTTCATTGGCAGAAGGAATGTGGCAACTGAAGGAGGTGACGTAAAATAAAAGAAAAGGAAGAACAAAAGTGCGCAAAAAGTAAAAATGACGTCAACGAAAAATCGTAATAGAGAGACTCGGAAAGAACCTGAACACGAGAGACAAGAGTGTGTGCAAGTACGGGCAGGAGCGAGCGAAAGAAAAGGCGTGTAGATGAGGCCAGAGAAAGAGAGAGAGAGAGAGAGAGAGAGAGAGAGAGAGAGAGAGAGAGAGAGAGAGAGAGAGAGAGAGAGAGAGAGAGAGAGAGAGAGAGAGAGAGAGAGAGAGAGAGAGATTGATTGATTGATTGTACATTGCTTAACGTCCCGACAGCAACAAGGCTTTCTCAGGACGTGCCTGCACTGCTTGTGAAAAAAAAACTAAACAGAAAATTGAATGTATGTCGCCAGCCGGTCAAATACATTAAATAAACCTACAACATGGGGCATAAATAAAGCTAAGACCATTTAGCAACACACATCCAATATCAAGAGCTACAGGCAGTGCAGACAGTAGGGAGAGTTTTAAAAAGGCAAATACAGGTGAATGGACAAAGGGTAGACAGAAACACATGCCCCAGAATAGAGAGAAAAACCCACCCTGTGGGGCTGACCAGGGTGACCCTGGGAACTAAAAAATACCTAACCCCACCCAAGTCCCCCAGGACAGACCCGGGTGGGGCGAGAGAGAGAGAGAGAGAGAGAGAGAGAGAGAGAGAGAGAGAGAGAGAGAGAGAGAGAGAGAGAGAGAGAGAGGAGAG
Source organism: Semisulcospira habei (assembly GCA_036245525.1). Lineage (NCBI taxonomy): Eukaryota > Metazoa > Mollusca > Gastropoda > Semisulcospiridae > Semisulcospira > Semisulcospira habei. The sequence goes on from BTPG01000006.1 coordinate 7,838,087, forward strand.
AGAGAGACAGAGAGAGAGAGACAGAGAGAGAGAGAGAGAGAGAGAGAGAGAGAGAGAGAGAGAGAGAGAGAGAGCGAGACGGAGAGAGAGAAAGAGAGAGAGAGAAAGAGAGAGAGAACGAACGGGGAGTACCCTTGGGCACGAAGTAGGCTGAGTGTCTAATACACAAAGCCTGCTAAACACCAACCCGAAGGCAAACTTTATATCACCTTCAAGTGAGGCAGTCACCTTTTTGGTCTGGATTGATACAAACATATGTCAAAGTAATCAGCAAACACTGTAGTTTTCAGAAATGTACATATGTCAAAACATCCAAAATGGCAGAAGGTGATGCAGAATAATTTCAGAAAAGATCTTTTAACACTTTGAGCGTCATGGGCGTATTTCCCGAATTTGGAAAGTGTTACTTTTTTGTATTTTTTATTTTTTTATTTGGTCGTTGATTGTCTGTCTCAAACTGGCCTGTCTTGTTTCAGTGTTTCAGTGCAACTCATAAAGCCCCGACACGCTATTACACGATGATGGTCGAAAATGATAGTTCGAGGGTGGTGTCGGAATAGCTTGGCGCCAAGCTATTCCGACTCCACCCTCGAACTGTCATGGTCGACTTGTTTCTACACAGTACTAAGAACTGTGACGCAAATCTTAAAAGATTATATTTTTAAACTTATATATCATTCTCAAATTGTGGTGTCTGGTCACAACTTGTCTGGTCTTATGAGTGTTTGGTTTTGTCTTTAATTAATCTTGTCCTGTCTGTAAAATAAAAATCTCTCACGAAACCAGTCTTAACTCGCAGTGAGCCAGTCAGCACTACACGCAGTAATATGTGGTGGGGGTCAATCTGGGTCATTTTCACTTTTTTGCAGAAATGTATTCTACATACACCAAAGTATCGTATGGTTAAACTCTTTATCGTGAAAAATGACAATTAAATAGGTTAAAAATTCTGCACTTAACCCCAATTATGCTGCAAACAGAAACTTTCCAGGCTGTTTTCTCAAAATGGCCGCCAGAGTCTTTCACTTTCAAAACGAAGTAGGCTGAGTGTCTAATACACAAAGCCTGCTAAACACCAACCCGAAGGCAAACTTTATATCACCTTCAAGTTGAGGCAGTCACCTTTTTGGTCTGGATTGATACAAACATATGTCAAAGTAATCAGCAAACACTGTAGTTTTCAGAAATGTACATATGTCAAAACATCCAAAATGTGAGTTAAGACTGGTTTTGTGAGAGAGGGTCACTGTCTTTTTATTACACTTTATTGTCTTTTCTTAACCCTTTTAGCGTCATGGGCGCATTTCCCCGAATTTGGGAAGTGTTACTTAACGACTCTGTATCACCTTCAGGAGGTGGATTGACCATGATAATTCAAGGGTAGTGCCAGATCAGCTTGGCGCCATCAGGCACTTCCCTTGAATTATCATGGTCAATCCACCTCCTTCTGTAGGGTGTTGGCGCTGAAAGTGTTAAAAGATCTTTTCTGAAATTATTCTGCATCACCTTCTGCCATTTTGTAATATTATAATGTATTGTAACTTACGTTTACGAATATAATCAAAGACATCAGCAGCGACGACTGCGTGTTGTTGGAGTACAAACTCCTCCTCCCCTTCTTGTCTCGTGACCTTGACGTCATTTGTGACGTTGTTGCTGACGTCCCTTCGACGTCGCTCTTGGACGCCATCATCTCGTATTACACTTTTCACGTCGTACACTTTGCCTTTGGAATGTATAACACCCTCCTGGAAGAATATACATAAAGGTCAGATATAAGACCCAAAATCCGGCGGAAAGAAATCCACGGATTAATGAATGCATTTAATGTAATTTAATTGTTTCAGTTTATTGCTGTATCGTTTACTTACCAAATTAAAGTATGTCCCATCTTCGTCGACTTCCCTTGTGACTCCGACCACAGCGCCGTTTGTGACGTCTTGGTACACAGCGAACGTCTGGATAAATGAATGTTAACCATTTCGCTGTTAGTGAAATGAAAATCTCGCATGTAATTAAAATGGACTCACAAGTCTACTTTTGTTACATGGAGGCTTTTCTTTGTAATACAGTGAATATTTGGGGGAAAATGTATATAGACATTGACCACTTCACTGCCGAGAAAAGGGGACATTGATCCTCATGAGTCCCACGCAGTCGTGGGGGCTCGTGATGATCAATGCATCTTGCTTTGCCCGATTTGTATCCAGGTTTCTTGGGGCGCGGGTGTTGGCGTTTTGTCGTTGAATGAACCAAGATTTCAGAAACAAAAAAATGTACGTGCAGTGGCAGGGAAGGTGTTAACTCATTCAGCCCGACACACCACAGCCAGCTCCCAAAGCGTGGATGGTCTTCCCCACGATATTCGCCATGCGTCATCTTCCCAACGTGTGGAATGGTCTTCCCCATGATTTTCGCCATGCGCCATCTTTGGCCATTTTCAGGGCTAGATTGAAAACATTTTTTTTTTTTTCAATTTGACCTTTGAAAGGGATTGATAAACCCTACGTTTTCCCATCAACATGTTTAATTATATCTGATCAGGCTCTTGAAATGTTATGTTTATTATTTTAGTATTGTGTCAGTGTGCATTTGGACCTATGGCTGATTGCGTTTATGCACATTGTCGGTACCTTAGTTAATTTCAATTAGTTAGATTATCTAGATGTAAAGCGCTCTGAGCCTTTCTTCGTGGGGATATTGCGCTTTAGAAGCGTTATATGTTATTATTATTATTATTATTATTATTATTATTATTATTATTATTATTATTATTATTATTATATGGCTCGTACATGATAGTTCAAGGGTGGTGCCAGAGTAGCTTGGCGCCCGCCAAGCTATTCTGGCACCACCCTTGAACTATCATGGTCGCTCTGTCTTCTGTATTTTACTGCAGTCCTCAGCGGACAACTCCAAAATGTGGGTATTTCGTACTTGGGACACATTGAGTTAAGCTTTTCCTTACAGTGAAATGAAAATCTTGCAAGTCTCAAAAAATGGGACTCACTGTGTGATGCACGATTGTCATTATAACACAGTGAAACTCGTTACTTTCACAGTTTTATTTCCTGAGTTTCCCTTGAAAGTGACACAGAACATCCATTATTTATCGACTAGCATTAATAGTTCCTAAACATAACAACCAACGTAAAGGGTTAATGCTTCAGAACGTGCAGACACAGCTGCACGTGTGAACTACCGATCTTATTATGGCCGGCGCTGATTAACCCCGTCACTGCCAGTCGTTCCAGACTGTTTTGTGAAAACTGAAATAAATTCACAAACAACGAAGTCCGAGTCGCCCAAGTTCCATGGGTACAAAAAGATGTCAGCCAGAGGCACCGATCCTCATGAAAAATAGACTCACGGGCTGATCTGGCGGGAAGCTGTTCTAGTGGTTCGCCCCCGGCCCCCCCACCCCCTCAAGACCTAACATTTCTTAACCATTTTCATTCTGATACAGGAGTGCTTGAAATACATGATGTTGATTTTGATGGCTCACAGGTGGTGCCAGAATAGCTTGGCGCCTCAGGCGCCAAGCTATTTTGGCACCACCCTTGCACTAGAATGGTTGATCTATGTTGTAATCTATGGAGTAGCCTTCATAGGACACAAATCAGATTTGTAAAAAAAAAACTAGCCTCAGAATGTAAGAGGTTACAATGCTACGACAAAGTCCTTTTGGGGTGTTTGGAACCCCCTCTTCCTCCCTGTTTGATATTTTGGAGATTTTCCTCAGCCCCTCCCCCCTCCTCCCCCCTCTGTTGTTTGATATTTTGGCGAGTGGCGAGAGACTCCACTCACACACACGCCCGCCCCCCACCCCCTCCTGTCTCCCCCCTCCCCCTCCCCTCTCCCCCCTCACTTCCCCCGCTGTTTGATATTTTGGCGAGTGGCGAGAGATTTCACACACACACACACGCCCGCCCCCCCCCCCCCCCCCCCCCGCCCCTCTTCTCTCCCACCCTCTTGTTTGATTTTTCGGCCTTTCATGTCCAGTAAAAGTTCCAAAACAAAAGAAAAAGTTGGACAGCCCCCCCCACCCCCCTCGAGGTGAATGCTCCGCCCCTGTAGACAGTAAGTTACTGTCTTTTGCCTTCAGAGGGCATATAACCTCTACACTTCCTACTTTGGCGTGGTCCATTCTGTGATGCTGAATCTGCAGTTTCCCATCGCTCTCCCTATAAAGAGTGTACACAGGCAGGTTTGGGTAAATGTCCGGATCCTTGACGAAATTGAGGTGCAGGTCACTGGCCGTTAAATTCAGGTCGACGTTCAGGGAGGGGGGTAAACTGCCGTCTGCAGTTGTGTTTGTGGGTGTACCAGGGACGTTCACTCTTCCATGCACCATTTCTGAAAACACACCACGATGAACACAAATGACTGACTCCGTCTCTATCTATACAAAGGCCATACCCAATGAGCAAAAGGCCATCGGGCCGACGTCAGGCGCCGTTGGCCCGAGAACAGCCGTGCACAGACACACAAACACAGCCGTGCACAGACACACAAACACAGCCGTGCACAGACACGCAAACACAGCCGTGCACAGACACACAAACACAGCCGTGCACAGACACACAAACACAGCCGTGCACAGACACACAAACACAGCCGTGCACAGACACACAAACACAGCCGTGCACAGACACACAAACACAGCCGTGCACAGACACACAAACACAGCCGTGCACAGACACACAAACACAGCCGTGCACAGACACACAAACACAGCCGTGCACAGACACACAAACACAGCCGTGCACAGACACACAAACACAGCCGTGCACAGACACACAAACACAGCCGTGCGGCACAGACACACAAACACAGCCGTGCGGCACAGACACACAAACACAGCCGTGCACAGACACACAAACACAGCCGTGCGGCACAGACACACAAACACAGCCGTGCACAGACACACAAACACAGCCGTGCACAGACACACAAACACAGCCGTGCGGCACAGACACACAAACACAGCCGTGCGGCACAGACACACAAACACAGCCGTGCACGGACACACAAACACAACCGTGCGGCACAGACACACAAACACAGCCGTGCGGCACAGACACACAAACACAGCCGTGCACAGACACACAAACACAGCCGTGCGGCACAGACACACAAACACAGCCGTGCGGCACAGACACACAAACACAGCCGTGCACAGACACACAAACACAGCCGTGCGGCACAGACACACAAACACAGCCGTGCACAGACACACAAACACAGCCGTGCGGCACAGACACACAAACACAGCCGTGGACAGACACACAAACACAGCCGTGCGGCACAGACACACAAACACAGCTGTGCACAGACACACAAACACAGCCGTGCACAGACACACAAACACAGCCGTGCGGCACAGACACACAAACACAGCCGTGCGGCACAGACACACAAACACAGCCGTGCACAGACACACAAACACAGCCGTGCGGCACAGACACACAAACACAGCCGTGCACAGACACACAAACACAGCCGTGCGGCACAGACACACAAACACAGCCGTGCGGCACAGACACAGCCGTGCACAGACACACAAACACAGCCGTGCGGCACAGACACACAAACACAGCCGTGCACAGACACACAAACACAGCCGTGCGGCACAGACACACAAACACAGCCGTGCACAGACACACAAACACAGCCGTGCGGCACAGACACACAAACACAGCCGTGCACAGACACACAAACACAGCCGTGCGGCACAGACACACAAACACAGCCGTGCACAGACACACAAACACAGCCGTGCGGCACAGACACACAAACACAGCCGTGCGGCACAGACACACAAACACAGCCGTGCACAGACGCACAAACACAGCCGTGCACAGACACACAAACACAGCCGTGCGGCACAGACACACAAACACAGCCGTGCACAGACACACAAACACAGCCGTGCGGCACAGACACACAAACACAGCCGTGCACAGACACACAAACACAGCCGTGCACAGACACACAAACACAGCCGTGCACAGACACACAAACACAGCCGTGCACAGACACACAAACACAGCCGTGCGGCACGGACACACAAACAGCCGTGCGGCACAGACACACAAACACAGCCGTGCACAGACACACAAACACAGCCGTGCACAGACACACAAACACAGCCGTGCACAGACACACAAACACAGCCGTGCGGCACAGACACACAAACACAGCCGTGTACAGACACACAAACAGAGCCGTGCGGCACAGACACACAAACACAGCCGTGCACAGACACACAAACACAGCCGTGCACAGACACACAAACACAGCCGTGCACAGACACACAAACACAGCCGTGCGCGGGCCGATGTCGGCCCGATGGCCTTTTGCACTCTGAGTAGTTGGAAATAACGAAATTAAAATGTGGGAGTTTGCCAATGAAAACAACGCAGCAGTTGAAGCGAAAGATGATGATGATGATCATGATGATCATGATATGATGATGATTATGATGATGATGATGATGATGATGACGATGATGATGGTGCTGATATGATGATGATGATGGTGATGATATGATGATGATGATGATGATGATTATCTCTCTTGGCTTGACTTCGCTAACGAAGATTCTATAGGGCTTGCCCACGTCGTCTTCAGGCATTTATTGTGGCTGCGGAGGCCAATCCGGGACAGGCAGGTTCGACCGCAGTGGCTGCAGGGGAAGGTCTGGTCAGGGTTCTGAGTTACGGCAACTCTGTTTTTTTTTTCTCCTGAGCCGCTTGTCCTTAAGGTTAGCTCTGTGAGAGTCCTCAAAGGAGACGGCTGCCTTGTAGATGGTGGAGCGCCAGGTGTCACGGTCCGCAGCAAGCGAAGACCACTGGCGGAGGTCGATTTGGTAGGCACTAAGTGACTTCTTGAGACCGTCTTTGTATCTCTTCTTTGGTGCCCCTCTGTCTCGGTGTCCAGTGGCAAGCTCGCCGAACAGAGTGATCTTGGGTAGGCGATGATCCTCCATCCTGGAGACGTGCCCCGCCCAGCGAAGCTGTGTCCGCAGCAGCAAAGCCTCAATGCTCACAGTTTCCGCCTGTTCAAGGACCTCGACGTTGGTGACATAGTCACTCCAGTGAATGCTGAGGATGGTACGCAGGCAGCGCTGGTGAAAGCGTTCGAGGAGTCGTAGTTCGTTGCGTAGAGGGCCCAGGATTCGGAACCGTACAGCAGGGTGGTGAGGACGACAGCTCTGTACACGCTGATCTTGGTGCCTTTTTTCAGCTGTTGATTGTGCCACACCCGCTTGAATAGTCGCCCGAAAGCACTGTTTGCTTTTGCCAGCCTGATGTCCAGCTCCTTGTCCAGCTTGGCGTCTGACGTGATGATACAGCGAAGGTAAGTAAACTGGTGTACTGACTTCAGTTCGGACTCGCCGATGGTGATGTGTGGAGGGCGATGCTCTTCCTTGGGTGCCGGCTGATGAAGGACCTGTGTTATTTTCAGACTGACCTCGAGTCCAAAGAGCTGGGCAGCATCTGCAAAGCAGGACGTGGTGCGCTGCAAGGCTCTCTGTGTGTGTGCAACGAGGGCAGCGTCATCAGCAAAGAGCAGCTCACGAATCAGTTGGTCTAGGGTTTTGGTGTGGGCCTGCAGTCGTCTCCGGTTGAACAGGCTGCCATCGAGACGATACCTGATGTACACTTCATCGTCATCGTCGAGGTCCACTGTGGCCTGCTTCAACATCATGCTAAAGAAGATGATGAAGAGGGTTGGTGCCAGCACGCAGCCCTGTTTCACACCGTTGATAATGGGGAATGGTTCTGAGAGGTTACTGTTGAGACTAACCTGGCCTTGCTGGTCCTCGTGGAGCTGGACGATCATGCTGAGGAACTTTGATGGACAGCCAAGTCGCTCCAGGATCTGCCACATGCCTTGCCTGCTCACAGTGTCGAACGCTTTTGTTAGATCGACAAACGTTACGTACAGCCCTTTGTTCTGCTCGCGGCACTTCTCCTGAAGCTGTCTCAGCATAAAGACCATGTCGGTGGTACTCCTGTTGGCTCTGAAGCCACACTGGCCCTCTGGGAGGTGGTCTTCAACGATGCCAGGTACCAGCCGATTCAGGAGCAGCCTTGCGAGAATGTTCCCGGCAATGTCAGCAGGGTAATTCCACGATAATTAGAGCAGGCAGACTTCTCTCCTTTGTATTGTACAGGGTGATGATGACTGCATCGCGGAGATCCTTTGGTAGCGTTCCTTTCTCCCAGCAGCAGAGAAAGAGGTCATGGAGCTTGTTGTGCAGTGCTGGGCCTCCATGTTTCCAAATCTCTGGCGGGATTCCGTCAATACCTGCTGCTTTGCCACTCTTGAGCTGGTGGATGGCTGTGAGGGTCTCTTCGGCGGTGGGCGGTTCGTCCAATTCAACCTTTAATGGGAGCTGTGGGATTTGGAGGATGACTGTTTCTTGAACAGTGCGCTCAGCGCCGAAGAGGTCCTGAAAGTATTCTGACCAGCGGTTCAAGATGGAGGTATTATCTGTGAGGAGTGCCGGTCCATCGGCGCTTCGCAGGGGACTTTGTACAAGGTGCCTATGGCCATACATTGCTTTCAGTGCTTCATAGAAGCCCTTGTAATCACCGTTGTCAGCGCAAAGCTGGGTCCTCTGTGCCAGTCTCGACCACCACTCGTTCTGGAGCTCTCTAAGATTGAGCTGGAGACTGTTGCAGATGAGGCGAAAGGCAGACTTCTTCACAGGGCAGGAAGGCTGGGCTAGGTGGGCCTGGTGGGCGGCTCTATTTTTTTGCTAGAAGTTCCTGGATCTCCACGTCGTTTTCGTCAAACCAGTCTTTGTTCCTCTTTCTAACAAAGCCCAAGACTTCCACAGCAGATTTTACAATAGCAGTTTTCAGTTGCTCCCAGAGTGTTTCAGGGGAGGAGTCTGCTGGATCAACTGTGTCTTTGAGCATGCGCTCTAAATCTGTCTGAAGGGCAGCTTTCTTGTCGTCACGCTGAAGGCTGGCGACATCAAGCTTTTTCTTGGGGGGGGGGGGGGGCTTTACTTGGGTTTCAGCTTGAGGTGAAGCCCGAGTTTGCAGCGGACAAGGCGGTGGTCAGTGTGCCACTCTGTGCTGGGCATCACTCTGGTGAGGAGGACGTCACTGCGGTCCCTCTGACGCACTAGGACATAGTCGATAAGTTGCCAGTGCTTGGAGTGAGGATGCATCCAGGTGGTCTTTCGACTGTCCTTTTGCTGGAAAGTAGTGTTGGTGATGACAAGTTGCTGTTCTGCACAGAACTCCAACAGTAGGCGGCCATTGTCATTGCAGTTCCCAACGCCATGCTTGCCGAGGACTCCTTTCCAGGCTTCAGAGTCTTGGCCCACTCTGGCGATGAAGTCGCCAAGGATGATGACTTTGTCGTCTGCGGGGGTGCTCTGCAGGAGGCTGCGCAGGTCAGAGTAGAACTTGTCTTTTTCTGCAGGCTCTGCCAGGAGGGTTGGGGAGTACACACTGAGAAGGGTGACGTATTACTGGTGTCTCAGTGGGAGGCGCATGGACATGATGCGGTCGGAGTGACCCATTGGTAGGTTTTCCAACTTAGTCGCAATGGGGGTCTTGACCATGAAGCCCACGCCTGAGAGCCGTCTTTCTGATGCAGGCCAGCCTGACCAGTAGAGGGTGTAGCCAGCGCCAATTCTTGGAGGCTGCCTTCCTCCGGGAGGCGTACTTCGCTGAGCGCGGCGATGTCGATGTTTAACCTCCGCAATTCATGGGCAATAAGGGCGGAGCGACGTTCAGGGCGTCCGCTGTCTGCTGTGTCGAGCATGGTTCGGATGTTCCAGCATGCTACGTTGAGTCCGGTCGTGGTCGTCATGAAAGTGGATCCATTGTTTTTTCTTGTTTTCTGACCGCAGGAGAAGATGCCCGTTGACCGCAGCTAGCCAACTGGGGTTACGAGGGGATGAGCTTTGGTTAGGCCACCTTTTCTAGGCCCCTCTCCGTGTGGAGCAAGCAGTGCTGTCCCTAGAGAAGGCTGCTTGGTCGTTCAGGGTGCGCCGAGTGACGTTGTCATCCCCAGGTCAACATCAGGCGACCAATATCCTGAACCGTCTGCCTGCAGGTTTGAGACTGCGGCTTCCAGTGACATCTTTCACATGCCGTTTCGCCCCTTGCTCATCGCTACAGGACTTGGAAAGGTCGGTGTCATGGTCCGTGGGAGTTTCCTAAAGCCTGCGCGGTGGAGCTTTTTGGTGGAGTGCAGTGTGCGCAGTACTGGCCCCACCCTTTAAACCCTTGGTTCGTCTGCCATGGCCTAGAACGCTAGGACGGTGGTATCGAGGTCCTCGGGTCGTAGGTTTTATATCAGACTGTCCTTGTCCTAGTCTCTGGCTCCAAAAACCTTCCCCGGAGACACGATGATGATGATGATGATGATAATAATAACAGCATGGCATTTTATAAATAAAGCCTGAAGTAAATAAAATGTAGTATATAACTTTCACGTTGTGGCTTACGTGCAATAGCAAAAGCAGGTCTATGTACTGGGCCATCCGTCATCTGTCCATCGTCTGTCGTCCGTGGTAGATTTTAACGTTGACATTTTCCTCGGAGACTATTTAAGCCCGAGACCTCAAACTTGGCCAAACGATACTGTGTGGCAAAACCTTTCTAGACATACCATTTTCAGTGAGCTTTCTCAAAGGTCAAGTTCAATGGGGGTCCAGAGAGGGTTAAAAAATAGCCAGATTTTGACACTAATTGTTTCTCCTCAAATACTGTTTTCAACCTTCAAACCCAAACTTGGTACAGAGATACCTGATGGTAAGAATTTTCTATGCATACTAATTTAGATGAACCCTCGGAAAGTTCAAGGTTCACAGGAGGTCGACAAATGTTTCAGAAGTACCAGTTTTTGGATAGAATTGTAGGTTTTATCAAAGTTTTCGCCAACTTTTCAGCCAGATTTGGTCAAAGGTAGCTGATGATAAGACCTATGCTAATGTAATGGTCCCCTCTCAAAGGTCAATGGTCATAGGGGTCCAGATATATGTGAAAAATAGCCATATTTTGACAAAAACTGTTTTCCGCAAATACTATTTTCAACTACTTCAAACCCACACTTGGTCTAGAGATACCATACTAACTCCGTATTTATCTATGCATACCAATTTGGATTACCCCTCGGAAATGTCAATGTTACAGGAGGTTGGCAAGTGTCTTAAAAGCGAGTTTTTGATAGAAATGTAGTTTTTTTTCCAACGTTTATGCAAATTTATTTTATCAAATTTGGCAGAAGTATAGCTGACGATAACACCTGTAAATAAATTATGTGATATTTATGTGATATTTATGTGATATTTAATGTTATGTTTAAAATAATTAGCTTACATGTTTATGTGATATATCGATATAATGTGATGTGTTTAGTGGTTGTATTTTGCCTCAGTCTCATTTTAGATAACGTTTCTTACTAATCATGTAACTTTTTTTATGGGCTGTGAGCTGTAACAATGATATCCCTTTTGGGACGATAAATATCTTGAATCTTGAATACCCAAATACATATTCTTAAAACTTGATATCAAAGCGCACAAGCTTGACATGTACAAAACAACAAAAAAAGAGCGAAACAGTTTTGGATTTGTCCCAGTCAGGTGTATAGAAAAAGTCAGTACATATTCTGACCCCGACATGAATTAGTTAACTTGAATTTGTCATACCCTTTAAAAAAAAAAAAGAAGCAAGAACCACAATACGAAGTTGTCCTCCCTGTCATATGAGCATACCCCGTACCTCCCATTAGACGTAAAGTTAGTGTCTGAAATCTTGTGTTCATTCAACGAACAAAAGCCACGAGCGTCCAATGAATATGGAAACGAACTGATTTCAGCAAGAGACATAGATCCTCATGAGCCCCCGCAGTCGCGGGGGCTCACGAGGGTCTATGTCTCTTGCAGATGGATCACGTTCACGTTTTCTCGTCAGTCAAGGGGTCTAGAGCAACTTTAACTGAAAGCAACTTGAGACGAAAAACATAAGGGGTATAGAGCAACTTTTAACTGGAAGCAATTTGAGACGAAAAACATTACGTGCCAGTTTAGTTGTGTGTTATAATCCGCCTGAGTAATGGATACCGACTCTATAGAAAATGGCGAGATCATTCAAGACCGCGATAGTTCAAGAGGTAATGCCTGATTGGCTTGGCGCCTGCACAGGCGCCAAGCTAATCAGACACTACCCTTGAACTATTATGCTAATCAAGCACTCCACGACCCAAAACCGGTCAGCCGATATGAGCCGCGCTAATGAGGTAGGTTGTCTCGGGTGTTTGGTTCTGGTGTGCATTTCATCGACTGAGTCAGACACCTATACATGAGTTGTTTTGCTCTGCGGAAGTAAAAGCGTTAAATAATGAGTCATGGTAGTACTTAATCTTGTCCTTTCTAAGCGTGTTTCTCTCTCTTTGTTGGAATTTCTTTCCGGTCTGGATTCTGTGACTCATAAAAGTCTTCCGGCAGTGTTACAAATGAAGATGTAGTAAAACTGTTGCCGCTAGGGTTTCATGTGAAAGAAAAACAGGAGATAGTGGTGGAAAACCCTTTAAAATAGAAACAAGAAACGACGTTTCGGATCAAAGATCCTTCCTCAGGTGACATGGAAACAAACGTTTGTGTCCATGTCACCTGAATAAGGATCTTTGATCCGAAACGTCGTTCCTTGTTTCTATTTTAAAGGGTTTTCTACCAGTATCTTCTGTTTGTTTGTTTGTTTGTTGTTGTTTTTTTTGTTGGTGTTTTTTTGTTTTTTTTTTAAATCAAGATCAAATTTATTTGTCCTGTTGTACTAGTATGCATTATACACATACCTTGCGCCCATCCGCTGTGCAGGGAGACAACCCACAAGGTTAGATGCACGATCCAGAGGCAGGAATGAGCGCTGATTGCTGGATTACCCATGGCTCGCTGGTCGCCAGGAATGCTACAATGTTACAATGTCTACACGCGGGGCTTCCCTTGCCTACAAGTATCACTCTCCGCTGGTTTAAGTTGCTTTGACACAATGACCGGCTGGCTTGTCACGCGTTGACAAATGGCGAGTATTAAGCTGCCGATGTACCCCTGGGATTGTAGATGGAGGGTTGTGGAATGGTTGAATGAAAGTGTAGGTGACTGAAATTTTCTTCCTGTACGCTACTGCCGTTGCAGTCCTGGTATTGTAGATAGAAGGTAGCTGAATTATTCATACACATATAAACACCAGTTTTCTATCTCTCTGAAATATACCGTATAAGTGGAAGGGTCGAATTCATTTCATATGTTATTATAATCAAATGTGTTACGTTATTGCAGAAAAAAAAACCGCAGAAGCTATCGTTTAATTAACTCATTCTACCCCAACACTGAAATCCTCAAATGTTGCCGTTGTCTGAACAAGACTGCATTGCAGTGCAGGACACAGATCGACCATGATAGTTCAAGGGCGATGCCAGAATAGCTTGGCGCCCATAGGCGCCAAGCTATTCTGGCATCACTCTTGAACTATCATGGTAGATCCTTATCTTCCAGTGTTGTGTCTGGGGTAGAATGAGTTAAAAATTGTGACTCCTACAAACACAAAATGTGTATACTGTTGTAGACAAAACTTTACAGGTTTGATGTCCTTTTCACAATTTAAAAAAAAATTAAAAAATCAGGCACTAATAACATGTATGCTGGTCTGTGATTTTGGACTTAAGGCCTCCGGCCGTAAGGTCCAAAATCACAGACCATTACACAGGTGTTATCACCGGTTCTTCGACGCAAAATCGTATCACTATATCCAGAAATGTAACGTCACGAAGTAACGTAGCATTTAAGTACCTTATATTTAGGTTCCCTTTTCAAACGATCTACTGCCTGGTATCGCCAATAGTTGTAGAAACAAACCGTCTGTAGATTTATATTTTTGTCAAAACCGATCGGGGCACGATTGTCGGTTGCTATACCGCTGGTAGCAATACCAAATATGTATACCTACAACTGAAAACGATCAAAATGCTTATTCAAGAATATTCACACGGTGTCCGTTCCCTGGTCACCTGTTACAGAATAGAGTAATCCAGTGAGCACCTCTGGGCCGGTCTACACACATCCTCAGACACTTGCGAGCACTCGGCCGAAGTAGTTTAACATATTTTGCTCCAGTACCGAAATCCGCAAATTTTGAAGTTGCCCCCTGAAGACTGTATTACACTTCTGCAAACAGATAGAGCGTGATAGTTTAAGGGTTGTGCCACAATAGCTTGGCGCCTATGGGCGCCAAGCTATTCTGGCACAACCCTTGAGCTATCACGCTCGATCCATGTCTTGCCGTGGCGTGTGGGAGCTGAATGAGTTAACTGAACTGAGCCACTAGGCTCTCGTACCTGCCTTTATCCAGCCGTTCGTATGGGGTCACCCAGTGACGCATAACCAAACTCTCTAGTTACAGGGACTCGGCGTTTCATAATCCTGGAGTTTGTAAAGGAGAGAGAAAACGAAAGGCTGGAAAGAGAAAGAGAGAGAAAAAAAAAGAGAAGAGATTGGAGAGAGCCAATGAGCGTGAGATGATGACACGCGCCATCCTAACGCAGTGAATGCAATGCATGTTAGGGTTCTAGTGCTTCTGGCAATTTTTCAGTCAGAGGCCGTTTACACTTGCAGCCAGGGTTCAACTCGAATAGAGTGCAACCCGGGTGAAACCCGGTTGGTGCGTTTACACTTGCATTTGGGCCCGGGGGCTGACTGTCCCACGTGACCTTGACAAAGCATATAAGGCCAGAATGCATCATGGCGCCACCTCCAGAAAACACCTTGCAGTTGCAGCTGGGTGGTGACCAGTCATTATTTTTTAAATATATTTGTTTATAACATACGTACAATTATTATGATATCCTATTCCTAATGGCACAAAAAGAGACTTTCTCGAGATCTCTAAACACGAGATTAAAGCTCTTAGCATGGGCGGATCTGAGGAGAGCGGTGTGTATGTGTGTGTGTGTGTGTGTGGGGAGGGGGGTCCAGAGGTTTCGGACGCCCCCCCCCTCCTCCCCCTCCTGCCAAAAATTGTTTGAACAACAAAGTCCCTTTTGCGGGAGTTGGGACCTCCCCCCCCCCCTTTCAATCCCCCCCCCCTACCCCCGTTTCCACTATTTCGGCGCGTAGCGAGAAGGTGAAGGCGAGTTGCAGCGTTGGGAGGCCTATTGTGTCAGGTTGAAGGTCCCAAACAAAAAGTGAGACCGCCCCCCCCCCCCCACCTCGAGGGAACTAATCCGCCCCTACTTAGTACAAATTTTTTTGGGAAACGAAAATTCGTACAGATCATTGTTCAGCATTCTTACGTTGTCAGTTCGGCAACCCCCGTATTTAACTATCACAAGTGTTCAGTCTCTGTCACGGTCTCGCGACTGCTGACGGAATATTGTTTTGCAAACTTACAATAGACATCTGCAACCCAAGCTTAGTTGAGAAGCCGTGGAATAACTCATGTTTGACTGTCTATGTGCACACTGGACTTCAGCGCTATGAAATCTGTTGTGTATGTAAATTCCCTTCAGTAACGTCCCGTCGGATTTCTTTGCAACGTGCACGCGAAATGGAAAGCGGTTTAGATCAAACAGTAAACGCACCAAGCCAGCTTCAACCCGGGTAGATGTGCAAGCGTATGCGGCCTCTCAGTGTCGCTGTTTATTTATCTATTCACAGGCACAGAATTGCACAAACATACTCTAAATATTAACCCATTGTGTCCCAGGTACGAAATACCATTGGAGTTGTCCTATGAGGACTGCGGTACAATGCAGGAGACAGATCGACCATGATAGTTCAAGGGTGGTCTATAGGCGCCAAGGTATTCTGCCACCACCCTTGAACTATTATGGTCGATACGTATCGGGACTGAATGAGTTAAACAACGACAACAATAACATCAACAGCAACAACAACAATATTGCATATCATAATAATGTGAAACTGCCCACTTTAATCACTGGTATTCAAGAGAAAAGCAGGAATTTTAGATAAAATCGGCAACGCCTGGTTTGCAAAAGTCGACCGGTTTCTTGCGTTTCAAGTGAATTTGAGCCGCGTGGCACGTCACATTCTCAGGCACAGTACGAAGATGGTATCTTGATATTGCGTCGTACAGTCTGCGTGTCAGAGATCAGCCGCCAAGAATGTCGCGTCTTTGTGACAGCTGCCTACGTTCAGAACTGATCATAAATTCCCGGCTTCGCTAAACCCGCTCAGACGCAATCATTGGAGACAAACCTAACAACATAGAGGTAACTCCACCCAGCAGGAAGTATAGATTCTCATGAGCCCCCGCATCCTGTGGGAGGCTCATAAGCATCTATGCCTTTTGCAGATCTACTTTGTGGTCTACTGGGGATCTTCACCGTGAACATCTGGCAGCAGTTTCGTGGCAAAGCCAGCAGTCTTAGTATGGTGTAGTCTGACTAGTCTATAATATATAGCGTACGGGCTGAAGGAACGTTAAGAAAAAGCATGTTTTTTTTACTCACAATAAACACGGTATGGTGAAATAGTATGCAAGTGCACTCTCCGTTGCAGTATGCATTTGAAGTCCAGGACAAAGAAATTAGTTGCAGTAAACAGCACGTTACAGTCCAGTATAATGAACCACAATGGAAGATGTGAAATAGTTCCAAAATACCACACACAAGAACTTGAAAACACCACACGATTAATTCACCACTGAATTAAATCACAAAATATCCAGATATGCAATGAGATCACAAAGTAGTGTGCGCAATTAGAAAACAAAACGTCCGAGTAACGTAGAATAGTAGAACACAATACAATCCATGAAACTGATATCTCGTCTGCTTGACTGTTCAGCGGAGAGATCGGAAAAGTCGACCGCTTCCTCCGGCGGTCGCGGAGACATCCCCCCCCCCCCCACCCCCTTTGTCCTTTTTTTTTCTTCTCACGAGGACACCACTGACCCTGATACTCTGCGAGCACAACTCAAAAGTGCTTGTAACCTCATCACGGACCTTCGCGCTGACGTCAGTACACTGTTCAAAGGACTTTCAGCAGCCCTAGCCAGGATTGATCAGCTCGAGAGTCAGCTCCGTGACGAGGCGGTCAAGAGAGCCAGAGATCTACAGGTTACGGAGAAAAGTGTGGGCGAAGTGTTGTCCGGCCTGGACGACAGGATAACTGGTGTGGAGACAGCTCAACACGCCACAGACGGCACTGTCAACCAGCTATCCTCCGCCAAACAGAGCCACAAGCAGCGCCTGAGGGAAATTCAAAAACAGTTGAAAAAGAAATCAGCCACTGTGTCCAACAACTCAGACGTTGCCATGAGTGGTAACACTCAAACTGACCTGTCTGCCAATGTTGATATCTGTGCGTCTCCGCGCCAGGTAACGGGCAGCGCAATCGCTGCTCCCTGTCACCCCTCCCCTCCACCCGTTCTGCAAGAACTGGCCACGGTACAGGCTGTGAGTGCAGCCGAGAAGAGCCCAGAGCGACTCATACCAGTACGGATTACCGGCGGCCTGCCTGAGGTCAACAACGGGTATGACCACGCCAGCAGCCAGCAGCAGCGTAATAACAAAATGTCTCCAGATGAGCAAATACTGCGACATTCAGTGCAGAGTGACACCACCACGCTGGTCATTGGAGACTCTGTTGTTCGCAACATCAAGGCAGAGAAGATGCCCACCTACCCTATAGAAAAAGTAGACGTATTATCTGTCTCTGGCCTGCGGACTGTCCACCTGTTGAACTGGCTCCAGCGACAACACGCGTCCCACACAGCGGTGGCACTGGTGACCTTCCACGTGGGGATCAACGATTGCAAACAGAAGGAAGTGACCAGCGCTGTGTGGGAACAGCTCGTCCGGGAATGCAGGCGGGTATTTCCCGGCGCTCGTCTGCAGGCATCCTCCATCCTGCCGACCGACAGTAGACACCAGCTGTATAGGGCCATCACCGCCTCCAACAGTAACCTGTTCCATGTGTGCAGAAAGCTGGGTGTCACACTGATAGACAACACTCAGGTCTTTACTGCTGTTGATGGGTTGCCGCGTAGAAAATTCTACAGGCGCGGTGACCCCATCCATCCTAGTCGCCAGGGCACCATCAGTCTGGCCCTCAACATAAAGAGAGGAGGGCCAGCTACTGACGTCACCACTCCCAACAACCAGCCTGCAGGTGGTGACCGTCACCGCCGTCAGCGACGTGAAGGACACGCTGGCACCACCAACACTTACGCTAATGTCGCAGCCGGCAGACAGTCAGTGTCCGCTGCAGCACCCAACCTGGAATCGCTCTGTGGTGCATCCAGCTTCGGTGCTGCACCGGAGAGTCAAGGTGGACTGTCAGTGTCCTCTGCTGTAGCACCAAGTCTGGAATCACAGTACAGCGAATCCAGATTTGGTGGTACAGCAGAGAGTCAATGTAGCTATCAGCAACAAATGCCGGGCCAGTATCCTATGTGGCAGCAACCGCCACTACCACCATACAGTGCCGCATTTCCACAGTATCGCGAGGCCGGACCATGGGGACACTTCAGCATGACGCAGCCAACGTATCCTTTCAGCGTCCCCCCGCTCACATACACGCCATACGCACAGCAGGAACCGTGGGCACAGTACAGCCACCCCGTGCGTGTGTATTAGACTCATTTCCAGAACATTCAGTTACTCTTCCTTACATAACTTTGTGCTTTACTTTCCAGGCTAACACTGAACAATATCGAATTGATTTTCTTGCGTCTCATTGCTCATAATTATTGTGTTTGCGCAGAGACGTATTCATTTGTTTTTAACTTCAACCACTGCACGTGGTCCAATATTAACATTGTCATCCTTTTGACTTCTGCCGACAGTATTCGTGAATACCGATCTTCTCACTCTGTGCGATTTGTGACGCTTATAGCACTAGTACTTGTGCACCGTGACACTTTCTCTACTAGTGCTCTACGTATATTCACACTACGACCATATCTGTGTCCTTTCGCAGCGCTGACTTTATTTCCCCTATCGCGCAGCGGGGTCGTTTAGCTTTGACTGTTGAAGTTTGCTAAAGGGATTAGTCCCTGTTAGTGACCGTTAGTGACCGGTAGTGTGGTCTATATCAGTGAATGCGTAGAAGAAACTCTTTTTTTTTTTTTTTCACTTGCCTCCCACATTCTGTGTGTTAGAGCGGACTGATATTCTTTTGCTTTGTTTTATTATTTCAGCTCTTATTTGCCTTTGTATCATTTATAAGCTTTTTTATTTGTACTCTTTGGTATTGACATACATTAGCAATCATGGTGTATGATCGCCAGTTACATATTGGCCATTTAAATGTTTATCATTTAACTAACAAAGTTCCCGATCTGTGTGTGCTCTTGAGTCAATCCAATCCATTTCACTTGTTTGGTGTAACGGAATCGCGTCTCAATCGTAACATCAGCGATGAGGCCGTTTCTATCCAGGACTTCACTGTACTGCGCCGCGATGCTGAATACCCGGGACATACGGGTATTGCAGTATACATTCATAATTCAATTAGCGGTATTACTCGCAGGCGTGGGGACCTGGAGTCAAAAACCGTAGAATGCATTTGGGTTGAGTTAAGGGCAAACAAATCCAGCCCCGTGCTGGTCGGGTACATTTACAGGAACCCAGCATCAACATTTCAATGGTTCGACGACTTTATCGCCATGATGGATAAGGTCAGACAGTCCAGCTCTGAAATTTTGATCCTAGGCGATTTCAATATTAACATGTTTTTGAATAACCCTGCTTGGGAGTGCACCATGTCTATGTTTGGTTTAAAGCAGCTAGTTAAAACAGCAACTCGTGTTAGTCCAACTTCCTCCACCCTTATAGACCACATATATACAACTACTCAATCAAGGGTGATGGCAGTAGACGTGCTTCAGGTAGGGATTAGCGATCACTACCCGGTGTGCTGTTGTTTGGCATTAAAAGCGGATAATTCATTCCGAAAACATCAGCACACGACTATTAGATACAGATCACTTAAACACTTCAACAAGGAAACATTTCTTTGTGATTTAAGTAGCACACACTTTGATACAGTGTACTACCATAATGACCCCAACGATGCTTTGTCTGAGTGGTACGGATTGTTCCTTGGTGTTCTCGATAAACACGCTCCATTCAGAGAGAAACGGGTGAAGAACCCCCAGCTTCCCGCCTGGTTAAGTAAGGAAATCAAGGATGCCATGCAGCTCCGAGATGACTATAAAAGAAAGAAGGATTTTATTGCTTATCGAAGGCAAAGAAACCATGTTAAACATTTAGTGAGGAAAGCTCAAAGGTCACTTTTTCACCGTCTTATGAACGGAAAGAAAGATGTCGTATCTGTGTGGCGAGCGATCAATGCTTTTACGAGGTCCAAAAATACCGCACAATGTACACAGTTATCAGCTGATATCTTGAATCAGCATTTCCTCTCGGCTGCCAGTACGTTGCTAAAAAATACATATTCTGGTCAGTCTTCAGCTGTGTCCGAAAAGCTAAAGACGTTTTGTGCAGAACGGCTGGACCCTGACACGTCATTCAGCATTCCGCTGTTAACGATATACGACGTGGGAAAATCCATCTCGTACTTAAAGAACAAACGTACGTCTGGCCATGATGGTATTAGTAGCTCAGTTCTGAAAATGGCCCTACCGTATATTTTACATACCTTGACATATATATACAACCTTTGCATAAAGCAGGGGATATTTCCATCTTCTCTAAAAACAGCCAAAGTGATCCCACTACCTAAAACGAAAGACCTTGCCGACCCTAACAAGTTCAGGCCCATTTCGCTACTGTCAACACTGTCGAAACCGATAGAAAGACACATTCACACACACTTACAACATTTTCTAGAAAAACACAAACTCATACATCCATTACAATCTGGCTTTCGGCGGAAACACTCCTGTCACACAGCATTGGTACACCTTGTTGACAGATGGCTTACTGCCATAAATAGCAGTCAAATGACTGGAGCAGTATTTTTGGACCTTTCAAAAGCATTTGACCTCGTCAATCATGAAACTTTAGTTCAAAAACTTAATGTCTATCAACTAAGCGCAGACACACTTGCCTTCCTTACGTCATATCTGCATGGGCGTACGCAGTATGTCTACGTGAATGGTAAAAACTCACCTGAAGGGGTGATAGAGCACGGAGTACCACAGGGATCGATTCTTGGTCCA
>BTPG01000006.1:7864271-7919271 GCA_036245525.1 Semisulcospira habei
CTCTCTCTCTCTCTCTCTGCCTCTTCACCTAACGTCAGAATCCATCGAATGTGACTTGTTTGCTGACGATACGTCAATCCACACGGCAAATAAAAACCTTAATGTGGTTGCAGATGACTTACAACAGAGCCTTGATGAGGTGTCCGCTTGGTGTGAACGTAACTCGATGAGTATCCATCCACCAAAAACTAAGTCAATGGTAATTGCGACACGCCAAAAACACCAATTAAGCCCCCTTTCACTTGATTTGTCCTTCGAAGGCAATTCTATTGAGTAAGTAAAGAAGTACCCAACGGAGAAAGAAACACGCTTAGAAAAGACGGGTACAACACAATTTATTAATATTTCGGGTAAATACCCTTTGTCAAAAAGGGTATTTACTATTGAGTAAGTGTCTGAACACCGCCTCCTTGGAATTATCATAGATGATCAGCTCAAATGGCAGGCACACACACATAAAGTGTGTAAAACTGTTTCAAGGAACATTTTCATGCTGTCCAAACTGAAGCACTTCACTGACTTTGAAACCAGAAAATTATTTTATTATGCACATATTCAGTCCCACATTAATTATGCTTCGACGGTATGGGATGGCTGCAGAGATGTACATTTAAAAAGACTGAACTCCTTACACAGAAGAGCAGCGAAATTAATTTTACCTGATCCTACTTTGACAACGGATGATAAGATTTACAAAGCGGGACTTCTTTCTCTCAAAAAGCAGTTTGCATTCAACAAAGGTGTTCTCCTTTTTAAGATTCGGAATGACAACACTCCGGAATATCTAACCCAGCTTCTAGTCCGGTCACAGTCCCGCTATGGCGATGCAAAAAGCCTATATGTAGTACCCAAAACGAGAATAGACTTATTTAAAACCAGTCTGACATTCTCGGGGGCGACTTTGTGGAATTCGCTTCCATCCCACACGAAGACCACTCCAACGGTATCATGTTTCAAGAAAAGTCTTTTTGAACATTTATCTTCGCAGCCATAACTATCTTCAAGCTTTGCTTTCTATACGTAGATATCATTGTTAGTAATGTACCCATTCTACTGCTGTGTATGTATAGTGCTTCTGTGGTTTTTTTTTTTTTTTTTTTTTTTTTTTTTTTTTTTTTTTTTTTTTTTTTTCCCTTACCATTGCTCCAACTCCCCCAACACACCGTAGGCGTTCGTCCTATACATGTATTAATGTAATGTAATTGTTGTGTTGTAGATGTAGCAACGGCAGATTTGAAAAATGGCATTGCCTCTGGCATTGTTAATATCTTTACCGTTGTAAAATAAAGATTCATTGATTCATTGATTCATTGATTCTCTCTCTCTCTCTCTCTCTCTCTCTCTCTCTCTCTCTCTCTCTCTCTCTCTCTCTCTCTCTCTCTCTCTCTCTCTCTCTCTCTCTCTCTCTCGGCAGATTTGAAAAATGGCATTGCCTCTGGCATTGTTAATATCTTTACCATTGTAAAATAAAGATTCATTGATTCATTGATTCATTGACTCTCTCTCTCTCTCTCTCTCTCTCTCTCTCTCTCTCTCTCTCTCTCTCTCTCTCTCTCTCACTCTCTCTCTCTCTCTCTCACTCTCTCTCTCTCTCTCTCTCTCTCTCTCTCTCTCTCTCTCTCTCTCTCTCTCTCTCTCTCACACTGTGTTCACCTAAGAAAGCCATTGACCACTAGCAGACAACATTGATGACGTCACACAAGACCATCAGGCCATACTCGGAAACTCGTGAAAACTATTTGGGAATACAGGCACAAACCAGTACGTTCGAGATCTAAAACTAGACAACCAAGGCAAGCACGGACTGGAAAATCGAACATCAAACATATCTTTTATCTTCGATCTACGCAGTAGAATTTTGCACACCAATGTGGTCCTCTTGAACCCTGTGATTACATTTCGTTTCCGGGATCATGCATACAAATTAATCCGCCTTATTCTGAGTGATTGACTTAACTGACACGATGCGGTAAGCAACCAAAATAAAAATAGTGAATTTCCCAAGTGAACAGCGCTCTGAAACATCCAGGTTACTTACAAAAAAACAAGGTTCGAATTTATGTCAACAGTCTTGTGATCACAGATTTACGTATTTGCATAAAGTTGAGTGTTTCCGGGTGCGTCTGGAAAGCAGAACTGGATCAAGGGTGGACAAGCAAACAGCGTGCCGGTAAATTCCCAATGCGTTCTAAAGGAAAACACTTGCTGTGGGTCACGATGCAAATTTAATGAATTTAATGTTTGATTGGTATTCAGCATAACGCGAGTCACGTTTCCCTAGCAAGCAAAGGTCCTCGGGCCCACGATGGCCGCAGTTGGCCCATAGACGTTTTGCTGATAAATAACGGGTCCACTACCAACTCTGTGTATGAGCGTTGTCGGCGAATTTATTTTAACTTATTCGAGACATGCCGCCTCCAGATACGCGGCATTATGCCGCGTATCTGGAGGCGGCATGTCTCGAACGAGTTAGATTTGTTGTAAGGAAACATTTGCTTTACTGGTGATATTTAGGTTAAGGTTTTCGTGGCAATAATATGCTTGCAAAGTACATGATGTTAGTTACAAAGAAACCACTTTACCTATGTTTCTGCTGAAATGAACGTCCATCGTGACATGCACCTGATTTTGATGGATGCCTTAGTTTGAATCACACAAACACACACACACACACACACACACACACACACACACACACACACACACACACACACACACACACACACACACACACACCATCACACAAACACACACACATACACACACGCACACAAACACACCCACACGGACACACACACATACACAAATATAACGGGATTTTTTTACACTCAGAGGCAAACAAACCCGAAAAGTGTCGGTAATGTACCCCCGTAAACAAAGAGCCATCATCAAAACAAAACAAGAACACTTTTTCTTATGGATTACTTCACATGCTGAGATAACCCAGTGCGCAAAAGCCATCGGGCCGACGTCACACACACAAAACACGGAAGAGTTATCGCCCTTTTCTACCTTGGAGGACACAGCTTTTTGTTAGAAGTGAAAATAAACAAAACTCGACACACACAGACAAGCAAGTTTCCATGGCGATGTCATATTTACTTGAAATGTTAAATATACCTAGTTATGATAAAGATATTGGATGAGTTCGTTAGCCAGCTTTATACCATTAATTTCAACTTCAGTAAAAATTAATTCTTTTCATAAAAACATTAAAACAGTAAAAAAAAAAAAAAAAAAAAAAAAAAAAAAAAAAAAAAAAAAAAAAAAACCCTTGACTTCTGAAGAACGTTAGACAGTGGCGATGACGTAAAAGAAGCAACTTAGACGCTAAATATGACGTAATTCTCTCTCTCGCACGCGCTCTCTATCTCACACACACATGCGCGCATCTCCAAGAGGCATTGATCCTCATACGCCCGAAGGGAGAGAGTTCGGGGGGGGGGGGGGGAGAGAGGAGGAGAGGTGGCATTTGTACGACTGAACAAAAGACGAAAAAATCTTCAGACGGTTTGTTTACTTTAGAACACTCAATTTTTTTTGTATGTCATGCACGAATGATTGTATTTTGATACGCTCTAAATGCACCAATTTGGTACGCGCCCAGCATGCAATGTTGAATGGAACATGGCCGCCTGTGTACGTCCTACTCACCGTGATGCACTGGACGCCCGCCAAGGACTCCACACATCCGGCAGGTACAGATTTAAAAATCCTGTGTTAAGCGGCAGACAATGACATGGTCCGAGCAGTTGCGGGGGCTCATGAGGATATATGTGTCTTGCAGATGTGTGGCGTTTGCACAATATTGTAAACAAACTGTAGTAATATAATACAAAGCAAAATAGTCAAAGAGCTCTCAGACCTCCGCTGTCGATAGCTGTGTCAACACACCACCACATTTTGCAGCCGTGGGATCCCGAAACTGTACGTTACTGTTTTGGAGAATGGGTTTTTGTTCCCTTTTAAAGCCTTCGACCATCAGCAAGGAACAGATACACATGACCCCAAGAGCTCATGATAATCTATGCCTGGCTAACGCTGTTTCTCCAAACAAGGGTGTTAGTCAGAGCCTTTGTTTTACTGTTCTTATCTGCTGGCACACTGGACGCATCATTTGCTTCTGAAATCTTCTTTCGTTAACCCTTTTCGTCCTGATACACTCGCTCTTGAAATTAATTTGACTATTATAGTTCAAGGGTGGTGCCAGAATAGCTTGGCGCCTGAGGCGCCAAGCTATTCTGGCACCACCCTTGAACAAAAATGGTTGATCTATGTCCTTGTCTGGAATGTAGATTTCATTGGACAACAAGCAAAGTTTTACAATATCAGCCTCCCTCAGGGTGTCATGGGTTAAACGGTCGAAAGCAAAGTACGTCCAAGGAACATGGATGTAAATTGGTCTCAGCCTCTTGCAGTTGGATCGTTCCGCTTTTTCTCGGTAGTGATGCGGCCAGAAAAGGTTCACTACACACTATGACCTGCAGGCCACTTACAACTGTACTGTACAACTGTACACTCTCTGACATTCTCAACAAGCATGCATCACTCACCACCAGACGCGTAACCTTACGTCCCCTGGCCCTTAGCTAACGAATGGACTGAAAGATGCCAAGCGCGAGCTTCGAAGAGAATGCGGAGGTGTAGTGGTCTTACAGTACGTGGAGACATGCTTGTGAAGCAGCGTGCTGCACTCGTCCTCACAGCGTGCAGCTAAGAAAGACGTTGTTTGTGCCAAACTTGAAGACTGCGCATCTAGTCGTCAGCTGTGTTGGCCTTACAAATGAACTTCTTGGACAGAAAAATGAACCTGTCCTTCCGAATACCATTCCGATGATTGATCTACCTGATAAGTTTTGTCAGTACTTGGACTCTAAGATAAGCACGATCCGTTAGGAACTTGACAACTGTTCTGATGCTGTGTCCTATATCCCATATGACGGGCCTGTGTTACATGCGTTTATTTCTGTCACAAAGGATACTGTAAAGAAACTCAATATTTCCTCACCAACTCTTGTTCCCTTGACCCCATTCCCGCCTCTATACTCAAGCTATGCCCTGATGAGCTTGTCAGTGTGATAACCAGAACTATTAACTTGTCTCTGGAGTCAGGGTCTGTGCTTCGGCATTTCAAGCAGGCTGTGGTAATTCCATTGTTGAAGAAGGCAGAGATGGATGCAAACTTGCTGAAGAATTATAGACCAGTGTCTAATCTTCCTTTTGTTTCCAAGATTCTGGACAAAGTTGTGCTGAGTCAGCTCACGTCACATCTCAGTGGTAATGATTTACTTGAACTGTATCAGTCTGCATATCGAAGAAATCACAGTACTGAGACAGCATTGCTTCACATTACCAACAGCCTGCTCACACATGCTGACGTCGGACATGTCTCTTTGCTATCATTATTAGACCTGTCTGCGGCGTTTGACACGATGGTTCATGGGATTGTTTTAGAACGCCTACGCGTGTCTTTTGGTATTTCCGACAAAGCGCTGTCATGGCTCAAGTGTTACCTTCTTGAAAGATGTATGTGTGAATGGGATCATGTTTCAGCCTGTGCTTTTGAAGTAGGGTGTCCCACAAAGGTCTGTTTTGGGTCCTCTGCTGTTCTCTCTTTACACTGAACCAGTTTCCCGAATCATCAGCCAGAATAGCTTTGAGTATCACAAGTATGCTGTTGACAATGGCACTCAGGTCTCTAAGTCTGACCATCCTAGTAACCTGCAGACCATTGTCTCCAACGTGAAGAAGTGTATAGTTGAAGTCAAAGACTGGATGACTTGCAACAGATCAAGTTAAATGATGACAAAACAGAGAGCATGCTTGTTAGTACTCGAGCTAGAACATCTGTCTCCAGCAGTGATCATATTTCCATAGGTAACCATGACATTTCTTTCAAATCCGATGTAAAAAAATCTGTTTATATTCCTGGATTCGAGTTTATCGATGGAAAAACAGGTTAGCCATCTTTGCCGCACTGCCTACCTAGAGCTCCGCAGAATAGGCATGATCAGATGCTTTTGACAGAAAAGACTACTGCTCAACTCGTAAGCTCTCGCATTCTGTCCCGTCTAGATGACTGTAATTCCCTTCTTGCTGGTATCTCATCTGATGAACTCACTCGCATTCAGCGTACCCAGAATAATGCAGCCCGGTTAGTCCTTCGCAAAAAAAACGCACTGATCATGTCACACCACTACTAAAGCATCTCTACTGGCTACCTGTCAAGCAGAGAATAGAGTACAAGCTGGCCACTTTGGCATACAAACACTATGACAATACGCTTCCTGCATATCTGTCTTCTTCCCTTGCCTCACACAATCCTAGTAGAAGTCTACGCTCAAGCTCACAGAAACTGTTTGTTCAGCCCAGAGTCAGCCTAAAAACTGCTGGTACCCGTTCTTTCGATTATCAGGCCCTACACGTCTGGCACTCAATTCCACTGCATGTCCGTCTATCCCCTACCCTGATGGCCTTCAAAACAAATTTGAAGATCCATCTTTCAGGTAGCATATCAAGATTAGCTTAGTCTAGATATGCTGCCTAAAAATGCTGGCTGTTTTCTTATATGGGTTGGCTGCGCGCGCGTGTGTGTGTGCGTGTGTGTGTGTGTGTATGTGTGTGTGTGTGTGTGTGTGTGTGTGTGTGTGTGCGCGCGCGCGCGTGTGTATGCGCGTGTTTATTTCGTGTTAGGAATGCGCCTACATGGTGCGAGCAGGTGTTTATTTAAAGAGTGAGTGCGTTCTAATTTTTCTCCTTTTTAAAATTATTTTTATGTGCTGTAAGGCGCTCCGAGCTTGCTGTCCGTGGGATAGGGCGCTATAAATTAAAACTATGTATTATTATTATTATTATTATTATTATTATTATTATTATTATTATTATTATTATTATTATTATTATTATTATTTGGGTTTCCTGAAATAAGACATAAGACAAAGCATTGTTCACATTATAAAATAATGTCAGTTAGTGAGGTCACGTGGTGTCGTACATTACATTTGTATCTCTCTGTGATTCAAAACAACAGAAGTATGTTCATGGACAGTGTAGAGTGAGTATAAAAGTATAAATGACTACATGAGATTTTATCAATAATTTTGCAAACTGATCAGTTGAAAATGGACTAGGAAATGTCGATTGACTGATCCATGAGGTCGAAATTCTCAGATCTGAATGCTGTGCGTGAAAATGACAAACCGCTTGACGGACGTGAAGCAGATTGAACGACCACGATAGTTCAACGGTTGTGCCAGAATAGCTTGGCGCCTCTGGTCGCCAAGGTATTCTGGCGCCATCCTTGAACTGTCATAGGCGACGGGCAAGCTGTTCCATCACCACCCCTGAACTTACGTAGTTGACCAGTCCCGTGTTGTAGGTGTAATGGCGGAATGTGTTCAACTCTCTGTGGATGTATGCAATGCATTTGACGTCAAGTCCTCAAGAGACCTTGAAGCTGAAAGTAAACAGGATGAAGAAGCAAAAAGCATAAATCCTCATGAGCCCCCGCAACTGCGGGGGCTCATGAGGATCAATGCATCTAGCTAACACCCCTTTGAATCCGTGTTCTGGTTGCGATCATTCACATTGAATTAACATAGAGTTCAGATATACAAACTCCGACCATCGGCAGTCAGAAGGAGTTGAGGTCACTGAAGTGGGGATGAAGAGTGCGCTTGAACCGCGACTTCCCTGTGTGTTGATGAACACACAGACACTAGTATTTCACTTTTTGGATAAACATGCAGACTCCCTACCTGCCCCCCCTGCTCCATTATACTGTCCTCGGCCACCCGACATATTTGTTCTGTAAACATCAGATGAACATCGCGCGGCCAATACAGTTAGCATATTCTACGTCAGGACCGAAATCCCCAGATTTTGAAGTTGCCCTCTAAAGGTCTCTATTACAATTCTAGAGAGAGATCGAGCATGATAGTTCCAGGGTGGTGCCAGAATAGCTTGGCGCCTATGGGCGCCAAGCTATTCTGGCACCACCCTTGAACTCTTATGCTCGATCCATGTCGATCCATGTCGATCCATGTATACACACACACACACACACACACACACATTCGCGCGCGAGCACACACACATACACACACTCTCACACACACATACACATACACGTACACACGCACGCACGCACGCATACACACACACGCACACACACACACACCCAAAGACAAACAAGTGAATGCAGAGGAACGCACTTTTTTTACTTCGACTTTTATCAAAATGTAAAAGAATAAAAAAACATCTACCGTGATTGTGCCTCTAGCATAAATACAGACATCATAGTGTGGTCAGTGCGGTAGTCAAACATCGCAGTTCCTCAATAAATCATTTTTTAAAAAAACGAAAAAATTAATTTTGTTTAAATTTGAAAAAATTGCATTAACAACAAGAACATCAATAATAATAATAGTAATAATAATAATGATAATAATAAAAATAACAATAATAATAATAATAATAATAATAATAATAATAATAATAATAATAACGATAATAACAACAACAACAATAATAATAATAATAATAATAATAATAATAATAATAATAATAATAATAATAATAATAATACTAATAATAATAATACTAATAATAATAATAATAATAATAATAATAATCATACTTTTAACGAGAGAACTATGGAAAATGATAGTTTGAGCGACGCAGTCAAGGATACAAAAATATGCATAGAAAATGCGTGTAGTTGTGAATTGTAAGCGCACAATTCCTACTAATGCATTAAACAAATGTAAGATAAATATGTTAACGTCGACACGTTTGAAAGATAAACATTTTTCTCAGTGGGGACTAAACATAAACAAGTGAACAATTATTACAGAAAAATTGTTCACTCTTTCACATCTCGTTCCAACAGCGGCAGATGGTCCGCATTCCATCCCCCGCGGCTTGTACACAGTGCTGAGCAGACAAGTATTAATTGTGAGCTCTGAGACAGATTCAAAGGTTGACATTGATGTTTTCAGAACTGTCCAGTAGATCTTGACTGATCTTGAGTATTAGTTTGACATTGGCATGATTGGGACGAGCAAGAAGCGAGTAAAAGCAAGAAGTCAGTAAAGGGCATAGATCTTCATGAGCCCACGCAACTGCGGGGGCTCATGAAGACCTATGCCTTTTACTTTCTTTGTTCGAGATTGAGCTTGGGAATAAAATTGCCTTTGGTCTCTTGGCTTATAATTATCGAAAATTATCGAAAATCACCCGCCAGTACTCAATCACTATTATAAAATTTGTTTAGATATTTGGACACAATGTGTTGTGTACAAGTTCGTGTCGAGTCAGTCGGTAAGACTGTCCCTGGTGTGTACGCTCGTCCTCTTTACAAAGCACTGTCGTAGAGACGCTTGAAGGACAAAGCCAGAACCGTGATGTACATGGGCCAAGACATCAGGAACTGTGCAGCTGAGAAAAAGAAAAAAAAAAAACCAACAACACGTCGTTTTACATCTGTTAATTCCTTACGAGGCTCGCCGTCACATAACCTTCGTTGTCAACCAACCAACCGACCAATCAACCAAAGAAACAATATTGTAAGCAAACATTAATAAAGGAGATATTTAAAACCATGAACCCTTTAAGTTAAAGTGATATGAAGTCCCAAAAGTGTTTGCCCGGGCTTTAATCCACTGTTTTCATGGAGATATGTTCAATTCTGACCAATTAGGTAATCGGCTATTTTGTCACGTGCACTCATGCGGCTTGTGAACAGGTGGGCAGGGAAGTCGTAATTAAGATGGGGAATGTGTTAGCTTATTCAGCCCGACGGGCCGTATTTCCCAAATTTAGGAGGCGTCATCTAACGACTATGCACCAGTTGCAGGAGATGGATCGACCATGATAATTCAAGGGCAGTGTCAGATTAGATTGGCGCCGACAGGCGCCAAGCTAATATATACTGTCCTTGAATTATCATGGTCGACCCATCTCCTGCTGTAGGGCGTCGGGGCTGAATGGGTTAAGAACCCGTTTGATTGGCAACTGTTAACATTCAGTGCATTTTCTTTACAATGCAGCTTTAAGTGATACAGACATGGGCACCTAACATGGTGATCCTAATCAGATTCAAGGTGGTCTAAACCCGATCAGTGCCGAGACAATTTCAACCCACCCAACAGCAAGAGGCATAGATCCTCATGAGCCCCCGCAGTTGCGGGGGCGCATGAGGATCTATGCCTCTTGCTGAGACCATTGTGTCTCCATGTTCATGGAACAGCCAGGGCTTGTTGATGTTCAACCGACGAAGACTGCAAGAAGGCAGTTTCCGTCAAGGGGCAGTGAGCGGGTTAAGTAACGTACAGCGATCTAGAAGGGATTACTGACGGTCTGCGTGATCGATGGTGGTCTTAAAGTGATTGATGGCGGTCTTAAAGTGATTGAATGGCGGTCTTAAAGTGATTGAATGGCGGTCTTAAAGTGATTGATGGCGGTCTTAAAGTGATTGACGGTGGTCTTAAAGTGATTGATGGTGATCTTAAAGTGATTGATGGTGGTCTTAAAGTGATTGAATGTGGTCTTAAACGTGATTGACGGTGGTCTTAAAGCAATAGTGACCTGTGTGACCAGCCACTTACCTCCACATATCTGGCTGTACGCCGATTTGTTATTGTCATATGCTGACTTGACTAGAGCGCTATTCCCGGCGCAGGCAGCTATGTCGGCTTTGTCCGCGCAATCGAAGTACGTTTTGTACACTCTAGACAGGTAGACAACTAATGAATTAGTAATGAATTAGTTCATTTTCTACAACCACAAAGATACAAAGTCAGAATGGATGCCGTTGTCCACATCTGCCGTTACTATACTGACGAGCACCAGAAATGCGACATTTTGGGAATCGTCGGAAACACTAAACTGTTGTCGATGATTAAAAACAAAATGTCACATTTCTTTTGTTCGTCTGTATACATATGCAATAACACGAAGGCATTTTATATAGAAAAAAATAGAAGGCTTAACACACAAAACAAAAACAAAAACAACAATATCGGATGAACCATAACGCACAAAGTCTCTTCTATATGAGAGCTGTCTTCGCTGTCAAGGGTCTCTACCTGTTGTCTTTGAATTGATTCTGATGTAATATCTACTTTTCAAAACGCCTCGCAGATGTGCCAATGCGCCATAGCAAACTATATAAGGGGTGCGCGCAGTGCATACGCGTCATTGTTTTGTCAAACGTCATTTGTCATGACGTATTTGTTTGTTTTTACATCGTTTTATAATTTAACGTGATATAAATTTCGCTTTTACTTTAAGGCATTAGAAAATGGTGACAAAACTAGAACTTCACGGTACAATTTCAGTCTTGCTATCATTTGTGTACAAGCAGGTTGACTGTACCTAGCTACATGCTATATTGAGTACATCTGCATGCTCTTCGGACAGCGCGTCGATGTGTGTGTGTATGTGTGTGCGTGCGTGCATGCCCGCGCTCGAAACACCCACATTCTCTTATTTACATACATACGCACACACATACATACATACATACATACATACATACATACATACATACATACCCACATACATACATACGCACATACGGCGCCTTCGCGTTGTGAGAGGTTTAGCTTGCCCTCCTTTGACATCATGGACATGCTATTAATTTTCGCCCCACCGCGACCCGTGCTAAAAGGTCCCTTCTATAAATAGATGGGACTTAACATAAACGTGTAGCTACTGATGGCGGACTATCACGCAGCTACTTTGTGACGCGTATTGGACGCCAGTTTTGTTCTATAAAAAAGAGCATGACAACGTTGTAAAATACGAGTTTATTAAATGTTGTTGGAAACAATCGGCACACTACTGGAGATGTTTGCAGCACACACTTTCACAAATTTGCAAACACTGAAGAAAGGATCTTTGCGGAATCGAAAGGACATCGGCCTCCTATGAGACTATTCTACTGAAGAATGTTAGTTTTTTTTAGACAAACAGTCATCCAGCTCGTCCATTGCATTAACCAATTCAGCCCTGAAGCACTACAGCAGGAGATGGGTCGACCTTCATAATTTAAGGCTAGTGCCAGATTAGCTTGGCGCCAGTCGGCATCCAAGCTAATCTGGCACTGCCCTTGAATTATCACGGTCGATCCATCTTCTGTAACTAGTGCATAGTCATTAGATGACGCCTGCAAAATTTGGGAAATACGTGCGTCGGGCTGAATGAGTTAAAATGACATTGTGTAGATGATGATGCTAGTGGCATAAAATGAACGCTTTACGATTGTCGCGGTGGAGCGAATTCAATAACATGCCCATGACGTCATATTCGGGCTGGCCTAATCCTCTGGCGACTAAAGTAACAAGATAAAACTTACACCATGTCTAGTTACGCTAACCTCGATGCCGAACGTACGGCTTGCAGGCCGCTTGTCAGGATCGACAACCCTAAGCCCCACGCACCCAGTGAGGCAGGTGGACTGTCGCGGGACAACACCTTATTGACTAGCTTGTGGCGGGCGGTACCCAGCAAAGGTCCTCGGGCCCACGACGGCTACATTGGGCCCGCGCACGGCCGTGCGCTGGCCCACTGGGGCCGTCGAGGGCCCGAAGACGTTTCGCTATTGAGGTAGTTGTCCATTTAGACCTGAAGATTTGTACCACTGTCACAAGCAATCCATGCCCTTTGCAAAAAAAGGCCATCTGGCCGATATCGACCCGATGGCCTTTGCGCACTGGGTCCCCCCTCGCACTACGCCAGTCAAGCAGTGAGACTTATAACCGGTAACTGCTGCTTCCCGTGATCTGCCGACACTGGTTGGTTAGTTCGGGTTTAACGTCCACAGCACCGAGGTGTTCATTGACGGCCCTGACGAACGGGTTATGGGGTACAGGGAAATCTATTGCCTATGGAGTACGATCTGAACACTGATCAACTCAGGCGCACTCCAACTGTGCCACTTTGATTTTCCAGGACCTTTCAACGGACATGCTAGTGAACAAATCCGTTTTTCCCCCTGGATTGCGAGTCCAGCTAACGGGGCAGGGACGGGATTCGAATCCACGACCCGGCGATTCCCTTCGCTCTCCTGCTCCGACGATTAACCGCCTGAGCTATTTCGGACTCTCTGCCGACGCTGTGGAGGGACACTGGAGTGACCTTTCCATGGTCTATCTGGTCCTTCGTTGATTCGGCCATGTTACACTGTGTGGACGCGCCTGAGCTCAACCGCATCGCGTGTCTATGAGCGGGGTCATCGCGAACTACGCTGAATGTTTATATTAAGTGGAGAACTAGCTGAAATGAAATTCGCGAAACTATAGCTGGAGAACTAGTCACACTGACAGTTCGTCTGGTTAGGGACGCTCTTAAAGGCGAAGGAAAGTATGCTCAGTATAAAGAGGAACGAACAAACAAAAACATAAATATGATGTTAGTAGTGGCAAACAGTTCTCAAAATCACGCAGTAAACGCTGTGTATGCGTGCTTGCGTGCGTGCCAGTGAGTGTTCGAGTGTGACTTACTTGCAATATTGATCTCTACTGCTGGTAGGTGAGACACCGGTAATGCTAGTTGTAAGTGTGTCGACGCATTTTGCCAGGCCAGTCGAATCACAGGTACTCTCCACCCGGGCCACGAGTATCGCTACAGCAAACACAAACAAAGGCACGTGCCGGGTTAAGGTGGTAGCACTCTACTTTTTGTGTTGTGAAAAAATAGTCTCTCTTGTCTGCATCCTTAATACATTCTACCCCAGGACCGAAATCCCCCAATTTTGAAACTGAGCTATGAAGGACTGTATTAAAATTCTAGAGACAGATTGAGCATGATAGTTCAAGGGGGTGCCTGATTAGCTTGGCGCCTATGGGCGCCAAGCTATTCTGGCACCACCCTTGAACTATCGTGCTCGATCCATGTCTTGATGTGGTGTGTTGGCCTGAATGAATGAGTAAAAAAAAAAAACCAAGTGCGTCTTTGAAGGGTTACAAAAAGCGACGGATTTGGAGAGACCATCCATGTTTGCATCGAACAGTCAAACGGAAATTGATCTGCGCAGGCGGGTTTTGATTTATTCACCGTCACACAAAGTACAGCCTCGGGCCATAACATTTGTTCCTCAAAATCGTGTACGGTCATTAGAAATGAAAACAAAAAACTCATGCAGGGGATCAACAGACATAATTTCAGTACTGTCATAATTCTGAAAATTGTTTCCGCTCCTATAATTGAACATCCAAGCTCTGCGTTTTCAGCTAGCTTGTTCTAAACGACTGTAGTAGTCATTTCTAATTTTGTGGGCAGGCTCACACTATTTACTATATGTATATTGGAACTGTACTGGGATGACATATTTCATTATAATTCGTTGATTTACAACACCGTTTCATGAAATAATTGAAAAATCAGGATGTGGCTAGCTTTTTAAAAAAAATGTAACAGCGTGCCAATTTAGCCACCCTAAGCCACTAGGGAATGCAAAAATAATGCTGGAACTCCGCACTTCCTTTACAGCAATATATGACGTTATTCGGTGATGCAATAATTTACAAAAAAAGGTAATATCCCAAAATGGACAGAATATTACTTTTTAAAAAATATGCCATGCAAAAAAGCTACAAATGACTCACATTCTCAAAGTTGCACAATCACATTGTAATGTACACCTATACGGTACCCCTTTCAGTGGCTAGTAGTACGGGTAAGCTCACAGTTTGATGAAATAACTGAAATGGTTAAAATGGCGTCTGGAGTGTAATTGACGTCTGCTCTGATACCCATCTGCACAACACCCTTGTCTTCTGATCGGCAAAACATCGAAAAATATGCGTAAATATTTACCTCTTTGGTGTAACGCATCTAAAAGCTCGTGGACAAAGCAACGGTCAGTTCAAGCAAGGAAATCTCGTTTGTTTCTACCCAAGACCATTCGCACGTATGTTTTGTATATAGTTTGAGTAAAATCATGAGGTTAATGTATGTTCTATCAACAATCTGGTTCAATCCTTCATGACACTTTTTTGGATAACTTTATTCCATGGCCGTTTCCTTAGTGATGCTGTACAAAACTGACATGTTTCTTTCACACAAAATAAAGTAGAAAGGGTTCGCTTTCAAAACAACTGTATGAAGCACGTGACGTGGCCATCGCCGGTTGATTGTAGCCGTTAGAGAGGGCCTCTGTTTGCTCGTTTAAGAGTCTTCCTCGCTACGAATACCTTAACCCCTTGAGAAAACTTTACCTGTGCAATCAGTAGGAATGGAGCTTGTTGATTTTAGAGAAGTGATTATATTGTGTTTATTTGGTGGTGAACATGGACATACTGGGATTGCTGTTACTGAGTGTTTACCCACTAATTATTTTACTACGGTAGACTTTAATTATGCAGCTTGTGTAATAATGTGTAATAATGTACTGAGACGTTTGTAAGTAGTGAGGGTTAGGACTAAGTTGAAACACGCGTATTATGTATGCATATGTAGAGGTGGGTGTGAATGCATAAGTGCCGCTCAGTTCAGTCCATAAAAGATGTTTGTGTGAGATGTGTAAGAGTTATGTGTAAAGATTTTGTAGTGTTTACGTTATATCCATTTGGAATTTGTAGCTGTGCAAGTGCAGGGAGAAAATGTTCATAATTATGCTATAATGTTTTTATGTCTTGTTTGTACTATTTGTTACAAATGTACCACAACCGAATTTCTCTTTTGAAGATAATAAAGTACTCTTATTCTTATTCTTATTCTTAACTTTAACCCCACCCAAACGCAAGAGGTACAGATCATTATGAGCATCCGCAGTTACCAGGGCTGATGAGGATCAATACCTCTTTCTCACACCACTTATAGCCATGTTTCTTGAACGGCTGTGGGTCGTTGAGGATGAGTTAACAATGATTTCAGAAAGACAATCAACGTCCGCTGGTAGTGAAGGGGTTAATGCTACTCAATACTACAGATTCTCACCCCACCCCAACCCCCAGTCTCCGCCTCTGGACACATTCTGACGCTGCTCCTTGAGATTCTGTGTTGGGTGGTGTTGGCATCTGATTGAGAGTGGGGGGCCTAACCCTTTTCATCCGGATACACCCATTGCTTGAAATACATTTTGACTGCTAGTTCAAGAGTTGTGCCAGAATAGCTTGGCGCCTAAGGCGCCAAGCTATTCCGGCACCACCCTTGAACTAAAACACTTGCTCAATCTCCTCATCTGTGATGTAGCATTCATAGGACAATAAGCAAATTATAAAAATCAGCAAAACAGAAAATAGAGGTTGCAAACCCTTTAAATTAGATGTATCGAACACGACATTTCGGATCCAAGATCCTTCATTTGGATGATATGGACACAACCAAATACAAAATCAGCCTCAGGATGTCATGGGTTAACACAACGAGTACATCTTATGTACTCTTTTAATGTGCTTCTATACTGGTGTGGGGTGGGGGTGAGGAAGGGAGGGGCCGCGTGTAGAACACCAACAGATATATCCAAGGTGATGAATAAACAACTACAACAGTCAATTCAACAACAGTCGAAATACTACAGATAATTTCCCTCTCCGTAACGTTAGAAAGAAAAAACAAAGAAAGAAAAAAAAGTGTGATCAATAAAATTAAATTAAGTAACATAAAATAAAATAAAATAAAATAAAATAAAATAAAATAAAATTAAAAAAAATAAAATAAATATTTCAGAAGTAAAAAAGCTGAATAAATAGAATAAGACAAATTAAAATAAATGAATTGAAATAAGAAACAAAATAACATTCAAAATAAAATGAAATAAAATAAAATAAAATAAAAATAAATACATAAATAAATAAAATTAATAACAATAAAATAAAATAAATAAAATAAAATAAATAAAATAAAATAAAATAAAATGTTTAACTGAAATACACAATAAAGTATAACTATTAACTACAATCAATAAAACCACAAAATGAACAAAAACAAAACAAACAAAAAAAGGAAAGTGAAAGATAACAGAAAATCAAAATAGAGCGAAACTGTTGAAACAGTATGAACCCTAAATGATATACTAAACCAAACTACTCTGAGGAGCCATTGATAATGCTTTATGTCAATTAACCCATTCAGCTCCGACGCTCTGGCACTACCCTTGAAGTATCAGGATCGACTCATCTCCTGTAACTGGTGCATAGTTGTTAGGTGACACCTCTAGCCTTGGAGATGAATGGGTGAAGTGTCTTTTAGTCACTCAATGTATAACCTACCGGCCACAGCACACAGGGAGACGAGGAACTGGAAGCTGGCCATCTTGAGCTGTTCGACTTGCTGGTGGACAAACACAACGATGTGATGTTCCTGAGGTTCGGGGCGATGGCTACCGACTTCTGAGCGATGAGAGGACGTTGGTGACGATTGGAGAGTGTGCTTGTCTGCTAGGGGTTTTTGGGTAACTTATATAGTCCCTTGGTTGCCATGGCGCGAAATCAATACAGCATAATATTGCCCGCCTGGTGGGTATCGCCGTCAATGGCAACCAATCCAGAGCGGTGATAGATACCAAGTCAAAATCGGTGTAAAACTCTGCAATGACCCCTGGGTAAATTGGATCAGGGGTAATGTTTGCGTGGCAAACTTGGAAGGCAAGTTTGCCATGCAAACATTTACCCGGGTTCCATCTGGGGTATCAATCTGCCCGCAAAAGTGACTCTGGGTCCATCTGGCGTAACAGTCTGCCACACTAAAATGGCCCCGGGTCCATCTCGCACATTGGTATGCTGCCCTATAATCATCATGCAGCGAGCAGGCGTAGTGGTCGTTTTTGCGTGTACACCGGATGGCCGCAATGCACCTCAGAAAACAGACGAACAGATAGAACAGGCAAGAGGCATAGATCCTCATGAGCCCCTGTATTAGCATGGCCACATGATGATCTTTGCCGCTTGCAAATTGGTTCTTTTTGTGCATGTCGAAATCGGATGTGCACATTCAAATATTTCAAGACAAGAGGTGGCTGGAGTGGAAATGTGCGGTCAAATGTCCCTGTGTGTGGGTGTGTGTGTGTGGGGGGGGGGGTGTGATGGGGGGGATGAGGGTGGGGGTTCTAGGGGGAGGGGCGCAAGAGGGAGGGACAAAAAAAGGGGGGGGGGGGTAGCCGTTTTGCACTGTTACAGCCTTTGATGGTACAAAAGTCAGTCCCCTGTATAAGAACCGATAACTGTGGTTCTTGTTCTCAGACAGATCTAGTCCAGTAGATATTATTTGCCTCGCTCTCCGGGAAACGTGTCTATGACCCATGAAGATCTACTGTCTGTCGGCTGGTAGTGATTATTGCATCCGGGCAATGTGTCTATGGCCCATGAAGATCTACTGTCTGTCGGCTGGTAGTGATTATTGCATCCGGGCAATGTGTCTATGACCCATGAAGATCTACTGTCTGTCGGCTGGTAGTGTTTATTGCATCCGCGCAATGTGTCTATGGCCCATGAAGATCTACTGTCTGTCGGCTGGTAGTGTTTATTGCATCCGGGCAGTCAAAGATCTATCTATCTATCTATCTATCTATCTATCTATCTATCTATCTATCTATCTATCTATCTATCTATCTATCTATCTATCTATCTATCTATCTATCTATCTATCTATCTATCTATCTATCTATCTATCTATCTATCTATCTATCTATCTATCTATCTATCTATCTATCTATCTATCTATCTATCTATATCCCGTAGTCTTGCCGACCGTTGGGGCACCACTGATGACTTAACAACCAGCTCCCTCCATTCCTCTCTGTTTTCTGCCATTCTCAGCGTATCGCCCAGATTCAGTCCTGTCCACTCTGAGATATTGTCCTCCCATCTTTTCCTCTGTCTTCCTCTCCTTCGTCCTCCTTGCACAGTGCCTTGCAGGATTGTTTTGGCAAGCCCTGCTGAACGTGTGACATGCCCATACCACTTCAGTTTGCGTTTTCTCACAATGGCTAATAAGTCTTCATAGGGCCCGATGGCTTGCCTGATTCTGCTTCCCACTTCCTCGTTTGTGATGTGATCTCTGTATGAAATGCCAAGCAGCCTTCGAAAACATCTCATTTCAGTGGCTTGTATCCTCCTATCAAAAGTTCAGTCAAAGATCCGAGATTGTAAACATTCACTTTTCCTCCACTGTTGTGTGTGATGAAGAGCTCTGCCTTCTGAAAGCAAACACAGTGGCCCAGTGTGAACACGAACACCAATATGAAAGACTGAACTCATTCAGTCCCGACATAGCACAACAAAATATGGCTCGACTAAGATAGTTCAAGGATGGTGCCAGAATAGCTTGGCGCCTATAGGCGGTGAGTCATTCAGTCAGCCTATATGTGCCAAGCTATTCTGGCACCACCCTTGAACTACCATGGTCGACCTGTCTCCTAAATTGTAACGCAGTTCTCCGATGACAACTCCACAATGTGGGTATTTCGTACCTGGGACACAATGAGTTAAGCTAGGTTTCCATAAGCACGAACTCGATAAGAACTCAATCCGAACCCGATACACCAATCAAATGTGAGTTCAGAATTCGCGGCGCGCGTGTTTCCATACAAAACGTGCGATATCGGAATTCCGACTTTGTGAGAATCACTAAATATGACGCAAAGATCAGAGAATGGTGCGAGAACGTGCCACAGATGACCAAAAGTTCAGCTTATACTTGCGGTCCCAGCACATGGCACATCTCAGAGAGAAATAAAATCTCCGCAGAGTAAATGAAAAAAAAAACCAAACAACAAACATGTTCGTTTCGCAGCAAGATTTGAAATTCGGCTCCGCATCGGACATATGGAAACACGTGATCATAAAGACGATGTGCCCGGACTTGTCTGTTTCTGATCCTTCTCATGATTCGGGTCGTATACGTATGTGATTTGTGCTTATGGAAACGTAGCTTAACCCTTACGCTTGCCTTCCTTGATTTCAATGCATTTAGAACACCACCCAATAATATTGTAAGAGGGATACATCTTCATGTGCCCCCGCAGTTGTGGAGGCTAATGAGGATCTATGCCTCTTGATGCCACCACTTGGTCTTGGGGTACAAAGAGTTAAGAACAATGTACCAGGATAAGGATCGGCCATAATAGTTCAAGGGTAGTGCCAAATTATTTTGGCGCCTGATGACGCCAAGGTAATATGGCACTACCCTTGAATTATCATCGTCGATCCCTCTCACTCCGCAATGCGTCAGGGCTACTTGGGAGGACTGTGTCCAGGCGGCGACAGTCTGGTCATGCAGATATTGTGGTCGGTTAGAAATCTGTATAGCCTTGACCGTTTGCGCAATGTCTTATATGAAATTTGCACAAGCCATCAAGTTCGCGTGTCTACTGGGTAACAAACTTCATACGTCATTGCGCAAAGCGCATCAAGCAAATATAGCTGCAGGAGACGCTTTGGTTCGCACTATCTTCGTCTGTGTCTGTCTGTTCGTCTGTGTATCTGTTATCTGTCTGTTTTTTTTTCTTTCTCTCTCTCTCTCTCTCTCTCTCTCTCTTTCTCTCTCTCTCTCTCTGTCTCTCTCTCTCTCTCTCTCTCTCTCTCTCTCTCTCTCTCTCTCTCTCTCTCTCTCGCTCTCTCTGTCTCTGTCTCTCTGTCTCTGTCTCTCTGTCTCTCTGTCTGTCTGTCTGTCTGTCTCTCTCTCTCTCTCTCTCTCTCCCTCAGCCCTCTCTCTCTCTCTCTCTCTCTCTCTCTCTCTCTCTCTCTCTCTCTCTCTCTCTCTCTCTCTCTCTCTCTCTCTCTCTCTCTCTCTCATAGTTGACCAGTCCCGTGTTGTAGGTGTAATGGCGGAATGCGTTGAACTATCTGTGGATGTATGCAATGCATTTGACATAAAGTCCTCAAGAGACCACATTAACCCTTTCAGCTGAACGTGAACAGGGTGCAGCTGCAAGAGGCATAGATCCTCAACTGCGGGGGTTCATGAAGATATATGCCTCTTGCCAACACCCCTTTGACTCTATGTTCTTTGGATGGGTCGCGATCCTTCACGTTTAGTTATCACAGATTTCAGATATACAAACACCTACCATCGGCAGTCAGAAGGAGTTACGGTCACTGAAGTGGGGATGAAGAGTGCGGTTATACCGTGACTTGCCTGTGTGTTGTTGAATACACAAACACTAGTATTTCACTTTTTGGATAAATATGCAGACTCCCTACCTCCCCACCCACCCCCCCCACCCCCCCGCTCCATTATTCTCTCCTCGGCCAAACGATATATTTGTTCTGCAAACATCAGATGAACATCGCGCACCAATACAATTAATTTATTCTACCCGAGGACCGAAATCCCCAGATTTTGAAGTTGCACTCTCAAGGACTGTATTACAATTCTAGAGACAGATTGAGCATGATAGTTGAAGGGTGGTGTCAGAATAGCTTGGCGCCTATGGACGCCAAGCTATTCTGGCACCACCCTTAAACTATCATGCTCGATCCATGTCTTGATGCGGTGTGTTAGGGCTGAATGAAGTAACATAAGGAACACACGACTGCACACACGTACAACGCGCGCGCGTGCGCACGCACACATACACACACACATTTGCGCGCGCACACACACACACACTCTCACACACACATGCACATACACGTACGCACGTACGGATACACACACACACACACACACACACACACACACACACACACACACAAAGACAAACAAGTGAATGCAGAGGAACGCACTTTTTTACTTCGATTTTATCAAAATGTAAAAGAATAAAAAATTATCTACCGTGATTGTGCTCTTGACATAAATACAGACATCATGGTGTGGTCAGTGCGGTAATCAAACATAGCAGTTCCTCAATAAATCATGTTTGAAAAGACGAAAAGAATAATTTTGTTAAAATTTGAAAAATTGCATTAACACCAAGAACATCAATAATAATAATAATAATAACAATAATAATAATAATAATAATAATAATAATAATAATAATAATAATAATAATAATAATAATAATAATAATAATAATAATAATAATTTAAACGAGAGTACTATGAAAAATGATAGTTTGAGAGACGCAATCAAAGACATAAAAATATGCATGGAAAATGAGTGTAGTTGTGAATTGTAAGCGTACTATTCCTACTAAGGCATTAAACAAATGCAAGATAAATATATTACTGTCGACACATTTGAAAGATATACATTTTTCTCAGTGGGGACTAGACATAAACAAAAGAACAGTTACTACAGAAAAGTTGTTCACTCTTTCACATCTCGTTCCAACAGCGGCAGATGGTCCTCATTCCATCCCCCGCGCCTTGTACACAGTGCTCAGAGACAAGTATTAATTGTCAGCTCTGAAACAGATTCAAAGGTTGACATGAATGTGTTTAGAACTGTTAAGTAGATCTTGACTGATCTTGAGTATTTGTTTGACATTGACATGATTGGGACGAGCAAGAAGCGAGTAAAAGCAAAAAGCCAGGGAAAGGCACAGATCTCCATGAGCCCCCGCAACTGCGGATGCTCATGGAGATCTATGACTTTTACTTTCTTCATTCGAGATGGAGCTTGAGGATAAAATTACGGTTGTTTATTTTATTTTATTGGAGGGGGGGAGGCGGGGGGGGGGGGGGGGGGGGGCTTAATTATTATCGAAAATTATCGAAGATCACACGCCGGTACTTAATCACTATTATGAAAGTTGTTTAGATATTTGGACACAATGCGTTGTGTAAAGTCTGTGTCGAGTCTTTCGGTTCGGATAGTAAGACTATTCCTGGTGTGTGCGCTCGTCCTCTTTACAAAGCACTGTTGTAGAGACGCTTGAAGGACAAAGCCAGAACCGTGATGTACATGGGCCAAGACAGCAGGAACTGCGCAGCTGAAAAAAATAAACAAAACAAAATACGTCGTTTTACATCTGTTAATCCCTTACAAGGCTCGCCGTCACATAACCTACGTTATCAACCAACCAATCGACCAACCAAACAAATAACCAATATTGTAAACAAACATTAATAAA
The DNA here is from genome assembly GCA_036245525.1 of Semisulcospira habei. Classification (NCBI taxonomy): domain Eukaryota; kingdom Metazoa; phylum Mollusca; class Gastropoda; family Semisulcospiridae; genus Semisulcospira; species Semisulcospira habei. Next base: position 7,887,235 of record BTPG01000006.1, read on the forward strand.
GTATATATATTAGAACCATGAACCCTTTAAGCTAACGTGATAATTATGATGTCCCAAAAGTGTTTGCAAGGGCTTTTTATCCACTGTTTTCGTTCAATTTTGACCTATTATGAAATCAACTATTTTGTTACGTGCACTCATGCGGCTTGTGAACAGGTGGGCGGGGAAGTCGTAATTAAGATGGGGAAATATGTTAGCTCATTCAGCCAGACGGCCGTATTTCCCAAATTTAGGAGGCGTCATCTAACGAATATGCACCAGTTGCAGGAGATGGATCGACCATGATAATTCAAGGGCAGTGTCACATTAGCTTGGCGCCGACAGGCGCCAAGCTAATCTGGCACTGCCCTTTAATTATCATGGTCGACCCATCTCCTGTTGTAGGACGTCAGGGCGGAATGGGCTAAGAACCCGTTTTATTGGCAACTGTTAACACTCAGTGCATTTTCTTTCCAATGGAGCTTTAAGTGATACAGACCTAGGGACCTAACATGGTGGTCCCAATCAGATTGAAGGTGGTCTTAACCGAGAAAATTTGAACCCACCCAACTGCAAGAGGCATAGATCCTCATGGGTCCCCGCAGTTGTGGGGGCTCATGAGAATCTATGCCTCTTGCTGAGACCATTGTGTCTCCATGTTCATGGAACAGCCAGGGCTTGTTGATGTTCAACTGACGAAGACCGCAAGAACACAGTTTCCGTCAACGAACAGTGAGCTGGTTAAGTAATGTACAGCGATCTAGAAGTAATTACTGACGATCTGTGTGATTGATGGTGGTCTTAAAATGATTGACGGTGGTCTTAAAGTGATTGATGGTGGTTTTAAAGTGATTGACGGTGGTCTTAAAGTGATTGATGATGGTCTTGCAATGATTGACGGTGGTCTTAAAGTGAATGATGGTGGTCTTAAACGTGATTGACGGTGGTCTTAAAGCTACAATGACCTGTGTGACCAGCCACTTACCTCCGCATGTCCGAGTGTACGCCGATTTGTTACTGTCATATGTTGTCTTGAGTCCAGCATCAGCCCCGGAGCAGGAAAGGATGCCGGCTTTGTCCTCGCAATCGAAGTACGCTTTGTACACTCTAGACAGGTAAAAAAAACTAATGAATTAGTTACTTTTCTACGACGCCCAAATCACAAAAAGTCAGAATGGATGCCATTGTCCACATCTGCCGTTACTATACTCACGAGCAGCAGAAATGCGACATTTTTGGAATCATCGGTAACACTAAAGTGTTTTTGATGATTAAAAAAAAAAATGTCGCATTTATTTTGTTCGTCAGTATACATCTGCAAACACACGAACGTGATATAAAAAACCCTGTAGCGAAAAATGGCGGACGTTTTGTAGCCCTCTCGACGACGCATCTTGGATGCCAGTTTAGTTCTGTAAAAGATCGCCAAACGTTCTAAAGTACAAAGTTACTTAGTGTTGTTCGAAACAACAAACACACTCAGTCCTGGAGACGGCAACGTCATGACATATTTTAAACTACGTCTTAAATCAATGTGTATAAATGCATATTCCGTTGACGTCAGTCTTGTCTGCGCGATCCAGGTCGCAAAATGTCTTCTTGATTTCTTTTACGAAAATAGGGGAATGAAAACAAATACGTTATTGGTCGGAGGGGTTTGCTGCACGGACCCTTAGAGGCCTTCGGGAGGTCAAAGGAATCATTGTACCCCTCAGGCCTTCGGCCTTCGGGGTACAATGATTCCTTTGACCTCCCTCAGGCCTACACAGGTCTGTGTAGCGAACCCCTCCGACCAATAACTTATTTTGTTTAGTTCTACGTCGTACGGCCGGTCCCTTTAGCGCAGTCTACTATTGGCGGACTAGCACGCAGCTACTTTGGACGTCTTGGACGCCAGTGTTGTTCCATAAAAAAGAGAGCATGAAAACGTTATAAAATACGAGTTTATTAAGTGTTGTTCGAAACAATAGGCACACTTCTGGAGATGCTTACAACACGCACTATCACCAATTTGCTAACACTAAAGAAAGAACCTTTGCGGAATCGAAAGCACATCGGCCTCCTATGAGACTATTCTACTGAAGAATTTTAGTCTTTTGATACAGACAGTCACCCACCTCGTCCATTGTATTAACCCATTCAGCCCTTACGTACTACAGCAGGAGATGGGTCGACCATGATAATTCAAGGGTAGTGCCAGATTAGCTCTGCGCTTGTCGGCGCCAAGCTAAGCTGGCACTGCCCTTGAATTATCGTGGTCGATCCATCTCCTGTAACTGGTGCAGTCATTAGATGACGCCTCCAAAATTTGGGAACTACGTACGTCGGGCCGAATGAGTTAAACTGATGTGTAGATGATGCTGCTAGTGGCATAAACTGAACTTTTGTTACGATTGGTCGCGGTGGAGCTATTTTAATAACATGCCCATGACGTCATAGGCGGCAGGCCATATCCTCTGGCGACTAAAGTAACAAGATAAAACTTACCCTTTGTCGAGTTACGCTAAACTCGCTGAAGAACGTACGGCTTGCTGTCCGCTTGTCAGGTTCGACAACCCTAAGGCCCTACGCACCCAGTGAGCCAGGTGGCGTGTCGCGGGACAACACCTTATTGACTAGCTTGTGGCGGGCGGTACCCAGGAAAGGTCCTCGGGCCTACGATGCTGCAGTGGCCGTCGTGGGCCCGAAGACGTTATGCTACTGGAGTAGTTGTCCGTTGAGACCTGAAGATTTCTACCACTGTCAGAAGAAATCCATGCACAGTGCACAAAAGACCATCAGGCGGACGTCGGCCTGATGACCTTTGCGCACTGGGTCCCCCCTCGCACTTCGCCAGTAAAACAGTGAGACTTATAATCGGTAACTGCTGCTTCCCGTGATCTGCCGACCCGGTGAAGGGACACTGGAGTGACCTTTCCATGGCCTATCAGCTCCTTTGTTGATTGGGCCATGTTACACTGTGTGGACGCGCCCGAGCTCAACCACATCGCGTGTCTATGAGCGGGGTCATCGCGAACTACGCTGAATGTTTATATTAAGTAGAGAACTAGCCGAACTGGAACTGGCGAAACTATAGCTGGAGAAACTCCGCACAATGACAGTTCGTCTTGTGAGGAACACACTGAAAGGCGAAGGAAAGCATGCTCATTATAAAGAAAAACGAACACACACAACAATAAATATTATGTTAGTAGTGGTAAACAGTTCTCAAAAAACACGCAGTAAACGCTGTGTATGAGTGCGTGCGAGGGAGTGTTCGGGTGTGACTTACTTGCAAAATTGATCTATATTGTTGTAAGGTGTGACACCCACAAGGTCAGCTGTAAGTGTGGTGGCGCATGCAAACAGGTCATCAAAGACACAGGCACTCTCCACCCGGGCCACGAGTATCGCTACAGCAAACACAACCAAAGGCACATGTCAAGTTAAGGTGGTAGCACTCTACTTTTGTGTTTTGACAAAATAGTCTCTCTTGTCTGCATCCTTAACACATTCTACCCCAGTACCGAAATCCCCCAATGGGCGCAAACTATCATGCTCGATCCATGTCTTGCTGTGCGGTGTGTCGGTCTGAATGAGTTAAAACCAAGTGCGTATTTGAAGGGTTACAAACAGCCACGGATTTGGAATGACCAGCCATGTTCGCATTGAACAGTCAAACTTAGACTGATCAGCGCTCGCGGGTTTTTATTATAAAACGTCACACTAAATACAGCCTCATGCCATAACATGTGTTCCTCAAAATCGTGTACTGTCATTAGAACTGAGAACAAAAAACTCATGCAGGGGATCAAAGGACATTTTTTTTTAACTGTCATCTTTCTGGAAATGGTTTCCGCACCCATAATTGAACTTCTAATCTCTGCGTTTTCATCTAGCCTGTTCTAAACGACTGTAGTAGGCATTCATAGTTTTGTGGGCAGGCTCACACTATTTACTGTATGTATCTTGAAACTGTACTGGGATGACATATTTCATTATAATCGTTAATTTACAACACCGTTTCATGAAATAATTGAAAAGTCAGGATGTGGTTAGCTTTTCTTTTTATAAAGCATGTATCAGCGTGTAAATGTATCCAGAAAGGCCACCAGGAAATGCGAAAATAATGGGATGGAACTCCACACTTCCATTGCAGGAATACATGACGTTTATCGGTGACGCAATGATTTACAAAACAGGTAATATCTCAAAATGGATAGAATATTATTAAGAAAAACATATGCCATGCAAATAAGCTACAAATTTAATGTAGTCTAAATTGAATCACATTCTCAAAGTTTCTGAAGGACAAATTGTAATGTATACCTAGACGGTAACATATTCAGAGGCTAGTTGTAAGGGTAAGCTAATGTACAGTTTGATGAAACAACTGAAATGGTTATAAAGAGATGCAATCGACGACTGCTCGGATACCCATTTCCACAACACCCTTGTCTTTTGATCGGCAAAACATCCCAAAATATGCGTAAATATTTACCTCTTTGGTGTAACGCTTCTAAAAGCTCGTGGACATAGCAAGGGTCAGTTCAAGCACAAAAATCTCGTTTGTTTCCACGCAAGACCAAACACAAGTATGGTTTGTATATAGTTTGAGTATCATCATCAGGCAAATGTATGTTCTATCAACAATCTGGTTCAAACTTTCATGACACTTTTTGGTTAACACCATTCGATGGCCGTTTCCATAGTGATGCTGCACTAAACTGACACACAGTTCTTTCAGACAAATTGAAGTTGAAAAGCTTTCCCCAAAAATGTATGGAACACGTGACGTGGCCATCGCCCGTTGATTGTAGCCGTTAGGGAGGGCCTCTGTCTGCTCGGTTAAGAGTCTTCCTCCCTACGAATACCTTAACCCCTTGAGAAAAATGTAACCCCACCCAAATGCAAGATGGTACAGATCCTTATGGGCATCCGCAGTTACCAAGGCTCGTGAGGATCAATACCTCTTTCTGACACCACCTTTATCCATGTTTCTTGAACGGCTGTGGATCTTCAGGTTGAATTAACAAGGATTTCAAAAAGACAAGCTTCGTCCGCTGGCAGTGAAGGGGTTAATGCTATTCAATACTACAGATTCTCACCCCACCCCAACCCCCAATCTCCGCCTCTGGACATTTTCTGACGCTGCTCCTTGAAATTGTGTGTTGGGCGGTGTTGGCATCTGATCGACAGAGGATGTGGAGGGGGGGGGGGGAGGGAGAGAGAGGGAGGGGGAAGGAGGGGTGGGGGAAGAGGGGGGAGGGGAAGGGGGGGGGGGCTAACCCCTTTCACCTTTCACCCGGATACACCCATTGCTTGAAATACATTTTGACTAATAGTTCAAGGGTTTTGCCAGAATAGCTTGGCGCCTAAGGCGCCAAGCTATTCTGGCACCACCCTTGAACTAAAACGCGTGCTCTATCTCCTAATCTGTAGTGTAGCCTTCATAGGACAATAAACAAATATACAAAATCAGCCTCAGGATGAAATGGGTTAACACAACATGTTTAGCTTGTTTACTCTTTAGATGTGCTTCTATACTGGGGTGGGGGTGGGGGAGGGAGGGACCGCGTGTTGCACACAAACAGTTATATCCACACTGACGTTTAAATAACAACAGCAGTCATTTCAACAACAGTCGAAATACTACAGCGAATTTCCCTCTGTAACGTTAAAAGGTAAAAATGAACAGAAAAAAAACGTGTAATCAATAAAATTAAATAAAGTAACGTGAAACAAAACGAAATAAATTAAATTAAATAAAATAAAATAAAATAATAAAATAAAATAAAATAAAATAAATAATAAAATAAAATAAATAAAATAAATAAAATAAATAAAATAAATAAAAACACCAGAAGTAAAAAAAAAAAAATAGAAAAAGACAAAATAAAATAAATGAATTGAAATAAAAAAAAACAAAATAAGTTTCACAATAAAATAAAATAAATAAAATAAAATAATAAACTAAAATAAAATAAAATAAAATAAAATAAATTGTTTAAACGAAATGAACACAGCACAATAAAGTAAAACTATCAAAAAACAATCAATGAAACCACAAAACGAACGCAAAACTGAAAGGAAAGTGAAAGCTAACAGAAAATCCAAATAAAACGAAACTGTTGAAACAGTATCAGCCCAAAATGATATACTAAACAAAACTGCTCTGAGGAGCCATTGATAATGCTTTATGTCACTTAACCCATTTAGCTCCCACGCACTGCAGCAGAATCGATCCTGATAATTCAAGGGTAGTGCCAGATTGGCTTGGCGCCATCAGGCGCCAAGCCAATCTGGCACTACCCTTGAATTATCAGGATCGATTCATCTCCTGCCACTGGTGCATAGTTATTCGACACCTAGACTTTGGGTTGAATCGTTTAAGTGTCTTTTAGTCACTTAATGTATAACCTACAGGCCACAGCACACAGGGAGACGAGAAGCTGGAAGCTGGCCATCGTGAGCTGTTAGACTTGCTGGTGGACAAACACAACGATGTGATGTTCCTGAGATTCTAGGGCGATGGCTGCCGACTTCTGAGCGACGACGAGGACGTTGCTGCCGATTTGAGAGTGTACGTGTCTGGTCGAGGCTTGTGGGTAATATATATAGTGCCTGGGCGGCAATGACGCGATATCAATCAGCATAATATTGCCCGCCTGGTGTATATCGTCGTTAATGGCAACCAATCCAGAGCGGTGATAGATACTAAGTCAAAATCGGTGTAAAACGCTGCAATGACATCTGGGTGATTTGGATCAGGGGTAATGTTTTTGCGAGGCAAACTTGCAAGGCAAGTTCGTAACACAGACGTTACCTCGGCTCCATCTGGTGTATTAATCTGCCCGCAAAAGTTACTCTGGGTCAATCTGGCGTAAACGTCTGCCACACTAAAATGGCCCCGGGTCCATCTCGCACAGTTGTGTGGTGAGCTATAATCATCATGGGGCGATCAGGCGTAGTGGTCGTTTTTGCATGTACACCGGATGGCCGCAATACACCTCACAAAACAGATGAACAGATAGAACAGGCAAGAGGCACAGATCCTCATGAGCCCCTGTTATAGCATGGTCTCATGAGGATCTTTGCAATTTTCAGATGGGTTCTCATTGTGCATGTCGAAATCGGATGCCCACATTCAAATATTTCAAGACAAGAGGTGGCTGGAGTGGAATTGTGCGGTCAAATGTCACTGTGTGGGGGGGGGGGGTGAGGGGGGGGGGGTTCCTGGGTGGGTGGGGTGGGGTAGGGGGGTGCGCAAGGTGGGGGGCAAGGGGGAGGGTCAAAGGGAGGTGGGGTGGGTGTAGCCGTTTTGCACTGTGACAGCATTTGATGGTACAAAAGTCAGTCCCCTGTATAAGAACCGATAACGGTGGTTCTTGTTCTCAGACAGAACTAGTCAAGTAGATTGTATTTGTCCCGCTCTCCGGGCAATGTGTCTATGACTCATGAAGATCTACTGTCTGTCGGCTGGTAGTGATTATTGCATCCGGGCAATGTGTCTATGGCCCATGAAGATCTACTGTCTGTCGGCTGGTAGTGATTATTGCATCCGGGCAGTCAAAGGGTTATGCGAGATTGTAAACATTCACATTTCCTCCACTGTTGTGTGCGATGAAGAGCTCTGCCCTCTGAAAGCAAATACAGTTGCCCAGTATGAATAAGAACACCAGTATGAAAGACTTAACTCATTCAGTCCCGACATAGCACAACAAAATATGGCTCGACCACGATAGTTCAAGGGTGGTGCCAGAATAGCTTGGCGCCTATAGGCGCCAAGCTATTCTGGCACCACCCTTGAACTACCATGGTCGACCTGACTCCTAAATTGCAACGCAGTCCTCCGATGACAACTCCAAACTGTGGGTATTTCGTACCTGGGACACAATGAGTTAAGCTATGTTTCCATAAGCACGAAGCCGATAAGAACTCAATCTGAACCCGATACACCAATCAAATGTTTGTTCAGAATTCGCGGCGCGCGTGTGTCCATACAAAACGTGCGATATCGGAATTCCGACTTCGTGGGAATCACTAAATATGACGCAGAGATCAGAGAATGGTGCGAGAACGTGCGACATATGACACAAGTCACGCAAACAGGTATACACCACTCAGCTGCCTAAGGTCACTTCCAGTTGCATCTGTCCGTACACGGTAACATCCACAATTCCCGTGCAACTACGACGAAAGTATCCGCAACTTTCACTTCTGTACTGGGAAGCACTGAGCGACTGAGTGACGTCCACAGCGTCTAAAAATGGCTCAGAGAATGGTGACGGTACGTCGAACATACAATAGCGTGGTTGTTTCATGTTTTCTCTCCTTGCATTTATCCAAAACAGTGTTTTCTCGAAAGTGTTTGCAAACAACATGTCGCTCATGGTAGTCGCCATTTGTACGAAGGGAAGCTACTAGATGATGTGTTTGTAGGGGACAGCACTCCCGTGCTAAGCAACGCGCAACGCGGAAATGCCCACCTCAGAACGATTTTATTTTTCACAAAAGCCTTGGAGATAATTTACAGGCGATCATGCAACGATGTGATGTGCATGGGTGACAGTGCGAGAAAATGAAATGAATGAAAACGGTCCATAAATATGCCCCATAAACCCATGGACAGCAAGAAACATACATTCTCACGAGTCCCTGCGGATGCACCAGTACAGTACTGCGGATGCACCAGTACAGTACTGCGGATGCACCAGTACAGGACTGCGGATGCACCAGTACAGGACTGCGGATGCACCAGTACAGTACTGCGGATGCACCAGTACAGTACTGCGGATGCACCAGTACAGGACTGCGGATGCACCAGTACAGGACTGCGGATGCACCAGTACAGTACTGCGGATGCACCAGTACAGTACTGCGGATGCACCAGTACAGTACTGCGGATGCACCAGTACAGTACTGCGGATGCACCAGTACAGTACTGCGGATGCACCAGTACAGGACTGCGGATGCACCAGTACAGGACTGCGGATGCACCAGTACAGTACTGCGGATGCACCAGTACAGTACTGCGGATGCACCAGTACAGTACTGCGGATGCACCAGTACAGGACTGCGGATGCACCAGTACAGGACTGCGGATGCACCAGTACAGTACTGCGGATGCACCAGTACAGTACTGCGGATGCACCAGTACAGGACTGCGGATGCACCAGTACAGTACTGCGGATGCACCAGTACAGTACTGCGGATGCACCAGTACAGGACTGCGGATGCACCAGTACAGGACTGCGGATGCACCAGTACAGGACTGCGGATGCACCAGTACAGTACTGCGGATGCACCAGTACAGGACTGCGGATGCACCAGTACAGGACTGCGGATGCACCAGTACAGTACTGCGGATGCACCAGTACAGTACTGCGGATGCACCAGTACAGGACTGCGGATGCACCAGTACAGGACTGCGGATGCACCAGTACAGGACTGCGGATACACCAGTACAGGACTGCGGATGCACCAGTACAGGACTGCGGATGCACCAGTACAGGACTGCGGATGCACCAGTACAGGACTGCGGATGCAGGGGATCATGGCTCATGAGAATGTATGCCTGTTGCATTTGGAACAGGCTGGCTGAAGGCCTGTTCTGTCTGAACCAAACAGCTGAAATTCAGCTTTGCGGGTTTTGAAAAGCTGAATCAGCTTATATAACTGAAGACTGTAACCCATGGATGTGATTATGTCTGTGTGTGTGTGTGTGTGTGTGTGTGTGTGTGTGTGTGTGTGTGTGTGTGTGTGTGTTACATAAAATTTGATTACATTATAAGAATCTAAGCACTAGGTAATATTTTGCTTTGTTGATTAATTCTCATCTTGTTTGTTTTTTGTTGTTGTTGTTTTGTATCACAAAGACAATTACTGTCTGCAAACTTGCTGAGTTCAGTGATAATATTTCCTCCCCAGACCAATTGCTGTTTATGCACACGCAATGCACCCTGCCCAATGCGTACCTCATACAGGTGCCTGACAGCAAACAACCATACACCAACAGCAAGCTAAAGGGTGCACGAACAAATGAAAGACAAGTTTCAAAATACTTAGATACAGGGACGCAGCAGATGGGTCCGGCCTTCGCCATACCAGTAATTTGTACATTTTGTTTTAGAAAGATCATATAATCATTTCCTTTCATGCCCTCGACCCAAAACACTTTAAATGTTATCTAATTTTCCCATTTTGAGGGGTTGCCCCCCCCCCCCCCCCCCACCCCGCCCTTCCCCTAAACGATTGATTTTAGGAGGCAGATGAAAGCAAGCTGGCATCATGCAGGCATGCACCCCTTCGGCTGGAGCTTCAGGTTTCTTTGTGCTATGGTTATGAGATACGGAAAAATCTTAGGAAACAGATATATGTAATTGGTATTCTAGCCACAATATATTTGATAGTAGCTTATCTATGTTTGCAATGACTGCAAACCATGTGGGATTTATTTCTGATCACTTCATAATATAGCAATGTTCTCTATCCGAAAACTGAAATGACTGAGCCCTCAAAAATAAATATCAAGGAAATTTATCAGTACACAACACCAATACCTCACTTCATTTTGTGACAAAAACATTGTTTTCAAATACACTTCAACGTATGGTTATTTGTTTATGTCTGTACTCAGTGAAACTGTAAAAAAATGCCTTTCATTGTGAGGCTTCCCTTATGAGTTCACCAAAATTGTCAAGTACATCAATACGTGTATACAAAAATAAAAACACAATGACCATGATGAAATACCAGTAGAACAGAGGGTATGTTTGGTATATATTATACTGATATAAATGATACAGTAAAATACAGTTGATCTTTGAATGAAATGAGTACGTCTATCCTCAACAAAACCAAGTAGTCTATGTACCCTACAGAACCACGTAGTCCAGACCAAAATGGTGACTGCGAAGCGTGTGTAATGCAGAGAAGAACTCAACGAAGAAAAAAAAGACGCTTAGACAAGACATCTACAACACAGTTTTATTCATATTATCTAGTAATAAATTGTGTTGTAACTGTCATTTCTAAGCGACTTTCTTTCTTCATAGGGTGCTTTTCTACATAACAACATACATGTACATTATTACTTCCAGCACCATATATAACTGTATAATACATGAGGCAAAAACACAAACAGAACAGAGACAACCATTTTAGTTATAAAGAAACAATTTCAGTGGTGTCATTGAATCATATGCATGGTATATTTTGCTCATGATGCTGTCTTTCAAGCTTGGTCTCTGTTTTTTGGAAGTGGGGGTGAAATGACGGTTGGGGAGGGAGGGGGAGGGGGGGGAGGTTCAGGGAGTTGAGAAACAGTGTGTATTATGGTGGCTACTCAGTGTACATGTTGGTGCTGCTGCCAGTTCCAGCTGACAAACACAAGTGTGTCCATGGTGCGTGAAAAGCAAGATTTTCACTGTATGCACACTGACAGTGTCACTTTTCACCCGCATACTGGTGTATCGAAAATATAGGCGCCTTAAAAATATACATTATTATTATTATTATTATTATTATTATTATTATTATTATTATTATGGCATGCAGACATGTATGCTAAAGTTTGCTATCCACCAAAATGCTAATATTGCTATGACCCCACAGCAGACAAACAGCCTCCATGGACAGGTCCAACCAGTGAAGAGACAACAGACTGGCCAGAGTCAAACATGTCACCAAACTGCAGGGGCGTTAGCGGCAACGTCACAGAGAAACATTGGAACACAAACAGCCTGATGCACGTGCAGAGTGCCCTAATTTGCTCTCAGCATATCAAGATTAGTGTTGTCTGGATGTAGTGCCAGGAACCGTTGGCTCTTTTCTTATATGGGAAGGCTGCGTGTGTGTGTGTATGTGTGTGTGTTTGTGTGTGTGTGTGTGTGTGTGTGCGCGCGCGCGTACGTGCGTGCGTGCGTGCGTGCGTGCGTGTGTGTGTGTGTGTGTGTGTGCGTGTGTATGTGCGTATTTATTTCGTGTTAGGAATGCGCCTACATGGTGCGAGCAGGTGTTTTTTTAAAGAATAAATGCGTTAAATTGTTCCTACTTTTAAAAAACTATTTTTATGTGCTGTAAAGCGCTCCGAGCTTACTGTCCGTGGGATACGGCGCTATATAAAAACTATGTATTATTATTATTATTATTATTATTATTATTATTATTATTATTATTATTATTATTATTATTATTATTATTATTATTATTATTATTATTATTATTATTATTATTATTATTATTATTATTATTATTATTGTTGTTGTTATTATTATTATTATTATTATTATTATGTGGGGTTGCTGAAATAAGACATAAGACAAAGCATTGTTCGCATTATAAAATAATGTCAGTTAGTGAGGTCACGTGGTGTCGTATATTACATTTGTATTTCTCAGTGATTCAAAACAACAGAAGTATGTTCATGGACAGTGCAGAGTGACTACAATGTATAAATGACTACATGAGATTTCATCAATAATTTTGCAAACTGATCAGTTGAAAATGGACTCGGAAAACTCGATTGAATGATCGATGAGGTCGAAATTCTCAGATCCACCTGGAGCACTCTCCCACTCTCTCTCCGTCAGAAACACTCTCCCTCCTCCTTCCAGTCCGCCCTCAAAACTCACCTCTTTCAACAGTTCTAGCACTATACCACCACACTCCCCACCCCAAGCTGACTGTCGTAATGTATTTGTGGTACGTGAGTCATTGTCTAAAGCGTGCGCATGCGTGCGCGAGTTGTGAGTGCGCGCTTAGATTTATAATTATTATAAGATAAAAGCATTATAAATACCGTAATTATTATTATTATTATCTGGAAGCTGTGCTTGAAAATGACAAATCGCTTGACGGACGTGAAAAAGATTCAACGAGCACGATAGTTCAGGTGTTGTGCCAGAATAGATTGGTGCCTCTGGGTGCCAAGGTATTCTGTCACCATCCTTGAACTGTCATAGGCGACGGGCAAGCTGTTCCATCACCACCCCTAAACTTACATAGTTGACACGCCCAGTGTTGTAGGTGTAATGGCGGAATGCGTTCAACTATCTGTGGATGTATGCAATGCATTTGACGTCAAGTCCTCAAGAGACCACATTAACCATTTCAGCTGAACGTGATCAGGATGCAGCTCCAAGAGGCTCCAAGAGGCATAGATCCTCAACTGCGGGGGCTCATGAGGATCTATGCCTCTTGTTTACACCCCTTTGAATCTGTGTTCTTTGGAATGGTTGGGATTTTTCACGTTGAATTAAGACAGACCTCAGATAAACAAACTCCGACCATAAGCAGTCAGAAGGAGTTGAGGTCAAGTGGGGATGAAGTGTGCGGTTGTACCGTGACTTACCTGTGTGTTGTTGAATACACAAACACTAGTATTTCACCTTTTGGATAAACATGCCGACTCCCTACCCCCCGCTCTATTATACTCTCCTCGACCACCCGATATATTTGATCTGCAAACATCAGATGAACATCGCGCGCCAATACAATTAACGTATTCTACCCGAGGACCGAAATCCCCAGATTTTGAAGTTGCACCCTAAAGGTCTGTATTACAATTCTAGAGACAGATCGAGCATGATAGTTCAAGGGTGGTGCCAGAATAGCTTGGCGCCTATGGGCGCCAAGCTATTCTGGCACCACCCTTGAACTATCATGTTCGATCCGTGTCTTGATGTGGTGTGTTGGGGCTGAATGAAGTAACATAAGGACCGCACGCCTGTACACACGTACAACGCGCGCGCGAGCGCGCAAACACACACACACACACACACACACACACACACTCGCACACACACACACTCACACACACACATTTGCGCGCGCACACACACACTCTCACACACACATGCACATACATGTACTCACGCACGGACGCACACACACACACACACACACACACACACACACACACACACACACACACACACACACACACACAACGACAAACACGTGAATGCAGAGGAACGCACGTTTTTTTGTTTCGAATTTTATCAAAATTTAAAAGAATAAAGAAAACATCTATCGTGATTGTGCCCCTGACATAAATACAGACATCATGGTGTGGTCAGTGCGGTAATCAAACATAGCAGTTCCTCAATAAATCATGTTTGAAAAGACGGAAAAAAAATTGTTTAAATTTGAAAAATTGATAATAATAATAATAATAATAATATAAAATAATAATAATACTTTCAACGAGAGTACTATGACAAATGATAGTTTGAGCGACGCAATCAAGGATACAAAAATATGCTTGGAAAAAGAAGACAAAAATATGCATGGGAAAATGAGTGAAGTTGTGAATTGTAAGCGTATTATTCCTACTAAGGCATTAAACAAATGCAAGAAAAATATATTACTGTCGACACAGTTGAAAGATATACATTTTTCTCAGTGGGGACTAGACATGAACGAGCCAACAGTTATTACAGAAAAGCTGTTGACTCTTTCACATCTCGTTCCAATAGCGGCAGATGGTCCTCATTCTATCCCCCGCGGCTTGTACACAGTGCTGAGTACACAAGTATTTATTGTGAGCTCTGAGCGAGATTCAAAGGTTGACATGGATGTTTTCAGAATTGTCCAGCAGATCTTGCGGTGTTTTGAGTATTAGTTTGACATTGGCATGATTGGAACGAGCAAGAAGCGTGTAAAAGCAAGAAGTCAGTAAAAGGCATAGATCTTCATGAGCCCACGGCAAATGCGGGGGCTCATGGAGATCTACGCCTTTTACTTTCTTCATTCGAGATGGAGCTTGAGGATAAAATTACCGTTGTTGTTGGGTTTTTTTTTTGTGTGGCTTAATTATTATCGAAAATTATCGAAGTTCACAAGCCGGTACTCAAACATATAAAATTTGTTCAGATATTTGGACACAATGTGTTGTGTACAAGTCTGTGTCGCGTCAGTCGGTTCGGATAGTCAGACTGTTCCTGGTGTGTACGCTCGTCCTCTTTACAAAGCACTGCTGTAGAGACGCTTGAAGGACAATGCCAGAACCGTGATGTACATGGGCCAAGACATCAGGAACTGTGCAGCTTAAAAAATAAACAAACAAAAAACGTCGTTTTACAACATCTGTGAATCCCTTACGAGTCTCGTCTACACATAACCTTCGTTGTCAACCAACCAACCGACCAATCAAGCAAATAACCAATATTGTAAACAAACATTAACATTTAGAACCTTGAACCCTTTAAGTCAAAGTGATATGATGTCCCAAAAGTGTTTGTTCGGGCTTTTTTTAATCCACTGTTTTCGTGGAAATATGTACAATTTTGACCTATTATGATTTCGACTTTTCTGTTACGTGCGCTCATGTGGTTTGTGAACAGATGGGCGGGGAAGTCGTAGTTCTGTTACGTGCACTCATGTGGCTTGTGAACAGATGGGCGGGGAAGTCGTAGTTCTGTTACGTGCACTCATGTGGTTTGGGAACAGATGGGCGGGGAAGTCGTAGTTCTGTTACGTGCACTCATGTGGCTTGTGAACAGATGGGCGGGGAAGTCGTAGTCAAGATGGGGAATATGTTAACTCACTCAATCCGGCGGGCGTATTTCACAAATTTTGGAGGGGTCATCTAACGACTATACACCAGTTGCAAGAGATGGATCGACCATGATAATTCAAGGGCAGTGCCAGAATAGCTAGGCGCCTCCAGGCGCCGAGCTAATCTGGCACTATCCTTGAATTATCATGGTCGACCTATCTCCTGCTGTAGGGCGTCACGGCTGAATGGGCTAAGAAACCGTTTTATTGGCAACTGTTAACACGCAGTGCATTTTCTTTCCAATGCAGCTTTAAGTGAAACAGACATGGTGACCTAACATGGTGATCCTAATCAGATTCCAGGGGGTCTTAACCCGATCAGTACCGAGAAAATCTTAACGCACCCAACTGCAAGAGGTATAGATCCTTATGAGCCCCCACAGTTGCACTAACGTACCGCAGTTGCGGGGGCTCATGAGGATCTATGCCCCTTGCTGACGCCACTTTGTATCCATGTTCAGAGGACAGCTAGGGCTGGTTGTTGTTAAACTGACGAAGACTGCAGAAACGCAGTTTCCGCCACCGGGCACTGAGCGGGTAAAGTAATTTATAACAATCTTAAAGTGATTACTGACGGTCTTTTTGATTGGTGGTGGTCTTAAAGTGATTGACGGTGGTCTTAGAAATGATTGATGGTTGTCTTAAACGTGATTAATGGTGGACTAAAGTGATTGAAGGTGGCCTTAAAGTGATTGACCGTGTTCTAAAAAAGCGATTGATGGTGGTCGTACAAGTGATTGATGGTGGTCTTAAAAGAGATTGATGGTGGTCTTAATGTGATTGACGGTGGTCTTAAAAGTGATTGATGGTGGTCTTAAAGCAACAGTGACCTGTGTGACCAGCTACTTACCTCCACATGTCTGGGTGTACGTCGATTTGTAAGTGTCATATGCTGTCTTGAGTGCAGCATCACCCCCGGCGCAGTCAACGACCCCGGCGGTGCCCGCGCAATCGATGTACGCTTTGTACACTCTAGACAGGTAGACAACGAATGAGTTAGTTAATTTTCTACAACCTCAAAAATACTGAGTCAGAATGGATGCCATTGTCCACATCTGCCGTTACTTTACTCACGAGCAGCAGAAATGCGACATTTTTGGAAATACTAGATTGTTTTTGATGATTAACAAAATGTCGCATTTCTTTTGTTCATCAGTATACATCTGCAAATACACAAAGGACGTATATATACTATAAGACTTTTTTTTTTTTATTCCTACGTCGTACGGCCAGTCCCTTTAGCGCGAACGTTACCACGTGATCTCGCTGCAACAACAACAACATAAACGGCCTAATACACAAAACAAAATAAAAAACAACAACAACATAAATTTGTAGCTACAAATGGCGGACTATCACGCAGCTACTTTGTGACGCCCCTTGGAGGCCTGTTTATTCCATAAAAAAGAACAAGAAAATGTTGTAAAATACGAGTTATTAAGTGTTGTTCAAAACAATAGGCACACTACTGGAGATGCTTGCAGCACACACTATTACCAATTTGCTAACACTAAAGAAAGGACCTTTGCGAAATCGAAAGCACATTGGTCTCCTATGAGACTATTCTACTGAAGAATTTTAGTATTTTGAGACAAACAGTCACCCACCCCGTCGATTGCCTTAACCAATTCAGCCCTGAAGCACTACAGCAGGAGATGGGTCGACCATGATAATTCAAGGGCAGTGCCAGATTAGCTTGGCGCCTCCACAATTTGGGAAATACGTGCGTCGGGCTGAATAAGTGAAACTGACAATATGTCGATGATGGTGCTAGTGGCATAAACTGAACTTTTTTTTTTACGATTGGTCGCGGTGGAGCGAATTTAATAGCATGCCCATGACGTCATAGGCGGGCAGACCTAATCCTCTGGCGACTAAAGTAACAAGATAAAACTTAAGCCTTGTCGAGTTACGCTAACCTGGCTGAAGAACGTACAGCTTACAGTCCGCATGTCAGGGTAGACAACCCTAAGCCCTACGCACCCAGTGAGGCAGGTGACGTGTCGCAGGACACCTTATTGACTAGCTTGTGGCGGGCGGTACCCAGCAAAAGTCCGTAGGCCCGACGACTTTCGCTACTGGGAAAGTTGTCCATTGAGACCTAAGCATTTCTACCATTGTTAAAAGCAATCCCTCCCCGATGTTATAAAGGCCATCGGCGCGCGGTACCCAGCAAAAGTCCTCGGGCCCAAGAGTGACGGCCGCAGTGGCCGTCTTGGGCCTGAAGACGTTTAGCTACTGGGGTAGTTGTCCATTGAGACCTGAAGATGTGTACCACTGTCACAAGCAATCCATGCCCAATACACAAAAGGCCATCTGGCCGACGATGGCCCGATGGCCTTTGCGGATTGCCTCCCCCCTCGCACTACGCCAGTCGAACAGTGAGACTTATAACCGGTAACTGCTGCTTCATGTGATCTGCCGACGCTGTGATGGGACACTGGAGTGACCTTTACATGGCCTATCTGGTCCTTTGTTGATTGGGCCATGTTACACTGTGTGGACGCGCTTGAGCTCAACCACATCGCGTGTCTATAAGCGGGGTCAGTGCAAACTACGCTGAATGTTTATGTTAAGGTTGTAGGACACACCTCTTTCGCGCATCTTTTCTGCGCATTTAGATACCGCTATCTTGCGTCTGCCGTGACCTGAGACTAGAGGTCACCGAAAAAAAACCGCCGTACGGCAAGTCGTATTGCAAACAAGCTCAATTTATCGATAATATACAAAAGATATATACTGTCTGAAATAGGCGTGTAAGCTGACTGTTTCTATGCATAAAATGTTGTGTTTCCTCAGAAATAAGATACCTTTGCATAAGTTGCGACAAGTCATCGAGCGTCAGTAGTAACGCATAACCATTTCTCAGAAGAAGAAAAAAAAAATGAACGGGCCAACCGAACGAGAAGCAATATACGTGGCAGCCAGAAACACAACAAAATCTCTTCAGCAAGGAAAAGGTAAACTAAAGTAGAAAAAGAGGTTGGTGGTGTTTGCTAAGTGACTAGAACACGAGTTACTAGTAATGACAGAAAAATGTCGTACGTAAGTGGCATATCTGACTGGTTTTCCAACTCTAAAAAAAAAAAAGTTGTATGCACCGCCGTGAGATGTCACCTGCACGGCGTAAAACCCCAATAGCTAACTGTCCTTTTATGCATGGAAATTTACAGCCTACCTACAATGAAGAAGACTACATTTTATTGTGGGTTGACAGGGGCATGCATTCCATGTATGTCAGTCACCTCCTAGAAGTAGAACATTTCCATACATTCTCAGAGAGCCTTTACTAATACGGTGGAAGGAATGTAGTCCACATTGTAGTGATATTAAACCAGTGCCAGTGCTTATTATTTAGGAAAACGTACTGTGTGTAGTAAAAAGTCCTGCTAAGGGAGAATTTTGCATTACTAACTCAGTAACTGCTTTCAGTACTTCGTAGCTTAGTTTTCTCATCCATTCTCTGTCTTATGAAGGCTATATTACAGATTAGGAGATAGGTCCAGCATTTTTTTAGTTCAAGGATGGTGCCAGAATAACTTGGCGGATGAGACGCCAATCATAGTCACATTTATTTCAAGCAGTGGGTGTATCAGGATTAAAAGGGTTACCTAGTAAAACGCTACTTTGACTGAAACCCTAATATTTGTTGACTACCATTTTGGATACCGTAGAATGTGTGAAAAATACAAATTTGACTAGTACAAAAGCAAGCCTTTATGTTGAGACTCGTGACACTTATTTCAGCTACCTTTTGGAAAGGTCACACAGGTTGTGAATCAGTTATGCACATGAGGCGTACAGACGTGACTTTGCCATAGTCACATTTATTTCAAGCAGTGGGTGTATCAGGATTAAAAGGGTTACCTAGTAAAACGCTACTTTGACTGAAACCCTAATATTTGTTGACTACCATTTTGGATACCGTAGAATGTGTGAAAAATACAAATTTGACTAGTACAAAAGCAAGCCTTTATGTTGAGACTTGTGACACTTATTTCAGCTACCTTTTGGAAAGGTCACACAGGTTGTGAATCAGTTATGCACATGAGGCGTACAGACGTGACTTTGCCATTGTTGTTTGTTCTTTGCGGTTTACACAGTTTTTGTCGCATTTATTTTGAAAGTAATAATCTGCCCCTGCATTTAGTTCACGCAAAGTGAAATTGTCATGCTGCCGAACAACACAGTAATAATCATGTATTTCATTTCAGGCTAATACTGCTGTTGACCTCTCGCTGTGGAGTCTCAGTACTTTCACCCAGAGTACATACTTGCAAACAAGCGCAGAAGTATGACGTCTACACCAACTGACCAAGGTCACACTCACAGCTCAAGTGAAGTGAGGGAAGGTGACACGTATTCTCCTGGACTCAAGGTAAGTCATACCAGTAGATCTGTGATGAGAATCAGGTGCAGAACACAACACAACTATGGTGTGAATGAACACATCATACTGTAATGCCTTCTTTCATTGGCTCATGTGCGAAGCAAGTGTAAGGCTATGTTCTGGGCCATTGGTCGTCCATGGTAAACTTTAATGTTGGCATTTTCTCGGAGACCATTCAAACCACAGTCTTCAAACGTAGCTGAAGGATACTTTGTGGCAAGACCTTTCTTACTCTTAGCCTACCAGTTTGCGTTCAGGCCAAGGGTCATGAGAAATCAAGAAATAGGTAAAAAAAAAAAAAAAAAATAGCCATATTTGACAAAAGATATTTTTTCTCCAATACTATTCACAACTGTACATAAGCCAGCCCTTTACGTATGCTTAGACTCATGGCACTTAAATTTCAGTCACCTTTTGGAAAGGTCACACAGTTCAGATTAAGAAAATGATCAGTTTTAAATGCACACGAGGGATCCAGGCTTCACCATTCGTGTTTGTGGTGTTCACAGTTTATTTCACATTAGTTTGAAGGTAGTAATGTGTAAATTAAATGTAGGGACGAATTGGGTGGGTGGGTGGGTGGGTGGGGGGGGGACTCCCCCCACTGGCCCCGAATTGTTCATAATGCTATAACAAAGTCCCTGTTTGTGGAGTTTGGAAGCGACCCACCCTGAAATAAGATCAGAAGTGAAATTGCCATGCTGCCGAATAACACGACAATAAACATGTATTTCATTTCAGGTCAGTGCTGCTGTTGACGTCTCACTACAGAGTCACGCCCAGAGGGTATACTTGCAAACAAGCACAGAAGTATGACGCCTACACCAAGAAGAGGCAAGAGCTAGTCAGGTCATGTTTGCTCAAAGGAGAAGGCCACAGCTAAAAGCAGGCAATTTCAGTTCCAGCGGATCAACTAAAGTGAGCGAAGGCGACACTTATTGTCCTGGACTCGAGGTAAAGCATACCGATTGATTTGTGAATAGAATCAGGTTCATAACAAAACACAACTGGTTGAAACACATCACACTGTAATGCTTTCTTTCATTTTGAAGATGGTGTAGTAGTAGTACCAGCATTCTCAACAACACCGAATGCTAAAATCACTTGCTGTCAACAAGTGGCACCATATTGCATTTGATTTGAAAACTAGAGGGTTGGGCAAGTCTCCAAATACTGTCGTTTTCTTTAATAAGCACTTAGTGCATACAAAAGGACTAGAAAAATCTGAATACTACCCATTTGGTCCAGTGTGTGCTGTTGCTAAACAGCAATGCGTTGTGTCCTGTTTGAAACAATTTCTGCAAGTTACACTTTGAATATTGATGCTGATTCTAGATATATGTATACACCCTTTGTGGTCATTTCAAGCTCAATGGCGTCTAATTTTTGGCGCACGTGTGATAGCAAAAGTAAGTGTTTGTAATGGGTCGTCCGTCAACTGTCTGTTACCTGTGGGCAACTTTAACATTGGCATTTCCTCGAAGACTATGCAAGCCTCAGACTTCAAACTTGGCACAAGGGTACTTTGTGGTAAAATAATTCTAAACATACCAATTTCTGTGACCTTTCAAAGGTCATCTCAAGTAGTATTTTCAACTTCAAACTCAAACTTGCTATGGAGATACCACATGATAAGGGTGACAAAAGTTAGTTTCGGGTAGAGTTGTAGTTTTTATCAATGTTTTTGCAAACTTTTCAATAAAATTTGGCATGATGATAACACTTTTCTGTGCTACTAATGTAATCAGCCCCTCACAGAGGTCAAGGGTCACAGAGGGTTGACAAATGTGTGAAAAATGAAGGGATTTGGAAAAATACTCAGGTTTCACTGGTACAAAATCCAGCCCTATACATATGTTTAGACATTTTCAGAGACCTGTTGGAGAAGTCAAGCCAAGGTAAAAAAGGACAGACATATTATGTGGATTGGTCATACACATGAACCATAAGGACATTGCCTTTCTTGTTCATGTTCTGACTAATGTCATATTATGCATGTGTGTACTTTGTATAAATACTTGCAAACATATATGCACGCAATATGTGCATGTCAGAACTTTTTTTGATACAAAATTATCTTTTGCAGGTTGCGAAAGATGAAGGAAGAAGAGTTCAGCGGGTACATCTCTCCGCGATGGCCAACCGACGAGAAGGCAAAGGAAGTGAACTGATTGTCCTGTGTAGGAGGGCAGACATCCTGTTATTTTGATGTCCATTCACCAGGCTGGCCACAATGTCAAGGTTTCGGACAGTCACATCATTCGCAATGCAGCAAAAGCCTGTGCCTTACTGCCTGAGCTGATGCATAGCCATATATTAGGAGAAGGGCAAGCAGGCTTTAGGCCTGGCTATTCAACTGCAGACACAACAGCAGTGGGGCAGTGACAACAAAGTGACAATGACAAAACTCGAGAAAATAGAAATAAAGAGGGAGTGTTTCCATAAGCCTGACATAGAAGCAGCGGGGCGACAAAATTGTAACGTGCAGTCGAGCAGTTCAGGGGCTATTGTACAGTGATGGGGGTGTGCTTTGTGTGTTTTCATATAACAATGTGACAAAGCGATTTGACACCCATGTTGTAATTTGTAGTGCAGTAAAAAGGTGAAAAATATCTGTATTTTGACCAAAAAGATGTTTTCTCAAGTATACACAACTTCAAACCCAGACTTGGTACAAGGTGGTAAGAACTTTTCATGCATACTAATTTCGTATGCACGAAAGGTCAGAAAGGTCAAGGGTCACAAGAAATCGGGAAATAGGTACAAGATAGCCATAGCCCAAAGATGTTTTTTTCTCAAGTATTCCTAACTGTAACCCTAAACTTGGTAAAGAGATACCTGATGGTAAGACCTTCCTATGCATATTTATTTGGATGACCCCCCCTCAGAAAAGTTACTTTTTGTCACTCTCCTGTCATGTCGCGATTTGGAAATGCAGCTTATCCAAGGAAAACCCCTTTACTGCCAATGTGTTCATTTTTCGAAGACATTTCAGCATATAAACAGGTCTTGTTTGTGACAAGTTCCGAAATACTGGCATACATCAATTCATTCAAAATATGTACTCCACAGCTGACTCTTATGGTTTAGGAAACAGTGGTACAGATAGATTTTGTGCAGCATCGGTGTGAGACAAGGAGAAAACTTATCACTGCTCCGCTTTGCATGATTATAAATGATATACATTCTGAAAATGGTCATTGGCCTCAGAGTATAACACCCATGGGTCCTTTCTGAAGAGGGGGTGTGCCAAAATATAGAAATGCAGCCCGGGGGGGGGGGGGGGGGGGGGGTAGGTAGGTATGTAGTATATATATACATATGTCATTAAACCCTCTGCTCAAAATATACCCCCCCACCCGGGTCTGCCCTGGGGGACTTGGGTGGGGTTAGGTACTTTTTAGTTCCCAGGGTCACCCTGGTCAGCCCCACAGGGTGAGTTTTCCTCTCTATTCTGGGGCATGTGTTTCTGTCTACCCGAGATCCATTCACCTGTATTTGCCTTTTTAAAACTCTCCCTACTGTCTGCACTGCCTGTAGCTCTTGATATTGGATGTGTGTTGTTAAATGGTCTTAGCTTTATTTAGGCCCCATGTTTTAGGTTTATTTAACGTATTTGACCGGCTGGCGACATACATTCAATGTTCTGTTTAGTTGGGTTTTTTTCACAAGCAGTGCAGGCACGTCCTGAGAAAGCCTTGTTGCTGTCGGGACGTTAAGCAATGTACAATCAATCAATCAATCAATCAAAATATACCAAATGTGGACTTGCGCAATGAAAATCGCAATACTTCTAAAGAGTGAGTTGACCATGTAGTTCTTGCATTACCCTCCATCTGTCGCAGCAGATTTCAGTGGTTGGGTGATAACTTATCATAGGCATTTGAGGGGGAGCTGGGTGGCTCGGTGGTAGTGTGTTTGACTCTCATCCCAAAGGTCCTGGGTTCGAATACAGCTTGGGTCAAAATTTGTTCAAACCCTATTTCTGTGACCCATCTTTGAAATCACCTTTTATGGACAAAAGATGTTGAGCCCTAAACATTTAACATTTTGTATTTGAGGTAGTTACTTTTGTATGGGTGCCTATGTGCATTGTAGCCTAATATGCTTTCAACATACTTGACTGTACATGTATACTTTAAATGAATGTCTGCAAATACAGCATTTCTTGTGAAAATAAACAGATATTATTCTTTACTCACAATGATCATGTGTAAACATAACGGGGCATATTGAAACATGTGACGTTTGTTTTGTTTCCTTATAATTTGTAACCAAAAACTGCTGGGAAACTGAGATTCAGCTGGAGAGATAGGTACATCCACTACCAATCTGTTCACAAACATCTTTCAACCAGAGATGTTCACTGACCTGCTTTCACGGATACACCAAAGGAGCATGTAGCATTGCTTGCAGCAGGTATATTAAAACAAATTCACATTATTCATTAATTAATGTTTGTAGATGATGCCAGGAAAAAATTAAAAAAAAAACACTCTGTGACGACACTCTTTGGTGTGCTTTTTCATCAGTGAATCTGTGAATGATTGAATGAATGTAAACATGTAATGTAAACATGCTCACAATGCCTGGCTGAAAAAAAAATGAATGAACAAATGTACCGAGGTAACCAGTATGCATTTTTATCCAAGACTGAAAGTGGTTTGTTGGTTGGTTCATGGTTTAACATTCACATTACAACAGTGACGATAATCGCATATTTTAAATTAAAAAACAAAAACAAAATTACCACGCGTTTCTTTTATATATATATATATATATATATATATATATATATATATATATATATATATATATATATATATATATATATATATATATATATATATATATATATATATATATATATATATATATATATATATATATATATATATATATTGGCTTTGTTTTTTTTTTTGTGTGCGTTTGTTTCATTTAGCGAAGTAGAAACTGTTTGGTTTCAAATTTTTGAGCAGGGAAAAAAATATCCATCTACGGGGATTGAACCCTGGTTACCTGCGTGGCAAAAGGAGTATTTTACCACGGCACTAATTCAACTACTAAGGGATAATGGGTGCATTTAATTACTTATAGATAAACCTATTCATCCCGTATCTGCCGTTGTTGTTTGTTCCAGTGTACTTTCCCACTGTCACCAATAGTGATCGAAGACTAGTAGTTTGCAACAGTTTGGGCGTAGGTTATACTTGTTGGTTTGGCGTCGTTGATTTCCTCCTTTCTCATGCGGGCTTGGGACTGGCTACGGCGGAGATATGATCTGCCGGAAGTCAGACATCGCTTGTATCCCTTTTTGAAAACGCACTCGCAAACGACCCAAAGTGCCAATTTTTGCGCGGGACCCCCTCATTTTTTCATAAATAATGTGTGTGATATGATCTAAAGTACGACTTTATCGAATAAAAAGGGCCTGAGCAATTGCCCAACATTGCAAACACTTGTAATGTTATTGATAACATCCGGGCACTTTGCGAATTTACAACATACACTTTTCTCGATTGCACTTAGAATTCCAATTATCAGAGCACACTTTTTTTACGAGAAAATACTAACATACTTTATGAAGTGACCGAAATGTTTCTTTATCATTTTAACACACTATTCGATAAATTTTTATTGTGTTCTGAAATCAGCTATTTTGCGGGTTTTTGCTTATGGGGTAGGTCACGCAAAAGGCTCAAACTTACAAATATGCCCGGGACCATGGGTCTTTCAGGGTGGCAATAGCCTCCAGACTCAATAAGGCTCTCAAAAAACCCTATAAGCGGCAGTTTTCAATTAAAAAATGTAGGTATAGTATACAACCTTAAGTAGAGAACTAGCTGACCTGGAATTCGCGAAACTATAGCTGGAGAACTCCGCACACTGACAGTTCGTCTTGTGAGGAACACACTCAAAAAGGCGAAGAAACGCATGCTCAATATAAAGAGGAACGAACAAACTAAAACATAAATATTATGTTAGTAGTGGCAAACAGTTCTCAAAAAGCACGTAGTCAACGCTGTGTATGTATGAGTGCGTGCTTGCGTGCCAGTGAGTGAGTGGCCGGATGTGACTTACTTGCAAAATTCAGCTTTATTGCTGGAAGCTGTGATACCCGAAATGCCAGATGCAAAAGTGGTGGCGCATTTTGTCACGGCAGTCGCGTCACAGGCACTCTCCACCCGGGCCACGAGTATCGCTACAGCAAATACAACCAAAGGCACATGTCAAGTTAAGGTGGTAGCACTCCACTTATTGTGTTTTGACAAAATAGTCTCTCTTGTCTACATCCTTAACACATTCTACCCCAGGACCGAAATCCCCCAATATTGAAGTTGCCCTCTGAAGGACTGTATTACAATTCTAGAGACAGATTGAGCATGATAGTTCAAGGGTGGTGCCTGAATAGCTTGGCGTTTATAGGCGCCAAAATATTCTAGCACCACCCTTGAACTAACATGCTCGATCCAAGTCTTGCTGTGGTGTGTCGCGTCTGAATGAGTTAAAACCAAGTGCGTGTTTGAAGGGTTACAAACAGCCCCGGATATGGAAAGACCAGCCATGTTTACATCCAACAGTCAAACTGAGACTGATCTGCGGTCGCGGGTTTTGATTATACACCGTCACACTAAATACAGCCTCGGACCATAACATGTGTTCCTTAACATCGTGTACGACATTAGCACTGAGAACAAAAAACGCATGCAAGGAATCAAAGGACATTTTCTTTTGTACTTTCATCATTCGGAAAAATGTTTCCGCACCCATAATTGAACATCCAAGCTCTGCGTTTTCAGCCAGCCTGTTCTAAATGATTGTAGTAGGCATTCCTAATGTTTTGGGTAGACTCACACTATTTCCTATATTATCTTGAATGACATATTTCATTATTATTCGTTAATATACAAAACCGTTTCATGAAATAATTGTAAAATCAGTATGTGGCTAGCATTTTTTAAAGAATGTAACATCGTGCCAATAAAGCCAGCCTAAGCCACCACGGAATACAAGAAAAATGGGATGGAACTCCACACTTCCTTTGCAAGAATACATGACGTAATTCAGTGATGCAATATCTTTTTAAAAAGGTAATATTCCAAAATGGATAGAATATTACTTACAAACAAATATGCCATTCAAATAAGCTTCAAATGTAGTCTAAATTGACTCACATTCTCAACGCTGTACAGGACACATTGTAATGTACACCTATTCGGTACCCGTTTTAGAGGCTAGTTGCACGGGTAAGCTCACAGTTTGAAAATAAATGAAATGGTAATAAAGGAGGTGTAACTGACGTCT
The DNA here is from genome assembly GCA_036245525.1 of Semisulcospira habei. NCBI lineage: Eukaryota > Metazoa > Mollusca > Gastropoda > Semisulcospiridae > Semisulcospira > Semisulcospira habei. The sequence goes on from BTPG01000006.1 coordinate 7,914,449, forward strand.
GCTCTGATACCCATCTCCACAACACCCTTGTATTCTGATCGGCTATAATATTGAAAAATATGAGTAAGTATTTTTACCTCTTTGGTGTAACGCATCTAAAAGCTCGTTGCCATAGCAACGGTCAGTTCAAGCAAGGACATTTCGTTTGTTTCTACCCAAGACCAAACACAAGTATAGTTATACACGCATGGTTTGTATATAGTTTGAGTATAATCATGAGGTCAATGTATGTTCTATCAACAATCTGGTTCAAACTTTCATGACACTTTTTGAATAACGTCATTCGATGGCCGTTTCCATAGTTATGCTGCACGAAACTGATATGTTTCTTTCACACAAAATGAAATAGAAAAGATTAACTTCCCCCCCCCCCCCCCCAAAAAAAAAAAAAAATGTATGAAACACGTGACAAGGCCATCGCCGGTTGATTGTAGCCGTTAGGGAGGACCTCTGTCTGCTCGTTTAAGAATACCTTAACCCCTTGAGTAAAATGTAACCCCACCCAAATGCAAGAGTTACAGATCCTTATGAGCATCCGCAGTTACCAGGGCTCATGAGGATCAATACCTCTTTCTCACACTTTTATCCATGTTTCTTTGACGGCTGGATCGTTGAGGTTGAATTAACAAGGATTGAAAAAACGCACACTACGTCCGTTGGCAGTGAAGGGGTTAGTGTTAGACAATACTTCAGATTCTCCCCCCCCCCACCCCCCACCCCACCCCAATCTCCGCCTCTAAACATTTTCTGACGCTACACCTTGAGATTCTGTGTTGGGTGGTGTTGGCATCTGATCGACAGTGGGGGCCTAACTCCTCGGAGATTCTGTGTTGGGTGGTGTTGGCATCTGATCGACAATGGGGGCCTAAGTCCTTGCATCCTGATAGACCCATTGCTTAATATAAATATTGACTAATAGTTCAAGGGTTGTGCCAGAATAGCTTGGCGCCTAAAGCGCCAAGCTATTCTAGCACCACCCTTGAACTAAAACACTTAGTCAATCTCCTAATCTGTAGTGTAGCATTCATAGGACAATAAGCAAATTTAAAAAAAAAAATCATCAAAACAGAAAATAGAGGTTAAAACCCCTTAAATTAGATATATGGAACACGACGTTTCGGATCAAAGATCCTTCATCTGGGGGATATGGAAAAAACCATGCAAAATCAGCCTTAGGATAGAATCGGTTATCACAACGAGTATGTAGTCTTTTGATGTGCTTCTATCATGCCCGTTGTGAGATGGCCTTAGTTGCCTGCTCGGCGTTAAACACAAATAACTAACTAGCTTCTATAATGTGGTGGGGTGGGGAAGGGTGCCGAGTGTAGTACACCAACAGATATATCCACCGTGATTTTTAAATAACAACAGCAGTCAATTCCACAACAGGCAAAATACTAAAGCGAATTTTCCTCTCCGTAACATTAAAAGGAACAAAGAACAGAAAAAAGAATAATAATAATAATAATAATAATAATAATAATAATAATAATAATAATAATAATAATCACGGTATTTATAATGCGCTTATCTTATAATAATTATAACTCTAAGCGCGCACTCACAACTCGCACACGCATGCGCACGCTTTAGACAATGACTCACGTACCACAAATAGTGAAAAATACATTACGACGGTCATTTTGGGGTGTTGAGTGTGGTGATATAGTGCTAGAACTTTTGAAAGAGGTGAGTTTTGAGGGCGGACTGGGAGGAGGAGAGAGAGTGTTTCTGACGGAGAGAGTGGGAGGGTGTTTCAGGTGGATGGAAAGTAGACGGAGAAGGAGCGGGGGCCGAAAGTGCTGAGTTTAGTGCGGGGGATGAGGAGGCTGAAAGGGTCGGAAGAGGAGCGGAGGGAGCGGGAAGGAGTGTAGGGGTGAAGTAAGTTGGAGAGATAGGTAGGTACTAATCAAGAATAATCATAAAATATAAAAAAATAACACGAAACAAAATGAAATAAAATAAAACAAAATAAAATAAAATAATAAAATAAAATAATATAATATAAAATAAAATAAAATAAAATAAAATACAATAAAATAAAATAAATAAGAAATAAAAATAAAATAAATAGAATAAGACAAAATGAAATAAATTAATTGAAACAAGAAACAAGATCAGAATCAGAATACAAAAATGTAAGGTAAAATAAATAAAATAAAATACAAAATATGGTAAAATAAAATGAACACAACACAATAAAGTAAAACTATCAACTACAATCAATGAAACCACCAATCGAACGCAAAACTGAAAGGTAAGTGAAAGATAACAGAAAATCAAAATAAAACGAAACTGTTGAAGCAGTATCAACCCAAAAAAGATATACTAAACCAAACTACTCTTAGAAACCATTAATAATGCTTTATGTTAATTAACCCATTCAGCTTCGACGCACTGCAGCAGGATCGATCCTGCTAATTCAAGGGTATTGAAAGATTGGCTTGAATGGGTTAAGTATCTTTTAGTCACGTGATGTATAACCTACCGGCCACAGCACACAGGGAGACGAGGAACTTGAAGCTGGCCATCTTGAGCTGTTAGGCGATGTGATGTTCCTGCGTTTTGGGGGCGATGGCTGCTGACTTCTGAGCGATGAGAGGACGTTGCTGCCGATTGGAGAGTGTACGTGTCTGGTCGGGGCTTGTGGGTAACATATATAGTGCCTTGGTTGCCATGACGCGATATCAATACAACATAATATTGCCCGCCTGGTGGGTATCGCCGTCAATGGCAACCAATCCAGAGCGGTGATAGATAGCAAGTCACAATCGGTGTAAAACGCCGCAATGACCCCTGGGTAAATTGGATCAGAGGTAATGTTTGCGTGGCGAAACTGCAAGGCAGGTTTGCCATGAAAAACGTTACCCCGGCTCCATCTGGTGTATCAACTGATCTGCCCGCAAAAGTGACTCTGGGTCCATCTGGCTTAACAGTCTGCCACACTAAAATGGCCCCGGGTCCATCTCGCACAGTGGTGTGGTGCGCTATAATCATCATGGGGCGATCAGACGTAGTGGTCGTTTTTGTGTGTACACCGGATGGCCGCAATACACCTCACAAAACAGATATACAGATAGAACAGGCAAGAGACATAGATCCTCATGAGCTCCTGTATTAGCATGGCCTCATGAGGATATTTGCCGCTCGCAGCTGGGTTCTCTTTGTTGGTTGGTGTGTATGTCGAAATAGTATGTCGACATTATATCAAGACAAGACTGAGGTAGCTGGAGTGGAATTGTACGGGAAAATGTCCCTGCGTGTGTGTGTGGGTGGGGGGTGGGTGGGGGGGGAGGATTCTATGGGGGGCAGCAATGGGGGGGGGGGCAGGGGGAGGGGCAAAGGGGGAGGGGGTAGCCGTTTTGCACTGTGAGTGTGTGGGGGGTGGGGGAGAGAGGGTTCTAGGGGGGGGGGGGCGCAAGGGGGTTGGAGTGTGGGGAGCAAGGGGGAGGGGCAAAGAGGGGGGGGGTAGCCGTTTTGCACTGTGACAGCATTTGATTGTACAAAAGTCAGTCCCTTGTATAAGAACCGATAACTGTGGTTCTTGTACTCAGACATATCTAGTCAAGTAGATTTTATTTGTCCCGCTCTCCGGGCAATGTGTCTACGACCCATGAAGATCTACTCTCTGTCAGCTGGAAGTCCTTATTGCATCCGGGCAATCAAAGGGTAATACGAGTGTGTAAACATTCACATTTCCTCCACTGTTGTGTGCGATGAAGAGCTCTGCCTTCTGAAAGCAAACACAGTGGCCCAGAATGAACACGAACACCAATATGACAGACTGAACTTATACAGTCCCGACACACCACATCAAATATGCCTCGACCACGATAGTTCAAGGGTGGTGCCAGAATAGCTTGGCGTCTATAGGCGCCAAGCTATTCTGTCACCAGCCTTGAACTACCATGTTTGACCTGTATCCTAAATTGTAACGCAGTCCTCCGATGACAACTCCAAACTGTGGGTATTTCGTACCTGGGACACAATGAGTTAAGCTAGGTTTCCATAAGCACGAAGCCGATAAGAACTCAATCCGAACCCGATACACCAATCAAAGGTTTGTTCACAATTCGCGGCGCGCGTATGACGTGCGACGTGCGACTTCGGAATTCCGACTTTGTGGGAATCACTAAATATGACGCAGAGATCAGAGAATGGCGCGAGAACGTGCCACAGATTATACTTGCGGTCCCAACACATGGCACGTCTGAGAGAAAACAAAATCTCCGCAGAGTAAATGAAAAAAAAAAACAACAACATCATGTGTTCGTTTCTCAGCAGGATTTAAAATTCGGCTCTGCATTGTACACATGGAAACACGCGATCATCAACACGATGTGCTCGGACTTGTCTGTTTCTTGTCCTTTTTCGGAAACGGGTTGTATTCGTATCGGATTTGTGCGTATGGAAACGTAGCTTAACCCTTTAAACGTTAGCCTTCCTTGATTTCAGTGCAGAGAAAATTAGAACACCACCCAACTGTAAGAGTTATACATCCTCACAAGCCCACGCAGTTGCGGGAAATTAGAACACCACCCAACTGTAAGAGTTATACATCCTCACAAGCCCACGCAGTTGCGGGAAATTAGAACACCACCCAACTGTAAGAGTTATACATCCTCACAAGCCCACGCAGTTGCGGGAAATTAGAACACCACCCAACTGTAAGAGTTCTACATCCTCACAAGCCCACGCAGTTGCGGGAAATTAGAACACCACCCAACTGTAAGAGTTCTACATCCTCACAAGCCCACGCAGTTGCGGGAAATTAGAACACCACCCAACTGTAAGAGTTATACATCCTCACAAGCCCACGCAGT
>BTPG01000006.1:7924271-7936771 GCA_036245525.1 Semisulcospira habei
TACTGTTGGAGATCTGTGCAGAACAGCAACTTGTCATCACCAACACTACTTTCCAGCAAAAGGACAGTCGAAAGACCACCTGGATGCATCCTCGCTCCAAGCACTGGCACCTTATCGACTATGTCCTAGTGCGTCAGAGGGACCGCAGTGACGTCCTTCTCACCAGAGTGATGCCCAGCGCAGAGTGCCACACTGACCACCGCCTTGTTCGCTGCAAACTCAGGCTCCGCCTCAAGCTGAAACCCAAGAAAGGGGGCCCCCCCAAGAAAAAGCTTGATGTTGCCAGCCTTCAGCGTGACGACAAGAAAGCTGCCCTTCAGGCCGATTTACAGCGCATGCTCAAAGACACAGTTGATCCAGCAGACTCCTCCCCTGAAACACTCTGGGAACAACTGAAAACTGCTATTGTAAAATCTTCTGTGGAAGTCTTGGGCTTTGCTAGAAAGAGGAACAAAGACTGGTTTGACGAAAACGACGTAGAGATCCAGGAACTTCTAGCAAAAAAAAAAGAGCCGCCCACCAGGCCCACCTAGCCCAGCCTTCCTGCCCTGTGAAGAAGTCTGCCTTCCGCCTCATCTGCAGCAGTCTCCAGCTCAAGCTTAGAGAGCTCCAGAACGAGTGGTGGTCCAGACTCGCACAGAGGACCCAGCTCTGCGCTGACAACGGTGATTACAGGGGCTTCTACGAAGCACTGAAAGCAGTGTATGGCCCTAGGCACCTGGTACAAAGTCCCCTGCGAAGCGCTGATGGACAGGCACTCCTCACAGATAATACCTCCATCTTGAACCGCTGGTCGGAATACTTTCAGGACCTCTTCGGCGCTGAGCGCACTGTTCAAGAAACAGTCATCCTTCAAATCCCACACCTTCCACTAAAGGTTGAATTGGACGAACCGCCCACCGCCGAAGAGACCCTCACAGCCATCCACCAGCTCAAGAGTGGCAAAGCAGCAGGCATTGACGGAATCCCGCCAGAGATCTGGAAACATGGAGGCCCAGCACTGCACAACAAGCTCCACGACCTCTTTCTCTGCTGCTGGGAAAAAGGAACACTACCAAAGGATCTCCGTGATGCAGTCATCATCACCCTGTACAAGAACAAAGGAGAGAAGTCTGCCTGCTCTAATTATCGTGGAATTACCCTGCTGTCCATTGCCGGGAAAATTCTCGCAAGGTTGCTCCTGAATCGGCTGGTACCTGCCATCGCTGAAGACCACCTCCCAGAGGGCCAGTGTGGCTTCAGAGCCAACAGGAGTACCACCGACATGGTCTTTGTGCTGAGACAGCTTCAGGAGAAGTGCCGCGAGCAGAACAAAGGGCTGTACGTAACGTTTGTCGACCTAACAAAAGCGTTTGACACTGTGAGCAGGCAAGGTATGTGGCAGATCCTGGAGCGACTAGGCTGTCCCCCAAAGTTCCTCAACATGATCGTCCAGCTCCACGAGGACCAGCAAGGCCAGGTCAGACTAAACAGTGACCTCTCAGAACCATTCCCCATTCGCAACGGCGTGAAGCAAGGCTGCGTGCTGGCACCGACCCTCTTCACCATCTTCTTCAGCATGATGTTGAAGCAGGCCACAGTGGACCTCGACGACGACGACGCAGTGTACATCAGGTATCGTCTCGATGGCAGCCTGTTCAACCTCAGACGACTGCAGGCCCACACGAAAACCCTAGACCAACTGATTCGTGAGCTGCTCTTTGCTGATGACGCTGCCCTCGTTGCACACACAGAGAGAGCCTTGCAGCGCATTACGTCCTGCTTCGCAGATGCCGCCCAGCTCTTTGGACTTGAGGTCAGTCTGAAAAAGACAGAGGTCCTTCATCAGCCGGCACCCAAGGAAGAGCATCGCCCTCCCCACATCACCATCGGCGAGTCCGAACTGAAGTCTGTACACCTGTTTACCTACCTTGGCTGCATCATCACGTCAGACGCCAAGCTGGACAAGGAGCTGGACAACAGGCTGGCAAAAGCGAACAGTGCTTTCGGGCGACTATTCAAGCGGGTGTGGCACAATCAACAGCTGAAAAAAGGCACCAAGATCAGCGTGTACAGAGCTGTCGTCCTCACCACCCTGCTGTACGGTTCCGAGTCCTGGGCCCTCTACCGCAGCCAACTACGACTCCTCGAACGTTTTCACCAGCGCTGCCTGCGTACCATCCTCAGCATTCACTGGAGTGACTATGTCACCAACGTCGAGGTCCTTGAACAGGCGGAAACTGTGAGCATCGAGGCTTTGCTGCTGCGGACACAGCTTCGCCGGGCGGGGCACGTCTCCAGGATGGAGGATCATCGCCTACCCAAGATCACTCTGTTCGGCGAGCTCGCCACTGGACACCGAGACAGAGGGGCACCAAAGAAGAGATACAAAGACGGTCTCAAGAAGTCACTTAGTGCCTGCCAAATCGACCACCGCCAGTGGTCTTCGCTTGCTGCGGACCGTGACACCTGGCGCTCCACCATTCACAAGGCAGCCGTCTCCTTTGAGGACTCTCGCAGAGCTAACCTTAAGGACAAGCGGCTCAGAAGAAAAAACAGAGCTGTCGTAACTCAGAACCCTGAACAGACCTTCCCCTGCAGCCACTGCGGTCGTACCTGCCTGTCCCGGATTGGCCTCCGCAGCCACGAAAATGCCTGCAGACGACGTGGGCAAGCCCTATAGAATCTTCGTTCGCGAAGTCAAGCCAAGAGACGCAGACTTGATGAAGGAATATTATGACATCATTTTTATTTGGGTCCCGAGCCATGTGGGCTTCGAAGATAACAGAAACGGCGCAGATTCTGCTGCCAACAGTGCCCGCAGTGACCCTGTCCCTGACACACAGACTGTTTATATTGATTTTAAACTGTGATTAGTGCGTACATAGCGCGCGAGTGGCAGTCCGAGTGGGACAAAGTGAGGGAACAAGATGAAGCTCTTTCTACGGTGTCCGACAGTCTACCTTTCCGCCGCGGCAGCCGCCGTGAGGAGACTGTCCTTACTCGGCTCCACATCGGGCACACGCATGTTACGCACTCTCACTTACTTAAACAGGATGAGCGTCCATGGTGTTTTGCCTGTGATGAGCAGTTTTCTGTTCGACACTTTTTGTTGTATTGTGCTGATCTAATTGACACGAGATATAAACACTTCACAGCAGACTCCTTGAAGGTTTTGTTCCGGGATGTTCCCCCGGACAAAATCTTCAATTTCTTGAGAGAATGCAATATTTTTAACAAGATCTGAGCATTCATAGACTATGTGAATTTTTTTATTTGCCCTTTTTGAGAGTCTGTAGACGTTTCTTTTAAAGACATGTGCGACATTTTAGCCTACCATTTTAAAGCTATATTTACATCTTGTCTTAAGACCTTGCTTCTAGTCTGGCTGACCAGATTTTTACCCATCCCGCCGTGAGATGGCCTTAGTCGCCTGCTCGGCGTTAAACCCAAATAACTAACTAACTAACTCTTTGGGAGACGATTAGTCGCGATACAATTACCACAACATAGTCCTGTTACTAAGAGGTTCAGGATTAGCACTTCACCCCTGATGACTGATCAGTGTGTGGTGACTGGCTTAGTGGTCAATGTTGATAGACACACCCGCGTGCAATTCTCATCGGAATGCGCGTATAATTATGACAATTGCAGCGCTCTGTGACTACAAACTGTGTTAGCCTGTGTACTGAACAGGAGTGCACAACTTAGTCGCTATTAAAGTGATTCTTATCTCTGACTGTGTTAGTTGGGAGCAAATAGAATAAGTTTACTCTGCTACGCTTCATTGCCTTTTGTTTTTGCATAGGAGGAGACCTATAATTATATTTGCAGACTTTTCGCATTTACATCCATGCTCCGCTTGCTTTTTCTTCCTTTTCTTATTTTTCGCGCTTGTGTCAGTGCTGTGTTTCCACAACTGATTTGCATGCCACATACTGACAATTTCTTATTGTTGTTCAAACGGTCATTTAGTTTTTTAGTATATTTGAAATTAGTATTTGGTTGAGAAGCTACCTGACATGTCTGCTAGTGTCAGCGATCATTTGCTTAGAATAGGTCACCTCAATTTATATCTCCTTTGCAGTAAAGTATCAGACGTTACAGTACTACTCAACCAACCCTCTCCATATCATATATTTGGCTTTACAGAAAGTAGAATGACAGAGAATATAAGTGACCAAGCTATCACCATACAAAATTTCTCCATTCACAGGCGAGATGCTTCAGTGCCTGGTCATACTGGCATTTGTATTTATGTTCACAATACTGTTGCTAACAACGTAACTCCATGTGACCTCGAATACACCCACGTGGAAAGTCTGGGCTTGAAATAATAATAATAATAATAATAATAATAATAATAATAATAATAATAATAATAATAATAATAATAATAATAATAATAATAATTATTATTATTATTATTATATATAGCGCTTAATCTTACTCAAAAGCTCTAAGCGCTTTACAATCTGTACACAAAAATAAAAATACAATGACATATGCACATAACAAACAAAACACAATACCCGATAAAAGCAACCGACAAGTCAACCCCGACCTTTGTATGTTTTATTTACAGAAACCCCGCTGCTATAGTGTCCTGGAAAGATGATTTTGTTGTAATGGTTGACAAAGTACAAAACTCCAAGGGTGATATACATATTCTCGGTGATTTTAATGTTGATTTATTGAAACCTGGCAACACGTCATGGAGATCCATGATAATGTTCTTAGGCCTTACACAAGTAGTTCAGTCACCCGCCAGGGTCACTGCTACTTCATCCACATTAATTGACCATGTTTATACAACCAACGACAGTGCCCTTAGCAATGTCTATGTACCCAGCATCTCTGTCAGTGACCATTTTACTATTTGCTTTCCATTATCTGAGAATTTGCCAAAGAAACCTCATAAGGAGCATATAACCATCCTCTATAGATCATTCCAAATATTTAACCAAGATGATGTCTTGCATGACCTTTCCCAAACACCATTTTCCGATGTGTACAACTATAACGATCCCAATGTAGTGCTGTCACACTGGTATAAGTTGTTCCTCGGTGTTTTTGACAGACATGCCCCTAGGCGCACTAAGCGTGTTAAACACCCCAATGTGCCTTAGTGGCTGACGGATGAGATTAAAACTGCGATGGAACTAAGAGATCTACTTAAACAACAGAAGAAATTTAACGAGTAAAAAATAAACAGTAATTCCGAACAATTGAAATAGCACAATCAGTTAAACGCTGGCCATACTTTCTCAGTTCCCCTAATGACCGTCCTTGATGTAGGAAAATCTATAACCAATATGAAAAGTAAAGCATCTTGTGGTGTTGACAGTATTAGCAGTAAAATTCTGAAAATTGCGCTCCCTTATATTGTTGACTCGTTAACCTTTATATAACCTTTCGATTCAAAAGAGCATGTTTCCCGATGAATTTAAAATAGCAAAAGTTACTCATCTTCCCAAAAGCAAAGATCTGAGTGACCCAAGTGAGTACAGACCTATTTCAATCTTATCAGCAGGGTCCAAACCACTTGAAAAGCATATACATAATATACATATACTTCAATTCCTGGAGGAAAACCGCCTTATTAGTAAAGCACAAACCATCTTTTCGGCCTAAATATTCGTGTCAGATAGTCTTAACTCTCATAACCCACAAATGGATTATGCCATAAATGAGTCCACACTTTCAGGTGTAGTATTTCTAGATTATAAAAAAGCCTTCGATCTCATCAACCACTCAATATATCACATTGATTCAAATGCAGTCGCTCTTCTCTCATCCTATCTTTTATACAGAACGCAGAAAGTGTTTTTGAATGGTAAATACTCAACAGAAGAACTGGTGACCCATGGTGTTCCTCAGGGATCCACCCTAGGATCTTTAATATTCAACATCTTTATAAATGACCTTCCACTGTCAATATCACACCCCGACACAAACTGTCAACTATGTGCTGATGATACATCATTTCATGTATCTGATAAAAAGGTTAAAACCGTGAGCGCTGTCCTCGAACATAATATATATATGAAGTGTCAACTTGGTATGAAGAAAATCATCAACGTGGTTTACAACCCCTTGATCTGTCCCTTCACTCTCAGCCCACAGAGCAAGTGTCAAAACATCGTTTGTTAGGAGTGACAGTCGACGGACAGCTCAGCTCAGCTCACATAAAATCTGCCTGTAAAACTATTTCGAAAAATCTCTATCTGTTATGACACATTTTAACTATGCTTCCAATATCTAGGCCGGCTATGGATATTAATTCCCTTTGGTTGCGAGCTATTAAGCTTATTCTTCCTGGTTCGTCCCGTACTGATGAAAGACTGAAGGCCCTTAATATCTTACCACTTAGTAAACAATTGAATCTTAACAGATTACTTGTGCAAAAAATACTAAACGGTGCCCCCCCCCCCCCCCCATCTCTTCCCACTCTGCCTATCTCCGTGAGCTGTTTTCCCACACGAACAGAGAGAACACGAGGAACAGCTTACTCCATCTCCCAAAACAGAGGATCGGCATCTTCAAATCTAGAGTATCATTTTCTGGTATATTTCAAAGTTATCTATCTTCAGAGCTCGCGTCCATAAATATCTGCTGTCGTTGTGAATGTTCTATCTTTCTGCTCAGTATGTTGCTCCAGCACAGCGTACATGTACCTCACAGGAATTCCACTACTATACATGACGTGTCCGTTGATGACTAGTAGTATGCATACATATACTTCTTATTTTGCTTTTACTAAAAAAAGAGACCCTAAAACCTTCGTTACGTGCACTGAATCTTTAACCGACCTTTTTTTCCATGTACATTTAGATCAGTATTTATTTTCCTTAATTAATAAGTACTTTGCAGCAGTTTTGCATGTTTTATGTACATTAAGTTAGTTATTTATGTCTTGTTGCAGTGATTTTGTATAATGTATTAAAGTGAACAAAGGACAGTTTGAAAGAAAGGTATTTCAATGCTTAAAACGTTATCCTAATAAACGTTTCATTAACATTATCATCACCTCTCTCTCTCTCTCTCTCTCTCTCTCTCTCTCTCTCTCTCTCTCTCTCTCTCTCTCTCTCTCTCTCTCTCTCTCTTGTTTTAATGCTGCTTTTAATGTTGTAGTTTAGCAAGGACAAACATGAAAAAAGGCCTGTGCGCCTATTGTTTCCATCCTTGAGAAATAAAGTATCATTCATTCATTCATTCATTCATTCATTCATTCATTCATTCATTCATTCATTCTCTCTCTCTCTCTCTCTCTCTCTCTCTCTCTCTCTCTCTCTCTCTCTCTCTCTCTCTCTCTCTCTCTCTCTCTCTCTCTCTCTCTCTCTCTCTCTCTCTCTCAAGACCGAGACAATTAATTATTGTACCACGAACTAGAATCGATCTCTACAAGACAAGTTTAGCGTTATCAGGCCATAGAATCATTGTCATTGTCATTGTCTCTCTCTCTCTCTCTCTCTCTCTCTCTCTCTCTCTCTCTCTCTCTCTCTCTCTCTCTCTCTCTCTCTCTCTCTCTCTCTCTCTCTCTCTCTCCAGGGGTCTATTTTAGGCCCTCTCTTGTTTTTAATTTTTATTAATAACTTGCCTTTGTGTATCTCACAATCAAATGTGCGATGCAATTTGTTTGCAGATGACGCTACTCTCAACGTGTCGTCGGCAAAAATATCTATAATTAATTCTTCTTTGGAACATAGTCTATTAGACGTCTCAAATTGGTGCCGAGACAACTACATGATACTTAACCCATCTAAAACAGAGTGCATGCTAATCACTACACGTCAAAAGCACCAGCTAAACCCACCGCCACTTAGCCTTTCCCTTAACTGTCAGCCGATTAAACAAGTTAAGGAGCGGCTGTTAGGCGTCATTATAGACGATCAATTGACATGGCATGCGCATGTAAACAGTGTGTGCAAACTTGTGTCCAGAAATCTATTTCTCCTTTCAAAACTTATTTACTTTACGAACTCACCAACTAGAAAACTCTTCTTCAGCGCCCACATCCAGTCCCACTTTGACTACGCATCTACAGTCTTGGACGGGTGTAGTGATGCGTGCTTAAAGAGGCTTAATTCCCTCCACCGGAGGGCAGCCAAGCTAATCCTTCCTAATAGCAGAGACAGCACTGACGAGCGACTTAGGGCCCTTGACATGCTTCCGTTACGTAACCTCTTTCTGTTCAATAAGAGCGTGTTAATGTTTAAAGTCCGAAAATCCAAAACCCCGCGGTACGTCTGGGATTTGTTTAAGGATGCTAATACACCATACAAGACATCAAGAAGAAACTGTCAGTACCTAGGCCACGACTTGATATATTCAAAACTAGTCTGTCTTACTCAGGGGCCAAACTGTGAAACTCGTTTCCGGCCAATATTACCTAGGCATCTTCATTGTCCACCTTCAAGGCAAGACTATTCCGCACTTAATTGAGCCGCCGAACAAAGCGCACGCGACTACTGCGTTCTGAATAATGACTGTTATCAAACATGCAAGTAAGTGTGTGGGCGCGTGTGTATGTGTGTGCGTGCATGTGCGCGGAACAGTGTGTTTTGTGCATATTTGTTTATGCTGGTGTGTGCGTGCATGTTTGTGTCAGTGTGCGCGCGTGTGTCAGTGTGTGTGTGTGTGTGTGTGTGTGTGTGTGTGTGTATGTGTGTGTGTGCGTGCATCTTGCGTGCATGTATGTGTGCGTTGGGTTAGACAGGAGGATGTAAAACGTCTAGATAATCTTGACGTTTATGCTTACAGTTTTTGCGTTCAATGTACCGAATGTAGTCTTATCAGTGTGCAATGTATACTATATATGTGTTTATTATGTAGTAGTATTTCATGTACCGTGTGTAATGCATATTAGCCAGACGAGGGTCGGGACTGTGCTTCGTCTGACGCGGGCGTTGGTTGAAGGCCCCGGACATACATCACGATACCACGTTTGTCCCCGCCTTTAATCCAATGTTTGAGCCGTAGCGGGGTCTGACCTAACTCTGATTTACGTACTTCCGTGTGTGTGCGTGCGCGCGTGTGTGGGTGTGTGGGTGAATGTGTGCAAGCGCGTGTGCGTACCGGCGTGCGTGCGTGCGTGTGTATGTGTGTGCGTGTGTGTGTGTGTGTGTGTGTGTGTGTGTGTGTGTGTGTGTGCGTGCGTGCGTGTGTGTTTTTATTCTCTCTCTCTCTCTCTCTCTCTCTCTCTCTCTCTCTCTCTCTCTCTCTCTCTCTCTCTCTCTCTCTCTCTCTCTCTCTCTCTCTCTCTCTCTCTCTCTCTCTCTCTTGCTCGCTCGCGGCAGCCTGTCCTTGGCAAGGTGGCGACACGATATTTCTGGCGTTCAGAAGTTTACTTTCAAACTACGTCAAAATGACCGCCATCGGACTCCCGTCAGCTGCAGAATCTGTCCCGCAGTCTGTACTGTCCAGCCATCCGTAGGTCACGGAAACTGACCGGGGAAGGGACTAACCTGGTGTTTGTACTACGGTTGTGTTCAGCGGACAGGGACCAACAGCCACACCGACATTGCACCGACCGGCTACTGGCAACGAAAACCACCGTCACAAGTGCGTAGAGACTTACGGAGGGCACAGGCCAGAAACAAGGTAGGCAGTTTGCATAGCAGTAACAGTTTATTAGACAACAAGAACGTGAAAGAAATTGACAATGATAATTACAATCAAGAATGTGGAAATGACAGTACACTACAGTACACGAGAATCATCACCCAGCCAGACAACACACCGTGGAGTGACCATGCAGCACGTGCAACAACATCGCCGTTGCGGTTAGCTGAGATGTAGGAGATCACAGTACACATGGAAACTGGAACACCAACAGAGACAGTGCACGCATGCACCGCTGATGTTGACAATATTAACTGTGTGGGACCTGAAATGGGCGTGTGTGACACAGAAATCAGAGATGCCGAATCACGTGGTTTTGATCCCAAACAAGTGTACATGTTTCACCTCTCAGACCGAGTCAACAAAACATAAACTAATGGATACATCGAGGAACAAAGGATTAAAAAAGACTAAATAATGGAAAGAACAATTTAGTGGCTGAGAGTGAGGAATTTGTGCTTATGTACGACATTCGTATCTCAAGTACTGTGTGTTATGAAGTCAAGTGTGACCCAGTGACCGGCAAAGTTTTGGAGATGGTGTTTGCTCTTGGTCTTCTGCCGGCTGTCAGTGACAATGAGTATAAACAGGACATTGAACGTATACAGCAAGACTTGCTTGCCTTGGCCAGGATTACACAGTGCTACCTGGCTAAGGCAAGCAAGTCTTGCTGAACATTAGCATGCACAGAAAGTTTTTTGTTCAGATTAATCACCTGTATTTACAGGACCCATCATGTTGCGTTTTCATGAACCCATCAAACTGAACTTTAATGATATGGATTCCATGTTATTGCAAACCCCCAATCCTTCCCTAACCCCACCTCGAATCCCCTTTATACCCCCCCCCCCCCCCCCCCCCCCCCCCGCCCGTCGTTCTCTGTTGTTATTGTGATTCTCGTCGCTGTAATTTGCTGATGGGCTGATGTCTGAAGCAAAAACCAGTTCGAGCTCTCTCTCTCTCTCTCTCTCTCTCTCTCTCTCTCTCTCTCTCTCTCTCTCTCTCTCTCTCTCTCTCTCTCTCTCTCTCTCTCTCTCTCTCTCTCTCTCTCAGTCTCTCTCTCTCTCTGTCTCTCTCTGTCTGTCTGTCTGTCTCTCTCTCTCTCTCTGACTGTGTCTTTCTCTCTCTCTCTCTCTCTCTCTCTCTCTCTCTCTCTCTCTCTCTCTCTCTCTCTCTCTCTCTCTTTCACTGGATTTGTTTGCCCTTGAGTTAAGGGCAAACAAATCCAGCCCCGTGCTGGTCGGGTACATTTACAGGAACCCAGCATCAACATTTCAATGGTTCGACGACTTTATCGCCATGATGGATAAGGTCAGACAGTCCAGCTCTGAAATTTTGATCCTAGGCGATTTCAATATTAACATGTTTTTGAATAACCCTGCTTGGGAGTGCACCATGTCTATGTTTGGTTTAAAGCAGCTAGTTAAAACAGCAACTCGTGTTAGTCCAACTTCCTCCACCCTTATAGACCACATATATACAACTACTCAATCAAGGGTGATGGCAGTAGACGTGCTTCAGGTAGGGATTAGCGATCACTACCCGGTGTGCTGTTGCTTGGCATTAAAAGCGGATAATTCATTCCGAAAACATCAGCACACGACTATTAGATACAGATCACTTAAACACTTCAACAAGGAAACATTTCTTTGTGATTTAAGTAGCACACACTTTGATACAGTGTACTACCATAATGACCCCAACGATGCTTTGTCTGAGTGGTACGGATTGTTCCTTGGTGTTCTCGATAAACACGCTCCATTCAGAGAGAAACGGGTGAAGAACCCCCAGCTTCCCGCCTGGTTAAGTAAGGAAATCAAGGATGCCATGCAGCTCCGAGATGACTATAAAAGAAAGAAGGATTTTATTGCTTATCGAAGGCAAAGAAACCATGTTAAACATTTAGTGAGGAAAGCTCAAAGGTCACTTTTTCACCGTCTTATGAACGGAAAGAAAGATGTCGTATCTGTGTGGCGAGCGATCAATGCTTTTACGAGGTCCAAAAATACCGCACAATGTACACAGTTATCAGCTGATATCTTGAATCAGCATTTCCTCTCGGCTGCCAGTACGTTGCTAAAAAATACATATTCTGGTCAGTCTTCAGCTGTGTCCGAAAAGCTAAAGACGTTTTGTGCAGAACGGCTGGACCCTGACACGTCATTCAGCATTCCGCTGTTAACGATATACGACGTGGGAAAATCCATCTCGTACTTAAAGAACAAACGTACGTCTGGCCATGATGGTATTAGTAGCTCAGCTCTGAAAATGGCCCTACCGTATATTTTAGATACCTTGACATATATATACAACCTTTGCATAAAGCAGGGGATATTTCCATCTTCTCTAAAAACAGCCAAAGTGATCCCACTACCTAAAACGAAAGACCTTGCCGACCCTAACAAGTTCAGGCCCATTTCGCTACTGTCAACACTGTCGAAACCGATAGAAAGACACATTCACACACACTTACAACATTTTCTAGAAAAACACAAACTCATACATCCATTACAATCTGGCTTTCGGCGGAAACACTCCTGTCACACAGCATTGGTACACCTTGTTGACAGATGGCTTACTGCCATAAATAGCAGTCAAATGACTGGAGCAGTATTTTTGGACCTTTCAAAAGCATTTGACCTCGTCAATCATGAAACTTTAGTTCAAAAACTTAATGTCTATCAACTAAGCGCAGACACACTTGCCTTCCTTACGTCATATCTGCATGGGCGTACGCAGTATGTCTACGTGAATGGTAAAAACTCACCTGAAGGGGTGATAGAGCACGGAGTACCACAGGGATCGATTCTTGGTCCATTATTGTTCTCTGTCTTCATAAACGACCTTCCATTACATATATCTGACTCCAGTGTAACTTTCAGTCTTTTTGCAGACGA
>BTPG01000006.1:7941771-7944271 GCA_036245525.1 Semisulcospira habei
CGGCAGGTCATTCCGGGATTTTGCCTGGGCTGCCTATGGAACCCTACATACAGATTAGGATGGTAAATTCAGGCACTACACTGCAGCTGAACGCAGTGGGGCAATGCTGACGTCACAACTCTGACAATTTATTTACGACATAGCTGTAGCACTTCGTGCTATACAGGCCCTTCATGGTTATTATAAGAAACACCGAAGTTAGCAAAGCGCTTTTGTAGGCTCTGTCGAATCAATCCAACCGGCATGTCCAAAAACAGGGATCATAGATTACAATAGTAGGATAAATACATTAACTCAGTCGCGGCCAGCAGCATCCGGATGCGGCTGGCCGCCAATGAGTTAAACCACGGGTCTCTGGTGATTTTCAAGACTCAACTTGCTTTGGACACACAGTTCTGGCTCCTAAGCAGTACCTCGGAGCCAGAACCTGTATGCATGTCTCGGCTCGTGCTTCATCACCAGTAGTGGTTTGACATACATTACATAGGACCAACAAGACAATTTAATCAGCTTAAATAGCATCTGCTGGGACTCGCGTTAGTCTGTTTTTCTTGCAAGTCAAGTCAAGTCAATTAAAAAACTTTATTTATCCCGCAAAGGGGCAATTTCAGTCTGGACGGGAGCATATAAATATATATGTAGACATCAAGTACAGTGAAAAAAATGGACAAGACGGACATACACACACATACACTCAGGCACACAGGCACCCATGCACGCAGAATAAATAACTGTACTAATATTGACATCTATACTAATACTGACAACTATCACATAAACCTTACAAGAACAAAAGCTGGCACTTTCTATCCCCATCATGCTCGAGTACAGATCTCACAGCTGAATACATTTAATAGAAGTCTATTCCACTTTGTTCAAAAGAACAATAGCGGTGGGAATAAAAGAAAACTTCCTTCTGTTTGTCTTACAGCTGTGACACCTGTATTGGCGGGCTGAGGGCAGAGGCTTAAATGTTGTATTTAAAATATGGTCTTTTCGGCTAATAATGGTGATTGCCTTCTTCACTATCAGCTGGTCAAAAAAAAAAAAAAAGGCATGCGTGTGGTGTTATCATTTCCCATCTGTGAACGGGTTCTCCCATTCCGTCCTAACGAGCACTACACGGCCATGGTAGGTCACGGGTGGTGCCACAATAGCCTTTGGCGCCAAGCTATTCTGGCACCACACTTGAACTATCATGGTCAACCTGTTTCCTAAACTGTAATGATGGCTTCAGAAGGCAATTCCAAAATCTGGAAATTGCGACCTCAGGACTGGCTGTGTTAAATAATTATAATAATACCGGTTATTATATAGGCGCCTTACCGAATTCTGCGAATCGGCTCAAAGTGCAGCGGACTGCACCCATCACGCACGCTCACGTGACACACACGCATTCACTCTGAAGACAAACACAGTACAAGACAAACACAGGACATTCCCGTGGTGCGAAGGGTCAGCTCAGCTACTGAGGTTTCGGAAATTTGATCGATTGTATTTGAAATTTATAAAGTGGCCTGAGAACGGTACCACAGTGTAAGGGGTGGAAGAGCCGGAGTACCCGGAGAAAGAACCCCCGACCGTCCACCCGAATTAACGGCGACACTTACTACAGGAAAAAAGTCCGACGCCGGAACCGGGTATCGAACCTCGCACCTCTAGCATTTGTGGCAGGCGCCTTTACCACTGCGCCACGGCCCACATGATGAGAATCAATAAATATTGGAGCACAGTAAAATACCACAGAACTTTTCAGTCCGCTCCGACTCGCTGAGTTTTCTGTTGTAAAGTCATGTACGGACGAGTCATCAGTGGCGCGGGAACTCAGGCAGTAGGGTACGGGTAGATCGGGTGGAGAATAAAGGGTGAGGGTGTTGAGGGGGGAGGCAGGTATTCCTTGGCCGAACAAATACGAAACACGGTAAAACCAGGTATCATTTGACAAAATCATTTTACCCGACTTCGGGCCAGCCCCCCCCCCCCTTCCCCTCCCCTCCCCCCCCCCCCCACACACACCCTTTTCTGTCCCACCCTCTCAGCCTTCTCACCATTTTTTTTCTTGACGACAGCTCCAGGCCGGCCTGCTCAGCACTGAAGGCCATTTTATTCTTCAGGAAGCAGGTTGACCATGATGGTTCAAGGGTGGTGCCAGAATAGCTTGGCGCCTTCTAGGCGCCAAACCTTTCTGGCACCACCCTTGAAATATCGTGCAATAGCTTTCCCATGTAGTGCGCTAGGGCTAAAATGATACTGACCTCTACTTTGCGATAGTGCGTTTGTACTTTTGCGAGCAGTTGCGCAATTCTGCTCTGATTTCTACGTCATATTAAGCTGTAATTACAATTTACGGAAACATAAAAAAACATCATTTAAGGGTTAATACAAAATTAACCCCTCTAACCCGAACGCCCTGCAGCGGAAGACGGATCGACCATGATAATTAAAGGGTAGTGCCAGATTAGCTTGGCGCCATCAGGCGCCAAGCTAATCTGGCACTACC
>BTPG01000006.1:7949271-8034271 GCA_036245525.1 Semisulcospira habei
TTTCCATGTAGGCAAAAGGTTATCGGGCCAGAGTCGGCCGCACTAGACCCGCGCACAGTCGTGTAAGTGTAACCCACCTTCCGGCGCGGGCCCACTACAGCGTACAGTCGTGCTAGTGTAACTGTGATGAAACTCTATGCTCACGCATAGGGTTCACACAGAGGGTTTAAAGCTGAGAAACAGTCAAAAAACTCCGCCCCGCACGTGTTTTAAAAAAACTTTGCAGGACCCAGCGAGGGCCCTGTCTTCGTGAACGTTCGGCTAACTTCGGCAAACCGGTTTGCAACTGACTCAGTTGACTGAGTTTTCAACTGCGTTTGTCGTGCTGGCAAAACTCCCGTGAAAAAGACAGGCCACTTCCTGTTTGCAGCGAGTGGGCACCGCGATCACTGATCTAAACCAGCGATATTTTTACTGATATCAACAGTAGCAGACGACACTCGACCACCCGACGGACAGAGCAGGCCATTTGTGCCTTGCCTGGACGCACACTGGATATGGACCAGGCCGAGCTATCCGTAAGTTACACAGTACAGCCTGAAGCTTATATGATATCGGAAGGGTGAGGAAGGAGGGGTTATTTGTCGTTTAGTGTTTGTTGTTATATCTTTTCATCTGGAGTGGCCTACAGCAAATATTTTCTCCATACGAAGGGCAGCTACTAAAAATCAGCTTGACCCATGGCGACCTTGTATCTTTTGGCATCTATGTAAACAGTCGATTCTCTCTCTCTCTCTCTCTCTCTCTCTCTCTCTCTCTCTCTCTCTCTCTCTCTCTCTCTCTCTCTCTCTCTCTCTCTCTCTCTCTCATCCAATTTACTGTATTGGTTGTACATCACAATGCTTCTTTATTTATTTATATTAGCCTATATTGGACTGGAGGTACGTGTTGACAAAATTCGTTCACAACTACAAAGTGTCAGGAGTCATACTTACAGCATGTACAGCCGTACATTCTGCCATCATAGTCCCCAGCGCGTAAAATCCGTGGCTGTCGGTCAGTTTCAAAGTGTCACAGAATCGTCTGCTGTTGTCCGATCTGCTAATCGCGATGATTTCCGTGCAACAGGAAGTGGTCTGTCGTTTTCCGAGAGTTTTGCAAGCTCGGGATACGCAGTTGCCAACTCCGTCAACTGAGTTACGAACCGATTTGACCCACTTAGGGGCAGGGCCCAAGCTGGGTCCTGTAGTCTTTTTAAAACACGCGCTGGGCGGGTTTTTCTCATTGCACCTCAGCTTTAATACGGTACAGTTTTTGTTAGCGGTTTGTTTTGTGCCGATATTCCGTGAGGCACGAGACCCATTTGGAATCTTTAAGACACGGTTAGCACGGGAGAGTTTTAGTGAGTTGTAGGCGAGAGCTCAGTCTGTCAGAGGTCTAAATAAGTTAGTGCGGGCTTTACTGTCAGTGTGGGCAGACGTGTGTGAGATACCTTAGCCCGTATTCCAAGACTCTGAAACCTAGAATTCAGGTATGTTTCTATATGTATTATTGATAGTTGCTTAGTTAAAGACAGTATGTCTTGGTAAGAGTAATTCGGTTGTGTAGTGTTGACCGCTTTGGTTCAGTTATGTTGGTTTGGAATAAATTGAGGTAACCGGGGGTTCGTATGAAGTTATTTACCGAGATAGATAACTAAAGGAATGTGAGGGGTGTATGCCTAAGTCGTTATGAAGATAGTACGTGGTTAAGTATAGTCTTTTCCAGCGTATGGTATAACGTATAGCGAGAGTGTTAGGTTATAGTCTGTTTCAAGGTAGTGACAGATATGGGGGTGTTACAAAAGTAGTTCGGGCTATGAAGCACGTGTGTGTGTGTGTGTGTGAATGAACGTGTGAGTTATTTGTATCAGCCAGGTTACGTAATGTGTCTCATATTATCCAATATGTTGTGTGTTTAGCAAGTGTTACGATTTAGGACTTTATTATTGTTCAGAGTGCTTGTCGGAGGTTGGAGCGTCGGACGCCGAGGCGTCAGTCACCAGGGACCTAAGGCGAGGTCATCTCTCCATCTCTTCTCTCAGGAAGTGAGCGACCGGTGCCGAGACACTTGGGTCACAGCGAAGATACGATACGAGCTACGAGGACGTCCACGGTACGAGAGACGGGACGACTCGGGAGCGTACGAAGGACTTGCACGCCTAGACGTAAAAGGACTGAAGTAACCAGGCGAGAACACCAAACAGGTTGGAGTGTGAGATACTACTACCTAGCCTGGCTTTGATATTGTGTGTGTGCATGTGATGTTGAGATGCTGGTAGTGGGGAAGTGTGTATAGTTTGATAATCTTTTGAGCGTTTTATTGTTTACTTTTGTATAAAAGTTTACGTTAGAAAGAAAGCCCGTGAGTTGTGTTTTACCGCGTGAATGCACCCGTCTGAGTCAGTGGTGGTGTATACGTCTGTTGTGCGAGAGTCTGTACGTACGACTGGGGGCAAGTTTGCGTGCGGTACAGTAACACACCTTCCAGCGCGGGCCCACTACAGCGCACAGTCGTGCTAGTGTAATCCACCTTCCGGCGCGGGCCCACTACGGCAGAGTTCGGGGCCATGACCTTTTACGGACTGAACTTGCAGTGTATTGCCAGATCGATAACGTCATTATTTCTTGTGTACACATATTTTTTTTTTTTTTGTTATTTTATTTTGTTCATGCAAACGCGCATCAGGGGGGTGGGGTGAGGGGATGATTTACGTTCCGGCGGGGTTGCGAGGGGGGGGGGGTCCAGTATATTGTTTGGGGTATTGAACGTGAGACATTTGGAGCTCAGAGGCGAGAACTTGCTTTCCACTGAGAAAAATATCAAAGCGAAGGAGGGAGAGAGGTGTGGCGGTGAGCATCTCGCCCCTGACAGATAAACCAAACACGGGCGGCCCGGTCGGGGTATTTGTTTAGTTTTATTTGCTCGCATTCATTTCATTTTCGTAATTCTTTATTGTGCTGCACGTGCAGGTATTGTAAACCCTTAACTGCCGGGGCCAGGCGAATGCTACCCATATGCAAGAGACATAAATCCTCCGCAGGGGCTCATGAGGATTTATGTCTCTTGTTAATCCTGTGTTCTTTGTGCCCACGTTTGGTCTCGTGTCGTTTGTGTTCCATGCTTCACGCGAATGCACGTCAACGAGCAGTGGTTTTAGACTCGAAATCAGCAGTACAGGGTTAAAAATTAATAATATAATAATATATTTAATAATATTATATCATTCTTCTGTACACACTCGCTTTTAGCAATCTTGCGACAAAGTACTCATTAAT
Organism: Semisulcospira habei; assembly: GCA_036245525.1. Lineage (NCBI taxonomy): Eukaryota > Metazoa > Mollusca > Gastropoda > Semisulcospiridae > Semisulcospira > Semisulcospira habei. The sequence continues at coordinate 7,952,529 of BTPG01000006.1, forward strand.
TTCATCCATCCAAAGTGGCGCACCTCCTTCATCGTTAACACGAACAAGGAGTTGCCTCGCTTTGGATCAAAGCGATCTGCCTTGTTGACTGTGTGTGTGTGCGTTGTATAGGCCGTTGGACATCGGAGCGCCACATTCTTCAAGGTTTGCCCAAGGATACTTTGCGGCAAGACCTTTGTAAACATATCATTTTGAGTGACCTCTCTCAAAGGGTCACGCGGGGTTGACAGATGTGTGAAAACTGCTTACATTTTCAGAAAACATGGATTTTGCTGCTGCAGAAGACAGCCCTCGTCACCAAGGTCAAACATATGTAAATCGGTCATACACGAGATTACTCTTTTTATTCTTGTGCAAGGCACCTTAAACCAAAATTGGGCTGTTTCTGTCCTAATGCAGCTTCTTTTTCTTTTTCCGGTTGGCAAATGGAGCCTGGGATGGACCTGAGAGTGCAAGCTCATCGCAATACAAGGACAGTGATGACGAGGAGTTTGTTCCTGGCTCGAGCTCACAGGATTCAGACGGTGTGTCGCCATCAATCTCTGGGATCTCTGATACAGACAGTATTGTATTGACTATGTTTGATTTCGAAGTGTTCAGGGTGGGCGGTGTCAGTGAAGCAAGTACCAGCAAGGTGCAGTGTGCGTTAGGGGGTGAATTAGGGGGTGGCAATGAGAATGTGTACAGGCAGAAGGAACACGACTTCGGGGGTTGGGGAAAGAGCGCTTACAGAAGAAACAGGTGTGCACGTGTTGCTGAGAGAGAAAGGAAAGTACAAATGGGACAAGAAACATGCATGCAAATTGTGTATCTTACAAGATGTCCATGCAGATGAGGCAGAAGTTGCTAAAGTTTTGTCAATGAAAAAAGGGACAAAGCAAAGACGTCAAGCATGGATCAGACTACAAGATGAACGTTGCCGTTCTTAAAAAGAAATCAAGACTTTTGATTCCTAATTATCACACCAAAACTAGTAATTTAAACGACCTTCTCGCCTGTAGCCATTGCAAAGGGTTCTATCAAGAAAAAGCTGATCACTGTACACTCAAAACGTTGCTGTCAGAAACAAGGAGGGTTTCAGTTCGCTAAGAGAGATGAGGCGGCATGACGTGGGAGGATAATGCTTCCAATACCCTTAGACGTTAACTTTTCTTCTATCATAAGGTATTAGCCAGACAGAGAGATGATGAGATAAGCCGTCTCTTCAGAACTGACCCCTTCCTTCTTGAGTATGGAAAGAAATTATTTGACATCAGGGACATTGAAGAAACACGGCTGGACAAATCAACTCCAGGATGCGGGAGTTAGGGTGACTATTAAAGATTCTCAGAGTGAGGTCAGAAATGAAAATCGCAAGTTTAAATGCTGTGATCAATTCAGCTAGCTTTGATCATGTTGTACTGGCTGTAAAAGAGCTAGCATAATTTGATGAGGGCACACATCAGTTCAAAAAAGGCAATCTCGCAATGTGCATAGGCCATGCCTTGAAAAAAATGTTCACAGATCTATCCAAACAGCTTGGACATGGTTCAGATGACAGGTGGTGACAGGAGCTCTGATGCGCAGCCCAGCAGCCCAGTCGGTCGGGAAAATGACCATGAACAAACCCAAGCTGATCCCATCATGTGAAGATGTGAGTAAGGTCCAACAGCTTCTTGAGACAAAGATGGTTTCGGAAGATTATCCGACAGTGGTTAAAGCAACTCTTTGTGCTGTATCACTTTTCAACCGAAAACGAGGGGGAAAAGTTCTGAGAATGAAGGTATCAGACTTCCAGAATGATAAGATTGGATCGATCACCAATCAAGATATCTTGAAAGGTCTCACAGATGTTGAGTATAAAATGGTGAATCATTTTCAGCGAGTGGAAATCAGAGGCAAGTTTAATAGGAGTGTTCCCATTTTGCTGACTAAGAAGATGATAACTGTGGACAGAATCCTTCAAATAAGGCAATCAGTGCCAACTCTCCCTGGTTACCAGTACATATTTGCCACACCTTCTAGTTAGAGGCCTTACAGAGGCCATGATGTTCTGAAGGAACATGCGCTAGTAGCACAGGTGTAAAACCCAGCCATGTTCACATTTACTCAGTTACGGAAGCAGGTCGCAACTTTGGCTCAGTCAATGGCCATATCAGAGTTAGACCAGGATCAGCTGGCAGACTTCCTTGGTCATGATATTCGGATCCATCGCCATATCTACCGCCAACCTCAAGACGTCCTTCAAAAGGCAAAAGTGGCAAAGATTCTTCTGTCAGTTAACAATGGGATGACAGATTTTGAGAGTTACATTAGAGCTGAGCTGGGCGATGATGAGGAGATTGACTTTGACAATGAAGACACATCAGAAACTTGCAGAGAGGTCTCGGGGGAAAACAGCACATGTGAATGTAGCGTCAACAACACAGAAATCAATGAGCATGACAGAGAAAAGACGTCTAGAGCCTGATGACAATCTAGATAGCGTAGATGATGACAGTATTGCGTAAGCTCCTTTTCGAAAGAAAGCTAGATTTTCAAGGAAACCATGGGGGAAGCTGAAGAGAAAGCTGTTCAAATGCGTTTCAGTACACACCTTGTGAACGAACTTCATGGAAAGGCCGAGATAGAGCAAGCAATCGCAGAAGAGCCCGCACTTAGACATAGGCGCTGGACAAACATTAAGGATTACATCCGCAACAGACTGAAAAAGTTACCAAAGAAATGAATTGAGATTCTCCGAGAGAACACACTCGCGGCATTTTCGTTTTCATACGGATTTATTACAAGAGTGTTATTATTGGGCTGGTTTCAGCGTGTATAGCTTATTTTTATCTGATGGACGCCTGAATCATTTTGTATAATAATAATAATAATAATAATAATAATAATAATAATAATAATAATAATAATAATAATACTAATAATAATAATAATAATATAATAATAATAATAATAATAATAATGGTATTTATAATGCGCTTATCTTATAATTATAACTCTAAGCGTGCACTCACAACTCGTGCATGCATGCGCACTCTTTAGACAATGACTCACGTACCACAAATAGTGAAATACATTACGACAGTCAGCTTGGGGTGGGAAGTGTGGTGATATAGTGCTAGAACTGTTCAAAGAGGTGAGTTTTGAGGGCGGACTGGAAGGAGGAGAGAGAGTTTTTCTGACGGAGAGAGAGTTTTTTCTGACGGAGAGAGAGAGGGAGAGTGTTCCAGGTGAATGGACCGTAGACGGAGAAGGAGCGGGGACTGAAAGTGCTGAGTTTGGTGCGGGGGATGAGGAGGCGGAGAGGGTCGGAGGCGGAGCGAAGGGAGTGGAAAGGAGTGTAAGGGTGAAGTAAGATGGAGAGATAGGTAGGAGTGTAGTTCAGGGATTTGTAGCAGAGAGACAGAATCTTGTATTGGATGCATTGGGTGATGGGGAGCCAGTGAAGCAGGTTATACTGTATAACCATTAAATTTGCAAGAAACAAAATAGCTGCTGGGGATGAAAGACAATAATAAGATAAGAAAACCATTGACAACGTAAAGATTTATTACAAGAGTGTTTTTATGGGGTTGGTCCGCCTGGATCATTTTGTATACTGTATAACATTTAAAACTTTGCAAACAGAACAGTGGTTGGGGACGAAAGACAATAATATAAGAAAACCATTGTCAACATAAAGATTTATTACAAGAGTGTTATTATTTCAGTGTGTATAGCTTGTTTTTATCTGATGTACGCCTGTATCATTTTGGAAATGTCTATAACTGTAATGTCAGTGTTCTGTTTTGTCATTTTAACTCATTCTACCCCAAGACTGAAATCCCCAAATGTTGAAGTCGTCCTCTGAAGACTGCGTTGCAGTGCAGGACACAGATCGACCATGATAGTTCAAGGGTGATGCCAGAATAGCTTGGTGCCCATAGGCGCCAAGCTATTCTGGCATCGCACTTGAACTATCATGGTCGATCTTTATTTTGCTGTGGATTTTCGGGGGTAGAATAAGTTAAGTGATAGTTTCTTCGCCAGGGTCTTTTTCTATCTTTCATTTTTTTCCCACACTTTTTAACCCGCATCATACTGAGGCTAAAAGCTTCAAATTTGTACACTGTCAATATGCAAGCTACATTACAGTACTTACAGATGAGGACATAGACCAATGGCTTTAGTTCAGGGGTGGTGCCACAATAGCTTGGCACCTAGAGGCGCCAAACTATTCTGGCACTACCCTTGGACTATTTTGGTCACACTTGTTGCACAAACTCGTGTATTCCGAATGATAAGTGTTAATATTCAAAATGCTCTGTTGCTGTTTGTCTCAAACTCCAGAGTACATAAAAAGTCCTTTAATTTCTAGAATACATTATGTTGATTCTCACATAAATGACATGATAAACTGTTTTGCTTCAGAAGGACAAAACGTAGCAATGTTTAAAAGATTTCCTCTGTAAAAATCATAATCTAAAGGTTACGGGCCAGTGTTCATTCAATTTTGCTCCCTCTCTTGGCTTGACTTCGCGAACGATGATTTTATAGGAGTTGCCCACGACGTCTGCAGGCTTGTTCGTGGCTGCGGAGGCCAATCCGAGACAGGCAGGTTCGACCGCAGTGGCTGCAGGGGAAGGTATGGCCAGGGTTCTGAGCTGCGGCATCTCTGTTTTTTTCTCCTGAGCCGCTTGTCCTTAAGGCTAGCTCTGTGAGAGTCCTCAAAGGAGACAGCTGCCTTGTAAATGGTGGAGCGCCAGGTGTCACGGTCCGCAGCAAGCGAAGACCACTGGTGGTGGTCGATTTGGCAGGCACTAAGTGACTTCTTGAGACAGTCTTTGTATCTCTTCTTTGGTGCCCCTCTGTCTCGGTGTCCAGTAGCAAGCTCGCCGAACAGGGTGATCTTTGGTAGGCGATGATCCTCCATCCTGGAGACATGCCCCGCCCAGCGGAGCTGTGTCCGCAGCAGCAAAGACTCGATGCTCACAGTTTCAGCCTGTTCAAGGACCTCGACGTTGGTGACATAGTCACTCCAGTGAATGCCCAGGATGGTACGCAGGCAGCGCTGGTGGAAGCGTTCGAGGAGTCGTAGTTGGCTGCGGTAGAGGGCCCAGGACTCGGAACCATACAGCAGGGTGGTGAGGACCACAGCTCTGTACACGCTGATCTTGGTGCCTGTTTTCAGCTGTTGATTGTGCCACACCCGCTTGAAAAGTCGCCCGAAAGCGCTGTTTGCTTTTGCTAGCCTGCTGTCAAGCTCCTTGTCCAGCTTGGCGTCCGACGTGATAATGCAGCCAAGGTAGGTAAACTGGTGCACTGACTTTAGTTCAGACTCGCCAATGGTGATGTGAGGAGGGCGATACACTGTCTTGGGTGCCGGCTGATGGAGGACCTCTGTCTTTTTCAGACTGACCTCGAGTCCAAAGAGCTGGGCAGCATCTACGAAGCAAGACGTGATGCGCTGCAGGGCTCTCTCTGTGTGTGCAACGAGGGCAGCATCATCAGCAAAAAGCAGCTCACGAATCAGTTGGTCTAGGGTTTTTGTGTGGGCCTGCAGTCGTCTGAGGTTGAACAGGCTGCCATCGAGACGATACCTGATGTACACTGCATCGTCATCATCGAGGTCCACTGTGGCCTGCTTCAACATCATGCTAAAAAAGATGTTGAAGAGGGTCGGTGCCAGCACGCAGCCCTGCTTTACGCCGTTGAGAATAGGGAATGGTTCTGAGAGGTCATTGTTGAGTCTGACCTGGCCTTGCTGGTCCTCGTGTAGCTGGACAATCATGTTGAGGAACTTTGGGGGACAGCCAAGTCGCTCCAGGATCTGCCACATGCCTTGCCTGCTCACAGTGTCGAACGCTTTTGTTAGGTCGACAAATGTTACGTACAGCCCTTTGTTCTGCTCGCGGCACTTCTCCTGTAGCTGTCTCAGCACAAAGACCATATCGGTGGTGCTCCTGTTTGCTCTGAAGCCACACTGGCCCTCTGGGAGGTGGTCTTCAGCGATGGCAGGTACCAGCCGATTCAGGAGCAGCCTTGCAAGGATTTTCCCAGCAATGGACAGCAGGGCAATTCCCCGATAGTTGGAACAGTCAGACTTCTCGCCTTCGTTATCAATTTTGCTCCATACAATGTTAAAAATGTTAATGCATACATACACATTAAGTTGAAAAAAAATGCAAGTGAAAAAGAAGTATTCCATGAACTTGACCTTATTACAGACGCCTAATGTTGTGAAGACACTCATTTTCACTGTAATGCCAGTTTTTGTTCAAGAGGCATTCACTTTATTGGTAGAAACCCATTTTTTCTCAATCAAGTGACTCTGTTTCTAGAAAATGTCTATTCTATTTTAAGTTATAGAGTTTTGTTATAAGGTGAGTTCTAAACATTTGCATCAATTCCAGAGCCCTAGAATAAATAGAAATATGGGAACCCATTTGCACATAAAAATGGTAGGTAACCCACTCTGAGGCTTTTGTCTCCATGTGTGTGTGTGTGTGTGGTGTGTGTGTCTGTGTGTGTCTGTGTGACTGTGTGATTGTGACGGAAAGTAACTTCACACATGCACTATGATGCGCAACAAAACGAAAATGCCGCAGATTTCAGTGTGTGTGTCAATTATCGTACGCAAAACTGTCTCGCGATTCTGAGAAAAGACTTCCACGAAAAGATTTTTCGGATTGTGCAAAGTGTCGCTTTTACTGTATTACCAGTTATTGTTCTTAGGGGGGAGGGTGGGGGGAGGGGGTTGGTTGGGTGGGCGAGTGAGGATACTCTTAACCTCTTCAGTGCCAAGGACGTGCTCTGTTCATGCCAAAAGCAAGAGTGTCTCAGATTTATGCCAGAGATGCCTAAGGGTTAGTGATCGGTCCACAGACATGAGAATGTAGACAAAGAGAGCTAGAGAGACAGGCACATATATACACAGATGTGTTCATAGGGCTAATCCAACACAAGCACAGTGATATTATAGTACAAGAAATGTTGCGTGAATAAGTGAGCTGATGGTTCAGTAATTTATGGTTTTCTTTAATCAAAGTAACTAAAGGTTTTTTTATAGTCTGATTAAATTACATTCACAAACAACACACTGCAGTAATTATGTATATCGGATCCAAAATGTCAAGTTTACATGGTTGCATTTGACATGTTTACAGCACTATTTTCGCCACACTCAGGACGTTCTGCACACACCCAGCGCCAGATGGCAGCAGAATGTCCATAAGCATCGGGATCTATGGAAGTGGACAAGCACGCCCCTTCTTGGCACATGACCAAGGCCCACAAAATTAGTCAGCTGCCTGAGCAGCAGAAGGATAGTCCAGCCTCTGCCGGAGAGGGTGCGTCTGGTAGGAGGGTGCATAGAGGGCAGGGGAATGCCCCAATTACAAACTGGTAAGTGATTCTATGATCATCCTCATTTTATTGGCTCACGTGTGAAGCAAAAGTGAGTTTATGTTCTGAGCCACTGGTCGTCCGTCCGTCCGTCGTCCGTGGTAAACTGTAACGGTGGTATTTTCTCTGAGACTATTTAAGCCACATTCTTCAAGCTTGGCCCAAGAATACTTTGTGGCAAGACCTTTCTAAACATACCAATTTGAGTGACCTCCCACAAAGGGTCACGCGGGGTTTACAGATGTGAGAAAAATGCTTACATTTTCAGAAAACATGGATTTTGCTGCTGCAGAAGCCAGCCCTTGTCACCGAGGTCACACATATGTAAATCGGTCATACACGGGCTTACTCTTTTTATTCTTCTGAAAGGCCCCTTAAACCAAAAGTGTGCTATTTCTGTCCTAGTGCAGCTTTTCTGTTCTTTTTCCAATTGGCACATGGAGCCTGGGGTGGACCTGAGAGTGCAAGCTCATCGAAATACAAGGACAGTGATGACCAAGAGTTTGTTCCTGGCTCGAGTGCACAAGATTCAGACTGTGTGTCGCCATCCATCTCTGGGAACTCTGACGCAGACAATATTGTATTGATTTTGCTAGATTTCAAAGTGGCAGGTTCAGGGTTGGGAGGTGTCAGTGAAGCAAGTACCAGCAAGGTGCAGTGTGTGAAACCTGGTGATTTATGGGGTGGCAATGAGAATGTGAATAAGCAGAAGGAAAATGACGTTGGGGGTGGGGAAAGAGCGCTTACATAAGAAACAGGTGTGCACGTGTCACAGAGAGGGAAAGGAAAGTACAAATGGGACAATAAACATGCGTGCAAATTTTGTAGCAAGCTTGTCTTGAAGATGAGCACGCACTTACAACATGTCCATGCAGATAAGGCAGAAGTTGCTAAAGTTTTGTCAATGAAAAAAGGGACAAAGCAAAGACGTCAAGCATGGATCAGACTACGAGATGAGGGTGATTACATGCATAACATTGCCGTTCTTGAAAAGAAATCAGGATGTTTGATTCCTTAGTATCGCACCAAAAGTAGTAAGGTGGAAGACCTTCTCGCCTGCAGCCATTGCAAAGGGCTCTATCAACGAAAGCTAATCTCTGTACACTCGAAACACTGCTGTCAGAAACTAGGAGAGTTTCAGTTCGCCAAAAGAGGTGACGCAGCACGACGTGGGAGGCCAATGCTTCCAATACCTTTAGACGTTGACTCTTCTTTCTATCATAAGGTATTAGCCAGACAGAGAGATGATGAGATACGCTGTCTCATCACAACTGATCCCTTGCTTTTTGAGTATTGAAAGAGATTATTTGACCGCAGGGACATTGAAGAACACATGGCTGGACAAATCATTTCCAGGATGTGGGAGTTTGGGAGACCATTAAAGATTCTCAGAGTGATGTCATAAATGAAAATCGCAAGTTTGAATGCTGTGATCAATTCAGCTAGCTTTGGTTCAGATGACAAGTGGCGGCAGGAGCTCGCTGAGGCGGAGCGGTTTGACTCTGCCTTTACCAGGGACTGGTATGATTGTGTGTCAGCTACATCGGCTCAGTCGGTCGGGAAAGTGACCATGAACAAACCCAAGCTGATCCAAGCTTGTTTTTATCGGCTCAGTCGGTCGGGAAAGTGACCATGAACAAACCCAAGCTGATCCAAGCTTGTTTTTATCTGATGTACGCCTTGATAATTTTGCAAACTTCTGTAACATTTTATTACTTTAAAGTACACTTTGCATACTATGCATTCTTTCAAAGGTCACAGGAAGCATAAACTTTAGTTGAGTTGGTATACCTCGCCCTCTACCTAGGTTAAATGCACCAGCGGCGGCATTGTTGCTATTTTCGTCATGTGCACAAGAATTGCGCGCGCAGGTAGGCTTCTGCACTTGTCGTGTGGTCTCGTACGTTCACGCGGAAGATTGTGATCGAACTCGAAAAAAGGTTCATTTCCGGTTTTACTTTTAGCGCCTTTTACCTCCCGTAACACGCAAGATTTTTGTAGAGATGGCGGAGGTTTGTGTCATGCCCCTGAAACAAGTTCATTGTACTTGTAGTGCGCTCATCTCTCGAACTTCAACTATGACGGTGCTTTCAGCCGCAAACGACGCAAATGTCGCAAAATCACCACCGTTGAGGAAAAAAACCTCTTTTTTTTTTTCAAATCTGCCAAATCGCGTACTGTTTCGTAGTGTTAATAAGGGTGGATGCATTATTGCCAGATTCCATATGGGAAAGGGTTTATTCTTTATTGATGTTATTTTGCAACAATCAACCGACGGTCACGTGATTCGTTCGAGTTTGCCCATTACATGTGCAGAAAGCACACACTATAACCCGATCGGGTGCACATGACCGGTTCGAGCGACCGGTCTGGTGCGAAAATAGCAACAATGGCACCGCTGGTGCGTTTAACCTAGGCACAGGACGAGGTAAATCAACTCAGCTAAACTTTATTGTCGCACTTGCTAGAACTCAGTATATTTCTCCATTTTCTGAATAGATGCAAAGAAGTCGCTAAAACTCTTTATGTGCCGAAGGCAAGAACTAGTTTTCCTCATCACAAAAGTTTTCAGAAAAAGGTTTGACTGCTCTTGATTGTTTGATTTGAAGTGTTTACAAACAATTACTGTGTTTTTATATTTATGCACGTTTGATTTGATTAATAAAGGCTGAAATTTCAAGTGATTTCTTTTGTTGTCAGTTAATTAATTAATGTCAGTGTTCTGTCATTTTACGTGCTAGTTTCTTCCTCTGAGTCTTTTCCTATCTTTCGTATTTTCGACACTTTAAACTCCAGTCACTCTCATGCCCCCCCCCCCTCCCCTTTCCCCGACCTCAATCTCTCCTTCCCACCTGAGTGCGCCCCTGTTCTGACATCATCGCCCCTCTCGGCCAATTAATGGCTGACTAGAGTTTTTTTGCGTTTCTGAGTTGTCTTACTCCACCTAACCAGTATCTTGACACTACTGTTGTCATTCACAACAAAGCAGTCTCTAGTGAGTTGGTTGGTTAGTTCGGGGTTTAACGTCCACGGCACCGAAGTGATAATAGACGCCCTTACGGGCGGGTTATGGGAGACAGGGAAATTTATTCTATATGAAGTACGACCTGAACACTGATCAATTCAGGCGCACTGCAACTGTGCCACTTTGATTTACCAGGACCTTTCAACGGACATGCTATGTCTTTTTCCCCTGGATTGCGAGTCCAGCTATCGAGGCCGGGACGGGGACTCGAACCCACGACCCGGCGATTCCCTTCGCTCTCTTGCTCCGACGCTTAACCGCCTGAGCTATTTCGGACTCACGACTAGTGAGTTGTTTTCCAGGATCGAAGCCTGCACCCTCTTGGAAAAGATTGGATCGCCGAAGCAGTCAGAAGAACATAACCACTATCGCTCCCCAGAAGACAGTCCTTAGAGCTGCACAAATCAAGTTTTTGTTTAATCTGAAGAAGAAGTTGCGGGCTGACACAGTAACAATGCGATGCTGTTCTTCAGCGAATTGACCATACATCACACACGAGGTCTCTTTCATCACTATAACTCTCACCAGAATAATATTTCTAACAACCCAATACTATCGTTTATCGTTAATTACGCTTCATGGAGTATACTGACCTATACGTGCCGTATTTATCTCATAAAAAATGCGCGACCAAATACAGGCATAGTTCCCAAAACGTGTTCATTTTTAACGCGGTGCTACGTAACACCCACTTAATTTGTATTAGAATCATACATTTGAATAGAGGCGGTCATAAGAGAGATAAAACAACCCAACGTAAACTCAATCTCACGGATGAATTTATGTCTCTTCCCTCAGACAACGAAAGGATCAGGCCTCCTGTTGCATATGCTGCACAGCCAGCCTCTCCTGCCTCTCCTTGTTGCAGCCTGACGCCAGACCTCAGATCACCATAGGCTCTGGCCTGCGGACAAGGCGAGCTTTCGCCGCCACGACGTGCCAGAGTGCACAACTGAAACATATCAGTGCCTACACCATCTAACGACCCACCCACCAGCAGTCTTCAAAGGACTATTAAAAGGGGAAAAACTCCGCATCGCAAGAAACTGCTCCGGCTAACGCAGTTGAAAGAATTGAAGAAATCAACCTGTTCCATACCAAAGTGTAAACCACGCTAACCAACCTATCAGCTCAAATTCTCTCCATACCAAGGGAGACACTAATACAAGAGAAACCAGAAATGGAGGAAAAAGAAACAAACCAACTTTAACCCAGTCACCAAAGGTCTATCAAGAGCCACCAAAAAACACTGGTCTAGAATCATGAACGACCCGGAATGCAGGGAAATATTCGCGTCACCCCCTATGACTCAAAACTAAAATAATGAGGAATCAAGAAGTGAGTAAAATCACGGGAAACAACCTAAAAATAAGGCACATAAGCGTGCTACCACGATTACCTCCCCCACTGTGTCGACCCGAGGCGGAAAACCTCACCCAGCGAAGTAAACTAAGCTTCTCACCCTTTGTCAAATTAGACGAGGAACGAAAAAAAAAAAAAAAAAAAAAATGATTCTGCCCAAAAAGGTTGACACACATCTGACCCGTTCAGTAAATCGGGGCTAAATATAGAAGACTGAAACAACACTGCGGACCTTGGCCGTGTACCGGCTTTGAAAGCAAAAAGTCCTCGAAACACACCTCGTTTTTAAACACAAAAAAACTGACTGACTTGTTGTGGGAAAAAGAGTGTGTACGGCCGGCCGAAAAAAACAACAGGCCATTGCTTCAGATAGTGTGCGATGTGATACACTTTTTTTTTACAAACTTACAAAAAGTGGACACAGGTTTATAAAACGATTCGCGTATCTTGTTGCGCCTTTTTCCAAAGAGAAATGGAACACTGTATAGACGCCATAAGACATAATTAGTCAGAAACGATAATATCGGGTTGTTAGAACGTTCTCGCGTTAGTTATAGTGATAATACGGACTGTGTGTGTGTCATAATATGCATTCATTCATATATCAAATTAATCAGCAAGCTCCGATTTCAGAAATGTATATAACTCAAAACACCCAAAATGCAAGTTAAGACTGATTTCGTGAGAGAGGGTCACATATATGCTCAATTCACTAACCAACAGCACCGCATAGTTACTGTTGCTCAGACGCTGTTTTTCGCTTAATGTTGGGTTTACTAATTTGTAACTGATGACACTTTGGTGGTCGATTTGAACACATTGCCGTGTACTGTTCGATTCTAGAGTGTTAAGCGCTTCTATTCAGGCATTTGATTATATGGAATAAGTAACAGTTAATGTGTTCCGCCTCCTTCAGAACGGTCAAGTTTGTCCAGCCGATTTACTTTTTCAGGCCTCGTTCCTGATAGTAAAACTGCTACCTGTTTACTAATTATGTTAAAATCGCGAGAGAAAAAAATGATCATAGCTTACTGACTGTAGAATATGTTGAGATATTTAGTGATGTAAAGGTCTGTGTGCGTGATATATGGGAAAATGTTCGATCAGCCGCACCGCTCCGTTACTGTACGTCAGAGCATTGTGTACAGTGTGGGTAGTGTTATAAACTTATAACTGATGGCACTATAGAGGTCGATAAGGACAAAGCTCGTGTTGTTTAATTTTAGAGTGTTTGGCGCTTCTATCCATGTGTACGATTAAAATAAAACATTAAGCGGATGTGAACTAGCGTGCCGTTAAAAGTGAACACGTTTATAGAATTACTGGTGTAGTTGGTCGCGTCTCTTTCCTGAAATGAAATGAAATGAAATGAAATGAAACTTTATTTTCCAAGGATAAAAGAATAGGTGCGCAGACCTGTTTTCATTCTTGTCCTTGCTACACACTACAAAACAAAATAACGTACACACACACACACGCGCGCCGGTGTGCAATTGCCGCGTGCACAGGCTTGTGCCAGATTAGCTTGTAGCCTACAGGCGCCAAGCCAAGCCTGCACAACCCTCCACACACACACACACACACACACACACACACACACACACACACACTGACACACACATACACACACATCAGTATATCATGTATACATACATTCTTTCGCTTAAAACTATACTACAGCAAATATAAAAAGTATAAAGGATTTTGTACATAAAACCGCTATTGTTCTCATCATAAAAACCAACACGGCGGCTCACTCCAACAAACATAAACAGGCATACACACACACACACACACACACACACACACACACACACACACACACACACACGCACACACACACTCGCACACACACACACACACACACACACACACACACACACACACACACACACACACACACACACACACACGCGCGCGCGCGCGCGTGCGCAAGCACGTAGGGATGCGCGCGTGCACACACATACACTTGCACACACTGACACAGATAAACACACACATGCGATAGCGGCCTCCCCGCGCCACTAAACCGCGCACAGCTAGATGCTAGTCTGCCATGGAATTAGACTAGACTTGTATAGCGATCCCGCAACCACCGCGCGCGCGGGTCGACGCGAAGAAACCACAGCACTGCCACGCCTCGCGAGCGCCCAATGCTGTGTCTATCGACGGCATCCCGTCTGGCCAGCCGAGTCCATGGGGTCATGGATATTACATAATGCGGCTTGCTGGAATGCCAGCGGTATATTACATGCGTTCATAAATTTTTAATGTTAGAAGAGAATGCAGACTATCCGGGAAATGCCGCATAAGGCATGGAGTGCTACATGTAAAAATAAAAATAAAAATACAAAATAAAAGAAAAATTAAGTTTTGTCTAGATGTTTGAGCAGCTTGGTCTTGTAAGTTTTAAGCGATGGCGCGGCTCTAACATCCGCAGGAATGGAGTTCCATAACTTTGCACCAGAATAGGACAACGACGACCTATAAATGTCTAGTCGAGGCATCGGTACAACAAGATTGTTCCCTGGTGTTCGACTGGACCTCGTATGAGCAAAGTGGAACAAACTATTGAGATAGGCTGGTGTTTCTGAGAGGGTGATTTTGCGCATGAGCACCAACTTATTATACTTAAACTGTTTTTCAAGTGGCAAAATGTCTAACAGCTTGAACTTATTGTCAGTATTAATGACTTCTGAGGGTCTGTCAACAATAAGTTTAATGGCTCTTCTGTGGAGCGAGTTCAGACTTTTTAAATTAGCATCGCTACTACCGTCCCAAATAGATGAGGCATAATCCAAATGTGACTGAATATGGGCATAGTAGAAGAGTTTCCTTGTTGGCTCATCAGCAAAATGTCTCAATTTCGACAGGAGGAATACATTTTTAGATACTATTTTACACAGTTTAGTAATGTGGCCTTGCCAGCACAACTTGTCGTCTAAGTTGATTCCAAGCACGCGCTGTTCTCTGACTTGCTCCACAGGCTGGCCATTAAGTGTTAGTTGAAGGGGAGGGGGGTTCAACTGATGCTTTTGCCGTGTGGTAATCAGCATGCATTTGGTTTTAGTGGGATTAGGTATCATGGCGTTATTTCTGCACCATTCAGATACCTCATTTAAACTGTCTTGGAGAATCTTCACCATACATGTTACGTCTGATGACGAAACGTCCAGTGTTCCATCGTCTGCAAAAAGACTGAAAGTTACACTGGAGTCAGATATATGTAATGGAAGGTCGTTTATGAAGACAGAGAACAATAATGGACCAAGAATCGATCCCTGTGGTACTCCGTGCTCTATCACCCCTTCAGGTGAGTTTTTACCATTCACGTAGACATACTGCGTACGCCCATGCAGATATGACGTAAGGAAGGCAAGTGTGTCTGCGCTTAGTTGATAGACATTAAGTTTTTGAACTAAAGTTTCATGATTGACGAGGTCAAATGCTTTTGAAAGGTCCAAAAATACTGCTCCAGTCATTTGACTGCTATTTATGGCAGTAAGCCATCTATCAACAAGGTGTACCAATGCTGTGTGACAGGAGTGTTTCCGCCGAAAGCCAGATTGTAATGGATGTATGAGTTTGTGTTTTTCTAGAAAATGTTGTAAGTGTGTGTGAATGTGTCTTTCTATCGGTTTCGACAGTGTTGACAGTAGCGAAATGGGCCTGAACTTGTTAGGGTCGGCAAGGTCTTTCGTTTTAGGTAGTGGGATCACTTTGGCTGTTTTTAGAGAAGATGGAAATATCCCCTGCTTTATGCAAAGGTTGTATATATATGTCAAGGTATCTAAAATATACGGTAGGGCCATTTTCAGAACTGAGCTACTAATACCATCATGGCCAGACGTACGTTTGTTCTTTAAGTACGAGATGGATTTTCCCACGTCGTATATCGTTAACAGCGGAATGCTGAATGACGTGTCAGGGTCCAGCCGTTCTGCACAAAACGTCTTTAGCTTTTCGGACACAGCTGAAGACTGACCAGAATATGTATTTTTTAGCAACGTACTGGCAGCCGAGAGGAAATGCTGATTCAAGATATCAGCTGATAACTGTGTACATTGTGCGGTATTTTTGGACCTCGTAAAAGCATTGATCGCTCGCCACACAGATACGACATCTTTCTTTCCGTTCATAAGACGGTGAAAAAGTGACCTTTGAGCTTTCCTCACTAAATGTTTAACATGGTTTCTTTGCCTTCGATAAGCAATAAAATCCTTCTTTCTTTTATAGTCATCTCGGAGCTGCATGGCATCCTTGATTTCCTTACTTAACCAGGCGGGAAGCTGGGGGTTCTTCACCCGTTTCTCTCTGAATGGAGCGTGTTTATCGAGAACACCAAGGAACAATCCGTACCACTCAGACAAAGCATCGTTGGGGTCATTATGGTAGTACACTGTATCAAAGTGTGTGCTACTTAAATCACAAAGAAATGTTTCCTTGTTGAAGTGTTTAAGTGATCTGTATCTAATAGTCGTGTGCTGATGTTTTCGGAATGAATTATCCGCTTTTAATGCCAAGCAACAGCACACCGGGTAGTGATCGCTAATCCCTACCTGAAGCACGTCTACTGCCATCACCCTTGATTGAGTAGTTGTATATATGTGGTCTATAAGGGTGGAGGAAGTTGGACTAACACGAGTTGCTGTTTTAACTAGCTGCTTTAAACCAAACATAGACATGGTGCACTCCCAAGCAGGGTTATTCAAAAACATGTTAATATTGAAATCGCCTAGGATCAAAATTTCAGAGCTGGACTGTCTGACCTTATCCATCATGGCGATAAAGTCGTCGAACCATTGAAATGTTGATGCTGGGTTCCTGTAAATGTACCCGACCAGCACGGGGCTGGATTTGTTTGCCCTTAACTCAACCCAAATGCATTCTACGGTTTTTGACTCCAGGTCCCCACGCCTGCGAGTAATACCGCTAATTGAATTATGAATGTATACTGCAATACCCGTATGTCCCGGGTATTCAGCATCGCGGCGCAGTACAGTGAAGTCCTGGATAGAAACGGCCTCATCGCTGATGTTACGATTGAGACGCGATTCCGTTACACCAAACAAGTGAAATGGATTGGATTGACTCAAGAGCACACACAGATCGGGAACTTTGTTAGTTAAATGATAAACATTTAAATGGCCAATATGTAACTGGCGATCATACACCATGATTGCTAATGTATGTCAATACCAAAGAGTACAAATAAAAAAGCTTGTAAATGATACAAAGGCAAATAAGAGCTGAAATAATAAAACAAAGCAAAAGAATATCAGTCCGCTCTAACACACAGAATGTGGGAGGCAAGTGAAAAAAAAAAAAAAAAAGAGTTTCTTCTACGCATTCACTGATATAGACCACACTACCGGTCACTAACGGTCACTAACAGGGACTAATCCCTTTAGCAAACTTCAACAGTCAAAGCTAAACGACCCCGCTGCGCGATAGGGGAAATAAAGTCAGCGCTGCGAAAGGACACAGATATGATCGTAGTGTGAATATACGTAGAGCACTAGTAGAGAAAGTGTCACGGTGCACAAGTACTAGTGCTATAAGCGTCACAAATCGCACAGAGTGAGAAGATCGGTATTCACGAATACTGTCGGCAGAAGTCAAAAGGATGACAATGTTAATATTGGACCACGTGTAGTGGTTGAAGTTAAAAACAAATGAATACGTCTCTGCGGCGCAAACACAATAATTATGAGCAATGAGACGCAAGAAAATCAATTCGATATTGTTCAGTGTTAGCCTGGAAAGTAAAGCACAAAGTTATGTAAGGAAGAGTAACTGATGTTCTGGAAATGAGTCTAATACACACGCACGGGGTGGCTGTACTGTGCCCACGGTTCCTGCTGTGCGTATGGCGTGTATGTGAGCGGGGGGACGCTGAAAGGATACGTTGGTTGCGTCATGCCGCTGAAGTGTCCCCATGGTCCGGCCTCGCGATACTGTGGAAATGCGGCACTGTATGGTGGTAGTGGCGGTTGCTGCCACATAGGATACTGGCCCGGCATTTGTTGCTGATAGCTACATTGACTCTCTGCTGTACCACCAAATCTGGATTCGCTGTACTGTGATTCCAGACTTGGTGCTACAGCAGAGGACACTGACAGTCCACCTTGACTCTCCGGTGCAGCACCGAAGCTGGATGCACCACAGAGCGATTCCAGGTTGGGTGCTGCAGCGGACACTGACTGTCTGCCGGCTGCGACATTAGCGTAAGTGTTGGTGGTGCCAGCGTGTCCTTCACGTCGCTGACGGCGGTGACGGTCACCACCTGCAGGCTGGTTGTTGGGAGTGGTGACGTCAGTAGCTGGCCCTCCTCTCTTTATGTTGAGGGCCAGACTGATGGTGCCCTGGCGACTAGGATGGATGGGGTCACCGCGCCTGTAGAATTTTCTACGCGGCAACCCATCAACAGCAGTAAAGACCTGAGTGTTGTCTATCAGTGTGACACCCAGCTTTCTGCACACATGGAACAGGTTACTGTTGGAGGCGGTGATGGCCCTATACAGCTGGTGTCTACTGTCGGTCGGCAGGATGGAGGATGCCTGCAGACGAGCGCCGGGAAATACCCGCCTGCATTCCCGGACGAGCTGTTCCCACACAGCGCTGGTCACTTCCTTCTGTTTGCAATCGTTGATCCCCACGTGGAAGGTCACCAGTGCCACCGCTGTGTGGGACGCGTGTTGTCGCTGGAGCCAGTTTAGCAGGTGGACAGTCCGCAGGCCAGAGACAGATAATACGTCTACTTTTTCTATAGGGTAGGTGGGCATCTTCTCTGCCTTGATGTTGCGAACAACAGAGTCTCCAATGACCAGCGTGGTGGTGTCACTCTGCACTGAATGTCGCGGTATTTGCTCATCTGGAGACATTTTGTTATTACGCTGCTGCTGGCTGCTGGCGTGGTCATACCCGTTGTTGACCTCAGGCAGGCCGCCGGTAATCCGTACTGGTATGAGTCGCTCTGGGCTCTTCTCGGCTGCACTCACAGCCTGTACCGTGGCCAGTTCTTGCAGAACGGGTGGAGGGGAGGGGTGACAGGGAGCAGCGATTGCGCTGCCCGTTACCTGGCGCGGAGACGCACAGATATCAACATTGGCAGACAGGTCAGTTTGAGTGTTACCACTCATGGCAACGTCTGAGTTGTTGGACGCAGTGGCTGATTTCTTTTTCAACTGTTTTTGAATTTCCCTCAGGCGCTGCTTGTGGCTCTGTTTGGCGGAGGATAGCTGGTTGACAGTGCCGTCTGTGGCGTGTTGAGCTGTCTCCACACCAGTTATCCTGTCGTCCAGGCCGGACAACACTTCGCCCACACTTTTCTCCGTAACCTGTAGATCTCTGGCTCTCTTGACCGCCTCGTCACGGAGCTGACTCTCGAGCTGATCAATCCTGGCTAGGGCTGCTGAAAGTCCTTTGAACAGTGTACTGACGTCAGCGCGAAGGTCCGTGATGAGGTTACAAGCACTTTTGAGTTGTGCTCGCAGAGTATCAGGGTCAGTGGTGTCCTCGTGAGGACAGGTAGTCCCGAGGGCCGTGGTGGGTGCGGCCTCTGTATTACGTAATCCCAGTCCCGGAGACGCGGGACTGGCGTTCGTGTTTGGTCGGGTTGGGGGAAGGGGCGTGGCAGTGGACATTACCCCATCAACTGTTGCCGCAACAAGTGAAAAATCAGTGCGGGCGTTCTGAAGTGGCTGGCCAGTAGATGTGATGATGGGATTAGTCGGGGATGAGTGGTCGGATAGAAGGGGCGTCGGTTGATAATCCCCCGGAGACGCGGGACTGGCGTTCGTGTTTGGTCGGGTTGGGGGAAGGGGCGTGGCAGTGGACATTACACCATCAACTGTTGCCGCAACAAGTGAAAAATCAGTGCGGGCGTTCTGAAGTGGCTGGCCAGTAGATGTGGTGATGGGATTAGTCGGGGATGAGTGGTCGGATAGAAGGGGCGTCGGTTGATAATCCCCTGTGATTGACGACTCTGCCGGCTGCACAAGAAGAGAGACTTCTTTGTTGTCCGAGGGAGTGGAGAGGGTAGGCGTGATGGGGGTGTCTGCTAGGGAGACAGCCAACAGCAGGCCCCGTGAGGAGTTGGAAGGGGTGGCGGGTGAGGTGACGATACTTTCTGTAACGTCAGGGTCAGATGCAAGATGGTTGCTGGTGACGGGGACATTGTCTGTAGGGTCCGCTGTACCGGCCAGGAGCTGTTGTACATAATCACAAAGGGCCCGGTACTCCGATCTCACCCACAGACCCTTTCTCTTCCCCTGAATCATGCAGGTGCCACCGGTTGTCCGCCTCTTTCTAAAGTACACGGTGATGACGATAAGTTTGTTTTCGTGTGTGTGTACTGGCCCTTCATATATCTTAACTATTGTCTTGGCCAGGTGATCAGGGACCGGGGTGTGGGGAGAGAGGTAGCCATCAAGGGTGACAGCTTCATTGTCATAGTTGAAATCTTCCCATAACACATTGTGGACTCCTGCAGTGTGTTTGGGCAGAAGCTGCATGTATCTCACATACACGGCATTCCTCCACGTCTTGAGAATGCTGAGGGCATTAGCACCTTTACATTCAAATCTTGTTTGGAGTTTGTCTAAGGTGTCTCTCAGTACTGGGTCACGGGGGATGGTGGGAGTGGAAGGGGGTTGGTGTACAATGGCTATAGTTGTCATGGTTTCAGATAGGAACAGACATGTGATTTAGAGTGGGGCGGGAGACGAGGATGGGTAGGCAGGTGTCACTGACGAAATGTGGTTTATAGTTGGGGGTGGGGGGGGGGGCAGTGGAGGGTGGCTACGCAGGAGAGGGAGGGCGTGCAGAGGCAAGAGGCAGAGCGTGGGTAGGGGGGAGGAGGCGCCAGGAAAATGGAGCAGGGGTAGTGATGGGTGTGTGTGGGAGGGGGGGTGGGTGAGGTAATGGAATGTGAGTAAGCCGAGGAGAGGGAGGGCGTGCAGAGGGTGGGTAGGGTGGAGAAGAGTGGCCAGAAACACGGGGAGGGGGTGGGGAGGGGGAGGGAATGGAGGGTGGGTAAGCAGGAGAGGGCGGGCGTGACGAGGGTGGGTGGGGTAGAGGTGCCAGGAACAGGGGGGCGAGGTGGGGATGGGGGCGTAAGTCAAGTGTGGGGTTCTAGCTGGCATGGATTGATGACGTACGATGCCGGACCTGCCAAGCTGATCCTAGGAAGATAAGGCTGGAACTGTTTACATGGGCGCGGGTCAGGCGTGACCGCCGACAGCGCCGCCTTGTGTAAACACATCTGGCAGCAGTTTCGTGGCAAAGACAGCAGTCTTAGTATGGTGTAGTCTGACTAGTCTATAATATATAGCGTACGGGCTGAAGGAACGTTAAGAAAAAGCATGTTTTTTTACTCACAATAAACACGGTATGGTGAGATAGTATGCAAGTCCACTCTCCGTTGCAGTATGCATTTGAAGTCCAGGACAAAGAAATTAGTTGCAGTAAACAGCACGTTACAGTCCAGTATAATGAACCACAATGGAAGATGTGAAATAGTTCCAAAATACCACACACAAGAACTTGAAAACACCACACGATTAATTCACCACTGAATTAAATCACAAAATATCCAGATATGCAATGAGATCACAAACTGTGTGCGCAATTAGAAAACAAAACGTCCGAGTAACGTAGAATAGTAGAACACAATACAATCCATGAAACTGATATCTCGTCTGCTTGACTGTTCAGCGGAGAGATCGGAAAAGTCGACCGCTTCCTCCGGCGGTCGCGGAGAGAGAGAGCGAGAGAGAGAGAGAGAGAGAGAGAGAGTCTGCAGCCACTGGCAAACAAGACCATGTTACGCTACAGTTGAGTGGGCCCTGAGACAAATGCAGCACTCTATCGACTCCATTAGGCATAATTAAAAACGATAATGTGGGGTTATTTGAACGTTCTGGTTAAATCGGACTTTGTGTATGATTTATACTAAAATCATCGCCTAACGGCACCGCATATTTAATTTTTCTCCGGTCACTGTTTTATGCAATCGGTGGGGTTACAAACATGTAACTGATGACACTTTAGTGATCGGTGGCCACGGTTACAAACATGTAACTGATGACACTTTAGTGATCGGTTTGGTCACATTGTCTTCTACTGTTCGATTCTAATTTGTTTAGCGCTTCTATTATTTTATGCAATTTATAATATAGAACAAGTTAAAGTTGATGTGTTCCTCCGCCTTCAAAACGGACAAGTTTGTCAAAACGAGTCTGAAAAAAATGAAGCATAATAGTGATTAACAGGTCATGGGGAATATGTCCTGATTTGTCCAATCACCCTAACAATTGGCGAAAGGGAAACAGCTTGGAAGAGTACAGCGTAAAACAGTGTTATTAATGAGGCAAGGTGCTGCATACGTCTCAAAATCACCTGCACCTGCAACTGTAAATTATAAATTAATGCAAAACATAAATGGGGATGATAATATCATACTGCATGACATACTACACGGTACACTAGGAACTATTTTAAGTACAACACATGGGGTGTGTGTGTGTGTGTGTGTGTGTGTGTGTGTGTGTGTGTGTGTGTGTGTGTGTGTGTGTGTGTGTGTGTGTGTGTTGTGTGTGTTGTGTGTGTTGTGTGTGTGTGTGTGACAAAAATTGCACAGAGATACACAGACAAAGCAAGTGCACACCGGTACAGACTGTATGCACATAAAATTCAAAATTACCAAAGCCCGGCAAGAACAATAGGTGAGCTCAGGTTACATTAAGTCAACAAATTAACTGTACAACCTGTCGTACATTTCTAACTTTTCTTGGTTAGTTGAAATAGATGCAACTGTATAGTATACAGGGGTAGTATACAGTGAGAACCGAATGTGTACACTAATTGCACCTCGTGTACCATTTCGGGTACTCTGTGCAGACCACTCTACACATTAAAAATTTAAAAAGACAGAAAAAACATTACTGTGTTATAATTCAGAATCACTGTTACTACAGAAATTATAATTCTCATCCAACTACACTTTTAAAAAAGTCTGTAAGGCGCAACTGTCAGGATCATTTGAAAATGGATTCCTGGTATGACAATGGATTCACGGTACATATGTAACATTTACACACATTAAACACATTAGTGAAAGGGAGTACTAACCTGACAGGTATTGAGTCTTGGCAGACTGATTTCTGTGAGGTCATTGGCGAAATAAATCTGAAAGAAAATCATGTGACATTGTCAGCTGTACACATGCAGACCTACAACTACACACACACACACACACACACACACACACACACACACACACACACACACACACACACACACACACACACACACACACACACCATGTGATCAATAAACGGCATGCTCATAATTGTAAACTGTGAATACTTTTGAACAAGAATAAACTGTATTTCCTGAAGCCGGCCAGTCTCCACAAGGCTGCGTGGCCAGTACGACATTTTTCTTGCTCGGGTTCAACGAGCTAGCTGAACAATTATTTATGGATGGAAAACATGGCATACAGTTGTGGTCAGAACTAGCGGAATTGTTTGTTTTACTTTTTGCTGACGATTTGGTGTTACTTTCATGTTCACCATCTGGTCTACAAAATCAGATTAATTGTCTTGTTAGTACTTGTAAACTAGACCTGCAATTCAACTGTGACAAAATTAAAGTCATGGTCTTCAGGAAATGTGGTTTCCTGAGCAGATGTGAAAAATGTATTTTGGGAAGCGAACAACTTGAAGTAATAAACAGTTACGTTTATTTAGGTTTTACTTTCACAACCACAATGAGTATCTTCCAGAGCGCAAAACAGCTAGCCGTTACAATGAGTACCTTCCAGAGCGCAAAACAGCTAGCCGTTACAATGAGTACCTTCCAGAGCGCAAACAGCTAGCCGTTAAGGGAAAGAGTGACCGCCGATATTATCAGAGCCCTTCGGCGCATTGATGGTATGACAAAAGAAACTTTTTTCAAACTCTTTGATTCAGTCTTACAACCATCACTCTTGTATGCTTCTGAAATATGGGGCCTCCTCCACGACAATAGTCCCACTGAGAAACTGTACGCCTGTAAACAGTTTCTTTCTGTTCCTATCCGAACCCCCACTGACATGGTATACGGCGAGCTTGGAAGGTACCCACTGTTGGCGAATTGTTGTATGAAAACTATACGTTTTTGGCGAACCCCCACTGACATGGTATACGGCGAGCTTGGAAGGTACCCACTGTTGGCGAATTGTTGTATGAAAACTATACGTTTTTGGCTTAAGATTATTAAGATGGATACCGATCGTATACCAAAGCAAGCATATCTGTTGCTGTCACATTTAGATAACAAAGAAAAATTAAATTGGGTATCAAAAGTACGAGCCACCCTAGAGAATACAGGATTTAACTTTGTTTGGATGAACCAAGGAGTAGGGAATGGAAGGCGCTTTTTGTCTGAGTTTAAACAGAGGCTTGTCGATGTTGTCCGTCAAGAATGGTTCGCGCCGGCCTCAGGGACAGTCAGCGTTTTCGGCTGTACAGAACGTATAAGTTCACTCTGTAGCTTGAATCGTATTTTAAAGATATTCAAATAAACTGTTTCAGAGATGCCCTGGTGCGCTTTAGGCTCGGAGTAAGTGATATGCAGACACACAGGAATCGTTTTATTCGAAGCGTTACTGATGGAATAAACGACTGTCCTTTTTGCCAACAAACTATCGAAGACGAAGCTCACGTTGTGTTTCACTGTCCGAAGTATAGAGACTTGCGTCCGGATTTTTTTTTTTCTTGCAACTGTAGATAACAACCGTGAATGTGTTTTACTCACTCAGTTGTTATCCTGTGAAAATGCATCTAGAACGAGACAGTTCGCATGGTTTCTTTTTAAACAGTGTTTCGAGAGACGAAAAAGAGAAACAACGATATGTTCCAATGATTGATTGTACTTCTGTGCCACGTGATACTGTCTGTTTATGAAAAGTGTCATTTCAGCTTAGAATGTCAATATACCCTAGGTTATGTTCTTGTGGTATTGAATTGATATATGTATACGCTCTCCATATAAAAATGTCAGAAGTGCCAACATCAACATCAATAAAACTCTTGACTTGACTTGACTTGAAAGGTTGATGTGGTTACTGAATGCTGTTACGTACTTCGTACTGTACTAGAAAGCGTTTGTACATGCCTACTCACTGGCATGCGCTCAACTGCCACAACCGGTAACTTTCCAACATCACGCCTCGTGTGTATATATATTGTCATTACGGTGACACATTTGTAGTGTGTAACGAACACCTGTGGTTCACTGCACGTCTCGTGTCAGTTTCCGATCGGCTCAACACACGAGCGTGACTGAATGTGTCGAATCAAGAGAATATAAACGTCGACGTAGCGTACACAGGTCATATACAAAATGTTCGGAATGATGCTTGATTTCGCCTGCGTCGGTCTCACTCTCACCGGTCAGGAACTTGATTTTTTCCTCTCCTCGAATAGATCTTGCCTCATGACTCGGCACTGATCTCGCACCAGCCCTGTCAATCTGGCGCAGTATTTCAAATCTCTGATGCTACTACTAACTTCCGTTTGCTAGGTTCTGTATCAGTCACCAAGCTGATTTCTTGCAAGGAATGTCATTCTAGTTGTACAATCACTTTTGAAGGTACACCGCCAAACTAGCGTCTGTTCGACTGACAGAATCACTGTGATGTCCCATATTTTTTATTCAATGCGCATGTCTGTAGCAGCCCGCAAAACTATCACCGTGGTGTCGTCTGCTGCCAATCTATTTTAAACGAGGATGATTAGGCGTCGAGACGAACTAGGTTTTTGTACAGTGTTCAGATGTCACGTTGTCTGGAGGGAAATGAGTACCTGTTGCAGTGTTCAAATGGACTTAGTCTGTAATAAAAGACCACATTACACGGCTGTTTCAAGCAGTTCCTCGAGGAAGTATAGGGCCTTCAATTTTGTTGCGACTCTAAACAACTAATAGTGACATTAAATTGAGCTCCGAGTATATAAGTGTACATAATTATGTAAATGACATACAAGCACTGTATTTTTTTATATATTTTTTTAACCACTGTCTTGCACGTTAATGTATAACATTTCCCCCATCATTGAGAAAGTAAATAAATAAATAAATAAATAAACAGTAAATAAATAAATAAATAAATAATAATAACTATTATATGTTTTTTACAAATGAATAATTTATCAAATGATTACCATGATTTCAAATGATTTTTATATTACACTAAATTACAGATAAATAACGCACGAAAAGAAAAAAGCCCCAGCTGTTAATGGCAATAACCTATATATATATATATATATATATATATATATATATATATATATATATATATATATATATATATATATATATATATATATATATATATATATATATATATATATATATATATATATAACTATATACATAAGTCTATTACTATTAAGTATTATCGTATTATGACATGCTATATTTTATCTGTCCGTTATAGACCCTTTGGCTCACAATATACGCCAATAGAGAGTGGCTGCTCTCTTCATGTGCGTATCTAAAAACCTGCGCGGATTCACGCAACATTTTAATTGTTGTTTAAATATTTATTTAACTATTGCAGTCTATACATATCACAAAATAAAACATTTCATTATCATTTGTCATAGTGTATATCTTTTAACTCCTTCTACCCCAGACACACCACAGCAAGATAAGGATCGACTATGATAGTTCAAGGGTGATGCCAGAATAGCTTGGCGCCCATGGGCGCCAAGCTATTCTGGCATCACCCTTGAACTATCATGGTCGCTCTGTGTCCTGCACTGCAATGCAGTCTTCAGAGGACAATGGCAAAATTTAAGGAAATCGGTGTTGGGGTAGACTGAGTTAAGTAGATTTAATAAACAAACAAACAAACAAACGTATCTACAGTGGTTGTGGGTAAACAGACGCTGATACATATAGTTTCGTTTTGGGAGCTGAATAATCTCCAGAACAAACAGACTCACAGAGCCGAACATCGTATTCTTTTTCAGTCGAGGTCTCTGCAGTCAGAAGCACTGCTTGGCTTCGTGTGTTTTAGCCTGTGCGCATGTGTAATGTTTGCAACAAATAACAACAACAAAAAAAAAAAAACCTGAGAGACACTTGCAGAGTTGAAAGGCTGAATAAATGTTAATGGCGGCCACTGAATTTGTTATCTGCTTCATTCGTAGTGTTCTTTTTTTAGGCGTTTGACGCCACTTTATTGCCTTTATATTTTAACGATGTCGTGTAGATAGTGATACATGAATTGTTTTTATCTGTCAATACGTGCATGCGTTATTTTATAATGTCTCACCTGATTCGCAGCTGATCGATCCGTTGTCTTTGGTTATATCGGGCGACAAATGGCGCGATCACTCAGTTGGATTCACAGCTGCTCGATTGTTGTCTTTGGTTGTGTCAGGCCACAAATGGCGCGATCACTCATTTGGATTCACAGCTGCTCGATTGTTGTCTTTGGTTGTGTCAGGCCACAAATGGCGCGATCACTCATTTGGATTCACAGCTGCTCGATTGTTGTCTTTGGTTGTGTCAGGCCACAAATGGCGCGATCATTTGATTGGATCGTCACTGTGCGCATGGTTATATAAACACTGGGCATACACGAGCGGCCCGAGCAGAACAGACACGTTACGTACACTGATGTATGTAAGTACAGCCAAGTTTCAGTTGATAATAAAGTATATCGAGGGTTCCACGCCTAAGGGCCGTAAATCGGCATTTTGTGATTTTTATATCGATGACTCTGAAACCGTTATTGACGGTAGATTCACCCTGTGATATCGATATTTCAATCCGTCACATAAATAAGGTGTTATTGACGAGAACTTAAATCAATTAACGCTTTTGGGCGAGACAGCTGCATGCCAGACAGCGGCGTCTCGACATACCGGGGCAGTGTATAAAACGCTCACTACTACCAGTGGTGGCGGCGTAAAGGCGGCGTTCTTGGTGAGCCTGGGTCCACCGCGCGCGTGTTTACATTCAGGCACTCGGTGCATCGTGCATGCCGGAGAGCCGTAACTCCAGCTACCATTATTAAGCAGGCAGAAGTCTGAAGAAAGCACACTGATTTCGAAAGCTTAAAGACGGTAGATGCCGTTACAATCGTCCAGCTGGCAAAGAAACAATAAAAGTGTCTGCTAAAAGGACAGCATGATGACAGTACCATGCCTGGCTAGCACTCATTTTACAGACATGACATTAAACAACAAAGATAACTGACGATTTCCGACACTGTGTTTGACCCTGGACTAGTATGAAAAAGAGTATAATTTGGCAAGTCAACAAATCCATACACGTATATTGGTTAACAAAATCAATGCTGGCTCATTAGTACGTACATACATGCATCAAAGAATATGACAGGAAGCAAACCTACAAGTCCACAAAAGATATCGTAGTGTGAAAATAACGAAAGAACAAATGTGCCACACTAGAGACATGTATACAGATCAGTATCTATGCCGGCCCCTGACCAGAAACTGAATGGAAACGTTCCCATAGGGTGCGAGACATTACTAACAGGCCCGCACAGTTTCAAAATGATGGATGTAACTTGTTTGTAAGAGATCAAGAACAAATTCAGTTTTCTCACAGCCTGTGGCACCACAAAACAAGCCACAGTGTGGGTCGAGTGTCAGCAAGTTCATTTTTAAACAGAATATAATTTTAATACACGTGACCACTTAGTCAGCTTTTTTGAATATTCAGTTGAGCATCATAAATCAGATATAGATGTATAGATATATAACTACTGGATCCATTTTAATTTGCTTACAAAAACCATAGGGGTGTGGAGGATGCATGCCTTACTCTGTACAATCTTGTATTTCAACATCTTGAGAAATCAAAAGCACATGTGAGAATTCTTTTTATTGACTTTTCTAATGCTCTTAATACTGTTGCACCACTGATGCTTTTGCAGCGTATGATGGACTTTAATGTGAACACAAACATTATTCTGTGGGTGCGAGACTTTTTGAAGGACAGACCACAACGTGTAAATGTACACGTCAGTCTGTCTGACCAAATGGTGCTTAATTCAGGCTGCCCTCAAGGTTGTGTCCTCTCTCCGACATTGTTTTCTATATACACAGACCATATGCGTTGTCACACTGCCACTTCTCGTCTCTTAAAGTTCTCAGACGACATGGCCCTTGTACGCCTACTCCAAAAAGAAGACTTGAAATGAATGTACAGAAAACCAAGGAACTCGTCATTGATGACAGGAAAGTTGATGACATTTTTTATACCTGTCACAATTAATAATCACCCTGTAGCGGTGGTAACTGAATTTAAATACCTTGGCACAGTCATGGATAGTGGGTTCACTGGAAACATCGATCTGATTGTGAAAAAAGCAAACCAGCGTCTGTACCTTCTTAGGAAACTGAGAAGTTTTGATGTCAGTTCCAGGGTTTTAGAATCCATTTATAGAAGCCTGATCGAAAGCATACTGACTTTTAACATCAGTGCTTAGTATGGCAACCTCAGTATGAAAAACAGGGGCAGACTGTCACGTATCGTCAGAACAGCTGAGAAGATCATTGGCCTAGGACAGTACCCAGTAGATGATCTGTACCATAGAGCTGTCCGAAGGATAGCTGCTAGCATTGTCAATGATCCTCGTCACCCACTATCTGATCAGTTTCAAATGCTACCATCAGGCAGACGTTTCAACATGCCACTTGCCAAAAAGAAGGCTTTTAAGAAGTCTTTTATTCCAACTGCTGTCTCGATTTTGAACTCTCGTTTATAACGCAGCTATAAGTATGATCTACTTAACATTACCTGCCATCTTGTGACAGATTGCTTGTGATAGATTGCTGCAATGATAATTTTTCATGATATGTTCTTGTAGCGTTTGTTAATGTCTTATACTGGTGTTTCATGACAAGCCGAAAGGCAAATTTCTGTCGTGCCTTGACTCGAACAGACAATAAAGTTGTATTGTATTGTATTGTATTGTATTGTATTGTATTGTATTGTATTGTATTGCATTGTATTTATGGCTCCGGCCGTTTCAGTCTTTTTTATATCTGGAGTGTAATCCCGTCACTGCCGTTTTCGACTGTACTACCTGACCCGTGTAGGTAATCATCATCTGTACTACGCAGGTCCAGCCAGAATGTATACTTGTGTGTCAGGTATTGGCCGATTCTTACGTCATACAGATGTAGATCTTTGCTTGCCATGTTTGCAGGTTTTTCTCTCAGTCTTGCACCAGACCATTTTATTATCTCGTCATAGTGCTGGTAAGGCAGCATATCTGAAGCATACACTTGATTTGGATGCCCTTTGATTGTACAGGATAAATGTGTAATCATTGGATTGTAGAATTTTTCTGACTCCCTTTTGTATGGACTTCCTGGTTCAATGAACAACATAAGGATGCCTTTCAGTGACCAGGCAGGTGTGTTCAAGTTGATGTTCCACATTGGATCACCTTTGTCTTTGTGCATTAAACTGTGTCTTATCACACGGTCATAATAAATCGGCAGTCTTGACTAGTACCGATTTTGAATGAGAGTAGCTAGATGAGCATGTGTAACAATTTCATATTCCAAAGAGATGTTAGAGATCTTGTATGCTGCATTGAGATCCGATGATCTAATAACTTTGGAGTAGTCATTGAAGGTTAGTTCAAAACTCATGCGGTCATTCAGTGCTCCCTGATAATAATGCAAATGCGGAGTTAGGATTTCGAATTCAAGTGAAATGTAAAACCTACTTCCGTAAGTTTCTGCCAATATAACGTCCTTGATTGCAGTGGTTGATTTATCTTGTGCATCGATTCTGAGTTTGGCAACGCTGTCTGACTGTATGCCTTGGTAAACACGGTCTTCTCGTTCTTCTGGAGTGAGCCACAGATCTTTGTAGCAGTAGAACACATCAGCATCATCCAGACTAAACATTTCTTGTCCTTCAAGTTTAACTTTAATATTTCTAACAATAGCTTTACCCAGGTTGTCAACTAGTGTTCTGTTTGCATCTGATTCTGACGAAAGTTCAATATTAAATGCAAGGCGTGCAGTGCCAGGAACAATAACATGACCCATAACAGTTTGAGCTGAGTGGTCAAAGACCCGTAGGTTTCTCTAGGAAAAAGGGCCCTTTGTCATGTTTCTAAAGGCCTACCGCCCCCCCCCCCTTCCCCCCCCCCCCCCCCGACTTCACTCACACACACACACACACACACACACACACACACACACACACACACACACACACACACACACACACACACCAATATTTCAACATTTGGTAAGAAGGTGTTCAAACAGATACTTGGCCATCACTGGCCCATTCAGTTCCAGAAATGACTCATTGGATTTGTACTCTGCGGGTCATTGGCCCATGTGTGTCAATTTTTTAACCCTGTGTTTACAGTACATGTCAGTGCTGCAGGCACAAGGGGTTAATTGTATCAGTATTTTCAGAAAAATGGGGTTTGAATATGAGAATGATATGCGCCGCAATCGTGGAGGTCCTTACAAAACAAAACCGGTCACAGACCTGACTCGCTGGAGGCTTGCCTGCGAAGGTGGTAGACAAGTGTGGAGGTACCTTGGGGCTGATGAGACTGCCCGCAAACAGACGCTACTGGAACAGCATTCTTTGGGATTAGACACGGTAATAGGAGACTAGAAATCTGACAGTACTGGCCTGTGATTTTGGACCTTACACATTGCTCAGTGATGACAGGTCCAAATTCACAGCCGAGAACAAATGGCATGCTTTACTTAACTCATTCTACCCCAGCCACACCACAGCAAGATATGGAATGACCATGATAGTTCAATGGTGATGCCAGAATAGCTTGGCGCCTGTGGGCGCCAAGCTATTCTGGCATCACCCTTGAACTATCATGGTCGATCTGTGTCCAGCACTGCAATGCAGTCTTCAGAGGGCAACGGCAAAATTTGGGGATTTCGGTGTTGGGGTACAATGAGTTAACCCTCACTGGATCATGCTTTGGACTACACACAAACGATGGTGTGGGTCCTATTGGACCCATATTTTTTAAAGAGCGATTAAAGTGGTTATCCCTGTCCAGATGGTGTGGGTCCTATAGGACCCATATTTTTCAAAGAGTGATTTTAATGGTTATCCCTGTCCTGATGATGTGGGTCCTACAGTACCCATACTTTTTTACACAAGAGTACACATCACCGGAAGCATCTTTGTACTCTTAGTCATCATGGCGGAGAGAAAACGGTCTGAAACTTCTCCATTTCCCCCAGAAACTACAAGTGAAAGTTCACCATTTGCAATCCAGACCAAAATGGTGACCTTTGGGTACTTCTCACCATTTGCAAGAAACAGAACTGAATCTGGTCGAGTTTGCATGGACTTTGGCACCTTTCAAAAGTAAAACAAAAAACAAAAAAACAAAGGAAAAATCTGGGTGTGATGCAACTCTCCTCTTTGACTCTTCATAAACTGAGGGCCAACATCTTCTGGGCTGGAATATTCACCTTAATCACCATACTCACTCTTTAAAAAATTGTATGGGACCAGCACGACCCACACCAAGGTTTGTGTGTAGGAAAAATTCAGATATTGTTTATTTGTTTATTTCTCCATCAATTATTAACATATTTTGGTAAAACGTAGTCATTTATAAGCTTGAAGCATTTTAAAAATTTCACCGAAATAGTCTCTGTAGTTAAAGAAATATTTGTAATTTAACACCCTCTGGGTCCTCCACAACCCAGGAAGCAGGGGGAGGGTTAACCCTTTTCAGACTGATTCACCCGTTGCTTGAAATAAAGTTGACTCAAAATTTAAGGGTGGTGCCAGAATAGCTTGGCGCCTGAGGCGCCAAGCTATTCCTGGCACCACCCTTGAACTGATACAGTTGATCTATCTCCTAATCTGCAATGTAGCATTCATAGGACAACAAACAAATGTTACAAAATTAGCCTGGCGATGTAATGGGTTATAAAATGTATCATAGCTTTTCAAGGGGAATTAGAGTTACCAGGTAGTACAGGATCCGAAAAGAAAGGTGGCTCAGATTAACCTCGTCCCCGCCACTGGATGCCAATTTTGTTACTGAAATCTGTTCAACAACCGAAAAGCCACAACTGTCCAGGGAACATGAATATACATTGGTCTCAGCATGAAACATACGATCTCCACAGTTACGGGGACCCAAGAGGATCTGTGTCTCCTGCAGTTGGATAATGTTCACTTTTCCTTTGGTAGTGAACAGCTCTGAAGATAAAGGTCTACATGAAGCACAAGGTCTACATGAAGCACAAGGTCTACATGAAGCACAAGGTCTACAAATGTTTCTGCTGTACCTGACTTAACCCCATTTAGCCCAACACCTAACAGCAGGAATGGGATCAACCAATTAAAATTAACTCATTCTACCCCAACACCGAAATCCTTAAATTTTGCCGTTGTCCTCTGAAGACTGCATTGCAGTGCAAGACACAGATCGACCATGATAGTTCAAGGGTGATGCCAGAATAGCTTGGCGCCTATGGGCGCCAAGCTATTCTGGCATCACCCTTGAACTATCATGGTCGATCCTTATCTTCCTGTGGTGTGTCTGGGGAAGAATGAGTTAAAGGATCGTGCCTGAATAGCTTGGCGCCGTCAGGCGCCTAGCTAATGTTGCACTACCCTTGATTATCATCGTCGATCCATCAACTGCAGCTGATACATAGTCGTATTGTGGCACGCCAAAATTTCAGAAAGCCTTGAGGCTCAATGGATTAACGTTTGCCTAGGTATAGTGGAAATTTATTCAGACCCTTCTTGGTTTCCTTTGTGTGTCTATCACTGTACATGTGTATGATATGTGTGTCATATATTTTGTGTGTTTATAATGCTTGCAAACATTACATACTTCTTGTGGCCAACGTGTTTACATGCTTTTAACATTGCATTTGCTTCCGCAGTGTGAACTAGCACCACCACTGCAAAAAGCAGACACAGCAGCAAAGTCTGTTGACAATGGGATGAAGTTTTACAGCCAATTGCAGGCAGAGGATGGGCACTGGGCAGGGGATCATGGCGGTCCACTATTCCTCATGCAAGGTGAAGGCAGTTATTAGGCTGTGAAATTAATGTGTAGTTGGATACACTGATGTATACTAATGGTCAAAACTTAAGGGCCACCCTACATTTTTGTGTCATTGTTTATCGGCGCAAGCACGCTAATAAAATACAGTGTGCTTTCGATGTAAATGGGTTAATAGTTGACCTTAGACAGTCCACTGTACAGGGAACAATAGACAACATTTCATCAATTTCCACAAACGTGTCAAATGCACGTGAAACATCGTCAGTTTTTGTGAAAAGCTGTGGGATATTGGCAAGCGTACCAAAAGCAGGCAGGTGGAAAAACTCGGTAAAGTCGTGATGCACGTGCTAAAGGGGTCAATCGTGAACACTGAGCACTTCTGTTTTGCTACAATTACCGGTACAGTATTGGCATAACTGGAACGCCGTGAGATGGCCTTAGTCGCCTGCTCGGCGTTTAACCCGAATAACTAAGTAACTAACTAACCACGATGACGCCTAACGCCAGTAGATCAATGCCGGGCGCTAGCATGGCTGCAGGATTGAATTTCCGGACGAGAAGTTGGAAGACGTCTTGGGGTGTCCCATTCAGTGATTGTGATGAAGCTCTATGCCCATGCTTAGAGTTCACACGGGGTTTTTGTATGTTTCGGTCTTGTCAGCGGTTTGTCTTGTGACAAATGTTCCATGTATGTACGAGGCCACGTGAAATCATAGGGAGAGCGTTTTGCACGGAGTTTTAGGCGAGAGCTCAGTCTATCAGAGATCTAGCTAGTTAGTACGGGGCTATACTGTCAATGAGGACAGACGTGTGTTGGATATGCTAGCCGTATTCCAAGACTCTGAAACCTTGAATTCAGGTATGTTTTATATGTATTATTGACAGCCGCTGAGTAAAAGACGGTATGCGTTAGTAAGAGTTAATTCGGTTGTGTAGCGCTGACTGGTTTGGTTCAGGTATGTTGGTTTTGACTTCGTTGAGATAACCGGCGATTTTCCTATATAGTTATTGACCGAGATGGATAACTAAGGAATGTGCGGTGTGTATGCCTAAGTCGTTATGAAGGTAGTACGTGATTGTGATAAGTATAGTCTTTTCCAGTGTGTGAAATAACGTATGGCGAGAGTGTCAGGTTATAGTTTGTTTCAATGTAGTGACAGACTTATGGTGTGTTGTGAAGTAGTTCGTGTTTGAAGCATGTATGTGTGAATGAACGTGTAATTTATTTGTATCAGCCAGATTGCGTGAGGTACCTCATATTATCCAAGTTGTGCGTGTGTTTAGCAAGTGTTATGATATTATGACTTTATTGTACAGAGTTCTTGTGTGGAGCGGAGCGACGTGACGCCGAGACGTCAGTCAACAGAGGCTACCGCCGAGGGACCTACTGCGAGGTCATTTCATCAATCAGGGAGTGAGCAACTGGTGCCGAGACACCCGGGTCATCAGAGACTGCGCCACGGAGCGAGTCAGGAGGGCGTCCACGGTACGAGGAACGGGAGAACTTGGAAGCGTGCGACGCAAGAACTACACGCCTGGACGTAGAATGACAGAACGTTGCTGAACAATAACACCAGTGAAACAGGTTGGATTGTGAGAGACAATTACCTAGCCTGGCTTTTACGTTGTGTATGTGTATGCGGTGTTGATGTGCTAGACTTGAGAAGTGTATAGTGTAAGAGTATTTTTGAGTGTTTGTTGTTTATTTCTATAAAAGTGCCCAGACGAAATATAAATAGTGTTTTGAGTTTTACTGCGTGAATGCGCCCGACTGAGTCAGTGGCGGTGTATGCGTCTGTTGTGCGAGAGTCTGTACGTGCGACAGGGGCGAGACTGCGTGCGTTACAGTATCTAGAGGCTGCTGGCACGATTCCAAGAAACTTGAAGGGCAGAACGACGACTCTGCTTAGGAAGCCCGCGCTGCACCAGCAGATGGGAGGACAGATACCATTGCGTGGCGGCTCTGCGCGACCGAACTGTCACGTCAACCACTCTGCGACGTCAACTGATGCAAGCTGCAAACGTTAACGTCAGCAGAAGCACAGTCTGCCGTCGTCTGCGCGAAATTGGCCTGGCGTCATGCAGAGCAGCAGTGAAAATACCCCTCACTCCAGCTCAACGCAGAGCCCGGGTTGCCTGGTGTCGTCAACATGTGAGGTGGAACAGACTCCAGTGGACTCAGGTTCTGTTTACTGATGAGTCACGGTTCAATGTGTCCTTTAACGACAGCAGGGTGAGGGTCTGGAGTCGCCAGGGCGAGCGATTCATGGATGGATGCGTCTAAGAGGTGGATCGCTACGAAGGAGGCTGTCATGGTCTGGGCGGGCCTCAGCAGAGAAAGCAGTACCACCCCCCCCCCCTCCCACCCTCCACGTCACCCGAGGCACCCTGACTGGACTGCGCTGTCGGGACGAGATTGTGAAGCCCCTCATCTAGCTAGCTCTCCAAGCCATAGGCGACAATGCTGTTCTGCAGGACGACAACGCTCGACCTCATCGCGCCCGTGTGGTGGATACCCTGAGCATCGGGGCATCATGAGGATGGAGTGGCCAGCTTGTTCACCTGATCTGGTTGCCATCGAGCACCCCTGGGACGTGCTGGGGCACCGTGTAGTCAGCAACCACCCTCAACTTCAAAGAGTCCACCAGCTAACTCAGTTCCTGCATCAAGAGTGGGAAGCGATCCCACAACTTGTTCTCCGAACCCTGGTGAACTCCATGCGTCAACGCTGCATTGAATGTTTTCCTGCAAACGGTGGGTACACTCGTTACTGACTGGACCAGTCTTGTGTCTTTTCAAATGAGGGGTGGGTGAACATTCTAACGTACTGCTGTTGTTACAATTGCTTGATTTACTCAAAACGTAAATTAAATTGTTACTGAATAAATAAGCAGAGTACTGACTCCCTGTATTGTTACATTATTTGCGTGGTGTTGTCGGTGCGTCTACGATACAAAGCGGCCCTTACGTTTTGACCATTATTATAATTATATGGCTGGATGATCGTTTATATCTTTCACTGCCAGTATTTACCCCATTGTGTATGCGGCCACGAGTGGTCTTTATGGCACAGGTTGCTGGGTTTAACCCCGTCACTGCCCGTGAATGCAAGCTGTTTTTCAAATCATTGTACATTGAATGTCAGAGGCCCCAACCATCAAGAGAACATGGGTGAAAAATGGTTTCAGTAAGAGGTATAGATCATCATGAACCCCCACAACTGTGGCGGATCTTGAGCATCTATACTTCTGGCAGTTGGGTGGTGTTCAGTTTTCTCAGCAGCGAAGGGGTTAACCGTAAAATGATGGAGGGACCAAGATTGGTCAAGGGTAGAGCCTGATAAGCTTAGTACCCGGAGAAGCACTAGGCTAATAAGGTACTATACCTTCAAGCTACCACGGTTAGTGTATTTTCTGCCACTTAAGTAGCACATATTGCATTGTTGGACGTTTGGACCTGTAAATCATTGTTATATTACTTGTGTAATATCCAACATTGTTAGAAGCAAAAAAGTCAATTGCATGATTTATTGTTTTACTCCCAGGTCTTGTAATAGTCTGCTACATCACCAAGACCACGTTTACAGAGGCTCAGCGTCTGGAGATGATCCGATATTTGCGTTCCGTCCAGGGTGTAGATGGGGGATGGGGACTGTAAGTTGTGGGACTGCTTGTATGCTATATTGCACCATTATGATGGACAAGCCATAGCTTTTTTTCTGCTCATAGTTTGCTATTTTTATACATGTATTCTGATATTGATTTAATTCAGTTCAAACAAATGTAATTCACCAAACTGAAGATAACTTCTTTGTACATGCAGCCACTGGTATTGCTCACAGTTCTTGTGACTGTATACACGATGTGTTACTGAGAACAGTCTTTTTCAGGCATGATGGTGAAAATATTTAACTCTTTTTCAGGCATATCGAGGGTCCGCCAACAGTGTTTGGGTGTGCGTTGAACTATGTCACCATGAGACTGCTGGGGGTGGGGCCAGATGATCCCGATCTGGTCAGAGCCAGAAACCTCTTGCACAAGCTGGGTATGCAAAAAGGCCACGTTACTGATCTCCCCCATAGGAAGCACTTGAAATTTATTGCGGCACTGCAAATGAACTACTGAAACGTGAAACGTTTAGGGCTTAACGTCTTTTGTCCACCACAAAGGTGATTTCAAAGACGGGGCACCGAAAAGGGGCCTGTACAAATTTTGACCCCAGCTGGGTTCGAACCCGGGACTTTTCGGACCAGAGTCGAACGCTCTACCAACTGAGCTACCCAGCTCCCCTGAACTACTGAAGACAACATTGTGTTCAACACGGTATTAAGTACACAGACAATTACAGGTCTCAGGCTTCAGTACCTGACAATAAAAACAGTAACCATGTGTGTGACATTTGCTCGGTCACAGGGTGTTGTGCATGTCCCCTGAATGTACGTATCAGCATTTTGAAGAAAATGTTTGCTGCTATGGTGATGCCGACTACGCATAAGGCCATCGAAGCAATGTTGGCCACAGTTGGCCCATGCACAGCCATGCGCAGGCTGACTACAGCCAATGTCGGCCCAAAATCCTTTGCTTACTGGTTGGAGAGTGGACATAGTGGAGAACCTTTGTACTGAAAACACAAACTAAACGGTCAGCAAGAGGCAGGGTGCAAAGGCTCATGAGAATCCAAGCCTACTGCTGTCCTCAGTTACTCCTAGTCCTATGTTGATATGCTGCAGAATGCGTCGTATGCTCAGTTGCCCACTGTGTGGTGTACGGAACAGAAACAGCACTCGTCTTTAGAGTGGTTCAAAGTGATGCAGGTGGTATTGGACTGCCAATGACTTTTGCAACTTTGGCAGGCATGTAGAAAGACTGTCTACGCGCAGTGGGCACATTCTGTTTGCCGCACATCACAAAATGAGTAAAACGCGATTTATCTCTGCTGCAAAATGCTGTTTGCCCTTTACTGCTGAGAAAATATTAACAGTGGTGAACTGCAAGAGACACTGATCCTCATGAGACCCCACAGATGCAGGGGCTTATGAGGATCTGAGCCTCTTGCTAACGTCACTTTGTGTCCACATTCTTTGGATGGCTGGTGCTCTTTGGCATGAAATTAACAAAGCTTTCAGAAACACAACCTGCATTCACTGGCAGTTAAGCGGTTAAATCATTAGAGACATGCTGCATCTGGGTACACAGCATAATGCCACGTATCCGGATGTGACACATCTCAGATATGTTAACTCATTCTACCCCAACACCGAAATCCACAGATTTTGCCGTTGTCCTCTGAAGACTGCATTGCAGTGCAGGACACAAATCGACCATGATAGTTCAAGGGTGATGCCAGAATAGCTTGGCGCCTTTAGGCGCCAAGCTATTCTGGCATCACCCTTGAACTATCATGGTCGATCCTTATCTTGCTGTGCGGTGTCTGGGATAGAATGAGCTAAAGAGCTTTAGCCTAGTGTATAAAGCATGTTTAGAGCTCCTGCGCAGACTTATAGTGCTGGCCGTTGTGTCTTTCATCGCTTGGCTCACTTTTAAATGTTAACAGGTGGAGCCTGTGCGATCCCATCGTGGGGGAAATTCTGGCTCGCTGTGCTGAATGTGTACAACTGGGATGGTATGCACTCCCTCTTTCCAGAAATGTGGTAAGTCTGGCAAAAGAGTGTTACTAAAATCCTACTACATTCAGTGGCATAGCCCCAAGGCCACTGGTAACCTCAAAATGTAGAGCTCAAAAGAACATAGTTTTTTTATTTGACAGGTTACTAAATTTTGTCTCGGGCTACTGACTTTTAAGGCTTGGTAGCCTAGCTGACCACCTAAGATTTTACGCTTTAACTCATTCAGGCCTAAAGCACTACATCAGGAGATGGGTCGACCATGATAATTCAAGGGCAAAGCCAGATTAGCTGGCGCCTATCGGCTAATCTGGCACTGCCCTTAAATTATCATGGTCGATCCATCTCATGCAACTGGTGTATAGTCGTTAGATGACGCCTCCAAATTTGGGAACTACGTGCGCTGGACTGAATGATTTAATTAACCTTGATTATTTGTATGCGGGTCTGATTACAGCAGCAACAACAACAAAAATCACAGACCAGTTCACATTTGTACGATCCCAGTTTCCACCTACTGTCCTAGTTGCTGAAATTTACAATAAGAAAATAAAAGTCAGTCAAAATTATTTTAGATAGGTGTTGTTGGAAGTCATCATCTGCCCAGAATTGTGAAGCAAGACAAATATTGCCCCCATCACTGCTGAAAAAATGTAAATACCACCCAGCTGCAAGAGGCAAAGAACCAGATGGAGGGGTTCATGAGGTTTTTTAGCCTCTTGCTGCTGCTTGGATAGATGGCATTATGCAGTGTTGATTTGCTCAGCTTTCAAAGACATAATATTGATTTCAGTGGCAGCGAAAGGGCTAAACAGTCTCAGGCAAAAGTCAGCTGAAGGTCACTCCAAGGTGCCAAGCTTGTCAGGAAGCTTTGCTTGAAATATCATTGTCAGACCATCTCCTGTTGCAGGGTCGGAGAACTGAAGGTGATGGCGACATTTTCTGTTAACTCATTTGAGACGTGCCACTTCTGGATACGCGGCATAAGGAGGCAGCACGTCTTGAATGAGTGAAACCTTGCGTGCATGCAGCCACTGCTACTGTAAAAGGTGTACGTGACTGCGTGGACAATGTGGTTAACGTCTGATTCCTATTTGCCTGTGACAGGCTGTTTCCCCAGTGGCTGCCTTTCCATCCATCCCGACTGTGGTGTCACTGTCGACAAGTTTACCTTTCCATGGCCTACTGCTACGGTCGTCGCATTTCAGCAAAAGAAGACAGTCTTATTAGATCCCTCAGACAGGTGAGCAGCCTGTTATTTCTTCCTCTTTCAGAAATAAAACAAATCTCATGTATACTGTTGATTGATGTATGTGATATGTCTGATAAGTTGTTTTATGTTGCAAAGGTTTTTCTTTTTTCCAATCAAATAAGTAAGTCATTTTTCCCATAGCCACCACAAATGACTTATTCATATTGAGCTAAGGGCAATCAGTTTCATTACAGAATACTATACAGTTACGGTATTTTGTTTCTTTTGTTTTAAAGGAACTGTATCCTGAGGACTACAATAATATCAACTGGAAAGTACAGCGCAACAATGTGTCCAAGGCTGATCTTTACACACCTCACACCTGGCAACTTGATGTGGCTTACTGTAAGTCAGGACATGAAATAATGAATTTAGTGGCTAAGATAATGAACTCACAGAGTAAAGTAGTGTCTTCATGGGCCAAAATAGTGAGAGTACAGGTTAAAATAGGGAACCCACAGGCTAAAATAGTGCAATCACATGCTAAAATAGGGAACCCACATGCTAAAATATTGCAATCACATGCTAAAATAGGGAACCCACAGGCTAAAATAGTGCAATCACATGCTAAAATAGGGAACCCACAGGCTAAAATAGTGCAATCACATGCTAAACTAGGGAATCCACATGCTAAAATAGTGCAATCACATGCTAAAATAGGGAACACACAGGCTACAATAGTGCAATCACATGCTAAAATAAGGAACCCACAGGCTAAAATACTGCAATCACATGCTAAAATAGGGAACCCACAGGCTAAAATAGTGCAATCACATGCTAAAATAGGGAACCCACAGGCTAAAATAGTGCAATCACGTGCTAAAATAAGGAACCCACAGGCTAAAATAGTGCAATCACATGCTAAAATAGGGAACCCACAGGCTAAAATAGTGCAATCACATGCTAAAATAGGGAACCCACAGGCTAAAATAGTGCAATCACATGCTAAAATAGGAAACCCACAGGCTAAAATAGTGCAATCACATGCTAAATTAGGGAACCCACAGGCTAAAATAGTGCAATCACATGCTAAAATAGGGAACTCACAGGCTAAAATAGTGCAATCACATGCTAAAAAAGGGAACCCACAGGCTAAAATAGTGCAATCACATGCTAAAAAAGGGAATCCACAGGCTAAAATAGTGCAACCACATGCTAAAATAGGGAACCCACAGGCTAAAATAGTGCAATCACATGCTAAAATAGGGAACCCACAGGCTAAAATAGTGCAATCACATGCTAAAATAGGGAACCCACAGGCTAAAATAGTGCAATCACATGCTAAAATAGGGAACCCACAGGCTAAAATAGTGCAATCGCATGCTAAAATAGGGAACCAACAGGCTAAAATAGTGCAATCACATGCTAAAATAGGGAACCCACAGGCTAAAAAAATGCAATCACATGCTAAAATAGGGAACCAACAGGCTAAAATAGTGCAATCACATGCTAAAATAGGGAACCCACAGGCTAACATGGTGCAATCACATGCTAAAATAGTTAGCCTACAGGCTAACATGGTGCAGGCACGTGCCAAGATGGTGAACGCACACTCAAAAAGAGTGAAGTCACGTAAGTGTAAAATAGTGACCTCACAGGCTACATGGTATGGTATGGTGCACATATCCATCTATTTAAAGATGCTCAATGCGCCGTAGGGATGGAAGTTGGAGCTTTGAAAGCCTGCTGCTACTAAGCGCTACTTTATGTGAAACCTCCACGCTACTATTAACTTCGGTGCATGTGATATATTTCTGTTTCCATTTCACCGGTCCTACCGGGGCTTCTCTTTTCGAATAGTGGTAATGGGATTTTTAACGTGTGCACTTGATGATTATGTGTGCTGTACACACAAAGGCGAGACAGGCAACCGTAAGCCGAGTCTGTACGTAAATTTGACTCGATGAAAATGAGGACAAGTCCACATCACATTCCTGCCCACTAGGGGATTCGAACCCGGGATCTTGCGACTGCCAGCGCAATGTCTTATCCACTAAGCTACGTCCCCATGTCTTTTTTTGCACACTAAATTAAAGTGAATTTGCACACTTAAAATAAAGAGCTCATGGTCTAAAATAGTGAATTTACAGTCTTCAGCTGGGAAACACGCTGTTTGGCTATATGTGAAAGAACACGTGAGTTTTATTAACTGGGGTCAGTGGTCGCCTGTATTTTCTCAGAGACTGTTCAAGCTACAGTCTTCAAACTCGGCCCAAGGATACTTTGTGGCAGACGTTTCTGAATTCGCATACCAATATCAGAGACCTCTCGCAAAGGTCAAGGTCACAAGGGAACCAGAAGTATGTTTTTATAGACCGTTTGACAATGTCTTTTCCAAATATCGCTACAAAGAAACGCTTTTCTATACCGCTTTAAAAACAAAATAGCATTTAGTGCCAGTTGACCTAATATGGGTTATTTTTACTTAACTCGTATGATTTGTTAATTTTGCTGTACAGTTGTAAACATTTGGTGAAAAGACAAAAACAATTAGTACAGCCCCTGACATTGAGGTCAAGCATGCTGCCTTCATGTATGGCTGTGCTATTTCAGGTTTGAAAACTTGGTCAACTTACTCATTTGCGTGAAAATGAATTTTTCTAACACTGGGCTGAATATATCTGAGGCACATTTGGTGATGTTGTCACGACACGTTTTTATTTTCTTCTTTCTATTTTGTTTGTAGGGGAGTTAAATTTAGAGGGGTGACAGAGATTAGTCACCCGGTAACAATAACATAGATGGGTTTTGTGGCCTTTTTACACGAGGAATCGCTACCGCGCGAGATTTGAAGGACGGCGTGACGCACGTGATCGCTCAGTCTGCGCGATCAGGTGGTTCCTACTTTGCATAAATTGACACAGCACTTTTTTTTTTGGCTGAGCGCATTTTTGCTCAACCGTACGACATCCAATTTGCTAGTCAGTCGCCTTCCAACAGCGAACAAAACGGCAGTCTCCGATGGGGGCTTTCAGCCTTGGTTCTCCATTTGCTGAAGCCCTCAAGCGGTTGTGCCGTTCTTCTGTAGCGGTTCCGCAATACCGCTCTGGTCGACCCAAAGCCGGTGCCCTGGGAAGGAGAGAGTGAGAGAAAGGCT
Source organism: Semisulcospira habei (assembly GCA_036245525.1). Lineage (NCBI taxonomy): Eukaryota > Metazoa > Mollusca > Gastropoda > Semisulcospiridae > Semisulcospira > Semisulcospira habei. The sequence continues at coordinate 7,996,328 of BTPG01000006.1, forward strand.
GCGACGATTTAACCCCTGGCTTGTCTTGAATTTGTTTGTCTTTGTCCCAGCCGGGGCGTCTTCACGGATGGCAGTAAATACACGCAACAATTCTTTAGCGACCATTTGCTCGGGGGGGGGGGGGGGGGGGTGTGTTTGTGTTTGTTTTTTCTGTTGTTATTAGTTTAGTTAGTGAGTAGTGTGGAGCACGTGTAAAAATGTCTGAATGTCATTTATTTTATTTGGTAGTATCTAGCGTCGGAGTGTACATTTGGAAGTTACTTATATCTATCTATCTATCTATATCCCGTAGTCTTGCCGACCGTTGGGGTACCACTGATGACTTGGCAACCAGCTCCCTCCATTTCTCTCTGTTTTCTGCCATTCGTAGCGCATCGCCCAGCTTCAGTGTCTTCCTCTCTTTCGTCCTCCTTGCACAGTGCATTGCAGGATTGTTTTGGCAAGCCCTGCTTAACGCGTGATATGCCCATACCACTTCAGTTTGCGTTTTTTTCCCACAGTGGCTAATAGGTCTTCATAGTGCCCGATGGGTTGCTTGATTCTGCTTCCCACTTCCTTGTTCGTGTTGCGATCTCTGTATGAAATGCCAAGCAGCCTTCGAAAACATCTAATTTCAGTGGCTTGCATCAACCTTTCAAGGTCTGCTGTGAGTGTCCATGACTCGCAGGCATACAAGAACACTGAGATGACTAAGGAGCACATCAGTCTGATCTTGGAGCAAAGTGGTATGTTTCTGTCCTTCCATATGGTCTTCAATCTTGTCAGTGCAATCATGACGTCAATGCCAATGCCACTGGTGTTATTGGTCATCAGTTTTGTCTTCTCTGCACTGATTTCCATCCCATTCGCAATGGCTGTACTGTCCAGCTTTTCCACCAGTTGAGCTAGCTCCTTCTCTGTTCCTGCAAGGCCATCAATGTCGTCGCAAAGCGCAAGTTCGTGATTGTTCTGCCTCCAATACTGACAGTTCCTTCATGATCTTTTAGAGCATCTGTCATGATTCTTTCCAGGAAGATGTTGAAAAGAGCAGGTGAGAGCAAGCAGCCTTGTCTGACTCCGACTGTAGTGCTAAACCATTTTCCTATTTTGCTGTTGAAGCAGACTGTTGTAAAGGTTTGCTATGACTTTGATCAGGTTGGCATTGATGTTGTATAGCTTCATGCACGACCAAAAGGCTGCATGCCACACCCTGTCAAACGCTTTCTTAAAATCTACAAAGACATGATAGAGGTCTTGCTGCTGCTGGAGGTACCTCTCACATAGAACTCAGGTTGAAGATCTGCTCAGTTGTGCTGCGCTCTGGTCTGAAGCCTGCCTGTTCCTCAGCTATGATTTCATCTGCCTGTGGTTTCAGCCTGTTCAGTAGGATCTTAAACATGACTTTGCTTGGGTGGCATATAATACTGATAGTGCGATAATTCTGGCATTGATGTAAGTTGCCTTTATTAGGGAAAAGGAGTGTTATTATAAGTGATTGGGTCCATGGTGTGGGCCAATCCCCTGACTGCCAGATCTTATTGCAGATTGTTAGTAAAGCGCTTATCATGTCTTCTCCAACTTCTTGGACTAGCTCTGCAGGGATGTTGTCTGCTCCTGCTGCCTTCCCTTTTTTCAGCGACTTCACTGCAGCCTCTACTTCTTCTCGGAGGATGGGATAGTTGCCATTGTTGGTCACGGGTGGGTTGTTAAGTATGCCTGGGTCCCCTGAACCTAGGAGGTTGTACAAATCTGAGCAGTACTCTGTCCATCTCTTCAGTTTGTCTTGGTCTTCCGTAAGACAGTTCCCGTCTCTATTGTCACAATTTATTTTAATCATTATTCATTATTTCCTTTTGCATAGAAGTTCCGTTCTACGTGTTGTGTTGAGATGATGGTATGTTCTTTTTTGATGACGTCAAGAACATGTGACGTAAGATGTTTGTTTAAAGGGATGGTATGCGTCATTGTGGATATGGAGACACATCAGTCATAAGAGAATTTGCTCTTAGCCAGAATTTAGTTTTTGTGAGAAGTTGAGGCGGTGAAGTTGCCTCGTAGTGATCTATTGTAGATGTATGTAGTTGAAGAACTATGGTGTAACGGCATTGACTAACCAGTGACCTTGTCCACGGCCTTGGTGGGTGGCAGACAGGCACAAAATAACTCGATGGAGTAAACCTTTCACGCATCTTTCTGTAGGTATTTGTTTGTTAAATAGTACATATGGGAAGTGTGTTAGTTGATTGGCTCTGGATCGGAAACTGTATGACATTCGGGCGCGCATCGGCGAGTTTGCGGTATCGTCTGGCGATCGGGCTTGGGCATGAAGTCGGTTGATCGGGAAGCGTTTCGTTGAGCTTGTTTGATTTTGAAATGATTCGGGTCGAGTTTGAGGAGTTATATGGTGTGCGGAAATATGTCGTATTCGTGTGTGTGCATGGCATTTCGAATTGATTGTTATTATGATATTTTATTTGATGTCGGAAACGATCGGGAAACGTCGACTACGGCCGGAAAACGTTGGCGGTCGTCATCGCTACAAAGTGTCGTCATTCTGGCGGAAGTAACGATCAAAGCAATGGCGGATTTCTAATGGGGAGATACAATATTATATGTTGAATAGATGCTCTCCAGCTGGGACGTTGGATGTATGTACTCCAGGTAGGATGTAAGTCAACCTGGTGTACGAGTGAGTTGATCCAGGCGGGGACAGCAGAACTTAATCAGACCGCCGTGAGAGACAGTCCGCTTGTTCGAACAAGGAGATTCGGTAGCTTGTGAATTATATTCGTTTTTCTCAATTTTGATTTGTATTTTATTAAGGATATTTGTTTTATTATATATTTGTTGTTATTTTGTATTGGGTGTAATGGATATTCGGGTTGCAGAGTTTGGACGTGTGTGTGTTTGAATGTGTGTGAGTGCGTGGTTAGGATTGAGTGATGATATTTTGGATGATTGTTAGTTTTATATGAAATACATGTTGTCGTAATTGTTCATCTTGTGTTTGTGTTAGTGTGGGTTGGTTGTTCTCGAGTGGTTGCGCTCATAGTTCGCGCCCCCGAAGCGGGGGTCGTGACAGATGTAAAATTAGCCATTTTGAATTCTGAACTTTTACTACCTTACAGCAAAACTGACACAATTTTCGTGTTTCTTGAAAGTAAATCATATTAGGTCAACTGACAGTGAATGCTGTTTGTTCTAGTTGTATAGAATATGGTTCTTTGCGAAGATATCTGCGAAAAACATTGTGTGCTCCAATGTCAAACGACCTATAATCTTATTGAGTGTGCAATGTTGAGGTACATAGTGGTTTCCCATGATTCAGTGAAGTTGCCTCAAGACAACGTCTGTGCATCAGGGGAGACAACTTCACAACTGCATGTGTGGGATGTGCACAAAAGCAGGGAGGTGGGAGGGGGTGGAGGTGGGGTGGGGGGTTGGGCACTTTCAGGGACTGTACATTTTCCTGTTATATTTATGTTCATACATATTGCATGATAATCTTTTCCAGATGCTCTGGACTTGTATGAGGCTGTCCACAGCAAGGCTCTGAGAGACAAGGCCTTACAAGAGTGCTATGAACACATCTGTGCTGATGATCGCTTTACCAACGGCATTAGCATTGGACTGGTATAGCCATTTTTTAACCCGTTTGTGCGGACAGCCACTAGTACTGTATACAGTACTGATGCTACATGCGAGAGGCTTTAGTAATGCTGGAAGAAAGACAATGTATATTAGTTATACTGAACATCATCAAGTAGTTCTTTGTTAAGTTAAAGGAAAAATATCACCTCGTATACTTTATTTGGGAGAATTTCCAGCCTCAGTAGTCTCCTGTTAGATAAAGTTCCAACTGGCGAAGTTAAATGAAAACGATTCTCAAGAGTATCATAACTGGATTGGTTACATCTTTATTGTCAGCAGCTAGAAATGATGTACCCCAAACCATCACAGTTTCTCTGCCTTTGGAACACTGATAGTGATGAGATCAGCAAGAGGCATAGATCTTCATGAGTCCCATGGATATCAGTGCCACAAGCATTTGAGTATTGTTTGTTGCATATCAGCAATAAGGTTCAGAATCACAGACCAAAATAGATGACTGCCCAGATGTGTTTTATTTTTTTCGTCCTAGATTTCAAAGGCCATTCAAATGTTGGTGAGATGGTACGTGGATGGACCAGAGCACCCCGACTTTTGCATGCATCAGGATCGTGTCAAGGATTATCTATGGTATGTTTCTGCAGGTCAGCTTTAGTATGTCGCATTATTTAAGATCCATAAAGTCAGGCTTTCTGTTACTTTTTGGGTGATTTCTGCTGACGGCCAGTCTTGAAAAAGTTAACTGATTGAATTAAGTGTGAACAGGTGTCATGCACATGAGCTATGACTCTCATTGAAAGCTTTATGTTTGTTCTATTCTGGTGTATTGTTGTAACTTTTTGCTTTTTATACATGATAAACAACTTTTGTTTCAGGATTGGGCTTGATGGTATGAAAATGAGTGTAAGTAACAATTTTATCTCTCGATAGCACTGTATTACATGATGCTGCCCTTAAAATTCATTCAAGAAATGCCATATAAACTATGATGCATAAAAAACGCGAAAAATAAAGGAACGATTAAAACGTTAATAATGTTATAATAATAATAATAATAATAATGAGTACTTGTATAGCGCCTAACCTCAGATTAGAGCTCTATGCGCTTAACAAAAACTAATGTACAAAAATAACTAATTACAAAAATGCAATTTACAAAAAGTACAAAAAACAAAATACAACGCATACTGTAAACAAGCTATAAAGTCACCATTCAAAAGTGCTACGCTTATGGACTCATACTGGCATTCACACACACACTCACACATACACTACTTTTAACATAGATAGAGATGACATTAACATGACAGGTGTGTGACAAAGTCATTTGTAGCTGACAGAAAAAATATGGGTCTTTAGGGCTCGCTTGAATGCCTCTCTCGAATCCACGTATCTCAGTTCGCGTGGGAGAGAATTCCAAACAACTGGGCTTTGGTATCTGAATGACCTCTCACCAAACGACTTTGTTTTGACAAGAGGGATACGTAAAACTCGAGAGTCGGCAGCAGAGCGCAAATTCTGTCTTGAGGGCGTATACAGCTGGAGAAGAGAGGCAAGGTAGTGTGGGCAGGAACAGGTAATACAACTGTGAGTCATGCATGAAATTTTGTACTGTATCCTAGCTGTTACAGGTAACCAGTGAAGAGCAGACAGATGGGGTGTGATATGATCTGATCTAGGGACTCTAAGAATCAACCTAGCAGCTGAGTTTTGAATTTTCTGGAGTTTGCCAATCAGACACTGGGAACAGCCAGCCAAAAGAGCATTGCAGTAGTCTAATTTAGACAAAACAAAAGCGCAGACAAGTACTTTAGTTGCTTCAGGTGTCAGATAGTGGCAGACTGAAGCAATACGTCGCAGTTCAGTATAGGCGGATCTGTTATGACAGATCGGAATAAATGTTGTCAGCACGCACTGCAAGCTTAGTTCTTGCAATACTAGCCGTTTTTACCCCACCGCACTGCGCGATTAGTGCTGAGTCAGCCTTCTCTGCACGGGGTCGGGATAATAATAATAATAATAAAGGTAATTTGTATAGCGCCTAATCACCAAGGTGCTCTAGGCGCTTTACAATCACAGTAATGAAACAGTGAAGCAGAATACACAAACAAGCACATACAACAAAAAATACATTAATTTACAAGGGCGAAAACTCACACCACACACTCACACACACACACACACACACACACACACACACACACACACACACACACACACACACACACACACACACACACACACACACACACACGCATGATGAGCCGGCAGACAAAATGGTCTTTACGTATATGCAACAGAGAAAAGGTGTGTTTTAAGCTTGGATTTGAAAATGGAAAGAGATGATGAGTCATGTGACCCACTTTCACCACATGCAGAAACGTGAACACCAGCTCACGCTGCTCCGTGAACCCAGGCTATAAATACTCCGCCTAGACAATGGTTAAAACATTCCACATCAGCCGCTAAATCAAGATGCCAAGAATCTCAGCCCAAGATCGTGAAAGAGCACTGGGACGTCTGGACGCAGTAGAGTCACCACAGCAGGTCGCTATCGCTTTAGGCGTGCATGTCTTTACTGTTTATCGCCCGCAGAGCCGTTTCCAGACAACCAACACCATTAATGATCGTCCGAGGAGCGGCAGACCGAAGGGAACGAAAACAGCACAAGACCGTATTATCCGACGTCAGCATATGAGGGATCCCTACGCGACCGCTGCTAACACGGCCAGAAGCACCCTTGGCAGGCACGGGAGACCGATTAGTGCCCGCACCTTACGTCGAAGGCTGATTTCAGGAGAGCTCCATTGCAGGCGTCCAGCTAGACTACCCATCCCGACTGCTTGGCACCGCCGTAACCGTCTTCAGTGGGCGCAAAACCACATCAACTGGCGTCATCGTGATTGGCACAGGGTTCACTTCACTGACGAAAGCAGGTACTGTATTGGTCCCTCTGATGACCGTATCAGGATCTGGCGTAGACATGGACAGCGGTTTCGAGCTGCTAACATCTTGCAGCGGAGCAGATGGGGAGATGAAAGTATGAAGATTTGGGGTGCAATCGAGGTTAACCAGCAAATATGACCTGTGGTCTTCCAAAATGTCTGCCGAGGACGAGAAAATGACGTCAATGCTGACCGATACAAAAACCAAGTACTGAGACCTCATGTGGTGCCGTTTTTCCAACGTCACCCAAACCACCTGTACCAGCAAGATAATGCACGGCCACACACGGCACGTGTCACACGAGTCTTTCTTCAACATAAAAAAACATCAATCCGCTGCCCCATCTAGCTCACTCACCTGACCTTAACCCAATTTAACATTTTGGGGATGCTCTGCAGAGGATGCTCAACAATTGGCGCCAAGACCTCAAACTGCTGCCCAGCTAAGTGTCGCCATTGGCCGCGTGTGGTACATAATACCGCAACCACAAATAAACTCTTCTGAGGTCCATGCGGCGGAGACGCAGAGCTGTGATCAACACTCTGGGTGTTCATGCACGTTATTGACAGTGTTTGTCTTCTGAATGTTGGTAGAATGACGTCATTGTGTATGAGAAAGACGTTAAGATGCACACGCCTGTGATGCTTGATTGTTATGGTAATTTACTGTACACAGTAATTATGAATTTATTGTAAAAATTAAATCGTAAAGAGACTTCTCTACTGTTTTCGAGGTTCTTTTGCCTCTGAGTATATGAAATGCGGCTATTTGCCAAATATCCGCACGTGACCCATTTCAGACGAGCTAAGCTGTCATGGTTGATCCATTTCGCACATTTTTTTTTATCGACACTTCCCAAAGTTTAGGTGTGAATGAGTTTTTAAGATAGACGGATGGCTTGTGTGTGTGGAGGGGGGGGGATGGAGCAGTGAATGGGAGGGTGGATGAATGAAGGTATCTTAAATGGTTAAATGGATGGATGAACTGGATGATAAACCAGTTTATTTTTCTGTGTTCAGGGCACAAACGGTTCTCAGCTTTGGGACACAGCCTTTGCTGTCACAGCTTTCTTAGAGGTGATTACATTTCATTATCATGGACAATCTAACAAACTGTACACTGCCATATGCAAGCTACATAATAGTACTTACAGATAAGGATATAGACCAAGGGCTTTAGTTCCTAGAGGCGCCAATCTATTCTGGCACCACCCTTGAACTATTTTAGTCAAACTTATTTCACACACTGTTGTATTCCGAATGATAAGGATTAATGACACATTGAGCTTTAAAGTTAGCCAAGCGCATGCACTGCAAGCCAACCATGGCTAAACAGATCTTGCTGCCCATGGTGTCCTTCGGGAAGTTGTCTCACGTAGGCTGGAGCTGCCAGTTGAAGGCAAAGAGTTTCAGAAAATTCTTGTATTTCTTTTTTACTTTAATGAAATATTGTTTATTCATTTTTTTCTAGGCCAATGCAAGTTGTGCTGAGGGCTTGAGACCTTGTCTGCAGAAAGCACACGACTTCTTGAGGTATACTCAGATTCCCGACAACCCTCCAGACTACCAAAAATACTACAGGCAGAGGAACAAGGTAATTTGCATATTTAATGGTAATGTACTCATAATCCAACTAACTTAGCTACTCTGTTTTTCTTTCTCGCATACTACGACTCTAAATCCAAACCAAAATGGTGTCTACCAAGCATGTAAGTCGCAAAGAAATAAGCAAGAAAGCAAGAAGCATGCTTTGAAAGGATGAGCACAAAACAGTTTACTGTTTGATATCAAACGTGAGCCCATGCATCCATCCGCCGTTTCTCTTCACGAGCCTAATCGTATGTATGTTTAGCACCACACTAAGACAAATGAGCCTAATCGTATGTATGTTTAGCACCACACTAAGACAAATGAGCCTAATCGTATGTATGTTTAGCACCACACTAAGACAAATGAGCCTAATCGTATGTATGTTTAGCACCACACGAAGACAAATGAGCCTAATCGTATGTATGTTTAGCACCACACTAAGACAAATGAGCCTAATCGTATGTATGTTTAGCACCACACTAAGACAAATGAGCCTAATCGTATGTATGTTTAGCACCACACTAAGACAAATGCCAATAACACGCTCTGACTTTATGGCTCCCAGGTAGCTGGATATAATGAAGCTTAACTTTAGTATTTTAGTGTAAAGCACAGATGTTAACCCATTTAGCCCCGGGACCCTGCAGCAGGAGATGGATTGATCATGATAATTCAAGGGTAGTGCCAAATGAGCTTGGCGCCTGAAGGTGCCAAGCTCGTCTGGCACTGCCCTTGAATTATCATGATCAATCCATCTGCTACATCTGGTTCATTGTCATTAGACAACACCTTCAAAATTGGAGAAATGGGACCTTGGGGCTAAAAGGGTTAATAATGTTAAGCACAGATGTTTACTGATACTTTACAAATTCTGCAGGATGGGTTCCCATTCAGCACGAGAGACTGTGGATGGGTTGTGTCGGACTGTACGGCTGAAGGACTGAAGGTCGTCATCAAACTACAGGAGAAATGTACATTTCTGGACCAACACAAACTGGTCCCTAAACAGCGACTGTATGGTGCAGTGGATGTGGTGAGTTTGTGTGTCTGTAATTTGTTTTTTAGACGGGGAAGTGGCGCAGTGGTTAAGGCGTGTGCCTCCAATGCCAAAGGTGCGAGGTTCGATACCGGGTTCCAGCGTTGGATTTTTCTCCTCTGGTAAGTGTCACCGTCTGGGCAGTGGGCAGATGTTCACATCTGCACGGGACATAGACGACCCCGGCCCCCACGAGTCCCCTGCTGCCTTGCAGGCCTGGCCGCTTGGCTGCGGAAAGGCTAAGGGAGGAAACCCCTGACATCAAAGCCCCCGTGTCTCCGGGGAAGGCTTTTGAGCAAGAGACTAAGACAAGGACAGTCTGATATAAAACCTACGACCCGAGGACCTCGATGCCACCGTCCCAGCTTGCTAGGCCATGGCAAACGAACCAAGGGTTTAAAGGGTGGGGCCAGTACTGCGCACACTGCACTCCACCAAAAAGCTCCACCGCGCAGGCTTTAGGAAACGCCCACGGACTATGACACAGAACTTTCCAAGTCCTGTAGCGATGGGCAAGGGGCAAAACGGCAGGTGAAAGATGTCACTGGAAGCCGCAGTCTCAAACCTGCATGCAGGCGGTTCAGGATATTGGTCGCCTGATGTTGACCTGGGGATGACAACGTCACTCGGCACACCCTGAACGACCAAGCAGCCTTCTCTAGGGACAGCACTGCTTGCTCCACACGGAGAGGGGCCTAGAAAAGGTGGCCTAACCAAAGCTCATCCCCTCGTAACCCCAGTTGGCTAGCCGCGGTCAACGGGCATCTTCTCATGCGGTCAGAAAACAAGAAAAAACAATGGATCCACTCTCATGACGACCACGACCGGACTCAACGTAGCATGCTGGAACATCCGAACCATGCTCGACACAGCAGACAGCGGACGCCCTGAACGTCGCTCCGCCCTCATTGCCCATGAATTGCGGAGGTTAAACATCGACATCGCCGCGCTCAGCGAAGTACGCCTTCCGGAGGAAGGCAGCCTCCAAGAACTTGGCGCTGGCTACACCCTCTACTGGTCAGGCAGGCCTGCATCAGAAAGACGGCTCTCAGGCGTGGGCTTCATGGTGAAGACCCCCATTGCGACTAAGTTGGAAAACCTACCAACGGGTCACTCCGAACTCATCATGTCCATGCGCCTCCCACTGAGACACCAGCAATACGTCACCCTTCTCAGTGTGTACTCCCCCAAACCTCCTGGCAGAGCCTGCAGAAAAAGACAAGTTCTACTCTGACCTGCGCAGCCTCCTGCAGAGCACCCCTGCAGACGACAAAGTCATCATCCTTGGCGACCTCAACGCCAGAGTAGGCCAAGACTCTGAAGCCTGGAAAGGAGTCCTCGGCAAGCATGGCGTTGAGAACTGCAATGACAATGGACGCCTACTATTGGAGCTCTGTGCAGAGCAGCAACTTGTCATCACCAACACTACTTTTCAGCAAAAGGACAGTCGAAAGACCACCTGGATGCATCCTCGCTCCAAGCACTGGCACCTTATCGACTATGTCCTAGTGCGTCAGAGGGACCGCAGTGACGTCCTCCTCACCAGAGTGATGCCCATCGCAGAGTGCCACACTGACCACCGCCTTGTTCGCTGCAAACTCAGGCTCCGCCTCAAGCTGAAACCCAAGAAAGGGCCCCCCCCCCCCAAGAAAAAGCTTGATGTTGCCAGCCTTCAGCGTGTCGACAAGAATGCTGCCCTTCAGGCCGATTTACAGCCCATGCTCAAAAACACAGTTGATCCAGCAGACTCCTCCCCTGAAACACTCTGGGAACAACTGAAAACTGCTATTGTAAAATCCTCTGTGGAAGTCTTGTGCTTTGCTAGAAAGAGGAACAAAGACTGGTTTGACGAAAACGACGTAGAGATCCAGGAACTTCTAGCAAAAAAAAAAGAGCCGCCCACCAGGCCCACCAAGCCCAGCCTTCCTGCCCTGTGAAGAAGCCTGCCTTCCGCCTCATCTGCAGCAGTCTCCAGCTCAAGCTTAGAGAGCTCCAGAACGAGTGGTGGTCCAGACTCGCACAGAGGACCCAGCTCTGCGCTGACAACGGTGACTACAGGGGCTTCTACGAAGCACTGAAAGCAGTGTATGGCCCCAGACACCTGGTACAAAGTCCCCTGCGAAGCGCTGATGGACAGGCACTCCTCACAGATAATACCTCCATCTTGAACCGCTGGTCGGAATACTTTCAGGACCTCTTCGGCGCTGAGCGCACTGTTCAAGAAACAGTCATCCTCCAAATCCCACACCTTCCACTAAAGGTTGAATTGGACGAACCGCCCACCGCCGAAGAGACCCTCACAGCCATCCACCAGCTCAAGAGTGGCAAAGCAGCAGGCATTGACGGAATCCCGCCAGAGATCTGGAAACATGGAGGCCCAGCACGGCACAACAAGCTTCACGACCTCTTTCTCTGCTGCTGGGGAAAAGGAACACTACCAAATGATTTCCGTGATGCAGTCATCATTACCCTGTACAAGAACAAAGGAGAGAAGTCTGCCTGCTCTAATTATCGTGGAATTACCCTGCTGTCCATTGCCGGGAAAATTCTCGCAAGGTTGCTCCTGAATCGGCTGGTACCTGCCATCGCTGAAGACCACCTCCCAGAGGGCCAGTGTGGCTTCAGAGCCAACAGGAGTACCACCGACATGGTCTTTGTGCTGAGACAGCTTCAGGAGACGTGCCGCGAGCAGAACAAAGGGCTGTACGTAACGTTTGTCGACCTAACAAAAGCGTTTGACACTGAGAGCAGGCAAGGTATGTGGCAGATCCTGGAGCGACTAGGTTGTCCCCCAAAGTTCCTCAACATGATCGTCCAGCTCCACGAGGACCAGCAAGGCCAGGTCAGACTAAACAGTGACCTCTCAGAACCATTCCTCATTCGCATCGGCGTGAAGCAAGGCTGCGTGCTGGCACCGACCCTCTTCACCATCTTCTTCAGCATGATGTTGAAGCAGGCCACAGTGGACCTCGACGATGACGACGCAGTGTACATCAGGTATCGTCTCGATGGCAGCCTGTTTAACCTCAGACGACTGCAGGCCCACACGAAAACCCTAGACCAACTGATTCGTGAGCTGTTCTTTGCTGATGGCGCTGCCCTCGTTGCACACACAGAGAGAGCCTTGCAGCGCATTACGTCCTGCTTCGCAGATGCCGCCCAGCTCTTTGGACTTGAGGTCAGTCTGAAAAAGACAGAGGTCCTTCATCAGCCGGCACCCATGGAAGAGCATCGCCCTCCCCACATCACCATCGGCGAGTCCGAACTGAAGTCTGTACACCAGTTTACCTACCTTGGCTGCATCATCACGTCAGACACCGAGCTGGACAAGGAGCTGGACAACAGGCTGGCAAAAGCGAACAGTGCTTTCGGGCGACTATTCAAGCGGGTGTGGCACAATCAACAGCTGAAAAAGGCACCAAGATCAGCGTGTACAGAGCTGTCGTCCTCACCACCCTGTTGTACGGTTCCGAGTCCTGGGCCCTCTACCGCAGCCAACTACGACTCCTCGAACGCTTTCACCAGCGCTGCCTGCGTACCATCCTCAGCATTCACTGGAGTGACTATGTCACCAACGTCGAGGTCCTTGAACAGGCGGAAACTGTGAGCATCGAGGCTTTGCTGCTGCGGACACAGCTTCGCTGGGCGGGGCACGTCTCCAGGATGGAGGATCATCGCCTACCCAAGATCACTCTGTTCGGCGAGCTCGCCACTGGACACCGAGACAGAGGGGCACCAAAGAAGAGATACAAAGACGGTCTCACGAAGTCACTTAGTGCCTGCCAAATCGACCACCGCCAGTGGTCTTCGCTTGCTGCGGACCGTGACACCTGGCGCTCCACCATTCACAAGGCAGCCGTCTCCTTTGATGACTCTCGCAGAGCTAACCTTAAGGACAAGCGGCTCAGAAGAAAAAACAGAGTTGTCGTAACTCAGAACCCTGGCCATACCTTCCCCTGCAGCCACTGCGGTCGAACCTGCCTGTCCCGGATTGGCCTCCGCAGCCACGAAAATGCCTGCAGACGACGTGGGCAAGCCCTATAGAATCTTCGTTCGCAAAGTCAAGCCAAGTATTTTGTTTTTACTGTGCTGTTTGGTTATTTGGGGTGACCATTGCAGGTTTTTTGGTTACTCTGCCTCTTTCCCCACTGTTAAAAACGTTGACAGCTAAGCCTACGTATATTCTTTACACTATGTGAATGTTTATTCAAACTCCTTACCGATACCATTCCTAGTAGTAATGCCATCGGTAAGTATTTTTCGAAAACTGGCCTTACTGTCATTTACCTTAACCCATTTAGCCCCGAGTCCCTACAGCAGGAGATGGATTGACCATGATAATTCAAGGGTAGTGCCAGATTAGCTTGGCGCCTTTAGGCGCTAAGCTAATCTGGCACTACCCTTGAATTATCATAGTCAACCCATCTCCTGCAACTGGTAGTCATTAGGCAACACCTCCAAAATTTGAGAAATGGGACCTTGGGACTAAGAGGGTTAACAAGTACAGTGGAAATCTTAATTGCTTTTCAGAAAATGTATTTACTGTCTTTCATATTGATTTATAAAAAGGAAACATTTTAACCCTTACTATACTGAGGCTAAAAGCTTCAAATTTGTACACTGCCATATTCAAGCTACATTATAGTACTTAAGATAAGATATAGACTAATGGCTTTAGTTCAAGGGTGGTGCCAGAATAGCTTGGCGCTTAGAGGTGCCAAGCTATTCTGGCACTACCATTAAACTATTTTAGACAAACTTATTTCACACACTGGTGTGTTCTGAATGATAATGGTTAAATCAACGTTAGAGGAAATGTATAGGTTGTAAACTGGTTATAAGGTCCCAAATCATAGACCAACATACTTTTCCGTTACAGTTGCTGGATATGCGGTGTAGTGATGGAGGCTGGGCCACGTATGAAGACACACGCGGTGGGACCATACTGGAAATGCTCAATCCGTCCGAAGTGTTCGGTGAGTAAGAGAATGATATGACTGCAATGTACTTGTCGAGGAATCCTTTATTACGTCTCAGGCTATCAGATAATCTCCCTGTCCAGGATTGACTTCATCGCTCCTGACAATCTGGGTTATACAATAGACATTGATCCTCTCCAGTCCCTACTGACGTCTTTTGTTGGCTTCATTCTTATCTGTGTTTTAGCACCGAGCAGTCATTGGGCTTTCTGCCTGCGACAGGTTCTGAAATGCAATTCATGGTCACTGGCCATGCAGAGGTTAACCCCTTTGCTGCTGAGGAAGGACGAACATAATGCAACTGCAAGAGACATGGGTCTTCATGTGTCCCCCTGCAGTTGGGGGTTGGGGGGGGGGGGGCTGATGAGAATATATACATCTTGTAGGCATCACTTTATATCCATGTTCCTTAGAGGACAGTTTTTGTTGTTGTAATAACTTAACCAATTCAGCCCTGAAGCACTACAGCAGGAGATGGATCGACCATGATAATTCAAGGGTAGTGCCAGATTAGCTAACCTGGCACTACCCTTAAATTATCATGGTTGATCCATCTCCTGCAACAGGTGCATAGTTGTTAGATGACGCCTCCAAAATCTGGGAAACACGTGCGTTGGGCTGAATGGGTTAAACAAAACTGTTCAGTTTGTGTCCACTTGGAGTGAAAGTTTTAAACACTATCCTGCCTGTGTACACTCTAGGGAACATCATAACAGACTACACATATGGGGAGTGAACATCACTCTGCTCACTGTCTACACCTGTTTTCTTACAGGTGACATCATGATAGATTACACCTACGTGGAGTGCACTTCAGCCTGCATGCAAGCGCTCACAGTCTTCACTGACCATTTCCCCGAGTACCGACAGGACGAGATCCGTCTCGCTGTACACGACGCACTTGATTTCATCCGTAAGAAACAGCAGGCTGATGGATCGTGGGAAGGGTCGTGGGGCGTGTGCTTCACCTATGGGACATGGTTTGGCTTGGAGGCCTTTGCTAACTGTGACATATTTTACAAAGAAGGTTATGACATGTCGGAGGTATGTTTGATTTTGTGGTTTGCCCTAGTTTGCTTTTGTAGACATTTTCTATGAGCGTGAAGGGTGAATTAATTATGGTTGAATTTGATATTTTATGCTGAAGAGCAAAGCAGATTATTTCTCTTTGGAAGCCATTAACCCTTTGGCTCTCCATATTGCTTTTTGTCTAGGTTACTCCTGCAGGAATCACCTTGACATAAAGCAATAAGGAACCAAGGTTAACTCATTCTACCCCAACACCGAAATCCCCAAATTTTGCCGTTGTCCTCTGAAGACTGCTTTGCAGTGCAGGACACAGATCGACCATGATAGTTCAAGGGTGATGCCAGAATAGCTTGGCGCCCATAGGCGCCAAGCTATTCTGGCATCACTCTTGAACTATCATGGTCGATCCATATCTTGCTGTGGTGTGTCTGGGGTAGAATGAATTAAAGCATCAGTATTACACATACCAGTTTATTGTGAAATCAGATACAACAGACAGGTCTCTCACTCTTCCAATGACTGATATTTGGCTCAGAAGTGTTTACTTGGGGAGCAGATGGTCCTCAGGCTGACACCAGCTTAATCGGCCCACACCTTGTTTTCCATACATGCAGTCAGCTTTCTTACCAGCCGACTGGGACGGCAGTCTTTACTGAACAGCAGTTCAGCCCCCGATTATCATGACTGTTTCAGGTGACAAGGGCATGCAGGTTTTTGGTGAGCAAACAGATGTTGGACGGAGGCTGGGGCGAGGATTTTGAGTCATGCGAGAAGCGGGAATACATACAGAGCAAGTCGTCACAAGTGGTCAACACAAGCTGGGCATTGTTGGGACTTATGGCAGCTAGGTGGGTTTGACGATGCTACTCCAGTGTAGTATTAGATTTTTTTCCAGTGAACTCTTCCTGGGAGAGGCTGGCTGAAATCAGCGAGCGTTTCTCCCAACAGATAAACGTTGAGTGCACATTTCTATGACAGCTCACAAGAGAATCACAGTATATCCTGGTTGTGTCACTGATTACAATGAGTGTGAACACTTGCTTGAAGCACCTTTGCCTCACACCAAGCCATCATTACTTTCTGTACGTGTTGAAAAGTCCTGTATGTGACATCAAGACCTGATTAAAATCTCTGCACTCTTCAGTTCCACTTGTACATTATTTTAATTAAAAAGCCCATGTTATGTCAGGCTTTCTGTTAGTGGAAAATTGACGGACAAATTTTGACATGGACAGACTAATCTTGAGAAAAAATTAACTTATCCCTGCTTTGTTTCAAGTATGCGATGGACTCTTGGGACTTCATACAAAAGGGACTTTGTGGGTTATGGTTCATTCCATCTTGTTTTAAATTGTTGTTGTATACCAGTAGTTTATTATCTCACACTAAAACTGATCACTACAATGTATGTGTGGACAGATACCCTGATATGAAGGTGCTCGAGAAAGGTATCAGCCTGCTTATGTCTCGACAACATGACAATGGGGACTGGCCACAAGAAAACATCAGTGGCGTCTTCAACAAGTCTTGTGCCACCAGCTACACCAGCTATCGAAACGTTTTTCCCATCTGGGCGCTTGGTCGCTTCGTGACCCTCTACCCGCAGAGCTCTCTGGCAGGTGCAGTGAAAGAGGCTTGCTGAAACTTATGAGATATTGATGATGTAAGGTTATCTACTGCCTCTGACTAAGGCTTTTCTTAACTCATTCTACCCCAGACACACCACAGCCAGATAAGGATCGACCATGATCGTTTAAGGGTGATGCCAGAATAGTTTGGTGCCTGTGGGCGCCAAGCTATTCTGGCATCACCCTTGAACTATCATGGTCGATCTGTGTCATGCACTAGAGTGCAGTCTTCAGAGGACAATGACAAAATTTGGGGATTCGGTGTTGGAGTAGAATGAGTTAAACGATCTTTAGACACTTTTTTTTCTTCGCTTTCTTCGTACAGAGCACTGTCAAAAACATCAAGACGTGAAGCTAATAGTGATGTCATTTAACTGTTGTGGATAGCCCACTTTCGTCATGATACATTACACCTTTGACCTACGTGGAGTGCACATCAGCCTGCATGCGTTTGTGGCACTTTCTTTGTATGTTCTCATGGAAGATCTTTAAGAGAACTCTTACGCTAGAGGCAAAGTTCCATACAGCAAAACGTTTGTACAAGACTGCGTTTTGTTTGTGAGGATTTCCTGCATAAGTTTAACCCCTTCACTGTCGGTGGACACAGATTGTGTTTATGAAATTTTGGTTAATTCATCACCAAGGAGCCCGAGGTATCCTAGGAACTCAGATATAAAGTGGTGTGAGCAAGAGGTATAGATTTTAATGAGCCCCTGCAACTGCAGGGGTACACGAGGATCTATGTCTAGTGCAGTTGGATTGTGTTTACTTTTTTTGCTAGTGAAGGGTTAACTCTTGCATACCAGTTATCTCATCCACATTGTGCCATTTATGTTTTGCAATGTCTGTTTGAATAGTTGAAATTGGACCTCACGTTTTTGTTTTTTGCAACACATTCACCCTCAGTCAGAGAAATGGATTGATCATGATATTTCAAGGGTAGTGTCAGATTATGCTAATTGGGTGCTACCATTTAACTATTGTGAACAGTTTCACATTGTGATGGCTTATGCTACAGGTAAATTTTGTTTTCATGGAATTTTATATTGAATACAGTACTTTCTTCACATTTTGAAATTAACATTGTTTTGAAAACGCAGGTACATATTCCTCTGAAAATGCAGGTACATATATGTACTTTTAACACATTTTGTCTACCGTATTGAAAATACAGTAGACTTTGAGATGGGGCTGTTCGGAGCACGTTCCGTTGCATGCAAATGACGAACATAGGCGGGCGCACATCAGACTTTGACAGTGACGTAACACGATCAAAATGATGTCGTGCCTAGATACGCTAACCGTGCTGTTGAACGTACATATGGCGGGAAGCGCCGTGTGTGTGTGTGAGTGTGTGTGTGTGTGTGTGTGTGTGTGTGTGTGTGTGTGTGTGTGTGTGTGTGTGTGTGTGTGTGTGTGCGTGTGTGTGTAGACACAAGTATCTTCGATGTTTTTGTATGTACAGACCTGAAACTTAGGGAACGCTTTGATCGAGATTGCTACGATTGTGGTTGTGTTGTCCTGTGAGAGCATGCATGTGTTAATCGTAGGAAACGATCCGATATTTATTTGAGCTATCATGGTTACGATTCACGTACCTTTTCAGTAAGAGTTTCTTTCGTTCGCGCGTAGAACCGAATTTTGGCTTTGTTGTGATATGCTAGGAGTAGACCGGAAGATTCTAGAAAAGTCGCACGGAGAAAAGTGGTTGATTTTTGTTTGCATAGATTCGGTGAGTTTAAACCAGAACGTTTTAGCAAGGTCGCACTGTCTAATGACCTCGTATGTATGACGTCGGGAAATAGGGAACAATTTGCTACATGTTGTTTTTTTGTGCGCGTGAATTTAGCAGCCAATCCTTTGTGTTATGAAAGATCGTGAAACTTCTGGAAAGGTCCCGGCTAGGTCGTGAACTGCCTTCCATACTTTTGTGTGACATTATTACACACTAGGATTTGGGGCTGGAATTAGTAGCCGAATTTTTGTAGTCTATTGTAGTTATTCTTTAAGCCACGTGTGACGGGTTGCAGCTGAATGAGCAACATTTTCAGAGCAACATCCTTACGCCACGTGTGACGTGTTGCAGCTGAATGAAATTTATTTAAAAGAACCTTACATGCGTGCGTCTGGTGTGTTTATCATACTACGACTACGACTCCAACACGTAACATTTTGGCACCTCCGACAGGACTTCTTCAGTTGGCTCAATGGAAAGGGTAGCAGAAGAAAACAGCCAGCAGTGAAACGCAGATGGCGACATCGGAAATGGAGACATTCCTGAAAATTTGAAAGGAATGTGAACTCGAAGGAGCTCAACTCCTCGAGTTTGTAAACGGGAGAAAGAAGGAGAGACTGGAGAGAGAAGAAAGAGCTAAAGAACGTGAAATCAGGAAACTCAAAATTCAACGAGAAGAGGCAGAGAAACGGCGAAGAGAGGCAGAGAAACAACGAGAAGAGGAGCAAGAAGAGGCAGAGAAACAGCGAGAAGAGGCGGAGAGATAGTGTCAACACGAAATTCATCTAAAGCAGATGGAGATAGAGGCACAGAGCCAGAGAGCGTTTGAAGCAACAGCATTAGCCAGCAGAGAGCAAACAGCCCGTGCGCCAAAGCTACCACCTTTCGCAGAAAATTCAGATAAGATGGACGCTTACCTAGAGCGATTTGAGCGCTTCGCAAGTAGCAACAATTGGAGACAAAAGACTTGGGCTATCTGGCTGAGTGCACTTCTAACTGGCAAAGCGCTTGAATGTTACACCCGCTTACCAAGAGAAGAAGCTGAAGATCATACGCAGTTGAAAGCCGCCCTGCTGAGACAGTACGACTTCACTAAAGAGGGTTACAGGCGACGATTTCGGAACTGCAAGCCTGAAGAAGGAGAAACACCCGGCCTATTCATTGAGAGAATCAGAAGCTACCTGGAGAAATGGATAGAGCTGGCTGGCTTAAACAAAGAGACCAGGACCTGTGTGACCTCATCATCAAAGAACAAGTCTTCAACGCATTTTAAAAGGACCTGGCCGCCCACCTCAGGGAGCAAAAAGACCAGTCCCGAAAGGCCCTGGCCGACTTCGCTCAAAGATACCTTGACGCCCACAACATGAAGTCCGGGCCCAGTAAGCCGCAGCGTGTTTCTGCACCAGCAGAGGACATCCACAATGTCAGAGACACCCCGAAATACAAGCCGATGGAGAACCTGACATGTATTCTGTGTTTGGCACAAAGTGATACAGTATCCTTCTAAAGATGTTCCCTGAGGCGACAATATCACAAGATCCAAACAAGATCGCGGGATAGCAGGCAGAAGCAGTACCACGTCTCAACACAGAGCCGCCGCTGTACTAGCCAACGATGTGACGTCATCCAGTGACTTTGAGTCTGGAGAAAGGCGAGTGACACCGAAGCTGATTGAATCTTTCAGAAAGAATGGACGCATCCCAGTAGGAGATGGGGCTACATTTTTACCAGTCTCAAACATCGCGCTGCCTGAGAATGCCGAACGTGCCAGTGGTGTCAGGATTTGTCGGAAACACACCAGTGAGAGTGCTGAGAGACACTGGTTGTAACTGTGTCATCGTGAGAGAGGATTTAGTAGCTGAAGACCAGAAGCTACATGAGTGGACAACCCTCGTCTTGGCCGATGGAAGTGGGAGAGTCACCCCACTTGCCAAGGTCAGTCTCAACACCCCGTACCTGACAGGAGAGGTGAAGGTGTTGCGCGTGAAGACCCCAGTTTATGATCTTATCATCGGAATTGTTAACAATGCCAGAAACCCAGACGAGCCAGATCCGAAGTGGAAACCTGAAACCTGTGCAGTTACGAGAGGTCAGGAAGAGAAGAGCCACCATACCATCCCTCTAAAAGTGGTTGACAACAAACAAGCAGTAACGGTGAGTAGAGACACTTTGGAGAAAGAGAAGCGCACGGCCCTAGAGCAACTGCAGAATCAGGTGGACCGACTGTGGACAGCGAGCGAGATAAGCTGGAGGCGGAACAGCGAGCAGCCATCGACGACCTGCAGCAAAAACAGGCGCATGAGTTGGACAGTCGTCAAAACGATGCCGAGCGCCGCCACAATGATCAGATTGGATCGCCGAAAAGTCAGGTGATCGAGGGTCGCGAGCGAGACGGAGCTTCTCTGAGACAGGAGATGTCGGAGCTGCAGGAGGAGGAGGAGAAGGAGAGAAATAAACAGACGTTAAGAGTCCAATCTTCGGAGTTCGGGCATCGAATTGCGCCCGACTCAAAGACTGCGGATATTGTCCAGCGTGAGGTTGGTCCGACATTGAACGAGCCGTTTCGTGACGAGCCATGTCGTCTGCTTCGCAACACGAGTAAAGGACTGAGGGAGAATGTTGGAGAGACGCCGGACCTGAGAGTCGTCAGAGATTCCAGATCGCCTGTGGTCATCGCGAAGAAATCTGAGAAATCTAATTTGGTGTGTATGGACTATCGTACATTTCATAAGCCGACAGTGTTTGACCCAGGACCTGTAACCTTTGAACTATGTGAACTATGAACTGTAACTTGTGATTTGGTGATGTTCCAGAAACAAGCTTTTACAGTAACTTTCATTCTATCAAGGGTTCGCAGAAATTTGGAGCGGATTACCTGAGCAGAGCAGTTTAAATGAACATTTTTTGTGTCCATAACAAATTGAAGAAACATTTCGGTGTCCATGACAGTTTAAAGCGACAGGTCTTCGCTCAGGACAGTTTAAAGAAACTGTGAGACGATCATTTTGATTTGATTTTGATGTGAAATTGTATTTGTTTATGGTTCTGTGTATGTTAACACAGCCACAACCGTGTTTTATTTTTTAGATTTGAAAAGAAATATTTGTGAAATTTCATTCTAAAGAGGGGGGTAATGTTACGATTGTGGTTGTGTTGTCCTGTAAGAGCATGCATGTGTTAAACGTAGGAAACAATCCGATTTTTATTTGAGCTATCATGGTTACGATTCACGTACCTTTTCAGTAAGATTTTCTTTCGTTCGCGCATAGAGTGGAATTTTGGTTTTGTTGTAAGATGCTAGGAGTAGACCGGAAGATTCTAGAAAAGTCCCACGGAGAAGAGCGGTTGATTTTTGTTTGCATAGATTCGCTGAGTTTAAACCAGAACGTTCTAGCAAGGTCGCACTGTCTAGTGACCTCGTATGTGTGACGTCCGGGAATAGGGAGCAATTTGCTACATGTTTTTTTTTTTTTTTTTTGTGCGCATGAATTTAGCAGCCAATCGTTTGTGTTATGAAAGATCGTGAAACTTCTGGAAAGGTCCCGGCTAGGTCGTGAACTGCCTTCCATACTTTTGTGTGACATCATTACACACTAGGATTTGGGGCTGAAATTAGTAACCGAATTTTTGTAGCCTATTGTAGTTATTGTAGAAAATCTTTCTTTATTAATATTTATGAGTTTCAGTTACGTGCTTCGTTCTGTTTTGGTAGCGTTATATGATTTCTTGGATTATTCTAGAAATTGGTGGTACTATAAAAAATTGGTGCTGGGGAAGCACGTTCATACGTTGTCTTGCATTATCAGTTGTAGGGACACACAGTTTATCGTAGGTACGTGGCCCGTAAGGGTGTACATTGCGAGAGACGCTGCGTAACGGTGGTGTACGTTGTATGAGACACTTTGTGTCGCCAGTGTGGTCATTTGCAGAAGAGACATTGTATCAGTGGTGGTGCATTTGGTAATGCATTGTGTGGAGATCGCATCGCTGAATTAAAATATTGTTGGAACTGTTACTCCAGTATTGTCTACATCCTTAAGCCACGTGTGAGGCGTTGCAGCTGAATGTAGTTTATTTAAAAGAACTTTACGTGCGTGCGTCTGGTGTGTTTATCATACTACGACTACGACTCCACTACTTAACAGAGATGTATTTCACAGAGCCTCCGAGCATATTTTAAATAGTAGACTCGTTAGAGAGAAAAAATACTGTTTATATAAAGTCTGTTGATCCGCATTCGATTTCGAGTCTGTAATTTTTGTTCTATTCACTCGGAAGTTTGAATATAGCTAGCTTGGAGGTAGACATTGGATAAGTTTGTTAGCCAGCTTTGTATCTTTTCAACGTTTTCGTAAAAAGTATTTCATGGCAGAAAAAAATAAAAAGTAAGAATTCTCGACTTGTAGAGAAGGATCAGACAGTGGCGGTGAGGTAAAGGCGCCAAACACATTAGTGTTACACAATGTTCCTAAATTGTCTCAAATCAACAGATGTCGGTGTTATACAATGTTTCTGAATCGACATCAAATTCGTCTCTGTGTACACGGCGTCATGGGACTAGCGATGCCATGACGTGAAGCTCATAGCGACGTCATTTTGCTGCTCGTCCTATTGTTCCTCTTCAGAATTCCTGTCGCTACTCCGGCACACAGACCGTACAAATGGCGGGAAGTGCTGTGTGTCTGTGTTTATTTGTGTTCACCGGTGTGTTTTGATCGGAGGTTGGGTTAGAGAGGAGGGAATGAATCAGAAGGATAAGCTTAAAAATATGAACATAAACTCTGTGAATGTTTCTAAAAGAAAAACGCATGTGATTTTCAAACAATACTGTAGATTTTGGGATGAAATCCTCATCTTGTTAATATTGTGGTATAATATCTCATTTGGTAATGAAAATGAATTCATGGTCCAAGCATTTAAGAGCACTTATTTTACGAATGCATGTATTTGTGAATGCTGAACAAAACTGGTGGCTGTATGCTCAAGTCGTGTATATGAAGCATTTTTGTCACAGAATTTTAAACTTGGGGCGAAATGTGCATGAGTGTGTGTGTTTGTGTGAATGCGTGATATTGATAACAGTTTATTATTATTATTATTAGAGAGAGAGAGAGAGAGAGAGAGAGAGAGAGAGAGAGAGAGAGAGAGAGAGAGAGAGAGAGAGAGAGAGAACAATTTTCTTCCATGAATGTAAAATCAAAAACAATAAAACAAACGTTTCAAAACATTTATTTTATAGTTTGTGTTGACATCACAATGAAAGTTGTTGAGTGAAACACCAAAGGATGATGATGTATGGTAATCAAAGTCCTTGAAATGAAAACCATGAAGCTTGTTTGCTTTCTATTTTGTTAGTCCATTCTGGTCTTTAGAAGTTTCTTGGTCACCTTGTCCTTTTCTCTGTTCGACAGAAAGCGCAAACATAAATTTTGCACCGACGGACATGGTCAAACATATAGAATTTACAACTGAAAGTGTGTGCGCGCTTGCGTCCACTAGGGGTTGCGCTGCCCATCACCAATTTGTGTCTGTGTAAGCACATCTGCAAAAACGTGTACCAAACAGTAAAATGTATCAGGTCTATTTTACAAAAATCAATACCAAATACACTTGGGTCTCACTGCGAGCTGAAATGGTGCACAAGTTTTGGGCACCAACTCATTCAGCCCGACACACTTATTTCCCACATTTTGGGGGCATCATCTAATGACTCCACCTGTTGCAGGAGACGGATCGATCATGATAATTCAAGGGCAGTGCCAGATTCGCTTGGCGCTGACAGGCATTACCCATCTCCTGCTGTAGTGCGTCAGGGCTGAATGAGGTTAAAGGTTGCATTTCGCAAAGTAGTAAATCTGAAGCTGACCCATGCTGCACTGAAAAAATGCTACTTACATGATGTAGACAACGCCACCCCGGCCCAACCAGACACGGCATCACGGTCAAAGGCATTCATCAGAGCTTGAGAGATGGTCTCAAACAGGTCATCTGGACTCACAGAAAAGAATATGATACATATGGAGGAATAATAGCAATAAAGAATAAAAAAAAACTGCTAGGCTACAAAATGTCTGCTCAAATCACCCTTTTATAGGGGTGGATACTGGTAACTTGTATCTCAACCTGAATCTCTTGAATCATTCTGTTGTAGAATCATCAAATTCACAAAAGTCTACAAACTACTATGTAGCTGAGTAAGGGTTGGGGTTGTGAAAGTAAAACAGTGGCGTCGGGCACTTTGTTGTATAAATGATAAACGTTAAGGTGCCCTATCCGTAAATCATGCTTATTCAGCCGCTGATGTGCATGTGGGCTACAGGCAGGCATGATGAAGCAACACGTGGGGGGAAAATGTTTACAAAAGTCAATTAAGAACAAATGAAAACTTTTGAACGCTAACAAAGTTAAACAAAACCCAGGAAAAAATACAGTGCTGAAATCTCAGCTCTATCGCTTTCGCTCCAGACAACGACACGCCCAACGCAGGGGAAATAATAGTTATACGGTCTGCAGGCGAATGAGTCACTGAACGTATACCGTATCTGCGATATATCTAAATATCTAAACTGGTTGTTTAGCGTCACATCCCACGTAGGGCAAATAATGCTTTTGTTACATTCTGAAAAGCAGAAAGTGAGAGAGAGCGAGTTTCAGTGGGTGGGTGTGTGTCAGTGCAAGAGGTGACCACGTTGCAGCAATCTCCCTATCACGCCATAATGCATCTAAAGTCCAGTTGATACGTGCCCAATGCGCACAAGGTCATTAGACGGATGTCTGGCCGCCGTTCCCCCGCGCACGTATGTGCGCGGGGCATCGGCGGCCGACGTCGGCCAGTGTGCATTGGATACTGATGTATGCATGTCGGTATACACGTATGTTTGTTTCTATTAACCGTATGCCTACAATCGTCCTTATTATTACTGTCAAAGCTGTGTTGTTTTTGTTTTGTTTGTTTTTTTGTAGAGTTGAACTACACACATGGTAAGAAAATAGAAAAACAAATTATGTGCCCCTGACAACTGCTCGGAGTGTCAACAGGAATACACGTACTTGCTTACGCTGTGAGTTATTGTCAGGGCCGCCTCATGACTAGATTAAGTTTGGTCGCCCCTGTGAACTGCCCCGAAATTCAGTTTTGACTTCGGGCTCTTGTGATTTCCGGACGGTAGACGCTTTATTGGATGATGTCGCCTGAAACCGAAACTTGGCTGACAAACTGAAAGTATTTAAGTTCGCTGTAGCGCCGGGTTGACCGGTGTAGTACCGCCGGATGACCCTTACGGCAAATCGCTCCGGGGTCCCATTGGCGTAGCAAACTTACACGTTCGCCACGCCAAAGGGACCCCGGGGCGATCTAGCGTAGCTGTTCCCTCTTTTAAGTGACCCCGAGTCGATCAGGCGTTGTGGTTTTTGCACGTTAGAATTTGACCCCGGGTCGTTCCCGCGTCAGTCGGCATTTCTGTGTGTTACACCGACACTTGACAAGGGAACTTTTAGCACCCTGACTGACCTGCAGTTTGGACGAGCAGCTGGCCTGTGTTGTTGCCTGTGAAAGAACTTTAAGACAAGGTAAGGGATGTGCTTCTTTATCTGACTAGTATTATATCATATTGAGCAACATTTTGTTTGATATAGTGCCTATAACAGGCAGATGTGATTACGAGACCCGAATAAAAATGTCCGAGTCGTAAGACGAGGACATTTTGAGTCTCGTGAAGTAATCACATCTGTCGAGTATCAGCACTGTATTAAGCAATTGCTCAATACAATGTACGTACCCAGTCCAAAACAAATTGTGCCTGGAGTCATTCATTCTGCGGCTGATTGCGGTGTTCAGACAAAACACATGAATGGCAGACGACTGTATATCACTGCCGACTCAGCGCGTAGATTTCGTCTGATTATAAAGACATCAGAGTTTTGCATAACAGTGCGTGTTACTGAGTAAATTCTACTTATAAATAGATCACGCATAATGGCGGGAAATGCCAGCAGATTTGTTTATTATTTAGTTCTTTTCTCAGGTTGTCGATATCGCCAGCTGACATCTGGTCAATTTCAGTTGTCAGTGCGGTCTGTTCTCCGTTTGTGTGTGTATATAGGATATACATTACCAGCGTCCGCTGCACACACTAAGAAGTATTTCATCACTACTACGCATAAGGATCTTGTTAATGTTGCAGTTTGAAACTATTTTGCGTTTCCGTTTTCAAACATGCAAGTATCATCAAGATCGTTTCTTCTTGACGCACAAGGGATTTGGGGAAGAAAAGTATATCTGGCAAATTCATGAATATTAATTTGCTTGTTATACAATATATTAATACATGAGTCAAAGCAGGATTAACCTTGTTCGTATACTTCATGGACGGGTACAATTCAATTCAATTCAATTGAAGTTTTAAAAAAAAATCATCCCTTAAAGGTCAATTTCAGTTTTGTGGACGGGGGAATCAATAAAAAATAAAAATCATTCAATAAACCTTAATTAATATCAAGACATTCTAATATCACATTTGTGCATGGTATTAATATCCTAAATCTGCAAGACTTATAATACTAAGATAAGACATCTTAAAATTGTAAACACAAAAACATTAATAAATATTATTTACTACTAAAATATAAATTATATGAAGATCACACAAACTTAACTAATACAATTACTAAAACATTATAAAAACTTAAACATCATTACAAAAATAGTAAATTAATTAATTTAATTAAATTAGATAACAGATATAAGTAGATATTAATAACTAATCATCAAGTCGAACACATTTTTCGTCTTACTTTCCACTTGCACCTCTACAACCGTCCATCCAGGCCAGCAATACCCACGCGATGAAAAAGCTGTGTAAATCACACACACACACACACACACACACACACACACACACACACACACACGCACGCACGCACGCACGCACGCACGCACGCACGCACGCACGCACACACACACACACACACACACACACACACTTTTAACAGCCTGTGTAGATTTACAAATTATTTACGAGTCGGACGGCAACAGAGATGAAAGACAGTTTCCTACGGTTGGTTTACATGACG
This sequence comes from Semisulcospira habei, assembly GCA_036245525.1. NCBI lineage: Eukaryota > Metazoa > Mollusca > Gastropoda > Semisulcospiridae > Semisulcospira > Semisulcospira habei. Next base: position 8,023,930 of record BTPG01000006.1, read on the forward strand.
GTTGACTGTATCTGCGACCAGAAGGGTGCCATTTAAAGAGATCTTTCATCGCGTGAGCATCACTAGCCATGATGGAAGTAGCTTTTTTACAATCTGACGATAACAGAACACGGGTAAACTTTTCTGCTCTTCTCCGATGATCTTTGATCTGAGATGAACAATTCTCCGAAGACTGTTTTAGGTCCATTCTATTTATAGATGGAACATTTTTTAAGGACGTGTCGCGGTGGAGCGAATTTAATAGCATGTCCATGATGTCAAAGGCGGGCAGGCTAAACCTCTAACACTTGAAGTAACAAGATAAAATTACGTCATGTCTAGTTACGCTAACCTCGCTGCTGAACTTACATTTGGCGAGAAACGCCGTATGTGCGTATATATGCATCTGCGTATGTATGTGTGTGCGTATGTATGTAAACAAGAGAATCTCCGATATTTCTGTACACACAAGCTTGAAATTTGCAGAAATACTTTCTTAAGTGGGTGGCTAAGAGAGCCTCCGAGCATATTGTAATTGAATGTTTCATTGAAGACATAAACAACCGTTTATAGGACGTCGGTTGACCCAGATTAGAGTCCGTAATTTTTGTCATATAAGATAAGATAAGGTAAGATAAACTTTATTGCCAGATGCATTGACATTAGGATTTTTTTCCGGCGACGAGCGTCCATATTAAGATCAACACATAAAACATACATACATCACAATCAAGCAGACTCAAAAATACCAAACCACACATATGTATAGCAGTTATTGTACTAAGTATGCACACACATCTAAGTAAATAAAATTAAATAAATCTATAGCATAATAACCATATTATGACAACAAAAACCGCCAAGTGAGCCGCCGCGCACCAAAAACAGATTAGCTAAATTCATATGTATTTGTAAAGTGACTGTATATCTTGTTTAAGAAAAAGTTTAATAGAACATATAAAGAAATATAAACAACTAAATGGGCTGTAGGTAATTCTAACTTAGGGACTTCGAGTCAATCTGCTGAGTTATATCATAACACAGCCACATTAGACAGGGCCTGAACAGCCAAGAGATAAAAGCTCTTCTGAAAACGAGTGGTTTTGGCCTTGATGGATCTAAAGCTTGAGCCAGATGGCAAGGGCTCGAACAGGCTATGTGCAGGATGGTGCTCGTCGTGTATGATGGAGCTCGCTCTCTTGATGGTGCGTGCGTGGTACAGTGATTTCAGCGAGAGGAGAATGCTTCCAATATGAGATGCTGTTTTGATCACGCTATTTAATTTCTAGCGGGCTTCGTCGGTTGCGCTGCCATACCACACCGTCATTGCGAAGGTAAGAACGCTCTCAATTGCGGCGCGGTAAAACTGCAACGTGATCTGTTGGGGGGCGGTCCGTGGCGCAGTGGTTAAGGCGCCTGCCACCAATGCTAAAAGGTGCAAGGTTCGAGACCGGGTTCCTGCCTCCCCCCTCCCCACCCTCACCCTTTATTCTCCACCCGACCTACCCTGCTGCCCGAGTTCCCGCGCCACTGATGACTCGTCCGTACATGACTTCACAACACAAAACTCAGCGAGTCGGAGCGGACTGAAAAGTTCTGTGGTATTTTACTGTGCTCTAATATATAGATTCTCATCATGTGGTCCGTGGGGCAGTTATAAAGGCACCTGCCACCAATGCTAGAGGTGGTAGGTTCGATACCCTGTTCCGGCGTCGGACTTTCTTCCTCTAGTAAGTGTCACCGTTAATTCGGGCGGACCGTCGAGGGCTCTTTCTCCGGGTACTCCGGCTCTTCCTCCCTCTCCCCTATGGTACCGGTTTCAGGCCACTTTATAAATTTCAAATACAAGCGATCAAAATTTCCGAAACCTCAGTAGCTGATCTGATCCTTCGCACCACGTGAATGTCCTGTGTTTGTCTTGTACTGTGTTTGTCTTCAGAGTGAATGCCTATGTGTCACGTGAGCGTGCGTGTTGGGTGCAGTTCGCGGCGCTTTGAGCCGATTCGCAGAATTGGGAAAAAGCGCCTATATAATAACCGGTATTATTATTATCTGCTGACCGACGCCAAAAGACTTCAACCGCCGAAGAAAAAACAGGCGCTGCTGGGCTTTCTTTACTAGCTGTTCAATATTCTTCTCCCACTTCAGATAGTGCGAAATGAGAGTACCCAGGAACTTGAACGTTTCAACAATTTCAATATCGTTTCCTTGGATGGTTAAAGGAAGGGGGTCAGGTTTCTTTTTTCTGAAATCAATTATGATTTCCTTGGTCTTACCAACATGCAAATCCAGGTTGTCGTCAGAACACCAGCCTACTAACATGTCTACCTCATCCCGATATGCACTCTCGTCATTGTTATGTACAAAACCCTTCACTGTCGTATCATCAGCAAATTTCACTATGCGTGTGCTATCATAGTGGGATACACAGTCGTGTGTAAAAAGAAAATACAACAATGGGGATAAAACACATCCGTGGGGAGCTCCCGTACTCAAGGTCAAAGACTGGGATACATGTCCAAATTGACCAGGAGTAGGGAACTGACACAGCTGAACACAGTTCTGACAGCACGAAACGATCCTGACAATCTGGGGTCTGTTTAACAAGAAATCCCAAACCCAGTTACAGATGGACTGTTCGAAGCCAAGATGCAGCAGCTTTTCATGCAGTTTGGACGGTATGATAGTCTTGAATGCGCTGCTGTAATCAACAGAAAACAGCCTAACATACGCATTTGGCTTCTCCAGATGCTGCAGAATATAGTGCAGCCCTAGCGACACAGCGTCCTCTACTAATGATCGGTTCGCGCGGTAAGCAAACTGATAGGGATCGAGGGAGGGGGGCATGACAGACTTGATGTGCTGCAAAATCAGCCGCTCGAGCGTTTTCATTATGACGGAGGTCAATGCCACAGGCCTATAGTCGTTAAGGGTACTGATGGTTGCCTTTTTTTGGAACGAGGATAATAGCTGACTTTTTGAGACAGTATGGAGCCTTGCATGCTTGTAATGACCAGTTAAATATGACTGTGAGAACGCTCGAGAGCTGGTCCGCACACTAACGCAAAAGGCCAGGAGAAATTTCATCAGGGTCTGCTGCTTTACGTCTGAGAAGCCGCCTCACATCCGTTTCACACACCACAAGAAAATCATCATCGGTTTAGGCTAAGCGGGGGTGGCACAGTAACGGGGTGGTTATTTTGCCTGTCAAAACGACCGTAAAACAGGTTCAGGAGTCGTTTGCCAGTGTGGGGCTGCGAGTGTCTGCGCGTTTTGATGCTTGTTTGTAGTTTGTGATTTTTTTTTTGTATGCCTTGCCACATATCTCTAGAATTGTTCGTAATCAGGTTGCTTTCCAATTTCTGTCGGTATTGTCTTTTTGATGCCTTAATGCACTTCTGTACCTCATATTTCGCTTTTTTATACTGTTCTTTGTCATTCGAGGCGAAGGCTTCCTGTTTTGCATTGAGATTGTCCCTAATAGTTTTACTTAACCAAGGCTTGTCGTTAGGATATTTTGTGACAGTCCTATTTAATGGAACTTTTGCATATAGCTAGTTTGGAGAAAAATATTCGATGAGTTCGTCAGCCAGCTTTGATTTCTTTCAACTTCTTTAGTAAAACATGTATTTTTTTCAGAAAAGAATTAAAACATTAAAAAAAAATTTACTTCTAGAAAAAGTCAGACAGTGGCGGTGACGTACAGGCAACTTTGTCACCACGCAGACACTGAAATAATACCCCAAATATGACATCATTCTCTCTCTCGCGCGCGGCTCTCTCTCTCTCTCTCTCTCTCTCTCTCTCTCTCTCTCTCTCTCTCTCTCTCTCTCTCTCTCTCTCTCTCTTCCGGTGCACATGCTTCGCTTGTGCCACGTTTTATCTCGCTCAGTGTTGCAATTTTGAGACATTATAAACGTTATACTGTATCTCCTGTCTTTAAATGTATAGCATCGTGTGTGTGATGGTGTCTCGTGCTTCTGATGGAGCATCTACTGCTGCGATTCAAAAAGGACCTTGTGAGGGCAGTATTTGTGATTTTCTACTCTGCTTCGTGACCAACGTAACGTTAGACACCGCCAGTGGGCGCCGGAATTTTTGCCTCGCCGCCTCGCCAGCTTCACTATTTTTAGGCCGATGCCTGCATTCCACGCTCAGCCAAGAGTGCTACTGCACTAAGCAGTACACGATGGCGGGAGCGTCGAGGGCACTGGTCCTAGGCTCCTAGCACGCTTTCCAGCTGTGTATCAGAAAAAGTGCACGCGCCCGAACTGACCTGCACATAAGCATTCTAGTACACATCGTCTCGCAATGACCATGTAACTGCAAACCACACCATGGGCCCCACCACCCGCGCAGCTCACGCCGCTAAGTATGCTATCGACACTGACCGAGCATATTATACATACTATAGACCCCATCCAAAAACAGTTTCTAGCGCCCCCCGTCAAGCTGCCCTTTTGGAGGTCTGTTTTTCACACTAGACATGTTCTGGAGTGCCCTGCCCAGGTCTCGTGTGAGTGGACAGACTTTCAATATGACGAAGACGACGAGAATGAGCGCTGTCTAAAAACCATCACAGTGCCTCATACAAAACTATTGTACAACTGAGGTACGGGAGCCGTAAACTTGTAACTCTGACTCTCTTCCACACCACTGGCACAGTCACCATACAAGGAAATGTGTGCCCTGAATGGGTAAACAATGAGTTTGACAAACTGAAAGACCTTGCCAGCGACATGAGTGGTGACAGCACTTCCATTCTCCCACACCACACTGGCCTATCATGCCTGCTGATAAACCGTTCCCCGCCCCATCCACACTTCTTGCCATTGATGCCCCTACCCACAGAACACCTGCCAAAGGAGGCATACGGCGATGACGTAATGGACAGTGCTGGCGAGCTTAACGTTACCGTGGATGATACTGCTATACCTGCAGCTGATGAAAGCCCCTCCCCCTCAACTGAAGACTTAAATCCCGCCAAACGGTCCCTCCAATCAGGCTGCACTGACCACTCAACTGAAGACCCCACTTCTCCGGAAAAAAAATGGAACAGCCGCCTGCCGTTCCTAACGCCACACCCTTCGTCCCCTACCCTCAAGTGGACACCGCTGGTGAGACAACATCCTGTGACCTCACCTGCCTCTACTCAGTGCCCCCAGTTGTGCTGTTATCAGTGTGCACAACCAGTCCACGCGACCAAATGTTTTGATTGTGTGGCTGGACTAATTTTAGACCTAAAAATACAGTTTGAAAACAAACAACGTGTTTTTATAGACCAACTCAAAGCTGAAATAGACACTCTGAAACAAGACAACATCAGTCTACAGCAGCAGGTTAGAAATCTGAATAGTCTACCAAAGCAAGTGTCAATCCTCACAAGCAAGCTGGGCAAAGTGGATTCTCTTGAAAACCGGTATAATGAAATGTTGGCTAAACAGAAAATAATTGCCCCAGCCGAGCGGCAGCGAACGGGCCCCCGTTGCCTTGCCTGATCGCTGTCATTCACCACCGCCACTGTCCGGTACCAGTTCCTTCTGAAATTCACCCAGCGGTGCTACATGTGTGCTCACCCTGCGGGGGGTTAAGGTTGACCAGTTGGCAGAGGCCCTACGCTACGACATCGGTAGTGCAGTGGTCCACTGACGTTGGCACAAATGACTGTGCCTCCACCAATGACATGGACTCTGTACTACAAGACTTCCAGCACCTCATTCCTGTAGTTCGACGAGTATTCCCATCAGCCACAGTTGCCTACACAGCAATATAACCACAAGGGCGCTGCCCACTGAAAATCTGCAGTGTAAACCAGCGCCTGGCTATGCTGTGCGAAAGGGAAGAAGTGTCGTTTCTGCAGGAAAACAATTTTTACACCCCTGCTGGTGCAGTTGCTACCTCCCTGTTTAATAGCGACAGGCTGCATCTGAATGAGAGAGGCGCCGGGGTATTACTGTGCCAGATAAAGCGGTTCATTTTTCCTGCAGATAACCTGAAAGACTTTAATCAGCGCCGCGACCTGCGACATGACGCCAGACACGCGGCTGAGCCTGAAGAAAATGAACACTAAAGTACCTGAGCTGAGTGGCCGGTCCTCCCTGCCGGCCGCAAACTAGTAATCTCATTCAAGATGAGAACCTACTGATGCGACAAAGCACTAAACAAATGCCACAGTCTAAAGCTCTCCCCACTCGCCGCTGGGAATCGGCTACCAGCACTACGATGGCGAACATAGGCGACAATGTAAATGCTGGCGGAAACCTAGCTGTCCCATTCTCCAGCAGCCAGTCACCTGTAAACGCTAGTGCTCGAGTCTCTGTGGAGCTTTCCGGACCTGACACAAGCACTACATTGGCGGACGCTGCCAGCGCGACGCACCTACAGCCGCCTTTCAGTCAGCGACCAGGAATTCACAGAAGCGGCGGCCGATCCCAGCTACCACTACAAGCCGTCTCTGTATGGAAACTACGCGCGCCCAGTCGTGCCCTGGCCTCAGATCACACCGCACAGTTTCCACGAATGCCTGATCGGGAAATGTTGGACGATGATAGTTCCGGGATAGTGCCGGATTACCTTTGCGTCGTGGAGGCGCTAATGTGATCTGTTGCTGCACGTGTGCTGTCGTCCATCTCTCGCCAGCGTAAATCGGGTGTTCAACTAACACGACTCCAGGCCTAAATGAGTATAATTAGCGGCTAATCTCTCTGTTTGTTTGTTTGTCTATTTTGACAAAGGGGATTTACCCGAAATATTAATAAATTGTGTTGTACCCGTCTTTTCTAAGCGTGTTTCTTTCTCCGTTGGGTACTTCTCTAAATGAGTTGGTTTTACCGGACCCCATCCTACTTGACGACTGTTAAAATAGTTCTTTTTTATTGTTTTGGGTGTAGGCTCAACTTGAACTAATTTCACTTCATGTTTTTTTTATAAACTTGGTGAATATCAGTATAATTCTGAAAAGAAAATAAACAATCATATGACTTCATTTTTCAGCCCTTCATCCGTCCGACTGGTAGCAATGCGTGGTGCATATTAACACAGGTGTGTGAGCCCTAAGTATTATTAGTATTTTTTAAATTCCAGTTCTCGTCAGTTCAATCTGTTTTAGTGTGTCGAGCACTGATCTGACAATCCTTTGATCAAACGGTGACATTTCTATACGAAACGGTTTACCGTGCTGTTGTTTTAGTTTCACCTCATAGATTTGACATTAACATTTGCGATGATTTTGGTTTATATGCGATGCGGCCGTATCACAGCAACATGTGTTGCAGTCTGACAGTTTAGGAAAATCGTTGCACTGTTTGTACTGTGGTTGACCTGTGTGCAGTACAGTTGCGCGTTTGACTTGTGTCTGGCCGGCATATACAACGATTTTGTAAGCCGGATTAAATGTAAAGATTAGAGATTATAGTGCATAGCCAAACGTGTTGTGCTGAATGCGAGTAGACAGTTCTACAAACTATCATTTTTATTCCATATTTTCGCACAAGATCACTCCTTTCAGCGACTGGACTGTTTCGCTGAGGTTTGGATATTGAAAACTTTATATTTACATTTTCGTCATCAAAATGTGTACACCATCAAATAACTGCATGCATGCCCACGGGCTGAAGGTCGGGCACCTTAATGTATTTCACCTTTACAATAAGGTTCCTGACATTCCAATATTTTTAAACCAGCCTTCACACTTCCATCTCTTTGGGCTAACGGAATCACGTCTGGACTCAAGAATTAGCGACGAAAATCTGTGCATTCCAAACTTTTCCATAATTCGTCGTGACCCAAACTGCCTCAAACACACAGGGATTGCTGTTTATGTCCATAACTCGATTGCGCACATGGTACGCAGACGTGATGATCTGGAGTCAACTGAGATTGAGTGTGTATGGCTAGAAGTAAAAATTAATAATTCATCGCCAATTATAATGGGTTATGTATCGAAATCCATCGTCCACTGTCGAGTGGTATGATGACTTTGTGCAGATGATGGATAAAGTGAATGACACTGACAAAGATGTACTGCTGTTAGGTGATTTTAACATTGACTTACTGAAAACAAATCCCACGTGGCAATCGACAACAACTCTTTTTGGGTTTGAAGCAACTAGTCCAAGCTCCTACTAGAATAACCCAATCATCCGCTACACTCATTGATCATATATATATATACCAACAACTGAAAGTCAGTACTAGAGACCAGCGTCCCCCCACTAGCTGTCAGTGATCATTTTCCCATCACCTGTAATGGTCGTGCAAAATGCCCAAACAAAAGAGGGATCAGCATGTGTACATCACCTATAGGTCATTTAAAAAACTAAACAAAGAAGCTTTTCTACACGATCTTAGTCTTACACCGTTTCATGTTTACAATTGTTCCAACCCAGATAAGGCTGTCTCTCTCTTACTTAATCTGTTCCTAGGGGCGCTAAACAAACATGCGCAGGAGGAAGAAAACGAGTCCGATCCCGCCAGCCTCCCTCATGGATAACCGACGAAATCAAACAAGCAATGGATGATAGAAATAAGGCTAAGAAAGAAAAGAACTTTCATGAATTTAAAAGATTGTGAAATAAAGTAAAGTACTTAATTAGAGAGGCGCAGAGATCTTTTATAACCAAAACAGTCGAAAATCCTGAAAATTGCGCTCCCTTACATTTTTGAATCGTTGACCTTTTTATATAACCTTTCCATTCAAAAGAGCATGTTTCCGGATGAATTGAAAATAGCAAAAGTTACTCCTCTACCAAAAAGCAAAGATCTGAGCGACCCAAGTGAGTACAGACCTATTTCAATCTTATCAGCAGTGTCCAAGCCACTTGAAAAGCATATACATATTCATTTACTTCAATTCCTGGAGGAAAAACGCCTTATTAGTACAGCACAATCAGCTTTTCGGCCCAAACATTCGTGTCAGACAGTCTTAACTCTCGTAACCCACAAATGGCTTACTGCCATAAATGAGTCCAAACTTTCAGGTGTAGTATTTCTAGATCTTAAAAAAGCGTTCGATCTCATTAACCACTCAATCTTACTAAAGAAGTTATCTTTATATCACATTGACTCAAATGCAGTCGCTTTTCTCTCGTCCTATCTCTTAGACAGAACGCAGAAAGTGTTCTTGAATGGTAAATACTCAGCAGAAGGACTGGTTACCCATGGTGTTCCTCATGGATCCACCCTAGGACCGTTATTATTCAACATCTTTATAAATTACATTTCACTGTCAATATCACACCCCGACACAAACTGTGAACTATTTGCTGATGATACATCATTACTTGTATCTGATAAAAATGTTTCAACCGTGAGCGCTGTCCTCCAACATAGTTTAGATGAAGTGTCAACTTGGTGTGAAGAAAATCATATGATTACTAGTATTCCTAAAACGAAAAGTATGTTGGTGACGACACGCCAAAAGCATCAACGTGGTTTGCAACCCCTTGAACTGTCCCTTCACTCTCAGCCCACAGAGCAAGTGTCAAAACATCGTTTGTTAGGAGTGACAGTCGACGAACAGCTCAGCTGGGAGCCCCACATAGAAACTGCATGTAAAACTATTTCGAAGAAGCTCTTTCTGTTATCCAAATTAAGTCGTATAGTTGACAGTGATGCTCGAAAACTATTCTTTAACGCACACATCAAGACACATTGTAATTATGCTTCCAATATCTGGGACGGCTGTGGAGACATTCATTTGAAAAAAAAAAAATTCCCTTTACCAGCAAGGTATTAAGCTTATTCTTCCTGGTTCGTCCCCTACTGATGAAAGACTGAAGGCCCTTAATATCCTACCACTTAGTAAACAATTGGAACTTAATAGATGCTTACTTATGCAAAAAATTCTAAACGATGCCGTCCCTCCCTATCTCCGTGAGCTGTTTTCCCACACGAATAGAGAGAACACGAGGAACAGCTTACTACATCTCCCAAAACCGAGAATCGACATCTTCAAATCTAGCATATCATTTTCCGGTGCTAAGTCATGGAATAATTTGCCATCTCATTTAAAGTATATTTCAAAGTTATCTATCTTCAGAGCTCGCGTCCATAAATATTTGCTGTCGTTGTGAAGGTTCTATTTTTCTGCTTAGTATGTTGCTCCAGCACAGCAGATTGCTGCAGGTTATGTAATAGTTCGACTGTCTGCATTAACATGTCAGGTTCATACGAGTGTATATATATTGGTTTAATTTTTTTTCTTTTTTTTTTTTTTTTTTCTGAGTGGGGGGGGGGGGGGGGGGGGAATGGGTCTTTTTACTTATATGTGCTTTATCTTTTGCTGTATCGTCTGATGTATTTTTATATGAGTAGAGTAGCAGGACAGTTTGGAAGATAGGCATTGCTATGCCTAAAACTTTTT